>JABWPP010000050.1:10675192-11275192 GCA_016920855.1 Puya raimondii
ACAGGGTGGAGAAGTAGGTCATCTTAAGATAAGAAGAATATCTTTCTTAATCAATTAGATCTGACACTTTACCCACGAAAGAAAAAAAGGAGGTATTCTGTAGTACATTAGCTTTTTATTATTTTATATGCAAATGTGAATGAAAATAAAAGAAAATATTAGCATTGTTGGACTAGAATGAGTGAAAGATAAGTTGGAAATGATTAGCGGAGAAATCAAAATGAAAAGACGAGATTTGGAATTTTCTATAAGGAACAGGGCTGGTATTTTAGCAGAAAATTTATAGTGGCAAAAAATTATGAAATTTTAGAAAGTTGTCGGTATTAACTTTCTAAGGTCAGATATAAAGTTTCGTGTGATTCGAACACCTGAGCAGTGAAAACGGAGCTTAACAGTAATCCGTTACAGATTTTAGTCGGTAAGGCTTTCGGTGACTGAAAATGGTCCGGAACTGAAATGTTAAGGTAAATTACTTTAAGTTAACTTTTTTTGAGACTGCCCATCAAATTTGAGGCTAAACTGAGTTTTCGAAGGGCTCCAATTAAGTGTATCAGATGGAAATTGGACTAAATTGCGAGTATCGATTACTTTTGGACTTTGTAGCATATTATTGCAATTAGTGGAATTCCACTAAAGTACCTGTGAAGCTTCTTGAAGCTTTCCTCCCTCCCAACCTGTACGCAAGAGAGAAAGAAAGAGGAAAGAATAGGAAAGGAAAAGAGGAGAAAAGAGAAGAAGAAAGAGAAGGAATTGGAGATTTTTGGGTTTTTCAACGAGCCGATCCGAGCCGCGCGCGCATAAAATTTCTTCGGCGTTTCGATGGCAAGGTTAGTACTCAATTACTAACACCTCCCTCTCCCATTTCACCTATTTTGTTGAGCTTTCGTGGATCGATTTTCGTGAGGAAGTTTCATTGGAAAGAAACTACGTTTGGTGATTAAGGTTAGTATGTGATTTTTGGAGCCGAACGCGCGTGCTTTTCACGGAAGGATTTTCAAAGTGTCAGCATGTGCTCGCTGCCGTGGTTGGGGAGTAATTGTCGGCGCAATCAGCAGGAATACCAGCGGCATGTGCTGGTACTGCTGGTGCTACTGCAGCCAGCCGCAGCAAATGCTACTGCTGCTAGTGCTGCAGTAGCCAGCAGCAGCAAGGACTGCTACTGTTGGTGCTGCAGCCAGCAGTAGCAAGTGTGGTACTGATGATGTTGCTGCCAGCAGCAGTGCAGGCTGCGGCTACAAAGAGTAGCAACAGTAAAGGCAGCAGTAGGCACAATACCGAGTGCGATATTAGTAACTTCATTAACCGAATTTTCAAGTAATAAGTTATCTCAAAAGCTGAATTCTGGTGAAAGTGGAATTAAATTGATTTGGAGCGATTATGAGAAATGCGATGATTTCGTCGTCCATTTCTTCTCGTTGCATATGATGCGACCTTTGCCAAACCCTTTTTACTAGTTTTGGTTATTTTGGACTTGTTACTAGTGGATTTTGAGGTAAGTTAAGTTACCCTTACCTAAACTTCAATATTCATTCATCGAATTGCCGAAATAATGGATTCTAAATTTCGTAGGAGATTTCTTACTAGATTGAGCCGGGGAAAGGCGTATTGGAGGTTGATTGCTCGTCGCTAGTGGATTCGCAATCCGAGGTGGGTTCCGAGTCGCCGAAAACGACGAATTTCCCCTTATGTCTATTTTAGTGAAATGTCACATGCACACAATTTAGTTTCTATCTGATTTAGCTTCGGGAATTTGAACCAAAAACATACGATTTAGCACTCGAATTATGAAATATGAACCTGTCTGTTGTGACTCGTATATCGCATTTGGAGCATAATGCATGAATGTGCCTTTTTCCTGCATCGATCATGCCGTACTTACTTTCGTTGTATTGAACATGCCATGGATACATGATTGAGGTCTAGGCTTTGTGAGACCTTGGATGATCGCTCTTTTGAACATTTTATGGCCGAGAATTTGTGAGACATGTGTAGCTGGATGTTTAGAAGTTCGACGATTGAGTAGAGATCATTGGGTCGATTCTTCCGATTCTTGACCATTCCATTGTCACATAGATTTGCCCTAATGGTTGCTAGCCATATCACATATTAAACATTCTTCCGTAGGTCGTGGGAGGCCAGTCGACATCTTGTATATCTTGATGAGTTGTCTATTGTCCTATAGGTGCATCTTTGTGAGTTGTCTATGTGAGCTATCTATATGCTTTATCTATTTCTCTTGTACATGCCATGAGGTTTGTGATAGAGGCTGCGGGCGGCGCGGCGGTAGAGAACTTATGCACATGCTGTTGAGATGTTGACCTATTGTTTACTTCATCACTGCTCTAAGAATATTGGATTGGCTGTGAGAATTCGAATTTTGGAAATTAAAATTCTGTGTTCCTCTCCCCTGTTATTGTGTATTTGATCTGTATACGTATATATATCTGTATAAGTATATATATATATATATATATGTATATGTGGTATTTATAGTATTTTATATTGTTTTGAGTTTTTTCGCGGAGAGTGAACGGCTTAACGGCGCAATCCGGAGTCCAAATCTGACGATCCAAAATGGTAGGTTCGATGTCTCGGCAGTGCTGAACGCGATGGCGCGATCCGTTTCGACATGCGACGGACGGATTGAAAGTTGTTCCATGTTCTTCGCCGAGGGGTTGTATTGTACATTTTGCAGTTTCGCGATCTGGACCCTGTTTCTCGCACCGTTTTGCGTGAGATTGCTTGTGGAGGGGTGTCTGGGCATTTTGTGCTTACTGTGAGGGACCCGAGGGTATTTTATTGTGTGTGAGGGGCTTATTTACAATTGTGCATGTGATTTATGTGTGTTGTGTGTGTATGTGAGTGGAGGTTGGAAACCTCACTCCCTCTCTCTCCCTCAGCCCCCCAGCAGTGAGCCTCAGCTCCCCCAGGTCCCCTGCCAGCTTTCCCTTGCGCCGCCGGCCACCCCTTGGCCGGCGCAACCCCGGCCAACTCTCTCTCCCTTTTTCTTCTCTTTTTCTTCTTTTTCTTCTTCTTCTTCCCCTTCCCTGCGGTGTGCACCCAGGGGGAACCCACGCATGAGCTTCCCCTGAGGTGGCACGATCGCCGGTGACCTGCGCCGCCGCCGGGAGCCGCCGTAATGCTGCAGCTGCGGGCACGGGGTTGGTGACCCGAGCCGCCGCCTTGGAGGGTGAGCGCCGCCACCCTCAGGTCCTCCGGCGTCGCCCCCTACCTCCCCGGCCGTCGCCGTGCCGCCGGAGTGCCGCCGTGCCGCCGCGAGCTGCTGCTGGGAGGTGTGCGGGCAGCGTGTTGGTGTTCTGAGCCGCCGCCGCCTCCCGCCGTCGTAGCGACCTCCCGCCGGCATCAGGAGGTCCGCCGCAGCCGTTCGCCTCCTTCCCCGGCTGCCCCCGTGCCGCCGGTGCGCCGTCGCGCCGCCTGTGGCTCTTGCTTGCAGCTTGCGGGCAGGAGCAGCTGGAGGCCGCGCCCTGCCGCCTCCCGCCGCCTCGGAGGGTGCGCCCCGTCACCCTCGGGACCGCCGTCGCCGGTCCATCCCTTCCCGGCCATCGCCGTGCCGCCGGAGCGCCGCCGCAGCCGCCGCTGGTTTTGGCTGGGCGCCTAGGGCAGCCGAGGCCGAGCTTGCTCCGCCGCCGCCGTCGTCGGTTTCCCCTTTCGCGGTCACCGGCCAACGGACGTCCGGCGGGCCCTTCTTGTCGGTGCTCGCGTCGTCGCCGGCCGCCGCCACGTCCGTTGCCGCGCCGCCTTGCCCTAGCCAACCCGAGAGTTGGCTTGCTTTCCGCACCGCCGCAGCCGCTCCCTGCCGCCGGCTGAGGTGAGCCCCCTCTTCCTTACCTCCCCTGCAGCCGACCCTGGCCGCCGCTGGCCGTGCATGTCGGCCGGCAGCCGGCCGGAGCTTGTTGCTCCGGCCAGGGTCTCCTTTTAATGATTTTTGGCCGTACGCTGGTGTTTGGGCTCCCTGTTGCCTCCTGAAGCTCGGGAAGGTGAGCACGATGATCGCATCGATGCGCTGATTATCATACTCCCCTTAGTTTCCTGTTTGGATGTGCCGTTTTACTGTTCGGCTTTTGTCGAGCTATTTTATCTCTTACATTCACTATTTTTATGCAATTTCTGGGCTTGCAACTGGTCCTGTCGCAGTGGGGCTGTGAGCGCGGCCTCCGTTACGTCGTTACCTATCCGCTGGTGCTTGCGGAAGGTCGTGCGGACGTATAGATTGCTCTAACGGCCTAAACTATTGCTCGTATGTAGGTAATTGTTGCTTGTTTTGGGATTTTGTTGTTTGTGGCAGCGCTGCGGGCAGCAAGGGCATGACCTTTGAGACTCTGTGGACCTTCGCCCTTCACGGAGATCTGGATTCATTTCTGACGTGTTTTTCGATAAATTAATCGGCGGAACGCGTGTTTTTAGTTGTGCGACTCACTCGCTGTCTCTGTGAGTGACTTAGCTTCGTCGTTTAGCCTCGTTGGCTGTTCCTCATCGCTGTCCCGAAGTTTCCAGGACAGCGGATGAGTGACGAGGGGTTCCGGTGCCAATTCGGCATTTTTCGGGAACCCGTGAAGTCTTTTCGTGTGCGTTTGTGCTCGTGGAACCCCGAGCTTGTGCTCGCTGTCCCGTCACTTGGTTTTGTGTGTCTGGAGACAGCGAGGGACTTGGTTGGCTGATTGGTACCCCTCTGGGGCTTAGTGTGATTTCGGGATCGTCCCGGTGGATTTTCCGGGCGATCCGTCGGTTTCGGGATGTGAGAGCTTTGTGTTTTGCGTCGACTTGGTGGACCTTGACCCTGTGAGTCTTTCGTAGGTCCTGTCGCGGTTTCGGAGAGCCGTCAGTGTTAGGCTTGATCTTACCTACAAGTGGGTACTTCGATCCGGAGTCGGTTTAGTGGACTACGGTGATACCTTTCTATCCATTCTCTTGCATTTCAGTTATTAGTTCACTTGACTCCCGTTGGCTCTATTTATGTGTGCTTGGATAGTAGAGTGGTTGTGGTTTGCATGATTTTTGAGACGACCCAGTTGGTCGGTGGTGATCGCCTGTTGTTCCGAGCGATCCTCGTTGTGGTTTATCAGTTGCTTCACGGCTCGTTGCCGTTCTGTGGATTGAGCATTCGTATCGATCGTCATAGCTCCCTAGCACCTCACGTATGCCAACGGTCTGATCCACTGTTTGGGCTTCTTTTTCGGAAAAGGGTCGTTGAGTTGTTCCGACCCGTGAGCCTCGACGCAGGGCGTCTGGTAGGTTTTGTGCCGTTGGTTGAGCAGGGTGTGACAGTGCCAGGGATATGTCCCTGTGGCTATGGATTGGGTTTACTTTGTGGTTATCTCTATTGATGCATATACTTGTTGCTTACAGTAGCATAGTTGTTCAGTTGTATGTCAGCCTCATACTTACTTGTGCTACTGTTTACCTTATCTATCCTTTTATTGACCATCGTGCCGGTGTGTACACCTCGCCTTCGTCGTCCTGCGGTACCCACTAGGAGGGGAGACATGTTTACATGTTCTCACCCCCCGCCCTCGTTGTTATTTTCAGGTGAGCAGGGTGGTGAGAGTCGGGACGCAGCGAGGCACGCCTAGTTAGTGGTACTAGAGGTCCCGACCTGTGAGGCTATCCTCTCCAGATTTGGTTATTACCCCTATCCTCTATCAGTTAGTTATGGATATGGTTCAGTTATACTATGATTGTTTTATCTAGCTTTTATATTTTGGATGATTGTTTTGCATGTTTAGATATCGTGGTTTTGGTTTAGTTTCCATGTGAGGATGTCGATACTTTTAGATCTAGCATTGTGGTTTAATATCGCACATCTTGGATTTCTACCCCTCGTAGTAGCGTTTTTAAATAAAGGTTTTCGTGTGGGAAACAGTTTTCAAATAGATTTTCGAACGATCGACTTTTGGGTTTTCAAAAGAGAGTTCTCGTGTGGAGATCGATTTTCAAATGATTCTTAAATGCTTGATATTAGGGTTTCAAAATAAAGCTTCTGGGTAAGGAGCAATTTTCTAGAATGATCTGTTGTTTGTGCATCGCATCATCCTTCGCCTAAGGACTTGCTTAGATTCATACAGATTTAAGGACTGTTAGCTGTATGAATCTCTTTGAGCTGTTGTGTTATTGTGGTGAATGAATGGTGGTTGTGATCCTGTTGTATGTTGTGTACGCTGTGCAAATATAGGTTATGCTCTGTCCGTGTGTACAGTGGACCCTGTATTTGTGGCGGGTCTGTACGTGGCGCGGGCTAGACTTTCAAAAAAAAATTTGGTACGTATTTTCGTATCTAAAACTAGCCCGGGGCGTGACAGATTAAGATGGTATCAGAGCATAAAGGGTACAAACACTCATTCATTCATAACTTATAACTGAACCACTGGTTAGGCTGACTCATAGGAAGACCTAGGATGTATAGGTGCGCGAGTTCGAGAGGTTTATTTTCGGCTTGTGTTTTGTGGGAGTTGCCGACCCCTTTCTCTTGCGCTGGATTCTGTGTTTTGCTGTTGGCTTGTGGTTGTGGTAGACCTCCTCGTCCGGGTCTTGGTGGTAGGCGTGCGCCTGCGGAGCCGTCTGCTGGTGTTCAGACTTGGGTTATTGCGGCTGGTTCGAGTCAGGAGCTGGCAGGAGGCGGACAGCCTGGTGTGGACCGTACCTTGTGTGCTTGAGGCCGAGTCGAGGGGTCAGCTGACGACCCTCTACGGCATTTTCCGGCATGTTCCGGCAGTTTTTGCAGCAGCAGGCTACGGCGACTGCCGCTCCAGCCCTTCCTCCTCCTTCGCCGAGTGCCCCGATGACTGCAGACCCTCCTGTGGCACCCACGGCGTTGTGCGACGACTGTGACGACGACAGCGACTACGTCGGCTGTTTCGCGTGTGGACGCCGACCCCGTGTTTGGGGGTGGTGGCCGTATCTGAGTGCGCTTGGCGAATTTTCTGAGTTTTGATCTGTCCTTGTTCGCAGGCTCGTGCTCCTTCTAGTAGTGGTGGTGGAGTACCAGACAGATACCAAGTGGCAGGATGTTTTTCTCCTTTGCGTAACCACTCGTTGGCAGGTGGTGGCCCTTGTGGGTTAGGTGACGTCACTTGGTGGATTTGTGTTGTTGTTTGGACTGTTCTTGCCCTGTCCCCACTTTCCGTGTTGAGCACGAGGGCCACTACGAGCGTCTCTACGGAGACGGTGCTTTGAGCGGTTTCAACCGCAGTTTTGGGTGTTACCCTCTCTGTTTTGTTGGGTAGGGCGGTGAAGCCTACCCCTCTGACGTATTGCTGGTGGAATCGTCAGTGTTGGTCTTTCGACCTTTAGCTAGTTCTTGCGTCAAACTGATGTGTACTAGACTGAGTGGACACTGTTTGGTGTCGGATTTTTGTTGGTGCCTACATGATTTGCGGCTATCCTAACGCCTAAATTGGTGTGTTTTGAAATTTCTGGTGGTATTCGTAGACTTTCGTGTTGCCGCGAGATCTTCCAGGTTCTTGTTGGAGGTCTCACCGCGCTCGACATTGGTTAGTCGACGCTGGAATTGTTCTTCCTTCGCTTTGGTTCGTGTGGTTGACGACCCTTTGTCGCCTGTAGTCGTCGGTTTGTTGTTGGAAGCCGGAGACTCCTAGGGAGTTGGCTCAGGGCAGACTTTGTTTTGTGGGTCGGTTTGCTTCTTCCCGTTAATTCGGTGACTCGTCTGTGATTTTGGTCCTGCTTTTGAGTTGGTTGACCTGATACCTCTGTGGTGTTGCCAACTGGTTGTCGGCATTTGATCTTGGGATATTTCACTTTTTTTTGATAAGTACGTTGGCTGCAGACAACGTAGTGTCAAAGGTTAGGACGAAATACCCTATCCCTTTTAGGACTTTCAGGATTGGGTCGGTGCTTTCTCTTGCAAGACTATCTCTCTGCGTCGTCTTGTGGGAAGCTGTGTGGTGGTCATCCCTGATCTAGTAGTGAGTCTTGAGCTAATCCTGGCGTAGTTTTTGCGCAGTTGATTTGCCATCACTGCGGATGGTTTGACTCCGGTTGAGTCAGGTTGCTTTTTAGCTCGATTTCGGGATGACGGGAGCCTGATTGTTGGCTCCGAGGTCTCTGTGCTTGTGTTTGCGTACTAGGTTTTCGCCGCAACTTTCGTGCAGTCTTGGTTTGGAGCGCGTGTCTGATCACTTGGAACTGATGTTTGGCATCACTGGTGATTTTATCGCTTGTTGCGATCGGCAATCCTGTGCACCAGAGTGATGGACTCGCAAGGTTTTTCGTTGGTTTGATTGTGAGTTCGAGCTTATCGGTTGACGGTGATGTTTTAGTACACTCTACCGCAGATCTGCGATCTCTTCGACCGGCTCCAGGGAGCCTCGGTTTTCTCGAAGTGTGTTCTGCAGTCAGGTTATCTTTAGCTGAAGATTAAGGCTGAGGACGTTGCGATGACGGCCTTCCGGACTCGTTACGGGCCTTACGAGGTCACGGTTATGCCGTTCGGTTTGACGAATGCCCCGACAATTTTTTTGGTTTTGATGAATTGGATTTTTGGGCAGTTCTTGGATCAATTTGTCGTGGTCTTCTTTGACGACATACTGATCTATTCAAGAAGTTTCTTTCTTGGTTCACATCGTGACGCAGGCTGGTATTGCGGTGGAACCAAGGAAGGTGGACTCTGTAGTGGATTGGCCTGTTCCGACTTCTGTGACAGAGATTAGGAGCTTCCTCGGCTTGGCGAGTTGTTACCGGCGATTTGTTGAGGGTTTCTCAAGATCGCCGCCCCTTTGAGCAAGCTGAGGAGGAAGGGCGTGAAGTTTCTGTAGACTCCCGCTTGTCAGATGAGCTGCTAGGAGCTGATGGACAGTTTGACTCGTGCCCCTATCTTAGCATTGCCGCAGCCTGGTGAGGATTTTGTTGTCTACTGCGATGCATCTTGGATAGGATTAGGGTGCGTGCTCATTCAGCAAGAGAAAGTCATCGCGTATACTTCGCGCTAGTTGTTGGACTATGAGAAGATCTATCTGGCGCTTGATCTCGAGTTAGCAGCAGTGGTGTTCGCCCTCAAGCGTTGGAGACACTACCTGTACGGAGTGATTGGTGGTGGAGTTTCGTCGACTAGAGTTGGAGATTTTACCTTATGGAGCTACCGCACAGTTGTTGACTTTGGAGGTGCAACGCATCTTGTCGGATCAAATTTTCGGTGGGCAGCTGATGGATCCACACTCGCAGAGAGTGCGAGTAGAGGCCGAGCAGGGCAGAGATTGTGACTTCATGTTACATACTGATGGTTTCCTTCGAGGACGGAGGTGTTTGCCCAGTGATCGGGATTTGAGGCGAGAGATTTTTGACTGAGGCACACCGGTCGCCGTACACCGTTCATCCTGGAGGGACGAAGATGTACCGCGACTTGAGGCAGAGTTTCTGGTGGCCTGACTTTGACGATGGATGTAGCTCAGCATGTGGCACTATGCCTGGTTTGTCAGCAGGTGAAGGCTGAGCATCAGCGACTAGCAGAAAAGTTTCAGCCGTTGCCTGTACCTGTGGGGAAGTGGGAGCAGTTTACCATAGTTTTCGTCACCGTGTTGCCTCGTTCTCAGCGAGGTCATGTTGCGATCTGGGTTTTGTGGACTGATTGTCGAAAGCAGCTCACTTCCTACCGGTACACGCGACTTAGTCTCGGGATCGACTGGCATAGCTCTACTTGGATGAGATCGTCAGGTTGCTTGGAGTGTCAGTGTCGATCGTTTTGGATTGGATTTCTCGCTTCGTTTCCCAGTTCTGGAGGAGCTTGCAGTAGGCACTGGGGACGAAGCTCGACTTCAGCTCAGTTTACCACCCTCAGAGTGATGGGCAGCTGGAGCGAGTCTTCCAGACTCTCGAGGATATGCTCCGGGCATGCGTTTTGATTTTTGGTGAGGGTTGGTTCAAGTATCGTTCTCTGGTGGAGTTTGCCTTCAACGACAGCTTCCAAGCGAGCGTTGGATTGGCACCGTGCGAGGCATTGTATGGAAGCATAGTTAGTTAATTCGGATTCGGCAAAAATTCGGTACGGGTATAATTCGAATAAAATTCGTATTTTAATTTTTAAATTCGGTGAAAAATACGGTTTAAAAATCGGATTCGTCAATTATTCGGATATGTGATTTATACGAGAATTATTCTTTCAGCATTTAAAAATTCGGAATCAAAAGTTCGGCTGCTGAATTAATTTTTTATAAAAAAATTAATACTATTATCATAATAATTATAATTTTTATAAACATAAAACTAAAGTAAATATAAAATAAAATGTATCATTTATATATATATAAATATATATATATATATATATATATATATATATATATATATATATATATAATATATATATATACACCCACCGAGGGAGGGCCGAGAGTGAGAGGTCCATGTGGACCTCTCACTCAGCGCGGTCCACGAGGCTGAGTGCAGCCTCGTGGACCATGATTTTTTAGTCGCGCCAACGCCGCGATTTTTTTTCCCTGTTCATCTTCCCTTTCCTTTTTCTTCTTTGTTGCTCCGCCGCCATTTCTTCAAAATCGAAAACCAAGGTTGCTCGATTGCTCCGCCACGAGATGCACAGATCATCGAAGCAGTGGTCGCGCGCCGCCGGTCCGAAAAATTTCGTCCTTCCGCAGCCGCCAAATCCAAATTTTTCGAAAAAATTCGTCCTTCCGCAGCCGCCCACGCCGAATTTTTCAGAATATTATTCGGGGACGCCGTTTTGATCGCGAATTTCTTGAGCGAGGAAAAAAATCGCATATTATTCCGGATCGCTAGAAAAAATTCGCAGACGGACCGTTTAATACGGTATTTCAGTAGTTCGCGAATAATACGCGTATTATACGCGTATTAACCAACTAAGTATGGAAGTCGTTGTCGATCACTGATCTGTTGGGTTGACGTGGGTGAGCGTCGTGTGATCGGCCCGATAACGGTTCAACTGAGGGAGGATCTCAGCTACGGTGAGGTGCCTTTGAGGTTTTCGGCTCGCAAGGTGAAGCAGTTGAGGAATCAGAGCTTTCTGTATGTGAGAATGCAGTGGACGAGTCGCGAGGAGCGCGAGACTACTTGGGAGCTGGAGTCTGCCTTGCGTGAGAGGTATCCGCTGTTGTTCGCGGATGGTGTGTGAGTAAGTTTCGGGGACGAAACTTCTTGTTAGGTGGGAGTGATGTGAGAATTCGAATTTTGAAAATTAGAATTCTGTGTTCCTCTCTCCTGTTACTGTGTATTTGATCTGTATATGTATATATATATGTATGGGTATATATATATATATATATATATGTGGTATTTATAGTATTTTATATTGTTTTGAGTTTTGTCGCGGAGAGTGAACGGTTTAACGGCGCAATCCGGAGTCCAAAGTTGACGATCCAAAATGATAGGTTCGATGTCTCGGCAGTGCTGAACGCGATGGCGCGATCCGTTTCGACATGCGACGGACGGACTGAAAGTTGTTCCATATTCTTCGCCGAGGGGTCGTATTGTACATTTTGCAGTTTCGCGATCTAGACCCTATTTCTCGCACCGTTTTGCGTGAGATTACTTGTGGAGGGGTGTCTGGACATTTTGTGCTTGCTGTGAGGGACCCGGGGGTATTTTGCTGTGTGTGAGGGGCTTATTTGTAATTGTGCATGTGGTTTATGTGTGTTGTGTGTGTGTGTGAGTGGAGGTTGGAAACCTCACTCCCTCTCTCTCCCTCAGCCCCCCAGCAGTGAGCCTCAGCTCCCCCAGGTCCCCTGCCAGCTTCCCCTTGCGTCGCCGGCCGCCGCCGGCCACCCCCTAGCCGGCGCAACCCCGACCAACTCTATCTCCCTTTTTCTTCTCTTTTTCTTCTTCTTCTTCTTCTTCCCCTTCCCTGCGGTGTGCACCCAGGGGGAACCCACGCATGAGCTTCCCTTGAGGTGGCACGACTGCCGGTGACCTGCCCCGCCGCCGGGAGCCGCCGCCGTGGGCTGCCGTGCTGCTGCAGCTGCCCACGGGGTTGGTGGCCCGAGCTGCCGCCGCTTCCCGCCGCCTTGGAGGGTGAGCGCCGCCACCCTCAAGTCCTCCGGCATCGCCCCCTACCTCCCCGGCTGTCGTCGTGCCGCCGCGCCACTGGGAGGTGTGCGGGCAGTGTGTTGGTGTTCTGAGCCGCCGCCGCCTCCCGCCGCCGCAGCGACCTCCCGCCGGCATCAGGAGGATCGCCGCAGCCGTCGCCTCCTTCCCCGGCCCCCCCCGTGCCGCCGGTGCGCCGCCTGCGGCTCTTTGCTTGCTGCATGCGGGCAGGAGCAGCTGGAGGCCGCGCCCTGCCGCCTCGGAGGGTGCGCGCCGCCACCCTTGGGACCACCGCCGCCGGTGCATCCCTTCCCGGTCGTCGCCGTGCCGCCGGAGCGCCGCCAGGGCAAGAGGACGATAGTATTTTGCGTGCCAGGGCAAGAGGAGTTTGTTTATTAGAGTCGTCAGAGCACCCTTGTCGCACCCTTGTGTTCTTGCTCCCTGTTGCCTCCCGAAGTCCGGGAAGGTGAGCACGATGATCGTGGTGATGCGCTGATCATTATGCTCACCTTAGATTTCGGTTTGGTTGAGCCGTTTCGCTATTCGGCCTTTGTCGAGCAATTTCTTCGTATGATGGCACTGTTTTTATGCAATTTCTGTGCTTGCGACTAGTCCTATCGCAGTGGGGCTGTGAGCACGGCCTCTGTTACGTCGTTACCTATCCGCTGGTGCTTGAGAGCTATATGTTTAGTGTCGACTTGGTGGACATTGACCCTGTGAGTCTTTCGTAGGTCCTGTCGCGGTTTCCGAGAGCCGTCGGTGTTAGGCTTTAGCTTTCCTGCAGGTGGGTACTTCGATCCGGAGTCGGTTTAGTGGACTACGGTGATACCTTTCTATCCTTTCTCTTGCATTTCAGTTATTAGTTCACTTGACTTCCGTTGATTCTACTTATATGTGCTTGGATAGTAGAGTAGTTGTGGTTTGCATGATTCTTGAGACGACCCAGTTGGTCGGTGGTGATCGCATGTTGTTCCGAGCGATCCTCGTTGTGGTTTACCAGTTGCTTCACGGCTCGTTGCCGTTCTGTGGATTGAGCATTCACATCGATCGTCACAGTTCCCTAGCACCTCACGTATGCCAGCGGTCTGATCCACCGTTTGGGCTTCTTTTTCGGAAATCGGTCGTTGAGTTGTTCCGACCAGTGAGCCTCGACGCAGTGCGTCGGGAAGGTTTTGTGTCGTTGGTTGAGCAGGTTGTGACAGTGCCAGGGATACGTCCTTGTGGTTATGGATTGGGTTTACTTTGTGCTTATCTCCTTTGATGCATATACTAGTTGCTTATAGTAGCATAGTTGTTCAGTTGTATGTCAGCCTCATACTTACTTGTGCTACTGTTTACCTTATCTATCTATTTGTTGACCCTCGTGCCGGTGTGTACACCTCGCCTTCGTCGGCTTGCGGTACCCACTGGGAGGGGAGACATGTTTACATGTTCTCACCCCCCGCCCTCGTTGTTGTTTTCAGGTGAGCATGGTGGTGAGAGTCGGGACGCAGCGAGGCATGCCTAGTTAGTGGTACTAGAGGTCCCGACCTGTGAGGCTTTCCTCTCCAGATTTGGTTATTACCCTTATCCTCTATCTGTTAGTTATGAATATGGTTCAGTTACACTGTGGTTGTTTTATCTAGCATGTTATATTTTGGATGATTGTCTTGCATGCTTAGATCTCGTGGTTTTGGTTTAGTATCCATGTGAGGATTGCATGCTTAGACTTTTGGATGTCGATACTTTTAGATCTATCTTTGTGGCTTTTATCGCGTATCTTGGTTTTCTACCCCTCGTGGTAGCGTTATCAAATAAAGGTTTTCGTGTGGAAAACAGTTTCCAAGTGGATTTTCAATCGATCGACTTTTGGATTTTCAAAAGAGAGTTCTTGTGTGGAGAACGGTTTTCAAATGATTCTTGAATGCTTGATATTAGGGTTTCAAAATAAAGCTTCTGGGTAAGGAGCAATTTTCTAGAATGATAGCAATTTTCTAGAATGATCTGTTGTTTGTGCATCGCATCATCCTTCGCCTAAAAACTTGCTTAGATTCATACAGATTTAAGGACTGTTAGCTGTATGAATCTCTTTGAGCTGTTGTGTTGTTGTGATGAATGAATGAATGGTGGTTGTGATCCTGTTGTATGTTGTGTACGCCGTACAAATACCGGGGAGGCTCTGTCCGTGTGTACAGTGGACCCTGTATTTTTGGCGGGTCTGTACGTGGTGCGGGCTAGGCTTTCAAAAAAAAAAATTGGCACGTATTTTCGCATCTAAAACTAGCCCGGGGCGTGACACATACAGTTCTAAAGGCTATTTGCTATATCAACGAAAGTATACAGTAGATCTCATCTCTCGTGCTGGTCTTACTGACAATGACACAGCCAATACTCCTATGCAGCTTCATCAGAAACTAACTCCTACTATGGGTGAGCCGCTTCCAAATCTCACATGCTATCGGGAGTTAGTTAGAGCACTCGTTTATATTACTACCTTTCGTCCAAATATTAGCGCTTGTTTATCTTACTATCTCTCGTCCAGATATTGCTTATGTTGTCCACATAGTAAGCCACTTTGATCAAGAACCAACTTCTGTTTGCTATGCTCCTATTTTTCGCATTCTCCATATCTTTAAGGCACTATTAACCGGAGTCTTTTTTTTCTCTTGAACTATAAGCTTATCCTGACGTTGATTGGGCTGGGGACCATACCGATCACCGATCTACCACGTGTTATTGCATTTTTTTTGGTGATTCCCTTATTTCATGGTGAGCTAAGAAATAGAATATTGTCTCCAAATCTAGTGCCGAAGCTAAGTATCATGTTATGTCTATTGCAGCTTCTGAAATTGTTTGGCTTCGTCGTCTTCTTGGTGATGTTGGCATTGCTTGCTCTACTCCGACACTTCTCTATTGTGACAATCAATGTGCAATCAAGATTGCTAATAATCCAGTATTTCATGAACGCGCTAAATATGTTGAAATTGATTGTCATTTCGTTTGACATCATTACCTTAATGGCACACTTACCTTACCATTTATATTCTTTCTGTATCCAACTTGTTGTCTTTTTCACAAAGTTTCATACCACGCAACGACATCAATTTCTTTTATCCAAACTCTCGGTGTTTGAGCCACCTTGAGATTGTAGGTGTTTTCTTGAAAAATGAAGAACGGAAAAACGGGAGAATTTTAAAGAAATAAAAAAAGGGAAAGGTGAAGGGTCATGAGAGTTTATTAGGGGTGTAACTTTTGTTTTATCCCTTTTTTTGTTTTGTATTTTTTTTGGACTATATATATATATATATATATATATATATATATATATATATTTTTAACAGCGAGAAAGATATATATATAGTACAATAGATAATAATCATCAGAAATAAAAGGGTTCATGCTTCTCGGGTACCCGTAGGTACCCGGTTAATTACGCCCTTCTTGTTGTATTCAGGCCACCTCCGATTAAGCTGATCATAATCAAAATACCCTCTTCTAAATAACAATGCTAATTTTTTATTAAATATTAATAATAATAATAATAATAATTATAGATACAAACTTTACGTGTGTGTGTGTATATATATATAATATGAAGGCTATAATATGTGCAACAAAATTAATTAAAATTGAATATTATCATGATAATATTCAAAAAGAAATTTTTTAAAAAATATTTGAGCTATTTATGATATAATGTAAAATATAATAAAAACTTGATAATTTTTTATTTGGAGGAGAGACAAGACAATGAGCACATAAAATAGTCCCAAAATAAGCCTCATCATTTTTTTTATATTTAACACAAAATGTGATAAATAGTTATGGGGTAACTTTGATGTACGCATATAAATGAGATTATCCACCCCTTTTCTTGCTTTTGCTCTTTCTTGCTCCCGAGGAGGCAAGAATGGTTGTGGGTTCCAATCCTTGACCTCGCTGATGGTGACGGCTCGGGCGAACAGTGGCAGATGGCGAGTTCGCTCGGCGTCGAAACGGCGGCAATGGGTATGGTGGCGTCGGCGGCTTTAAGCGGCGTTGTGAGAATTCGAATTTTAGAAATTTGGAATTCTGTGTTCCTCTCCCCTGTTACTGTGTATTTGATCTGTATATGTATATATATACAGGTATATATATATATGTATATAAGTTGTTTTTATGTATTTTATTATTTTTTGAGTTTTGTCGCGGAGAGTGAACGGCTTAACGGCGCAATCCGGAGTCCGAATCTGACGATCCAAAATGCTAGATTCGATGTCTCTGCAGTGCTGAACGCAATGGCGCAATCCGTGTCGACAGGCGACAGACGGATTGAGAGATCTTCCATCTTCTTCGCCGAGAGGTCGAATTGTACATTTTTAGTTTCGCGATCTGGACCCTGTTTCTCGCACCGTTTTGAGTGAGATTGATTGTGGAGGGGTGTCTGAGCATTTTGTGCTTGCTGTGAGGGACCCAGGGGTATTTTCTGGTGTTTGAGGGGTGTTTTTGCATTGTTACACGTGTTTTATGTGTGTGTTTGTGTGTGTGTGAGAGAGAGAGAGAGAGATCATTGCTTCTCTTCTCCCTCAGCCACCCCAGCACAGAGCCCCCTCTCCCCCAGCTCCTCTGCCACCCTTCCCGAACTCCGCCGGCCGCCGACGACCATCCCGTGACCGGCGCAACCCCGGCCACCTCCTTCTCTCCCTTTTCTTCTTCTTCTCCTTCTTCTTCTTCTTCTTCTCCTTTCCTACGGTGTGCACCCAGGAGGAACCCACGCATGAGCTCCCCCTGAGGTGGCACGACTGCCGGAGTCGTGCGCCACCGCCGGAAGCCGTCGGGAACTGCAACCGAGCTGCTGCAGCTGCTGCTAGGGTAGCTGCGGGCCGAGGCTGGTGGGCCCGAGCCGCCGCCGCCTCCCGACGCCTGGGAGGGTGAGCGTCGTCACCCTTGAGTCCTCCGGCGCCGCCCCCTGCCTCCCCGGCCGTCGCCGTGCCGCAGCTGGCTGCTGCTGGGAGTGCGGGCAGTGGGCTTGTGATTCGAGCCGCCGCCGCCTCCCGCCGCCGCAGCGTCCTTCCGCCGGCCTTAGGAGGGCCACCGCCGCCGTCGCCTCCTTCCCCGGCCATCCCCGTGCCGCCGATGCGCCGCCGAACCGCCTGCGGCTCCTGCTTGCAAGTTGCAGGCAGGAGCAGCCGGAGGCCGCTCCCCGCCTCCTCCCGCCGCCTCAAAGGGTGCGCGCCGCCACCCTCGGGACCGCCGCCGCCGGTCCATCCCTTCCTGGCTGTCGCCGTGCTGCCGGAGCACCGTCGCAGCCGCCGCTGTTGCCGCTTGTGCTCCTACGGCACCCGCGGTTGAGAGCTTCCGGCTGCCGCCGCCGTTGCCCGGAGTTGTCGCGGTCGCCCCCTACCCGACGTCCGGCGAGCCCCTCTTGCCGGTGCTTGCGTCCCCGCCGGCCGTCGTCGCCGTTGGTTGCCGGTGGCGCCGTGCCCTAGCTTCGGGTAGCCGACCCGAGAGCCGCCGCTCTCCCCGCCCCGCCGCCGTCGCTTCCTGCCGCCGGCTGAGGTGAGCCCTCTCTTTCTTGCCTCCCCAGCATCCACCCCTGGCCGCCGCTGGCCGTGCATGCCGGCCGGCAGCCGGCCGGAGCTGGTTGCTCCGGTCGGGGTCCCTTTTTGCTTTGTTTTGGCCGCAGTTTGGTGTTTGAGCTCCCTGTTGCCTCCCGAAGCCCGGGAAGGTGAGCACAATGATCGCGGTGACGCGCTGATCATCATGCTCACCTTAGAATTCGATTTGGATGTGCCGTTTCGCTGTTTGGCCGATGTCGAGCAATTTCATTGTATGTCTTTGCTCTTTTTATGGGATTTTTGGGCTTGCGACTGGTCCTGTCGCAGTGGGGCTGTGAGCACGGCCTCCGTTAAGTCGTTGCCTATCCGCTAGTGCTTGCGGAAGGTCGTGCGGACGTACGGATTGCTCTAACGGCCTTATTTATTGCTTGTATGTTTGTTGTTGTTGCTTGTTTTGCGGTTGTGGCAGTGTTGCGACCCTGCGAGCAGTAAGGGCAAGGTCCTTGAGGCCCTTTGGACTGGTTGTCCAACCCCTTCGCCCTTCGCGGAGATCCGGATTCATTTTCGACGTGTTTTTCGATAAAATAGTCGGCGAAACGCGTGTTTCTAGTCGTGCGACTCACTTGCTGATTTCGCGAGCAATTTGGCTTCGTCGTTTAGCCTCGTTGGCTGTTCCTCATCGCTGTCCCGAAGTTCCGAGGACAACGGATGAGTGACGAGGGGTTCCGGTGCCAATTCGGCATTTTTCGGGAACCCGAGAAGCCTTTTCGGGTGCGTTTGAGTTCGTAGCACTCCGAGCGTGTGCTCGCTGTCCTGTCACCTTATTTTGGTGTGTTTGGGGACAGCGGGAGACCTGGTTTGGTTGTTGGTACCCCTGCGGAGCTTAGTGTGGTTCGGGATCGTCCCGGTGGGTTTTTCGGGCGATTCGTCGGTTTCGGGATGTGAGAGCTTTGTGTTTAGTGTCGACTTGGTGGACCTTGACCCTGTGAGTCTTTCTTTGGTCCTGTCGCGGTTTTCGAGAGTCGTCGATGTTAGATTTGATCTTTCGACGGGTGGGTACTTCGATCCGGAGTCGGTTCAGTGGACTACGGTGATACCTTTCTATCCCTTCTCTTGTATTTCAGTTATTAGTTCACTTGACTCCCGTTGACTCTACTTATGTGTGCTTGGATAGTAAGTAGTTGTGGTTTGCATGATTCTTGAGACGACCCAGTTGGTCGGTGGTGATCGCATGTTGTTACGAGCGATCCTCGTTGTCGTTTATCAGTTGCTTCACGGCTCGTTGCCGTTCTGTGGATTGAGCATTCGCATCGATCGTCACAGCTCCCTAGCACCTCACGTATGCCAGCGGTCTGATCCACCGTCTTGGTCTTCTTTTCCGGAAAATGGTCGCGTGTATCCGACCCGTGAGCCTCGACGCAAGGCGTCTGGTAGGTTTTGTGCCGTTGGTTGAGCAGGTTGCGACAGTGCCAGGGATACGTCCCTGTAGTTATGGATTGGGTTTACTTTGTGGTTATCTCCTTTGATGCATATACTAGTTACTTACAGTAGCATAGTTGTTCAGATGTATGTCAGCCTCATACTTACTTGTGCTACTATTTACCTTATCTATCTATTTGTTGACCCTCGTGCCGGTGTGTACACCTCGCCTTCGTCGGCTTGCGGTACCCACTGGGAGGGGAGACATGTTTACATGTTCTCACCCCCCGCCCTCGTTGTTGTTTTCAGGTGACCATGGTGGCGAGAGTCGGGACGCAGCGAGGCACGCCTAGTTAGTGATACTAGATGTCCCGACCTGTGAGGCTTTTCTCCCCAGATTTGGTTATTACCCTTATCCTCTAGCAGTTAGTTATGGATATGGTTCAGTTACACTGTGGTTGTTTTATCTAGCATGCTATATTTTGGATGATTGTTTTGAATGCTTAGATCTCGTGGTTTTGGTCTAGTTTCCATGTGAGGATGTCGATGCTTTTAGATCTATAATTGTGGCTTTATATCGTGCATCTTGGTTTTCTACCCCTCGTGGTAGCGTTTTCAAATAAAGGTTTCCGTGTGGGAAACAGTTTTCAAATGAATTTCCGATCGATCGACTTTTGGGATTTCAAAAGAGAGTTCTCATGTGGAGAACGGTTTTCAAATGTTTCTTGAATGCTTGATAGTAGGGTTTCAAAATAAAGCTTCTGGGTAAGGAGTAATTTTCTAGAATGATCTGTTGTTTGTGCATCGCATCATCCTTCGCCTAAGGACTTGCTTAGATTCATACAGGTTTAAGGACGGTTAGCTGTATGAATCTTATTGAGCTGTTGTGTTGTTGTGGTGAATGAATGGTGGTTGTGATCCTGTTGTATGTTGTGTACGCCTTGCAAATATAGGGGAGGCTCTGTCTGTGTGTACAGTGGACCCTGTATTTGTGGCGGGTCTGTACGTGGCGCGCGCTAGGCTTTCCAAAAAAAAAATTGTCACGTATTTTTGCATCTAAAACTAGCCCGGGGCGTGACAGGCGTCGGCGGGTGCGGCGGTGGCGTCAATGTCAATGTCAGTGACCGCAGCAGCAGATGCGACGACAGCAGATTCGACAGCTTTGCGACGGCAAGGGATGCAGTAGCGGCAGGACAACGTTGGTAGTGACAGCGGCTTGCGCGATTTAGGTGAGCACGATGCCGGCGGGTTTTGGTGGCAGCGGCAGAATGAGGAAGAGCACAGTTCTTCTCCTCTTTTCCCTTTTTTTTTATTATATATATATATATTTATCTACTTCTCCTTCTCTCAATGCACTTTTTTTTTTTAAAAAGCAACCTGAAGTGTTTGTGTTATGTGGATGATCTCCTTCCGTGGCCTCCTCCTCCTTCTTGCTTTCTCCATGAGCTATTTATAGAGCTCCAAGCTCATATCTTCATCACTAAGCCAAGATTTCTTCAGATTTTAAAGAGATATTAAGAAATCACAATCCCGGATTTTTCGGAATCTTGTTGGGGTGGGATGCATAGATCCTGTAGAGAGCAAGAGAGAGTAGGAGAGAGAAAGAGAGAAGAAGAGAGAAGGAAAGAGAGAAAGAAAGATAGAGAGAAGAAGAGAGATAGAGAAAGAGAGAGAAAGAAAGAGATAGAGAGAGAAAGAGAGAAGCATATTTTCTCTCTTACAATTGCTTTTCTCTCTTTTTTTTATTAATTAATTATTATTTTTTTGTGGGGTAATTTGGATTTGAGTCAAAATTAGCTTAAGTTGGATCTCCTTTTTATGTTATTTCAAGAGACCCAACAAATGCCCCCCACCAGGTTGGATGTTAAGCGAAGTAGAACATCCAAAATGGAGAGCTCTCCCTTATTATTATTATTATTAATTTTCTTTTCTTTTCTTTTTTAAAAAAAAAAATCGTTTGAAAGTAGTTCAATGGTTATATGGGTCGCGATGTTGTTATCGAGAAGAACACACTGACCACTCGGGCAGGGACATCTGGGTGTACCACTTGTGTCGGCATGTTGAGGTTGAACATGATCGGGTAGGGTTCTACTGAAGAGTGTATCGTAGATCAGCTCGAAGTGACTCAACGGCTATATAGGCCGCAATGTTGCCACGAAGAAGAACACACTGACCTCTCGGGCAGGGACATCTGGGTGTACCACTTGTGTCGGCATGTTGAGGTTGAACATGATCGGGTAGGGACTACCGAAGAGTGTACCGTAGACCAGCTCGAAGTGACATTACGGCTATATAGGCCGTAATGTTGCCACGAAGAAGAACACATTGACCACTCGGGCAGGGATATCTGGGTGTACCACTTGTGTCAGCATATTGAGGTTGAACATGATCGGGTAGGGACTACCGAAGAGTGTACCGTAGACCAGCTCGAAGTGACTCAATGACTATATGGGCCGCAATATTGCCACGAAGAAGAACATACTGACCACTCGAGCAGGAACATCTGGGTGTACCACTCGTGCCAGCATACTGAGGTTGAACATGATCGAGTAGGAACTACCGAAAAGTGTACCGTAGATCAGCTCGAAGTGACTCAACGGCTATATGGGCCGCAATGTTGCCACGAAGAAGAACACACTGACCACTCCGGCAGGGACATCTAGGTGTACCACTTTTGCCAGCATGTTATATCCATAGATGGGGTAATGGTGCCATCACTGCATCCATCTGAGGATGCAGGTAGTGATTGGGTGAGACCCGATATATATGAAAAAAATGTAGATACCGTCACTACTATCCATCTGAGGATGCAGGTGGCGATCGGGCGGTACCCAACGTATGGGGGAGTTGTCGGGTGCAACCTTTTGCTGACATCTCCCTTTTTTTTGACATGTCTAAAAGTAAAATCTCTTCAAAAATTGACCATTGATTGGAGGAAGCGGGCGTTTCCAATCTTGATCAATCAGTTGGTGGGCACCGCCCTATAAACCTTCTCAACCTCATAGGGCCCCTCCCACTTGGGTTGGAACTTACCTTTGGAGTGTTTGTTTGACATGCGATTTTTTGGAATGACCAAAACCAAGTCACCCTGCATATAAACCTTTTCTTTTACCATCTTATTATATGCATGGGACATCCGAACACGATAATGCTCGAGATTTTGTTGAGCTGCAAGCCTCATGCCCTCAAGAGAATCTAATTCCTGCAGTCGAAGCCTGGTTTGATGTTCATCAGCGATATTTTCACGTATCGCCACCCTTAAGGAAGGAATTTCCACTTCTAAGGGTATCACTGCTTCACCTCCAAAGACCAATGAATATGGAGTCATTTAAGTCGGGGTACGCATAGTCGTTCGATATGCCCACAGAACTTCAAATAATTTGACATCCCAATAGCGTTTGTTCTTTGAGACTGTCTTCTTTAGCAATTTTACCGAAGTTTTATTAAAAGCTTCTGCCAAGCCATTGGCCCGTGGATAATATATAAAAGAGTATCTCCAATCAATTTTAAATTTATCAGCGAGTCGATGTACCTTGTGAGATCGAAATGAGGGCCCATTGTTAGAGATGATCCGGCTTGGGATGCCAAACCTATAAATGACGTGGTGCAGGAAGAAGTTGACCACGTTTTCCGCCTTGACTTCTCGTAAGGGTAACGCCTCTGCCCATCGAGAAAAATAATCTGTTGCAGCGAGTATAAATCGATGCCCTTTGGATGATGGTGGCTCTATTGGCCCAATGACATCTGTGCCCCAAGAAGCGAAAGGCCATGATAGTATAGTTGGATGTAAAGGTTCAGGCGGGCGATGTTTGAAATCACCATGTATCTGACATTGGTGGCATTTCTTCGCGAACTCAATACAATCTTTCACCATGGTTGGCCAGAAGTAACTTGTGAACTTCAATTTAAGTGCAATCTTGGGTCAGGATTGATGCGCTCTACACAGCCCAGAATGTACTTCTCTGATAGCATCTTCTGCTTCTGTTTTAGAGAGGCATCGTAACCACATTTGATCATAAGTCCGTTTGAAGAGGGTGTCATTATGATATGTATACTGAGCAAGGCGCCTTTGAAGTTCGATCCTTTTGCTTCGATCTTCAGGAAGGTGTCCGTGCTTAAAATATTCGATGAACGGAGTCCTCCAATCATTTGCCTCAACCTGGGTGCATATTACCACATTAACTTGATAGTCGGGAGAGGTGAATTCCAAGACCGAAGGTAACAACCATCTCTATTCCACTCGAATCTCGGCAACACCGTCAGAAGGAAGGGATAACGCAGCAGCCAACTTCGTGAGAGCATCTGCTTGTGTGTTATCGCGACGCCTAACATGTTGGATGTCAATTAAAGTGAACGTTTGCATGAGATTCAGAACCAAGGAATGATATGAAATTAGTTCGGGTTTTCACACTTCATGAACCCCATTTACTTGTCGGATTACCAATTGAGAGTCTCCAAAAGCTTGAAGATGGAATATATTCATTGACAAGGCCGTCAGCAACCCGAAAGCTAATGCTTCGTATTCGGCCTCATTGTTAGAGCAATCGGGGTTCATAAAAGAGAAAGAGTGATAGATGACTCCTTTATTTGGGGTGACAAATACGATCCCAACCCTTGCTCTTTTTCTTGTCGTTCCTTCCGATGACTCCACTAAGTGAGATGCTCCATCTAAATATAGTTGCCAATATGGGGTAACTTCTTCTACGGTCATGACTTCTTCATCTGGGAGGTCTGCAATTAGAGGAGAATCATCGGGTACAGGGTAAGCTGCTAAGAAATCTGCCAGAGCTTGACCTTTGATAGCTCGTTGAGGGACGTACGTGATATCAAACTCCATCATAAGAACCGCCCATTTACCTACTTGACCCATCAATGTTGTCCTATTAAGCATGTACTTAATGGGGTCGGCCCTTGCAATCAGCTTAATCTTATGAGACAACATATAATGCCGAAGACGCCTCAGCGCAAATATTAGAGCCAGGCACAGTTTCTCAATAGGGGAGTAATTATTTTCGGCTCCTATCATAACTCGATTGAGATAATAGCATGCAACTTCTTTACCTTCTTCATTTACTTGTGCCAACATAGCTCCAAGGGAAGAAGGAATGGCAGCAATATACAATATTAACGACCTTCCGCGAACCGGTGCTGCCAAGACTGGTGGGTTTAGCAAGTACTGCTTAATATCATCAAAGGCTTTTTGACATGAATCATCCCAATTAAACGCCGCCACTTTTTTCATCAATTTGGAAAAATGATGGATCCAGCTAGACAGATTAGAGATAAATCTTCTAATATATGCAAGCTTACCTTGAAGGGATCTTAGTTGCTTCAAATTCTTCGGAGCGGGCATCTCTATGATTGCTTTAATTTTGTCGGGGTCTACCTCTATCCCACGATAACAAACAATGAAGCCCAAGAATTTTCCGGAAGCGACACCGAATGCGCACTTTAAAGGATTCATTTTCAATTAATATCTTCGAAGCCGACCAAAGACAATCCTCAGATCTGTGAGATGATCAGTTCCATTTCGTGTCTTGACCACCAAGTCATCGATATAGCATTCGACTAAATTATGCAACAAATCATCAAAAATGGTCGTCATTGCTCTTTGATAAGTGGCACCTGAATTCTTTAATCCAAAAGTTATTACTTTATAGCAAAAGTTACCTTTAGGAGTCCTGAAAGCTGTGTGAGTAGCATCTTCTGGATCTATCTTGATTTGATTATATCCTGATGATCTATCCATGAAGGAGAGGGCGCCACACTCCGTAGTAGAGTCCACCATGATCTCAGTGATCGGGATAGGAAAGTCGTCTTTCGGGCATGCCTTATTAAGGTCCCGAAAATCAACGCAAATCCTGATCTGCCCATTCTTCTTTCTCACTGGAACAATATTGGCGAGCCAAGTTGGATATTGAACTTCTTCAACGAAACCTGCTTCGATTAATTTGTCGACCTCGGCTATCACTTGAGTTTGAAGCTCTGGATGGAAGCGTCTTGGAGCTTGTTAATTGGCCTACAAGTAGGGTCGATTGCTAGTCGGTGCACCGCAACTTTACAATCAAGCCCAGGCATCTCCTTATATATCCATGCAAAGCAATCTCGATACTCAAAGAGAAAATTTTTATACTGACATTGCTCATCTTATGTGAGGAGAGCACTGATGAAAATAGGACGAGGCTCTTCCTCGGTGCCGAGATTGACTTCAATTAATTCATCGACTGTTGCTTGCCCACCATCTTCTAATTGTTTTGGTGCAGGGACCACAGTAGATACTCTCGTCGGGTCATCAATAAGAAGAGAATGAATCTCCCGGGCCGGCAAAGGAAGTAAATCCTGAGTAGACGTAGTGTCTACATACTGTGGAATATCTTTTTTTGTATCGTCTTGCTTGAAAGCCGATTCCGCAGGTTCCGAGAAGACGTCATTAGGCATCAGTAGGAGATCTTCATCATCTGAGGATTCTTCGGAATCACCAACAACAACTATATGATGTAAAATAGAAACCAAGCAGTTGATATTTGAAATTTTGCTAAGCGTGGGCCCACGATATCCTAGGCCTTTTGTAGCTTTAGCTTTGAGAATATTCGAATCTCCCCAAGTTTCGGAAAGAGCCCATAATCTTTCAAGTATTGAAGAGAGATGTGGAAAAGAGCCATCTTCATTTATATTCAAACCAATCTTCTTCAATAAACATATGATTCGATAATCCTTAATGACATAAGGTTGACTAGTTCAATTTGATCTTCGTCATCACCATTCACAGACAAAGAGAGCTACCTGTTTTCAAAAGAAAGTGCTTTGTAAAATATGATGGGCTTACCTTTGTGGTTTAATGCTCGTATCGCGCACACATCCAGTTCAATCACCATAGAGACTTCCATTCGAGGCACCGAAAAAGTAAGATTTTGAATAATTTGGGAATCATATGACGTACCTGTCATTGCAACTTGAACCATTTTGAGTGACCCTTCATCTTCTGAATCACTTCTAAATGATTTTAAATCATCAAGCTCTCCATCTTCAGAGTCGTCACCAATAATGATTTTTCCCACTATTTGCCTTTTAGTTTCGGATTTACTTCACAAGGCAAAGAACTCTGTTGGTTCTTCATCTTCAGAATCACTCCCTATGCGATAGGGAGTTTCAAAATAAGAAATCCCACCTTTAGTGATTTTGATGATTGGATTTTCTACTTTCCGAGACTTGAAGGCTTCTTTATTATATCAATCATAATCAGGCGGTAGGATAGCGTTCGGATCCACCGCCTTCTTAGGCTTGATGTACTTGCGCTCAACATTCTGTTTTGCAAAAGAAGGCGACTCCGCATCCAAAAAATATTTTGCATCAACATGATAGCTCTCTTTGATTGAGAAAGGAGAAGAATTGGCAACGATCTTTTGCTGGTTACCATCGTTATCTTTAAATTTCAAGCATTGATGAAGTGTGGAAGGAACCATACGGTATTGGTGTATCGAAGGTCTTCCCAGTAACGCCGAAAAAGAAGTATCAGCATCTATGACATAGAATTTGGTCCGGAAGCAAAACTCTGCCAATTGGATAAGGATAATTATGGATCCCAAGACACATTGACTATTGCTGTTGAAGTCGGAGATCAAAACATCCTCGGGTTCGAGATCTTCAATCTTATATCCTGTTTGAATCAAGGTCTGTTTCGGTAGGATACTTACTACAGACCCGGGATGTACTAACATCCGACGAAGATGAGTGTTGTTGACATACCCCTCCACGTACAAAGGACGGTTGTGATCTCTACTTCCAGTATGATAGTCTTCGTTAGCAAACGTGATATCGTTCACTTCGAATGTTGGTTTGTTTGTTAAGTGCACTTCCGCCATAGCATTTTCATATAATTCCGGATTCAAAAAAGCTTCAATCAAAGCTTCCCTCAATTCTTTGGATAAATTTAAAGCATCAAAAACACTTAGAATGGTAGGAATACGCTTCAAATGAGCAATAATATTGTAATTCGCTATGCGCTTATCCTTTGTCACGCCCCGCCGGGCCTTTAGCACCAACTAGGTGGAAAGGATAACCGTACGGGTGCATGCCCCAGACTCGCCGAACGGATAGAGTCTTTTCTATCCGCCCAAGGCGTCACAACACAAGCTTATCCATAATGTTTCAACTAGGAACGGAGTACAAGAGTTGCACAAGGGAAGCATCAACATAAAGAAGTTCTACTTCTATTACATCACATTTCACATTTATACATGCCCAAAATTTTCTTTTCTTTTATTTTCATTCCATACACCATGTTCCAAAACTATGGAATATACACCAGCAAATCAGCTGGCATGATCCAATTTTCAACCCTCACGGGGCAATCTACACACGCGTGATGTACACAAAAGGTGTGTTCAGGTACTTGCACAGTTCTTGCATGTGTGGCATCTACAATTTCTATTCCATGTGCAATAGCAAATGATCAAGCAATGAATGAATGCGATGCACCAGTATCAAACAAAGCTCTACAACATCGAATGTCTTTAATTAACACAATACCTGCCACGACATCCTCCTGGGCGGAAGGCTCCTCCACCTGTGAGGCGAATACCCATCCACTGGGCGCTGGCCGCTGGCCCTCCACTGGTCTCGGCGGCTGTGTACGGCCTGCCGACATCGCCGCGGGTGGGATGCCCGCAAGCTGTCTCGGTGGTGCAAATGCCGATGCCGACGACGGTGCCCGGCCTTCATCCATCGGGCAATTGTATCGCATGTGTCCCGGCTGTCCGTACTTGTAGCACCGGCCCTCACGATAATCACATTGCTGAGGGCCGTGGGGGCCGCTACAAATCGGGCACTGAGTCGAGGGTCGCTTCTTTCCCTTTTCTTTTTCTTTTTCCTTTTCTCTCTCCCAAGACTTGCGCTCCTCGCGCGCACATGCATTCCCGTGCTCCACCCAAAGAGCACGGTCCAAGACCTCCACAAATGTCTGTAGCTTAAGGGCGTGCACCGCCCGAAAGATCTCCAGTCGAAGTCCGCGCACGAAACAATCGACCTTGTCCAACTCTCCGCGGACAACGTGCGGTACGCAATTAATAATGTACGAGAACTCCCTCTCGTACTCGCGCACGGTGCGGTTCCCTTGCTTCAACTTCCGGAATCTTTCTTGAAGCTTCTTTTTCTCGCGATCGGGGAAGTAGGCGGCGAACACCATACCCCGAAACTCCCCCCAAGTCGGTGGCGGAAGGCTAGAGAGTCGATCACGCCGGACTCCCTTCCACCACACCTTCGCCGATCGCTCCAAACAATGAGCGGCGAGGTGCACCTTGTCCCTCTCGAAGGTATAGAGATCCTCGAAGAGCGTCTCAATAGCATCGATCCACGTTTCCACGTCCCATGGATCCACATTCTCCCCGCTGAAGATAGGCGGGTTGAACTTCTTGAACCTCATGAGAGCCGCAAGTGCGCGCTCTCGCTCCGCATCCTCCATCTCGGAGTCGGGCATAGGAGTACCCGACCCACCGGCTACAATCGGTGATGCCGGTGGCGCCACAGCCGGCGCCGGTGTCACCTCCTCGGCCGGTGCCGAAGCAGAGGCCGGAGGTACTCCCAACCTCTCCTCCCTAATCGCAGCCGCTTGCTACGCCATCTCGTCCTGGAGCTTTCTAATTTGCTCCTCCTGTCGTTGCATGGCTTCAGCCTGTCGCCGAACCACGCCCCTCAACTCAGTCAACTCATTACGAAGACCCGAGTTCTCGCCCTCCCCGAGTTGTTCGGTAGCCGCGCTCGATCTTTCGAGCCCAGCCCTCGTAGGAGGCCGTCCACGTACCATTATCTCCTGAAAATACAACGACTTTGGTCATTTCGTGACATTCAAAGTCATTTGCAACATTATACTTCACGAAAATAAACGTGAACCCAATCTACGCGAAAGTCACACAAGGGTCCTTATTCCCCTCACTTGGTTTCATGTTGTCGGCCGCCAACATGAACACTCTTGGTGAAGAATAAGACACACCTCGAATCTACCTCTATTTCCAACTAGAGGCATAAGGACATAACCCAATCACTTATCTTTCGCCACATCAAAGATCTCGTCACTCACGAGCCTACACTCCTAGGGTCATTTCCATCCTAGGGTTTCTTAGGTCCACCTAGACCGTTTCTACGCTCTGATACCACCTCAGTCTGTCACGCCCCGCCGGGCCTTTAGCACCAACTAGGTGGAAAAGATAACCGCACGGGCGCATGCCCCAGACCCGCAGAACGAATAGAGTCTTTTCTACCCGCCCAAGACGTCACAACACAAGCTTATCCACAATGTTCCAACTAGGAACGGAGTACAAGAGTTGCACAAGGAAAGCATCAACATAAAGAAGTTCTACTTCTATTACATCACATTTCACATTTATACATGCCCAAAATTTTCTTTTCTTTCATTTTCATTCCATACACCATGTTCCAAAACTATGGAATATACAAGTTTCATACATGTAATGAAAATCTTCTATACTATCAAAGTCCAAGACTAGGGGTACAACTCTATGTATCACCAAAATGGAAGGGCCGCTATCTAGAGAGCCAAACCTTTGCCTCGCTCCGCCGCCTCACTCGCGGAAGGACCTGAAAAACGTGGGGTGAGAACTATAAATATAGTTCCCAGTGGATAAGGCCACCCAAGAGAGAAGCTCGACCCACCAGGTCCAAAGAAACACCATATGCATAAGTTAGATCACAAATAACTATACAAGAAATATTTAGATGTTTGTAAATAAACATAAAGGATGCAACCAAATGAAATGTAAATTATCATTCTCTCCTAGGTTCATCCTATATTTCACATTGACCAAGTTCAACTACTTGTCGTTTGCTTATGGTTTCGGAATCGCCGTCTCACCATAATGGTTCCAACATCCAAGGAGTAAAATCGTCAACTCCTAGTTCGAGTAGCGAAATCGTCGCATACTCGGGATAGCAAAATCATCGCATAATGGATTCTGAATTTCGTAGGAGATTCCTTACTAGATTGAGCCAGGGAAAGGCGTATTGGAGGTTGATTGCTCGTGGCTAGTGGATTCGCAATCCGAGGTGGGTTCCGAATAAAAAATGGAACTCGATCTTTTTGGCTACTTGATTCCCCAGGATTGTTAGGGCTTGGCTTGTACGTTGTCTTGCTTACCTGATTCTTCTGAGGACTTGTAGTACTGATAATCAGCAAAATAGGATTCTTCTTCTATTTTTTATTGAGTATTATGTATTCTTTCTTGTTCAATCTTATTCATTATTGAATGGAATCTATCTTTTCATTCTTTTCAATTCATTAGAAAGAAAAAGAAGAAGAGATTCTGAGTTTCTTATTAGTATTATGTATTATTATTCTTATCTATCAGTCTATAAGTCAGTATCTTTTTATCGAATAAAACTTTGACTAGGTCAAAAGGCTCTATTCCAACCTAAAGAGGTGGGTCGATCGATGGGAAAGTTTCTCGCATAGATATCATCCAATGAGCGTATCTTGATTGGAATCCATTTGAATTGTTTCTTTTAGTTCCACTTCTTGCTCTACCAATCTTAGTAAGATGAATGGAAGTGATTGCTGTTCTTGAGTATGAGTTTCCCAAATGGCTTTCGCTTTACGTAGATATCTTCATTCCATTGTTCCATTTCGATTCTAACTCAAAGAGATTTATCATTCAAGTCTAGTCCAGATGAGACTGAAGAGAAAAGGATGATCCAAAAAAGAAGAAATACCTATAGCTTACTGTCACGCCCCAGGCTAGTTTTAGAAGCGGAAATACGTGCCAATTTTTTTTTTGAAAGCCTAGCCCGCGCCACGTGCAGACCCGCCACAAATACAGGGTCCACTGTACACACGGACAGAGCCTCCCCTGTATTTGCACAGCGTACAAACATACAACAGGATCACAACCACCATTCATTTATCACAACGGCACAACCGCTCAATAATGTTCATACAGCTAACAGTCCTTAAACCTGTATGAATCTAAGCAAGTCCTTGGGCGAAGGATGATGCGATGCACAAACAACAGATCATTCTAGAAAACTGCTCCTTACTCAGAAGCTTTATTTTGAAATCCTAACCTCAAACATTCAAGAATCATTTGAAAACCGTTTTCCCACACGAAAACCCTTGTTTTGAAAACACTACCACGAGGGGTAGAAATCTCAGATGTGCGATATAAAGCAACAATGATAGATCTAAAGCATCAGCATCTAATGAGTCTAAGCATGCAATCCACACGTGAATACTAAACCAAATTCACAAGATCTAAGCATGCAAGACAATCATCCAAAACATAACTGTACCAAATCATAACATGCTAGATAAAACAACCACAGTGTAACTGAACCATATCCATAACTAACTGATAGAGGATTAGAGTAATAACCAAATCTGGAGAGGGAAGCCTCACAGGTCGGGACCTCTAGTACCACTAACTAGGCGTGCCTCGCTGCGTCCCGACTCTCACCACCCTGCTCACCTGAAAACAACAACGAGGGCGGGGGGTGAGAACATGTAAACATGTCTCCCCTCCAAGTGGGTTCCGCAAGCCGATGAAGGCGAGCTGTACACACCGGCACGAGGGTCAACAAAAAGATAGATAAGGTAAACAGTAGCACAAGTAAGTATGAGGCTGACATACAACTGAACAACTATGCTACTGTTAGCAACTAGTATATGCATCAATGGAGATAACCACAAAGTAAACCCAATCCATAGCCACCAGGACGTATCCCTGGCACTGTCACAACCTGCTCAACCAACGGCACAAAACCTACCAGACGCCCTGTGTCGAGGCTCACGGGTCGGAACCAAACTCAACGACCCTTTTTTTCAAAAAAGAAGCCCAAACGGTGGATCAGACCGCTGGCATACGTGAGGTTCTAGGGAGCTGTGACGATCGATGCGAATGCTCAATCCACAAAACGGCAACGAGCCGTGAAGCAATTGATAAACCACAACGAGGATCGCTCGGAACAACAGGCGATCACTACCGACCAACTGGATCGTCTCAAGAATCATGCAAACCACAACTACTCTACTATCCAAGCACAAATAAGTAGAGTCAATGGGAGTCAAGTGAACTAATATTAAAATACAAGAGAAGGGATAGAAAGGTATCACCGTAGTCCACTGAACCGACTCCGGATCGAAGTACCCACCTGCAGGAAAGCTAGAGCCTAACACCGACGGCTCTCGGGAACCACGACAGGACCTATGAAAGACTCACAGGGTCAAGGTCCACCAAGTCGACACCAAACACAAAGCTCTCACGAACCCGAAACCGACGGATCGCCCGGAAAACCCACCGGGACGATCCTGAACCACACTAAGCTCCACAGGGGTACCAACAGCCAAACCAGGTCCTCTGCTGTCCCCAAACACACCAAAACAAGGTGACAGGACAGCGAGCACAAGCTTGGAGTGCCACGAACACAAACGCACCCGAAAAGGCTTCCCGGGTTTTCGAAAAATGCCGAATTGGCACCGGAACCCTTCGTCACTCATCCGCTGTCCTCGGAACTTCGGGATAGCGATGAGGAACAACCAACGAGGCTAAACGACGAAGCCAAGTCACTCACGAAAACAGCGAGTGAGTCGCACGACTAAAAACACGTGTTTCGCCGACTATTTCATCGAAAAACGCATCAGAAATAAATCCAGATCTCCGCGAAGGGCGAAGGGCGAAGGGGTTGGACAACCAGTCCACAGGGTCTCAAGGGTCAAGCCCTTGCTGCCCGCAGCGTCGCAACGCTGCGACAATCACCAAAGTCCATAAACAAGCAACATATACATACATAACAAGCATAAATAAGGCCGTTAGAGCAATCCGTACGTTCGCACGACCTTCCGCAAGCATCAGCGGATAGGTAACAATGTAACGGAGGCCGTGCTCACAGCCCCACTGCGACAGGACCAGTCGCAAGCCCAGAAAACCTATCAAAATAGTGCTCATATGCGAAAAAATTGCTCGACAAAGGCCGAACAACGAAATGCCACACCCAAACAGAAAACTAAGGTGAGCATGATGATCAGCGCGTCGCCGCGATCATCGTGCTCACTTTCCTGGGCTTCGGGAGGCAACAGAAAGCCCAAACCCAAACATACGGCCCAAACCAAGCAAAATAAGACCCTGGCCGGAGCAACAAGCTCCGGCCGGCTGCCGGCCGACATGCATGGCCAGCGCCGGCCAGGGTGGGATGCGGGGGAGGTGAGGAAGAGAATGCTCACCTCAGTCGGCGGCGGGAAGCGGCGGCAGCGGCGCGGGGAGAAGGGGAGCTCTCGGGTTGGCTAGGGTACGGCGGCGCGGCAACGGACGGCGACGGCGGCCGGCGGCGACGCGAGCACCGGCAAGAGGAGGTCGCCGGACGTCGGCCTGCCGGTGACCGCGACAGTAAAGACCGGCGGTGGCGGCGGTGGAGGGAGCTCGGCCGCGGCTGCCCTAGCTGCCCCAGCTGAGCCCGCGGCGGCTGCGACGGCGCTCCGGCGGCACGACGACGGCCGGGGAAGAAGGCGACGACGCCGGAAGTCCTGAGGGTGGCGGCGCGCACCCTCCAAGGCGGCGGCGGCTCGAGTCCAGCAACCTCGGCCTGCTGCTGCCCTAACAGCAGCTGGCAGCAGCTCGGCGGCGGCTCCCGACGGTTCCCGGCGGCAGGGCACGTCGCCGGCGGTCGTGCCACCTCAGGGGAGCTCAAGCGTGGGTTCCCCCTGGGTGCACACCGCAGGGAAGGAGAAGAAGAAGAAGAAGAAGAAGAAGAAGAAGAAGAAGAAGAATAAGAACAAGAAGAAGAAAATGAAGAGGAGGTTGGCCGGGGATGCACCGGCCAGGGGGTGGTTGGCGGTGGCCGGCGGCGCACGGGGAGGTGGCAGAGGAGCTGGGGGAGAGGGGGCTCTGTGCTGGGAGCTGAGGGAGAAGGAGGGGAAGGCTCTCTCTCTCTCTTTCTCCAAACACTCACACAAACACACACACATATACACAAACACACATGTATAATTGCACAAACACCCCTTCAAACACAAGAAATAAGTCCCCAGTCCCTCACAGCAGGAACAATATGCCCAGACACCCCTCCACAAGCAATCTCACATAAAACGGTGCGTGAAACAGGGTCCAGATCGCTTAACCAAAAATATACAATTCGACCTCTCAGCGAAGATCATGCAATAACTTTTGATCCGTTCATCGCATGTCGAAACGGATTGCGTCATCGCGTTCAGCACTGCCGAGACATCGAATCTACAATTTTGGATCGTCAGAATCAGACTCCAAATTGCGCCGTTAAGCCGTTCACTCTCTGCAACAAAACTTAAAACAATATATTACATATAAATACTTAACATATACATATATATATACACTTATACAGATATATATACGTACACAGATACCAAAAACACAGTAACATGAGAGAGGAACACATAATTCAAATTTCCAAAATTCGAATTCTCACATCACTCCCACCTAACAAGAAGTTTCGTCCCCGAAACTTACTCACACACCATCCGTGAACAACAGCGGATACCCTCTCACGCAAATCAAACTCCAGCTCTTAAGTAGTCTCACACTCCTCGCGACTCGTCTACTGCATTCGCACATACAGAAAGCTTCGATTCCTCAACTGATTCACCTTGTGAGCCAAAAACCCCAAAGGCACCTTACCGTAGCTGAGATCCTCCCTCAGCTGAACCGTTGTCGGGCCGATCACATGAGAAGGGTCGGGGATGTACTTCCAAAGCATGGATACAAGGAAGACAAAGTGCACCCGAGCAAGACTAGGAGGAAGAGCTACCCGGTAAGCCACTGGACCCACACGCTCAAGGATCACGAACGGTCCGACGAAACGCGGACAAGCTTGCTCCGCAATACGAACCGCTTGATCCCTTGAGACGGCGACACCCTGAGCAGCACATGCTCACCGACCTGAAACACTAGGTCCTGTCGTCGCTGGTCCGCATAGCTTTTCTGTTGGCTCTGCGCAGTCGACAGCAGCTGCCTCGCATTGCGAATCCAGGCCTCTGCGTCCTCCAACAGGTCAGGCTCGATCACACGACGCTCACCCACTATCTCCTGAAAACACAACGACCTTGGTCAATTCATGACAATCAAGGTCCTCTACAACATAATATTACACGTAAACAAACATGAACCCAATCTAGGCGTAAGTCACACAAGGGCTCTTATTCTCCTCACTTGGTTTCATGTTGTCGGCCGCCAACATGAACTCTCTTGGTGAAGAATAAGACACACCTCGAATCTACCTCTACTTCCAATTAGAGGTATAAGGACATAACCAAATCACTTATCTTTCGCCACAATCAAAGATCTCGTCACTCACGAGTCTACACTCCTAGGGTCTTTTCCATCATAGGATTTCTTCGGTCCATCTAGACCGTTTCTACGCTCTGATACGATCTCAGTTTGTCACGCCCCGCCGTGCCTTAACACCAACTAGGTGGAAGGACAAACCTCACGGGCGTGTGCCCCAGACCCGCCGAACGGACAGAGTCTCTCTTATCCGCCCAAGGCGTCACAACACAAGCATATCACGATGTTCCAAATAGGAACGAAGTACAAGAGTTGCACAAGGAAAGCATCAATATAAAGAAGTTCTACTTCTATTACATCACATTTGCACATTTATACATGCCCAATTTTTCTTTTCTTTCATTCCTATTCTATACATCAAGTTCCAAAATTATGAAATTTACAAGTTGTATACATTTAATAAAAACTCCTATGCTACTATTGTCCAAAACTCGGGGTACAACTCTACATGACACCAAAATGGAAGGGCCGCTATCTACATAGCCAAACCCTTGCCTCGCTCCGCCGCCTCACTCGCGGAAGGACCTGAAAAACGTGGGGTGAGAACTATAAACATAGTTTCCAGTGGGTATGGCCACCCAAGAGAAAAGCTCGACCTACCAGGTCCAAAGAAACACCATAAGTATAAGTTAGATTTCAATTAACTATGCATACAAATATTTATATGCTTGTAAATAAACATAAAGGATGCAACCAAATAAAATGACAACTTTTATTTTCTCCTAGGTTCATCCTATATCTCACATTGTCCAAGTTCAACTACTTGTCATTTATTTATGGTGTCAGAATCGCCGCATCACCAATTTGGTTCTCAACCAAAGCCGAATCGCCGCAAGTACTGGGCACCGGGCAATGGAATTGCCATCCCCGTCATGGTCCCAATCTCCAAGGAGCGAATTCGTCATCTCCTTATTCGGGTAGCGGAATCGCCGCATACTCGGGGTAGCGAAATCGTCGCACACCCCAATACGTTCACTTTATACAAATATAGCGTTGGGCACCGGGCAATGGAATCGCCATCCCCATCATGGTCCCAACCTCCAAGGAGTGAAATCGTCATCTCCTTATTAGAGTAGCGGAATCGCAGCATACCCGGGATAGCGAAATCGTCGCATATCCGGGGTAGCAAAATCACCTCATACCCCAATTTCACATTTCACGCTTGCCAACCCAAGTTCAATGGTCCTAGGTTCAAGTCACCAAGTCTCACCTATGTTCAATGACACTAGGTTTACTTTACATTCTCAACCTAGGTTCCATGACACTAGGTTCCAACTTCATGTCCCAACCTATGTTCAATGACACTAGGTTCCAAATCTCATATTCCAACCTATGTTCAATGATACTAGGTTCCAAATCTCATGTTCCAACCTATGTTCAATGACACTAGGTTCCATTTGCACTTTTCAACCTATGTTCCACAACACTAGGTTCTAATTCATATATGCAATCACATAATAAGTATAGATAATAATGATATACTTAAATTTATTAACATGCAAGATGAGCCCATGGCTCAATTCATCATGATTCTTATTTTGCCAACATGCAAATTATAGGGTTACATACTTTCACACCATTTTAATTTCAAATGGTTATACCTTAGACATGGAAGTGACCTAATCACTTCCGTAAACACAAAACCACCTCAAGAGCTCCCAAGTCTTGAATTCCTTGAGCTCCTAGGTCACTAAGCCTTGAGTTCTTGCTTCAACCCAAGCTTCTACAAAAAAATGGTTCATTACTCATTACGAACCCATAAATCAACTCGATACTTGAAATCAATTGTTCTAACATGATTTCCTATGCCTCAATTGTAATTCCCGAAGGTCTAAATATTTTTAGAACCTCCCATGGCAAAAGCCCCAAATCTATCTAGGATTTGCATGCATGCAAGTCAAACCCTAGATTTCATGGCCAATCTTCCACCATTTGTGGTCAAGATTGCATATGGTTCTCAAAAATCTCATGACAAAGGATTAGATCCAAGGTTTAAACCCTAAATCACAAAAGCTCACCTCAACACCCAAGCTCCCTAGCTTCTTCTTGCACTAAGAAGCTCCCAATAAACCTCCACTACGTGAAACTACCAAACTGCCCTTCACTGGGCATTCTGCTTTAGCCGGGTCCGGATCCCACAAGCAGGGTCCGGATCCGGAGCTAGCTTGCACCCTACAAACTACGCAGGCCGGGTCCAGAACCCACAGCTGGGTCCGAAACCCGTGAGCAACTCAGCTCAGAAAACAAGTCGGGTCCGGACCTGGACGTCCGGGTCCGGACTCTAGCTGCTCCACATGACTTCATTGTCCGGATCCCAGATCTCGGGTCCGGACCCCGTGAGCAATTTAGCTCCAGTTCGGTTTTTCCAAAAATTCAAATTTTTGGTTTTCGGGGCCCTAACTCGCACCCAAACGTTCCGAAACCCTCGGAACCCAATTCCACACCAACCATTATCGGCTTTCTCCGAACTTCATCCAATTCGGTAAAGTTCGGCATAGCGCACTGAAATTTAGGGTACTACAGAACCTGTAGAAATCCAAACACAAAAGAACCGAGTTCGGTTGGCTTAGTCAATTCTCATTCTCATAGCAGTAGTTATTCAATTCTCGCAGCACGCTCTTTATGCGACGTAGCTTGTAGGGTCTTGACCTCTGTAAACAACTTAGCCTTTGTTATAGCTACTACTTTTGTTATGCAGGTGGATCAGCTTCTTTGTGTACCATGAAATCAGTAAATGACTTATTAAGTAAGGAGGGGTGCAGGGAAGAAAAAAAGAGTAGTTCAAGCCGGTGAAATAAGAGATACTAGCTTAAATCGAGATGTGCGAGTCGAGCGGGAAAGCGCATAACGTCTATACGCGAGGCGAGAAAGTCTGGAAACCTAAGAAGTTGGAGCGAGACCCAACTAGGTTGGCGGGGTCTCAGTAGCGAAATGCACAGCAGGTGTATCAGTAGCGAGTATAGGGCGATTAGTGTATAGTCGGCACTTTTTCTTGACCCTAAAAATCATGCATGCATGGTCTAGCTTTGCCTTTCAAGTCATATATGCATAAACTACTAAAAAACGAGCCAAAATGGGGATTCAGTAGTGTTGTGTGCTTATTGCTGACCCGTGATTTTTGACTGAGGAGCTCTTGCCTCTGACTATGCACACTAATCTTGTAATATACTGAACTTTCACAAATTGCAGAGTTCTAGTGAAAAAAATAGTAAATAAAACTATTCGGATCACCTCAATGGTGTTTGGAAAGCAATTGAGTGGTTTCGGCATGAAAATGATGCAAAAAGGGACTTCCATAAGCTAAATCTACAAAAGTGCAGATTTACATGGAGTATTAGTATTGGACCTTAATACCAGTATTCAGCTGTGTAGAGGCTGGGGAGACCCTTTGGGTTTTGCAGAACTTGCCCAGATACTAGTACAGATTCGAGCAAGTACCAGTATAGATTCGGGTGAGTACCGGTACACAATAAAATTTTTAAAAAATAACGTTCGGGTTCTGCAAAACTGGCCTGGTGTATCGATACACTTGAGCTGCGTACCGGTACTGAAACCCGAGTACCGGTACTCAAGACTGCTAACAGCAAATTTGGAGGGATTGTAAATATGGCTGATTAGAGGGTTTATGTGTGAGAATTTGAAATTTGAAATTTTATTTAAAATTTGAATTCTGTGTTCCTCTACTTTTACTGTGTTTTTGGTATCTGTATACGTATATATATATATGTATATATAATGTATTTAGTGTATTTTATTGTTTTATGTTTTTGTTGGAGAAGAGAGGATGGTTTGTGACGCGATTCGAAGTTGTGACAATCATAGTGCAATCAAGATTGCTAATAATCCAGTATTTCATAAACGCACTAAATATATTGAAATTGATTGTCACTTCGTTCGACATCATTACCTTAATGGCACACTTACCTTACCATTTATATTCTTCTCATCTCAAACTTGCTGACTTTTTCACAAAGTTTCATACCACGCAACGATATCAATTTCTTTTGTCCAAACTCTCAGTGTTTAACCCATCGTGAGTTTATAGGGCGGTGTTGCCATATATATTATATATGTTACCATGTATATTATATGTGTTACTATATATTATATACATTACTATGCATATTACTTTCTATAACAGGATACAATCCTGTTCTTCCATGTAAAACATTTTTTTCCTCTCTCCATGCAATTCTATTTTGAGGATTTTGCCTCAAATGAGAGATTTTTTAGTTCTACTTGGTTAAACTCATTTTTAGGAATTTTTTGGGTTTATTTGGAGATCAATTCTAATCTCCAACAAGGATTAAAGAAAATGTGGGGAATATCACCGAAAAGTATTTAATCTCCCATTTGTCCTTAATTTTTGAAATTATTTGCACATTTTATGTGAAATAATCAAATTAAATAGAATTTTAGGTGCATGCTAGAGAAATAGGGTTTTTAACCTTTTGTTTGCTAAATAGAACAATGGACATGTGCATGTAATTGAGTATTGGGAATCTTGGATATAGATTAAACTAATGGCATTGAAACTTAGATTAAAATCTAAAGTGAAACATAGTGACATGATGGTTTTGTTCCTTCACAATTGGGGGCTGATGTTATCAATATAGTTGTTTACTTAATCAACATTATGCCTTCTAGTGTCCTTTCAAGTGTCTCTCCTAGTGAGCGGTTGTTTGCCAAGCCTTCTTCATATGATCACTTGCGAGTCTTCGGTTGCACTTGTCTTGTCCTGCTAGCTCCTCACGAACGAACTAAATTGTCTCCTAAATCTGCTATTTGTATCTTTCTAGAGTATAGTCTTGAGTATAAAGGCTATCGTTGCTATGATCCCAACACGAGACGTCTCCAGATTTCTCGTGATGTGATTTTCTTTGAGCACCTTCCCTATTATGCCCAATCTGCACCAGCCACTACAACTTCTCCCTCCACCCATATTGATCTTGTCTTTTTGAATAATTTCTTTTCAGTGCATTCTTCTTTCCAAGAGGGCTCTATATCTCCTATATCTTCTCCTGCAAATGGCACTGAAGTACATGTGTCTTATGATGGTCCTTCCGCCGAAGCTCCAACCAACGATCCTCTGACATCCATGCGTCACTGTACCCTTCAAGAACGTCAGCCTAAAAGATTCTTTGGCCGTATTACCTCACATCTCTTTCTTCGGAATTTCATTCCTTTCTTGCTACCATCCAAACTCACCAGGAATCACGAACATATCGCCAAGTTGCTGCCATTCCAGAGTAGCAAGATGCTATGTTTGAAGAACTTAAGGCTCTTCATCATAACAGTATCTGGAAGCTTGTTCCTTTCCTCCGTAAGGTTCCGATTAGCTACAAATGGATTTACAAAATTAAGACAAAGTTCGATGGCTCTATTAATTGCTACAAGGCTCGCTTAGTTGCTCCGACTTTACTCAAGAGCATGGCATCGATTATGAGACATTTACTCCAGTTGCTAAAATGACATCTATTTGCATACTTATAGCTGTTGCTGCCTCTCATGGATGGCCGTTATATGAACTTGATGTTAAAAATGCCTTTTTATATGGTGATCTTCATGAAGAATTTTACATGCAACCACCTCTTGGCCTTAATCATCAACTTAACGATGAATGTTTACTTCGCAAAGCATTGTATGGTTTTAAATAAGCTCCTCACGCATGGTTTGAGAAGTTCTCTACTCCCGTTATTTCTGCTGGTTTTTCATCAAAGTGAGAATGACAATGCATTATTCATTCACTCCTTTTCTGTTTTACTTCTTTATGTTTTTGATATGATTATCACTGGTGATGATCCCAATTTCATATAATTTATCAAGTTTTACTTTCAACGTCAATTTGAGATGAAAGATCTCGGGCTCCTCCGTTATTTCCTAGGTATTGACGTAGCCTACTGTGAGAATTCGAATTTTGAAAATTTGGATTCTGTGTTCTTCTCCCTTGTTACTGTGTATTTGATCTGTATACGTATATATATATATATGTATGGGTATATATATATTTGTATATATGTAGTATATATAGTATTTTTTTATTGTTTTAAGTTTGTTGCGGAGAGAGAACGGCTTAACGACGCAATCCAGAGTCAAAATCTGACGATCCAAAATGGTAGGTTCGATGTCTCGGCAGTGTTGAACGCGATGGCGCAATCCGTTTCGACATGCGATGGACAGATTGAGAGATCTTCCATGTTCTTCGCCGAGGGGTCGTATTGTACTTTTTGCAGTTTCGTGATCTGGACCCTGTTTCTCGCACCGTTTTGCGTGAGATTGCTTGTGGAGGGGTGTCTGGGCATTTTGTGCTTGCTGTGAGGGACCCAGGGGTATTTTGCTGTGTTTGAGGGGCTTATTTGCAATTATGCAAGTGTGTATATGAGTTTTGTGTGTGTGTGTGTGTGAGTGGAGGTTGAACCTCACTCTCTCTCTCTCTCTCTCTCTTCCTCAGCCTTCCCAGCAGCAGCCCTAGCTCCCACAGCCCCTCAGCCACCTCCCCGAGCTCCGCCGGCCGCCGCCGACCACCCATGGCCGGCGCAAACCCCGGCCAACCTCTTCTCTCTCCTTTTCCTCTTCTTCTCCTTCTTCTTCTTCTTCTTCTTCTTCTTCTTCTCTCTCCCTGCGCTGTGCACCTAAGGGGAACCCACGCCTGAGCTCCTCCTGAGGTGGCACGACTGCCAGCGACGTGCCCCGCCGTCGGGAGCCGCCGAGAGCCGCCGTCGAGCTGCTGCAGCTGCTGCTAGGGCAGCAGTGGGCCGAGACCTGTGGGCCCGAGCCGCCGCCGCCTCCCGTCGCCTGGGAGGGTGAGTGCTGTCACCCTTGGGTCCTCCGGCGCCGCCCCCTGCCTCCCCGGCCGTCGCGTGCCGCCGGAGCGCCGCGGGTTTTGGCTGGGCGCCTAGGGCAGCCGAGGCCGAGCTTGCTCCGCAGCCGCCGTCGCCGGTTTCCCCTATCGCGGTCACCGACCAACCGACGTCCGGCGGGCCCCTCTTGCCGGTGCTCGCGTCGCCGCAGGTCGCCGCCGCCGTCCGTTGTCGCGCCGCCGTGCCCTAGCCAACCCGAGAGTTGGCTTCCTCCCCGTGCCGCCGCCGCCGCTCCCTGCTGCCGGCTGAGGTGAGCCCCCTCTTCCTTGCCTCCCCCGCAGCCGACCCTGGCCGCCGCTGGCCGTGGATGCCGGCCGGCAGTCGGCCGGAGCTTGTTGCTCCGGCCGGGGGTCTCTTTTTAGTGGTTTTTAGACCGCATGCTTGTGTTCTTGCTCCCTGTTACCTCCCAAAGTTTGGGAAGGTGAGCACGATGACCGCGGCGATGCGCTGATCATCATGCTCACCTTAGATTTCGATTTGGTTGAGCCGTTTCTCTGTTCGGCCTTTGTCGAGCAATTTCTTCGTATGATGGCACTGTTTTTATGCAATTTTTGTGCTTGCAACTAGTCCTGTCGCAGTGGGGCTGTGAGCACGGCCTCTGTTACGTCGTTACATATCCGCTGGTGCTTGAGAGCTATGTGTTTAGTGTCGACTTGGTGGACCTTGACCCTATGAGTCTTTCATAGGTCCTATCGCGGTTCCCGAGAGCCGTCGGTGTTAGGCTCTAGCTTTCCTGCAGGTGGGTACTTCGATCCGGAGTCGGTTCAGTGGACTACGGTGATACCTTTCTATCCTTTCTCTTGCATTTCAGTTATTAGTTCTCTTGACTCCCGTTGACTCTACTTATATGTGCTTGGATAGTAGAGTAGTTGTGGTTTGCATGATTCTTGAGACGACCCAGTTGGTCGGTGGTGATCGCCTGTTGTTCCGAGCGATCCCCGTTGTGGTTTACCAGTTGCTTCACGGCTCATTGCCGTTCTGTGGATTGAGCATTCGCATCGATCGTCACAGCTCCCTAGCACCTCACGTATGCCAACGGTCTGATCCACCGTTTGGGCTTCTTTTCCGGAAAAGGGTCGTTGAGTTGTTCCGACCCGTCAGCCTCGACGCAGTGCGTCGGAAGGTTTTGTGCCGTTGGTTGAGCAGGTTGTGACAGTGCCAGGGATACGTCCCTGTGGTTATGGATTGGGTTTACTTTGTGGTTATCTCCTTTGAGGCATATACTAGTTGCTTACAGTAGCATAGTTGTTCAGTTGTATGTCAGCCTCATACTTACTTGTGTTACTGTTTACCTTATCTATCTATTTGTTGACCCTCGTGCCGGTGTGTACACCTCGCCTTCGTCGGCTTGCGGTACCCACTGGGAGGGGAGACATGTTTACATGTTCTCACCCCCCGCCCTCGTTGTTGTTTTCAGGTGAGCAGGGTGGTGAGAGTCGGGACGCAGCAAGGCACGCCTAGTTAGTGGTACTAGAGGTCCCGACCTGTGAGGCTTTTCTCTCCAGATTTGGTTATTACCCTTATCCTCTATCAGTTGGTTATGGATATGGTTTAGTTACATTGTGGTTGTTTTATCTAGCATGTTATATTTTGGATGATTGTCTTGCATGCTTAGATCTCGTGGTTTTGGTTTAGTATCCATGTGAGGATTGCATGCTTAGACTTTTGGATGTCGATGCTTTTAGATCTATCTTTGTGGCTTTTATCGCGCATCTTGGTTTTCTACCCCTCATGGTAGCGTTTTCAAATAAAAGTTTCCGTGTGGGAAACAGTTTCCAAGTGGATTTTCGATCGATTGACTTTTGGGTTTTCAAAAGAGAGTTATTGTGTGGAGAACGGTTTTCAAATGATTCTTGAATGCTTGATATTAGGGTTTCAAAATAAAGCTTCTGGGTAAGGAGCAATTTTCTAGAATGATCTGTTGTTTGTGCATCGCATCATCCTTCGCCTAAGGACTTGCTTAGATTCATACAGGTTTAAGGACTGTTAGCTGTATGAATCTCTTTGAGCTGTTGTGTTGTTGTGATGAATGAATGGTGGTTGTGATCCTGTTGTATGTTGTGTACGCCGTGCAAATACAGGGGAGGCTCTGTCCGTGTGTACAGTGGACCCTGTATTTGTGGGGGGTCTGTACGTGGCGCGGGCTAGGCTTTCAAAAAAAAAAAAAAATTGGCACGTATTTCCGCATCTAAAACTAGCCCGGGGCGTGACACCTACAGTTCTAAAGGCTATTTGCTATATCAACGAAAGTACACAGTAGATCTCATCTCTCGTGCTGGTCTTACTGACAATGACACAGCCAATACTCCTATGCAGCTTCATCAGAAACTAACTCCTACTATGGGTGAGCCGCTTCCAAATCTCACATGCTATCGGGAGTTAGTTAGAGCACTCGTTTATATTACTACCTCTCGTCCAAATATTAGCGCTTGTTTATCTTACTATCTCTCGTCCAGATATTGCTTATGTTGTCCACATAGTAAGCCACTTTGATCAAGAACCAACTTCTGTTTACTATGCTCCTATTCTTTGCATTCTCCATATCTTCAAGGCACTATTAACCAGAGTCTTTTTTTTTCTCTTGAACTATAAGCTTATCCTGACGTTGATTGGGCTGGGGACCATACCGATCACCGATCTACCACGTGTTATTGCATTTTTTTTGGTGATTCCCTTATTTCATGGTGAGCTAAGAAATAGAATATTGTCTCCAAATCTAGTGCCGAAGCTAAGTATCATGTTATGTCTATTGCAGCTTCTGAAATTGTTTGGCTTCGTCGTCTTCTTGGTGATGTTGGCATTGCTTGCTCTACTCCGACACTTCTCTATTGTGACAATCAATGTGCAATCAAGATTGCTAATAATCCAGTATTTCATGAACGCGCTAAATATGTTGAAATTGATTGACATTTCGTTTGACATCATTACCTTAATGGCACACTTACCTTACCATTTATATTCTTCCTGTGTCCAACTTGTTGACTTTTTCACAAAGTTTCATACCACGCAACGACATCAATTTCTTTTGTCCAAACTCTCGGTGTTTGAGCCACCTTGAGATCGTAGGTGTTTTCTTGAAAAATGAAGAACGGAAAAACGAGAGAATTTTAAAGAAATAAAAAAAAGGGAAAGGTGAAGGGTCACGAGAGTTTATTAGGGGTGTAACTTTTGTTTTATCCCTTTTTTTTTGTTTTGTATTTTTTTTTGGACTATATATATATATATATTTTTTTTAACAGTGAGAAAGATATATATATATAGTACAATAGATAATAATCATCAGAAATAAAAGGGTTCATGCTTCCCGGGTACCCGTAGGTACCCGGTTAATTACGCCCTCCTTGTTGTATTCAGGCCACCTCCGATTAAGCTGATCATAATCAAAATACCCTCTTCTAAATAACAATGCTAATTTTTTATTAAAAATATTAATAATATTAATAATAATTATAATAATAATAATAGATACAAACTTTACGTGTGTATGTGTGTGTATATATATATATATATATATAATATGAAGGCTATAATAAGTGCAACAAAATTAATTTAAATTGAATATTATCATGATAATATTCAAAAAGGAATTTTTTTAAAAATATTTGAGCTATTTATGATATAATGTAAAATATAATAAGAACTTGATAATTTTTTATTTGGAGGAGAGACAAGACAATGAACACATAAAACATTCCCAAAATAAGCCTCATCATTTTTTTATATTTAACACAAAATGTGATAAATAGTTATGGGGTAACTTTGATGTAAGCATATAAATGAGATTATCCACCCCTTTTCTTGCTTTTGCTCTTTCTTGCTCCCGAGGAGGCAAGAATGGTTGTGGGTTCCAATCCTCGACCTCGCTGATGGTGACGGCTTGGGCGAACAGCGGCAGATGGCGAGTTCGGTCGGCGTCGAAACAGCGGCAATGGGTATGGCGGCGTCGGCGGCTTTAAGCGGCGTTGTGAGAATTCGAATATTGGAAATTTGGAATTTTGTGTTCCTCTCCCCTGTTACTGTGTATTTGATCTGTATACGTATATATATACAGGTATATATATATATGTATATAAGTTGTTTTTATATGTATTTTATTATTTTTTGAGTTTTGTCGTGGAGAGTGAACGGCTTAACGGCGCAATCCGGAGTCCGAATGTGACGATCCAAAATTGTAGATTCGATGTCTCGGCAGTGCTGAACGCAATGGCGTGATCCATGTCGACATGCGACAGACAGATTGAGAGATCTTCCATCTTCTTCGCCGAGAGGTCGAATTGTATATTTTTGGTTTCGCGATCTGGACCCTGTTTCTCACACCGTTTTGCGTGAGATTGCTTGTGGAGGGGTGTCTCAGCATTTTGTGCCTACTGTGAGGGACCCAAGGGTAATTTTTGGTGTTTGAGGGGTGTTTTTGCATTGTTACACATGTGTTTTATGTGTGTGTTTGTGTGTGTGTGTGAGAGAGAGAGAGAGATCATTGCTTCTCTTCTCCCTCAGCCACCCCAGCACAGAGCCCCCTCTCCCCCAGCTCCTCTGCCACTTTCCCCGAGCTCCGCCGGCCGCCGCCGACCATCCCTTGACCGGCGCAACCCCGGCCACCTCCTTCTCTCCCTTTTCTTCTTATTCTCCTTCTTTTTCTTCTTCTTCTCCTTCCCTGCGGTGTGCACCCAGGGGGAACCCACGCATGAGCTCCCCCTGAGGTGGCACGACTGCCGGAGTCGTGCGCCGCCGCCGGGAGCCGTCGGGAACCGCAGCCGAGCTGCTGCAGCTGCTGCTAAGGCAGCTGCGGGCCGAGGCTGGTGGGCCCGAGCCGCCGCCGCCTCCCGACGCCTGGGAGGGTGAGCGCCGTCACCCTCGAGTCCTCCGGCGCCGCCCCCTGCCTCCCCGGCCGTCGACTTGCCGCCGGAGCGTCACCGCGCCGCAGCTGGCTGCTGCTGGGAGTGCGGGCAGTGGGCTTGTGATCCGAGCTGCCGCCGTCTCCCGCCGCCGCAGCGGCCTTCTGCCGACCTTAGGAGGGCCACCGCCGCCGTCGCCTCCTTCCCCGACCATTCCCGTGCCGTCGGTGCGCCGCCGCGCCGCCTGCGGCTCCTGCATGCAAGTTGCAGGCAGGAGCAGCTGGAGGCCACGCCCCGCCGCCTCCCGCCGCCTTGGAGGGTGCGCGCCGCCACCCTCGGGACTGCTGCCGCCGGTCCATCCCTTCCTGGCCGTCGCAGTGCTGCCGGAGTGCCGTCGCAGCCGCCGCTGTTGCCGCTTGTGCTCCTACGGCACCCGCGGCTGAGAGCTTCCGGCCGCCGCCGCCGTTGCCCGGAGTTGTCGCGGTCGCCCCCTACCCGACGTCCGGCGAGCCCCTCTTGCCGGTGCTCGCGTCCCCACCGGCCGCCGTCGCCGTTGGTTGCCGGTGGCGCCGTGCCCTAGCTTCGGGTAGCCGACCCGAGAGCCGCCGCTCTCCCCGCGCCGCCGCCGTCGCTTCCTGCCGCCGGCTGAGGTGAGCCCTCTCTTCCTTGCCTCCCCCGCATCCACCCCTGGCCGCCGCTGGCCGTGCATGACGGCCGGCAGCCGGGGTCCCTTTTTGCTTTGTTTTGGCCGCAGTTTGGTGTTTGAGCTCCCTGTTGCCTCCCGAAGGCCGGAAAGGTGAGCACAATGATCGCGGCGACGCGCTGATCATCATGCTCACCTTAGAATTCGATTTGGATGTGCCGTTTCGCTGTTTGGCCGATGTCGAGCAATTTTATTGTATCTCTTTGCTCTTTTTATGGGATTTCTGGGCTTGCGACTTGTCCTGTCGCAGTGGGGCTGTGAGCACGGCCTCCGTTACGTCGTTGCCTATCCGCTAGTGCTTGCGGAAGTGTGGTACACTGAGCTTGAGCAAATTGCGGAGTTCTAGTGAGAGAATAGTGGCTTGTACTATTCTGGAGTGTTGGGTTGAGTTTGGTGAGCTTCGGAGTGTTTTCGGAACTTGAAAAGTGCGAAAACGGACTCCGGGAGTCAAAATTTGTAGAAGTGCAGATTTTACAATTGCATACCGGTATCTGGCTTGGGATACCGGAATCCAGTGAAGAACTGGTTTGCGCAGCTCTCGGGTTCTGCGGAATCCTGCTGGTGATACCGGAATGGGCTGGCATTCCGGTATGTGCAATTCGCGTACCGGTACTGAAATGATTAGTACCGGTACTGGGATTTGCATACCGGAATCCTGTTGCGTGGCCTGTTTGGCCGAGGCTCGAGTTTTGCAAAATTTGTGCAGTATACCGGTATACACATGCGCATACCGGTACACAGTGCTGCAGAGTGCATTTTGTGCAGTTTTGCAAGTTTGACTTTTTGAGGGGCCTAAGTGGATTTTGTTGCATTGGGTTAAGTACCATTTCACCTTCATTCACAGCCATTGTTGGCTGAGGATGAACTTGGGGTGGAGGTGAGTTTTCTCTCTCTCTCTCTCTAGATTTTCTTGCTCCCAACCCTCTAGATCATGTTTTTGATCTCCTTTCTCTCCATTTTCTCTATGGAGGTGGACTTCTATGCTTGGAGGGAGCTCGTGGCTTGTGAGAGGAGCTTGTTGGTGGGCTTAGCTTCAACCCTAGCATGTTTGAGCTTGGTTGGAAGCTTGATTTGAGGTTAGTAAACCCTTTTACAACCTCTATTTGTGATTTTTGCTTGGATTTGGGATGAAAACCTAGTTTCATGAAAACTAGGGTTTGAATTAGGGTTTCGTGATTGTGAGCTCTTGAGGTAGTATTGATGGGTGTAGAATGTTGTTGTAGGTTGGATTTGAAGATCCCTAACCTCAATTTGGACTTAGAACAAGTTTTACTTGCTCAAGGTATTTTTCACCCATTTACCTCATAGATTTTGGTGGTTTTCGAAATTGTTCGTTCGAAACTTGTAACCCCTTAAAAAATTATCTTAGGGTATGAGAAGCTCGGGGGACAACTTTGTTTTGAAGTACTGCGAGGTTTCGACGGTTTTCTCCCCCTATGTCTCCTATCTTGTTATAGGATTGATTAGATGCATAATTATGATAATTATGACATGATGAAAATTGTGATTGCATGAGACATATATGTTGTGTATGAAAAATGCATAGTACATAGAGTGTGGCATTATGAGAATAACATGCATGCTAGGGCATTTGCACTAATAGTGCATTGATGCATTAGGAAATGCTAATTAAGTTATGCATGTTAGAAAGGAGTGTCATATGAGACACTATTTGGTTGTTGATCTAGTGAATTCTCTTCGCATACTAAAGTATGCTTGTATAGAGAAAAGAGAGGATATGGCAAATGCAAGATAAGTTGTTACACCTCATCTAGGTGAGCAACTTTGACGGGCATCGTTGGCTTTGGGCTTGACCTTTTGGTCGTGGATTGATTCCATGTTTAAGACATGAGGAATGGAATTCTATTTGCATTGATAATTGTAATTGGTTAAACATGAGTTTTTGGCTAATTGAATACTTGCATGATAGCTTTATACTCTATGTAGTAGAGGTTGTTGTAGCTCATGCATGGCATGGATTTAGTGATTTGGCATCGTAGAATGCATGGATTTGGCATTTATAGAATGCATGATATATGGCATTAGAATAATGCATGGATTTGGCATTATAGAATGCATGATATATGGCATTAGAATAATGCATGGTTTATGAACTTAGTAAACTGAGAGATGAGCATTTACATGTTAGAGACATGTGTATATTGGTAGGGACATACCAACGGACAATTTGAGAACAACATGATATTGTTGACATTTAGCATATTGGCTATTGAACGTAGTAAACATGACATGACATGTTTTTGACATAGTGTGAGGTTAAACATATTATGTTTCACTTAGGTGAATAAATAGGTTGACATTATGACATAATGTTAGATCCTTTGGACATTGGTTGGCTATTCCATGTTAGAGACATGACGAGCATGACATTGTGGTTGATTATGACTTGTTGCCTTTGGGCTCTTCCGCGCTTGCTTGTGAGGATCGCTCCCCACAAGCTGACACTCCGGAATTGGTCTTTGCGATTGTAGGTCGCCGTGCGATGTAGAGCGCCGAAATGGATTACCGTGGGGAAGTCTCATTGTCTACGGGAAATGTTGACTACCACGGGGCCACTAGGCAGGGCACAGCTGGGACTTTACCTTGTGTAAATCCCCTTGTTGATTGGGTAAAAGCTAATAAACTGGACACAGTACATTACATATGATTGATGCATATACATATAGTATATAGACATAGTAGTGAGTTGCATCGGGTGGCATTACTTAGCTTGACTTCTTTTGGATGCATGCAACATAGTTGGACAATCGTATTAGTCATTCTTGCATGGGCATCCGTAGTGGCATTATCCTATACTCATGATGATTAGTATAGAGGTATGGTATTATGATGGTAACAAAGAAAATCTTTTAACTAGTATCCATGGCATTAATGTGACATGCATGTAAACGGTTGTGATTAGATGTTGAGCATATGATAGTTGGATCATATTCATGTTCATGTAGATGTTTTATTCATTGGAGGCATGATAGTGGTAGAATTATCTGTTTAGCATTTAATGTTTTATGCTTTATGTTTAAGCTTATACTATCTTGCCTCAGGTGACCTAGCGGTGTAATTCGTCACTCTCGGCGGCTTACCCACTGGGAACTATTGATTAATAGTTCTCACCCCCATTGTTGTTGGGTTTTTGTTTCAGAGCCTTCCGCCGCAGGAGAGGCTTGGGATCTTGGCGAGGGGTTAGCAGCTAGCTAGAGCCTCTACGATGTTGTTGTAGACATACCATGGTGTCCTTTCATTGTATTTTGTATGAAAGGTGTATAGTTGTTTCTAGAGAGTGATCTTCTAGTATTGTTAAGATGTATAATATTTATTGTATATCTTGAGATTTTAGTTGTGTTGATCTTATTTCATTGTAGAATTATGTTCTCGCTCTGATCACCTTGTATAGGATGTATTCCTTATTCTACTTGTTGTTGTTGTTATAGACGCCTTGTGTACATTGTGTTGTTTTGAGGTACACGGCGGGTCTGTGCATGTGCCTGGTAGGCTCTCCCTAGGGCCCGGGGCGTGACAGATTATTGTGGTATCAGAGCCTAGGGTTGAGTCTTAGTGGACCTAGTAAACCTTAGGTAGGTTGGACGATAAGGAATAGGAACGTGAGAGACGAGATCTCTTGTGACTTATGGGCGAAAGTATTATGATTGGGTCATTTCTAAAGCTCCAAAGGAGTTGGAGTTAGATCGGAGTGAACCACTTCTATACCCTTGGAGGGTCACGTTGGCGGCCGACAACGTGACATCGGGGAATAGTGGGAGTCCACTTCATTACTTTCGTATGATTGGGGTTATAGTCTTGTGTGGGGATGCGTTGGCGTGGGGTGTTTCACCTGCGCATGTTTTGCTTGTTGCAGCTTGAGTGGTGAACGACGCACTCGATGGTGGCCGAGGCAGCCGAGACGAAAATCCTGCATCCTCCGGATTTGGTGAGATATTGAAGTTGAGAGAACAACTGGTAAATTCAGTGAGTGTGGTGGAGCGGCGATCAATTATGATGTTACTCCAAGTTGAGGCTTTGCGCCGGCAGACGAGAGGATTAAGCAACTGGAGGTTTTGTCGATCCAGTTGGTAGTCGACCTCAAGAAATTTTATGAGAATACGGATCGTACCTTGATAAGGGCAAGAGACGTGGAGACCGTTGGGGACGGCAAAAGAAGCTACTAAGAGTGGCAAGTCTGAAGTATGAGGACAATCAAGTGTTCAAAGAGGAATTGATCTCGAGAATGTGGATCTTTGGCAGGATGAAAGAGGGACGTCAAATCGTCGCCAGCTATAGTGATGTGTGAGCGGTGGAGTCCGCATATACCCGATGATGCCCTTGGAGTAGGGGCAAGTACTCTCTTCGTGGCCAGGTGGGCCATTCCCGGTTGGAGTGTTTGAGGAGAACAATGTCGACGATATTGGGATCGACTTCGCGCTGCTAGCACCGGGTGAATGCGTGTCTGTTTGACAGGCAGAGGATGATGCAGCGAAGACGAAGGTTGTTCGCAACTTCTGTTATTGGAGCTAGCTTGTTGTTTGTTATGATTGTGGTTTTGGCTCGGCTGTTTGCCGAATGCATGGCAGGGAACTTATTCCTTGTTGTTGCAGATTGAGTGGTCCTGATTGCTTGGACTTGAGAGTACTGTTCTTGTACTCCGTTAGTTTTGGATATTTTTGTGCGCCAACGAAGCGATTGATTTTGTTTGGCTGAGAGCGTATAGTTCTAATTTGAACTTGGGCTGGCTCTTCGGGTATCCTGTTACCGATGATTGGGTGAGCCAAGCTGTAGTGCTTTGGGAACCTGGACACGAAATAGTGTTTTCAGAGGGCGTCTCGCTATTTGCGACGATTGTCTCACCCGCCCAAGCCTAGTTGTTGGCTGAGTGGGCGCGTGGCCTTTAGGCCAGCACCTTTGGTGAGTGTTGAGAATCCTCAAAAGCGAGGATGTCTCTTGTGAGGGAGTTGCTTGTGCAATCCCGGTTGAGTGGTGAGAATCGAAGGCTTGGTCTGAAGACCTCTTTTGCCTAGTGTTTTCTCTTGTGGAGCATCGATCTCGTTTGTTTTATGTGGACGAGTCATCTCGACTGTGGGTCGACTGTCGTGAACTCGGTAGGGTCACGATGAAGAATATGTACCTGTAGCCGAGATCGGTTGATCTGTTTGATCAAGCTCCATGGATTCTGGTTTTACTCGAGGGTAGTTGCAATCTGAGTATTACCCTCGTTAAATCGAGTTTGAGTTGGACCGAGGGTGACTTGTTCACTCGGTGTAGACATTACGAAATTGTCGTGATGTCATTCGAGCTGTTGATGCTCTTGTGTGTTGTAATGTTTGGCCCTTCTGGGTGTCTTTGTCCCTGTGCGCATCGACGACATGTTGGAAGTCGAGAGGTGATGAAGACCATGAAAATTCCTTTGAATGAGGACTGCAAGTGCTTCAAGTTGAAGACGTGCTGATTCGGTTGTGAGGACTAGCGTTCCTTGGCAGTTGATGCCAAAGTGGATATGATTGGAGATCTCAAGGAATCAAACCATCCATAGTGGATTGGGACAAGCGGATGTGATCGAAATTCAAACTTCCTAGTTTGATTGGATGTTATGGATAATTGTGGGGCGATTATTGAGTTGTCTACTCCCTTCACTTGACTCACACATAAAGGGATTAAACCTTTTGGAGGGATATGTGTGAGAGAAGTTTCTTGGAACTGTTGGTATGGTTGATGACCGCCAACCTTGGTTACCCCGAAGGCGGGTTATGTGCTTTGTAGTTATGTTTCTCTCCACGGATTGAGTTGCACTTTGGTGTAAAATAGAGAGGTAGTATTGACCTTTCAGCAATTGAGAGAATGCAAGAGGAATCGCCAAATTGTATTTTGGAAAGGATTGTCATGGCGTTTACTTGGAAAATGTGGCAATTTTATGTATAGTTAGTGGTGTGAAGTGCACCCAGATCTTAATGTTGGAGATATCTCTACACTCAAGGAAATGAGTTGAAGCTGTGAAAACAGGTTAGAAGCTGGTGTACTAGAGATATCGATGAGATGAGTAATATGATGTGATATCGACCCTTGGATCGGATCACGGGAGTTAGCCTTGATCCCGATTTGTAAACGGTACAATCAAGATCAAGAATGCAGCTGCTGATGAATTCCTAGTGGACTGTCAGAAAGTGCCTTGACGGTGGAACCGACAAGTTGTACCTGTGATAGCAGGATTTAAGTGATATGCTATGTAAAGGCTATCTACCTGGTATGGATAGAGGATTACCGGAGGCTCCGGAATTGGATTGTCTCGCTTCCAAGCTAGACGTGATGATTGTTGAGAGGTTGTGAATAGGAGTAACTATTCACCTGAGTTAGATTGAGGAAATTTTGCGCGAGTATACCTTGGAAATTTGTGTGATTGCATAGGGCATCTAGCTCTATCGCTTTGGAATTTGAGCCATTGGATGATTCTCGGCGAGAGATGAAATTTTTGGACATCTGAATCTGATGATCTGAGTGTGATACTTGGTTAAGGAAATCCAAGAGCTTTGGGTATGAGGAATCTAAGTTTCAGGTTCCTTGGATTATTTGAGACCCTGAGGCAAATGGGCCTAGTGACATGTCGAGCTGTTTTTTACTTTAAATCTGTTGAAGGTATATGATGTGTGTTGACGCTCCGAGCAGGTATTTGAATTCTATCCCGATGGTGGATGTCGCCGCATTAGAGCTACATGAAGATCTAAACTTCAAGGAGCATTGTTGTGGATTAGACTTGTGGAATGTAGGAATCTGGAATTATCACTATTCCTACTACAAGATGCTTTGGAGCAACATCTTGGGCGTGATGCATGGTGTGAGAGCTGGAGGCTTCACTGCGAGGGCGATTTTCTTATCCCCTTTGGTTTTACTGTTTGTTGATGGTTGTTGATCCGTAGTTTCGCGGACGAAACTTCTTTTTAGGAGGGGAGTATGTGGTACACTGAACTTTAGCAAATTGCGGAGTTCTAGTGAGAGAATAGTGGCTTGTACTATTCTGGAGTGTTGGGTTGAGTTTGGTGAGCTTCGGAGTGTTTTCGGGACTTGAAAAGTGCGAAAACGGACTACGGGAGTCAAAATCTGTAAAAGTGCAGATTTTGCAATTGCATACCGGTATCTGGCTTGGGATACCGGAATCCAGTGAAGAACTGGTTTGCGCAGCTCTCGGGTTTTGCGGAATCCTGCTGGTGATACCGGAATGGGCTGGCATTCCGGTATGTGCAATTCGCGTACTGGTACTGAAGTGATTAGTACCGGTACTGGGATTTGCATACCGGAATCCTGTTGCATGGCCTGCTTGGCCGAGGCTCGGGTTTTGCAAAATTTGTGCAGTATACCGGTATACACATGCGCATACCGGTACACAGTGCTGCAGAGTGCATTTTGTGCAGTTTTACAATTTTGGCTTTTTGAGGGGCCTAAGTGGATTTTGTTGCATTGGGTTAAGTACCCTTTCACCTTCATTCACAGCCATTGTTGGCTGAGGATGAACTTGGGGTGGAGGTGAATTTTCTCTCTCTCTCTCTAGATTTTCTTGCTCCCAACCCTCTAGATCATGGTTTTGATCTCCTTTCTCTCTATTTTCTCTATGGAGGTGGACTTCTAGGCTTGGAGGGAGCTCGTGGCTTGTGAGAGGAGCTTGTTGGTGGGCTTAGCTTCAACCCTAGCATGTTTGAGCTTGGCTGGAAGCTTGATTTGAGGTTAGTAAACCCTTTTACAACCTCTATTTGTGATTTTTGCTTGGATTTGGGATAGAAACCTAGTTTCATGAAAACTAGGGTTTGAATTAGGGTTTCGTGATTGTGAGCTCTTGAGGTAGTATTGATGGGTGTAGAATGTTGTTGTAGGTTGGATTTGAAGATCCCTAATCTCAATTTGGACTTAGAACAAGTTTTACTTGCTCAAGGTATTTTTCACCCATTTACCTCATAGATTTTGGTGGTTTTCGAAATTGTTCGTTCGAAACTTGTAACCCCTTGGAAAATTATCTTAGGGTATGAGAATCTCGGGGGACAACTTCGTTTTGAAGTACTGCGAGGTTTCGACGGTTTTCCGGTAGGTCTGACCTCACCGAAATGGGTGAACTCCCCCTATGTCTCCTATCTTGTTATAGGATTGATTAGATGCATAATTATGATAATTATGACATGATGAAAATTGTGATTGCATGAGACATATATGTTGTGTATGAAAAATGCATAGTACATATAGTGTGGCATTATGAGAATAACATGCATGCTAGGGCATTTGCACTAATAGTGCATTGATGCATTAGGAAATGCTAATTAAGTTATGCATGTTAGAAAGGAGTGTCATATGAGACACTATTTGGTTGTTGATCTAGTGAATTCTCTTCGCATACTAAAGTATGCTTGTATAGAGAAAAGAGAGGATATGGCAAATGCAAGATAAGTTGTTACACCTCATCTAGGTGAGCAACTTTGACGGGCATCGTTGGCTTTGGGCTCGACCTTTTGGTCGTGGATTGATTCCATGTTTAAGACATGAGGAATGGAATTCTATTTGCATTGATAATTGTAATTGGTTAAACATGAGTTTTTGGCTAATTGAATACTTGCATGATAGATTTATACTCTATGTAGTAGAGGTTGTTGTAGCTCATGCATGGCATGGATTTAGTGATTTGGCATCGTAGAATGTATGGATTTGGCATTTATAGAATGCATGATATATGTCATTAGAATAATGCATGGATTTGGCATTTATAGAATGCATGATATATGGCATTAGAATAATGCATGGATTTGGCATTTATAGAATGCATGATATATGGCATTAGAATAATGCATGGTTTATGAACTTAGTAAACTGAAAGATGAGCATTTACATGTTAGAGACATGTGTATATTGGTAGGGACATACCAACGGACAATTTGAGAACAATATGATATTGTTGACATTTAGCATATTGGCTATTGAACGTAGTAAACATGACATGACATGTTTTTGACATAGTGTGAGGTTAAACATATTATGTTTCACTTAGGTGAATAAATAGGTTGACATTATGACATAATGTTAGATCCTTTGGACATTGGTTGGCTATTCCATGTTAGAGACATGACGAGCATGACATTGTGGTTGATTATGACTTGTTGCCTTTGGGCTCTTCCGCGCTTGCTTGTGAGGGTCGCTCCCCACAAGCTGACACTCCGGAGTTGGTCTTTGCGATTGTAGGTCGCCGTGTGATGTAGAGCGCCGAAATGGATTGCCGTGGGGAAGTCTCATTGTCTACGGGAAATGTTGACTACCACGGGGCCACTAGGCAGGGCACAGCTGGGACTTTACCTTGTGTAAATCCCCTTGTTGATTGGGTAAAAGCTAAGTAAACTGGACACAGTACATTACATATGATTGATGCATATACATATAGTATATGGACATAGTAGTGAGTTGCATCGGGTGGCATTACTTAGCTTGACTTCTTTTGGATGCATGCAACATAGTTGGACAATCGTATTAGTCATTCTTGTATGGGCATCCGTAGTGGCATTATCCTATACTCATGATGATTAGTATAGAGGTATGTTATTATGATGATAACAAAGAAAATCTTTTAACTAGTATCCATGGCATTAATGTGACATGCATGTAAACGGTTGTGATTAGATGTTGAGCATATGATAGTTGGATCATATTCATGTTCATGTAGATGTTTTAGTCATTGGAGGCATGATAGTGGTAGAATTATCTGTTTAGCATTTAATGTTTTATGCTTTATGTTTAAGCTTATACTATCTTGTCTCAGTTGACCTAGCGTTGTAATTCGCCACTCTCGGCGGCTTACCCACTGGGAACTATTGATTAATAGTTCTCACCACCATTGTTGTTGGATTTTTGTTTCAGAGCCTTCCACAGCAGGAGAGGCTTGGGATCGTGGCGAGGGGTTAGCAGCTAGCTAGAGCCTCTACGATGTTGTTGTAGACATACCATGGTGTCCTTTCATTGTATTTTGTATGAAAGGTGTATAGTTGTTTCTAGAGAGTGATCTTCTAGTATTGTTAAGATGTATAATCTTTATTGTATATCTTGAGATTTTAGTTGTGTTGATCTTGTTTCAGTTGTAGAATTATGTTCTCGCTCTGATCACCTTGTATAGGATGTATTCCTTATTCTATTTGTTGTTGTTGTTATAGACGCCTTGTGTACATTGTGTTGTTTTGAGGTACACGGTGGGTCTGTGCACGTGCCTGGTAGGCTCTCCCTAGGGCCCGGGGCGTGACAGGAAGGTCGTGCGGACGTACGGATTGCTCTAACGGTCTTATTTATTGCTTGTATGTTTGTTGTTGTTGCTTGTTTTGCGATTGTGGCAGTGTTGCGATGCTGCGGGCAGCAAGGGCAAGGTCCTTGAGGCCCTTTGGACTGGTTGTCCAACCCCTTCGCCCTTTGCGGAGATCCAGATTCATTTCCGACGCGTTTTTCGATGAAATAGTCGGCGAAACACGTGTTTCTAGTCGTGCGACTCACTTGCTGATTTCACGAGCAACTTGGCTTCATCATTTAGCCTCGTTGGCTGTTCCTCATCGCTGTCCCGATGTTTCGAGGATAGCGGATGAGTGACGAGGGGTTCCTGTGCCAATTCGGCATTTTTCGGGAATCCGAGAAGCCTTTTCGGGTGCATTTGAGTTCGTAGCACTCCAAGCGTGTGCTCGCTGTCCTGTCACCTTATTTTGGTGTGTTTGGGGACAGCGGGGGACCTGGTTTGGTTGTTGGTACCCCTGTGGAGCTTAGTGTGGTTTGGGATCGTCCCGGTGGGTATTTCGGGCGATTCGTCGGTTTCGGGATGTGAGAGCTTTGTGTTTAGTGTCGACTTGGTGGACCGTGACCCTGTGAGTCTTTCGTAGGTCCTGTCGTGGTTCCCGAGAGCCGTCGATGTTAGATTTGATCTTTCGACGGGTGGGTACTTCGATCCGGAGTCGGTTCAGTGGACTACGGTGATACCTTTCTATCCCTTCTCTTGCATTTCAGTTATTAGTTCACTTGACTCCCGTTGACTCTACTTATGTGTGCTTGGATAGTAGAGTACTTGTGGTTTGCATGATTCTTGAGACGACCCAGTTGGTCGGTGGTGATCGCCTGTTGTTCCAAGCGATCCTCGTTGTCGTTTATCAGTTGCTTCACGGCGCGTTGCCGTTCTGTGGATTGAGCATTCGCATCGATCGTCACAGCTCCCTAGCACCTCACATATGCCAGCGGTCTGATCCACCGTCTTGGTCTTCTTTTTCGGAAAATGGTCGCGTGTATCCGACCCGTGAGCCTCGACGCAGGGCCTCTGGTAGGTTTTGTGCCGTTGGTTGAGCAGGTTGTGACAGTGCCAGGGATACGTCCCTGTTGTTATGGATTGGGTTTACTTTGTGGTTATCTCCTTTGATGCATATACTAGTTACTTACAATAGCATAGTTGTTCAGATGTATGTCAGCCTCATACTTACTTGTGCTACTGTTTACCTTATCTATCTATTTGTTGACCCTCGTGCCGGTGTGTACACCTCGCCTTCGTCGGCTTGCGGTACCCATTGGGAGGGGAGACATGTTTACATGTTCTCACCCCCCGCCCTCGTTGTTATTTTCAGGTGAGCAGGGTGGTGAGAGTCGGGACGCAGCGAGGCACGCCTAGTTAGTGATACTAGAGGTCCCGACCTATGAGGCTTTTCTCCCCAGATTTGGTTATTACCCTTATCCTCTAGCAGTTAGTTATGGATATGGTTCAGTTACACTGTGGTTGTTTTATCTAGCATGCTATATTTTGGATGATTGTTTTGAATGCTTAGATCTCGTGGTTTTGGTCTAGTTTCCATGTGAGGATGTCGATACTTTTAGATCTATAATTGTGGCTTTATATCGTGCATCTTGGTTTTCTACCCCTCGTGGTAGCGTTTTCAAATAAAGGTTTCTGTGTGGGAAACAGTTTTCAAATGGATTTCCGATCAATCGACTTTTGGGATTTCAAAAGAGAGTTCTCGTGTGGAGAACGGTTTTCAAGTGATTCTTGAATGCTTGATATTAGGGTTTCAAAATAAAGCTTCTGAATAAGGAGCAATTTTTTAGAATGATCTGTTGTTTGTGCATCGCATCATCCTTCGCCTAAGGACTTGCTTAGATTCATACAGGTTTAAGGACGATTAGCTGTATGAATCTTATTGAGCTGTTGTGTTGTTGTGGTGAATGAATGGTGGTTGTGATCCTGTTGTATGTTGTGTACGCCGTGCAAATATAGGGGAGGCTCTGTCCGTGTGTACAGTGGACCCTGTATTTGTGGCGGGTCTGTACGTGGCGTCGGGCTAGGCTTTCAAAAAAAAATAATTTTGGCACGTATTTTCACATCTAAAACTAGCCCGGAGCGTGACAGGCGTCTGCGGGTGCGGCGGTGGCGTCGATGTCAACGTCAGTGACCGCAGCAGCGGATGCGACGACAGCAGATTCGACAGCTTCGCGACGGCGAGGGACGCAGTAGCGGCCGGACAACGTTGGCAGTGACAGCGGCTTGCGCGATTTAGGTGATCACGATGCCGGCGGGTTTTGGTGGCAGCGGCAGAATGAGGAAGAGCACAGTTCTTCTCCTCTTTTCCCCTTTTTTTTATTATATATATATATACTTATCTACTTCTCCTTCTCTCAATGCACTTTTTTTTTTAAAGCAACCTGAAGTGTTTGTGTGATGTGGATGATCTCCTTCCGTGGCCTACTCCTCCTTCTTGCTTTCTCCATGAGCTATTTATAGAGCTCCAAGCTCATATCTTCATCACTAAGCCAAGATTTCTTTAGATTTTAAAGACATCTTAAGAGATCTCAATCCCGGATTTTTCAAAATCTTGTTGGGGTGGGATGCATAGATCCTGTAGAGAGCAAGAGAGAGTAGGAGAGAGAAAGAGAGAAGAAGAGAGAAGGAAAGAGAGAGAAAGAGAGATAGAGAGAAGAAGAGAGATAGAGAAAGAGAGAGAAAGAAAGAGATAGAGAGAGAAAGAGAGAAGCATATTTTCTCTCTTCCAATTGCTTTTCTCTTTTTTTTTTATTAATTAATTATTATTTTTTTGTGGGGTAATTTGGATTTGAGTCAAAATTAGCTTAAGTTGGATCTCCATTTTATGTTATTTCAAGAGACCCAACAAATGCCTGTTACGGATTTTATATTGGCATATTTCGTGAGCTGTTGAGTCGGAGTCTTGAAGGTCGAGTGCTACTTGAACAAGTTGAAGAATCCGAGACTTCAAGCATTGTGTATCATCGACTCACAGGGTGAATCACGACGTGAAGGTAAGTTTTACAGTTTATATAGTGATTCATAGTTAATTATGGTATTGGAATCATGATTATGTGTAAAATTGGATTAGACGAGTTTTTGGGAACTTTAGTTTCTTTGTTAAAACTCTTTGTTTTGAATTCCGGAGTGTAAAGTTTTTCCGTTGTGAAAAAATTGATTTTTATAAGTATATTCCGGAATCCAACATGAAGTTCCTCAAAACAGAATGTGAAAAACTGGTTTTTGAACTGTATACCGGTATGTGCACTTAGTACCGGTACTGATTCAAAGTATACCGGTACTGAAGTGATTAGTACCGGAATGCCTGTGCGTAATCTTTCGGTTCCGTTATTGCATTCCGGTATCTGCCTACGTATACCGGTATACAGTGCCAGATTTGGTATTTTTTGTCTTAATCCGACTCTATTTGATTCCAACACCTATAAATAACCTATGGGGGTTCTCTTTGACTTTGAACACCTCAGAATTCGTGAGAGAGAAACCCTAGAGGCTAGGATTTTCGTTCTAAACCTTTTCCATGAAAATAGCCTCCGAGATCAATTCGAGATAGGTTTAATTTCTATTTCATATGTCGAATTGATCTCCGTCTTGCTTAGAACTTTTTCTACTGGTTCTCAATGAAATTCTAAGCAAGGAATCACCTGTATAAACCTGAGTTCCTGTTCCTCACGGCGTCGTGGATTCGACATGTTAAAGGCGGTTCGTGGATTCGGATCGTGAAGGCTTCGTGGATTCGAAGTGAGGCGTCTCGTGGATTTGAGGCGTGGCGTTCGTGGATTCGAATGTGAGGCGTGGACAGCCGTTGGTGCGCGTGATCCGCGGAAGAGAAGGGAGAGGTTAAGTCCGTGGAGTCGGTAATCACCTTGTAATTCTTTACTCTTAGTGGATTATTTTTCGCGTGTTGGTCTCGTGGGTTTTTCTCCAAAGTGGAGTTTCCCATGTAAATCTCGGTGTGCTGATTTTATTTTCCGCATTACTTTATCGCATTGAGATTTGTGTTTTTTGTTTATACACCTATTCACCCCCCTCTAGGTGATTGATATACTCTAGATAGATCCTAGGGCACCCCCTAACTTACATTTGGTATCAGTGCGGGATCTAGGCTTTATCTATCATAATGGGTGAAGGAGGTAACATATTTAGACCACCGTTATTTGATGGAACCAATTACGCCTATTGGAAAGTCCGGATGAGAGCCTTCCTCATCGCAATTGATGAGCGAGTATGGCAAACCATTGAAGTCGGGTGGAAACATCCAACCGAAGTGGTTGATAACGCGACTGTACTTAAGCCACAGAATAAGTGGTCGAAGGATGACAATGAAGCTTCATCTTTTAATGGGAAAGGAATTAACGCCTTATTTAATGCTCTTTCTCCTACTGAGTTCACACGTGTCTCGGCGTGTGAAACGGCTAAAGAGATTTGGGATACTTTACAAGTTACACATAAGGGTACAAGTCTAGTTAAAATACAAAAGCTTCAAATGCTTACGAGTCAATTTGATTCTATTCGCATGGAGGAGCATGAATCGTTTATTGATTATTTTACTAGACTCCAAGATGTCATTAATACATGTGCTAACTTGGGTGGGAAAATTTCGGAATCCAAAGTCGTTAGAAAAATCCTTCGAACACTTCCGGAGCGCTTTAGGGCTAAAGTCGCGGCTATTGAAACGATCAATCATCCGGATGATATGAAAGTTGATGAATTAGTAGGCGCTTTACAAACTTATGAAATGACTTTTCCTACTAATCAATCTTCTTCCAAGTCTTTCTCTAAAAGTACAGGTGTTGCACTTAATTCAACAAAGGAGGAAGACGAGGATACCGAATCCGATGATGAAGTTTCTCTTGAAAATTTCGAACGTCAAATGGCACTTCTTACTAAGAAGTTTCGTCGGAAGTTTAGGAAGAACCAAAATATTCAAGCTTCATCCTCCAACCGAAAGCCTTCTTCTAACGGATTCTCACATTCAAAATCCTCTAAAGAGAAGAAGCTTGGAAAGTCTTCTAAAGAAAATGATGAACTTGTAGGGGAAATCCGGTGCTACAAATGCCGAGGCTATGGCCATATCGCCACGGATTGTCCTTCTAAAAAATCCTATAACAAGAAGGCTTTACAAGCTAGAACTTGGGATGATTCTACTGATTCAAGTTCTAGTGAAGAAGAAACCAATGATGCAATCGCTTTCTCTTCACATGTTTCTTCTCCCTCTACTTTTTGTTTATCATCTATTATTTCTAACCCTTTTGACTCTTCTTCTGTGCAAGATACATCGAGCGAAAATGGCTCAAGTGAGGGGGAGTCGGATGATGAAAGTTTAGCCGAAGCCTACAATCAATTACTTGGTGAATCCAAAAAGATGGCTAAGCTTAACAAAAAGCTAAGGAGACGTCTACTTGAGCTTGAAGGAGAAAATAATAAATTGAAAGTGTGAGAATCCGAATTTTGGAAATTTAAAATTCTGTGTTCCTCTCCCCTGATACTGTGTTTTTGATCAGTATACGTATATATATACAGGTATTTATATATATATATGTATATAAGTGATTTTAGTGGATTTTGATAGTTGTTGGTTTTTCGTCGCGGAGAGTGAACGGCTTAACGGCGCGATCCGGAGTCCGATTCTGACGATCCAAAATTGTGAGTTCGATGTCTCGGCAGCGCTGAACGCGATGACGTGATCCGTGTCGGCGTGCGACGAACGGATTGAAAGTTATTGCATCCTTTCCGCTGAGTGCTCGAATGGTACGTTTTATGTTTCGAGATCGGGACCCCATTTTTCGCACCGTTTCGCGCGAATTCATTTTGGAAGGGGCTAGGGGGTTTTGTTACCTGCTGTGGAGAGAGAGGCCTTGGCTGAGGGGGGGGGTAGGTGAGGGCATTAATGAGCCTCACCCACCCCCTCTCTTTTCCCTACTCACACTCAACCTCTCCCCTCACACTCTCTCTCTCTCTCCCTCTCTCTCTCTCTCCCTCAACCCCCAGATGGAAGCCCCCTCTTCCCCTGTTCCTTGGCCTCCTCCCCGTGCTCTGCCGGCCGCCGCCGGCCACCGCCTGGCCGGAGCAACCCCGGCTTCTCTCTCCTCCCCTTTTTTCTTTTTCTTCTTCTCCCTCTGTTTCTTCCCCTTCTCTGAGGTGTGCACCCAGGGGGAACCCTTGCTTGAGCTCCCCCTGCGGTGGCATGCCTGTCAGAGTCCCTCGCCGCCGCCGGGGACCGCCGCCGTGGGCCGCCGAGCTGCCGCAGCTGCTGCTAGGGCAGCTGCGGGCAGGGTGTTGGTGGCCCGAGCCGCCGCCGGTTCCCGCCACCTGGGAGGGTGAGCACCCTCACCCTCATGTTCTCCGGCGCCGCCCCCTCCTTCCCCGGCCGCCCCCGTGCCGCCGGTGCGCCGCCGCGCCGCCTGCGGTTCCTGTAGGCAAGCTGCAGGCAGGAGCAGCTGGAGGCCGCGCCGCGCCGCCTCCCGCCGCCTCGGAGGGTGCGCGCCGCCACCCTCGGGACCTCCGCCGCTGGTCTTCTCCTTCCCGGCCGTCGCCGTGCTGCCGGAGCGCCGCCGCAGCCGCCGCGGTTGCCGCCTGGGCTCCTAAGGCACCCGGGGCTGTGAGCTTCCGGCCGCCGCCGCCGTTGCCCGGAATTGTCGCGGTCGTCCCTTCCCCGACGTCCGGCGGGCCCCTCTTGCCGGTGCTCGCTTCGCCGCCGGCCGCCGCCGCCGTTCCTTGCCGGAGTAGGTGTAGCCGAGCCTTCCCGGAGCTAGGGCTCTTCCCCGCGCCGCCGCCGCCGCTTCCCGCCGCCGGCTGAGGTGAGCCCCCTCTTCCTTGACACCTCCTCTGCCGATGCTGGCCGCCGCTGGCCTTGCATGCCGGCCGGCAGCCGGCCGGAGCTGGTTGCTCCGGCCGGGGTCTGTTTTGTGTAGTTTTTGGCCGCGCCGAGGTGTCTGGAGCCCCTGTTGCTCCCCGAGGTCTGGGGAGGTGAGCACGATGATCACGGCTTCATGCTGATCATCATGCTCACCTCTGTTTTGGGTTTGGTTGAGCCGTTGCGTCGTTCGGCCTTTGTGGGGCCATTTTGCCCATTGTTGCACTATTTTTGTGCACTTTCCCGGACTGCGACTGGTCCTATCGCAGTGGGGCTGTGAGCATGGCCTCCGTTACATCGTTGCCGATCCGCTGGTGCTTGCGGAAGGTCGTGCGGATGTACGGCTTGCTCACACGGCCTTAGTTAAGCTTGCTTGTGTGCGCGCGCTCACTGTTTTTATGGGATTTCCCGGCTTGTGACTGGTCCTGTCGCAGTGGGACAGTGAGCACGGTCTCCGTGACGTCGCTACCTATCCGCTGGTGCTTGCGGAAGGTCGAGCGGACGAACGGGTTGCTCGAACGGCTTATTTTAGCGCTTGTATGTATGTATATTGTGCTTGTTTTGGGACTTAGGCGCTTGTGGCAGCGTTACGACGCTGTGGGCAGCAAGGGTTTGGTCCTCGGGACCCTGTGGACTAGTTGTCCAACCCCCTCGCCCTTCGTGGAGTTTCGGATTCGTCTCCGACGCGTTTTTCGATGAAATAATCGGCGAAACGCACATTTCTAGTTGTGCGACTCACTCGCTGTTTTCGCGAGCGACTTGGCTTCGTCGTGTAGCCTCGTTGGCTGTTCCTCATCGCTGTCCCGAAGTTCCGAGGACAGCGGATGAGTGATGTGGGGTTCCGGTGCCAAATCGGCACTTTTCGGGAACCCGGGAAGCCTTTACGGGTGCGTTTGATGTTCGTGGCACCCCGAGCTTGTGCTCGCTGTCCCGTCACTTGGTTTTGTGTGTTCGGGGACAGCGAGGGACCTTGTTGGCTGTTTGGTACCCCTCTGGGGCTTTGTGTGGTTTCGGGATCGTCCCGGTGGGTTTCCCTGGCGATCCGTCGGTTTCGGGATGTGAGAGCTTTGTGTTTAGCGTCGACTTGGTGGACCTTGACCCTGTGAGTCTTTCGTAGGTCCTGTCGCGGTTCCCGAGAGCCGTCGGTGTTAGTTTGGATCTTACCTACAGGTGGGTACTTCGATCCGGAGTCGGTTCAGTGGACTACGGTGATACCTTTCTATCCCTCCTTTCGTATTTCAGTTTTTAGTTCACTTGACTCCCGTAGACTCTACTTATATGCGTGCTTGGATAGTAGAGTAGTGTGGCTTGCATGTTCTTTGAGACGACCCAGTCGGTCGGGGGGGATCGCTTATCATTCCGAGCGATCCTAGTGTGGCTTGCATGTTCCTTGAGACGACCCAGTTGGTCGGAGGTGATCGCCTGTTGTTCCGAGCGATCCTAGTTGTGGTTATTGGTTGCTTCTCGGCTTGTTGCCGTTCTGTGGATTGAGCATTTGCATCGATCGTCACAGCTCTTCTAGCACTTCACGTACACCGCGGTCTGATCCACCGTTTGGAGGTGTTCTTTTCCGGAAAAGGGTCGTTGAGTTTGTGCCGACCCGTGAGCCTTGATGCAGTGCGTCCAGAAGGTTTATGTGCCTATAGATGAGCAGGTGACAGTGCATGGGATACGTCCCGGTGGTTTTAGATTGGGTTTACTTTGTGGTTCTCCCTTTGATGCATACTAGTTGTTTACAGTAGCATAGTCATTTCAGTTGTATGTTAGCCTCATATTTACTTGTGCTACTGTTTACCATATCTATCTTTTGTTGACCCTCGTGCCGGTGTGTACACCTCGCCTTCGTCGGCTTGCGGTACCCACTGGGAGGGGAGACATGTGTACATGTTCTCACCCCCAACCCCCGTTGCAGGTTTCAGGTGAGTAGGGTGGTGAGTGTCGGGACGCTGCGAGGCACGCCTAGATAGTAGCTCTAGAGGTTCCGACTCGTGAGGCTACATCCCCAGATTTGGTTATCACCCTACCTTCGCCTATTAGATGTCATTTGTGGTTCAGTTATTCTTTGGGCTTACTATAGCATGCTTGGATTGATTGGTTGTATCCTCGTTTTCCAGTCGTTTCATTTATCGAGCATTTTGGTTTTCTACCCCTCGTGGTAGCGTCGTAAAACAAAGGTTTCCGTGTGGGAAACGGTTTTCAAATGGATTTCTGATTGTTCGGTTTTTGTGATTTCAAAAAGAGAGTTCTCGTGTGGAGAACAGTTTTCAAATGATTCTTGAATGTTTGAAATTAGGGTTTCAAATAAAGCTTCTGGGTAAGGAGCAGCTTTCTAGAATGTTTGTTGCTTGTGCATTGCATCATCCTTCGCCTAAGGATTTGCTTAGATTCATACAGGTTTAAGGACGGTTAGCTGTATGAATCTCTCTGAGTTGTTGTGCTGTTGTGATGAATGAATGGTGATTGTGATCCTATTGTAAGTTGTGGACGCCGTGCAAATACAGGGGAGGTTCTGTCCGCGTGTACAGTGGACCCTGTATTTGTGGCGGGTCTGTACGTGGCGCGGGCTAGGTTTTTTTTTTTTTAAAAAAAAAATTTAGCACGTTTTTCCGCATCTTGAACTAGCCCGGGGCGTGACAGATTAAGATGGTATCAGAGCGTAAAGGGAACAAACACTCATTCATTCATCAACTTGTAACTGAACCACTGGTTAGGCTGACCCATAGGAAGACCTAGGATGTATAGGCGCGCGAGCTCGAGGGGTTTGTTTTCGGCTTGTGTTTTGTGGGAGTTGCCGACCCCTTTTCTCTTGCGCTGGTTTCTGCATTTTGCAGTTGGCTTGTGGTCTTGCTAGACCTCCTCGTCCGGGTCGTGGTGGTGGGCTTGCGCCTGCGGAGCTGTCTGCTGGTGTTCTGTTTCGGGCTGTGGTGGCTGGTTCGAGTGAGGAGCTGGCAGGAGGCGGACAGCCTGGTGTGGACCGTACCCTGTGTGCTTGAGGCCGAGGCGAGGAGTCAGCGGGCGACCCTCTCCGGCATGTTCCGGCTTGTTCCGGTAGCTTTTTTTGCAGCAGGAGGCTACAGCGACTGCCGCTCCAGCCCCTCATCCTCTTCCGCCGAGTGCCCCGACGACTGCAGACCCTCCTGTGGCACCCACACCGTTGTGCGACGACCGTGACGATGACAGCGACTTTGTCGGCTGTTTCGCGCGTGGATGCCGACCCCGTGTTTGGGGGTGGTGGCCACATCTGAGCGTGTTTGGGCGGATCTCCTGAGTTTTGATCTGCCCTGGTTCGCAGGCTCGTGCTCCTTCTGGTAGTGGTGGTGGAGTACCTTACAGATCCCAAGTGGCAGGGTGTTTTCCCCTTTGTGTTACCACTCGTTGGCAGGTGGTGGTGGTGGCCCTGGTGGGCGGGGTGACGTCACTTGGTGGATCTGTATTGTTGTTGGGCTGTACTTGCCCTGTCCCCACTTTCCGTGTTGAGCACGAGGGCCTCTGCGAGCGTCTCTACGGAGACGGTGCTTTGAGCGGTTTTGACCGCAGTTTGGGTGTTTTCCCCTCTGTTTTGATGGGTAGGGCGGTGAAGCCTACCCCTCTGACGTCTTGCTGGTGGCATCGTCAATGTTGGTCTTTTGACCATTGGCTAGTTCTGGCGTCGAACTGACGTGTACTAGACTGAGTGGACACTGTTTAGTATCGGGTTTTTGTCGGTGCCTACGTAGTTTGCGGCTATCCTAACGCCTGAATTGGTGTGTTTTGGGATTCCTGGTGGTATTTGTAGGTTTCCGTGTTGCCGCGAGATCTTCCAGGTTCTTGTTGGAGATCTCACCGCGTTCGACGTTGGTTAGTCGACGCTGATTTTGTTCTTCCTCCGGTTTGGTTTGTGTGGTTGACGACCCTTTGTCGCCTGTAGCCGTCGGTTCGTTGTTGGAAGCCGATGACTCCTAGAGAGTTGGCTCAGGGCAGACTTTGTTTTGTGGGTCGGTCTGCTTTTCCCGTTAATTCGGTGACTCGTCTGTGACTTTGGTCCAGCTTTGGAGTTGGTTGACCTGGTGCCTTTGTGGTGTTGCCAACTGGTTGTTGGCTTTGACCTTAGGATATTTCGTTTTCTTTTGATAAGTACGTTGGCTGCAGACAACGTAGTGTCGAAAGTTAGAACGAAATACCCTATCCCTTTTGGGGACTTTCTGGATTGGGTCGGTGCTTTCCCTTGCAAGACTCTTCTCGCTCCTTGTCGTCTTGCGGAAAGCTGTGTGTTGGTCATCCCCGTTCTTGTGGTGAACCTTGAGCTAATCCTGGCGTGGTTTTTTTTTGCGTAGTTGATTTGCCATCACTGCCGTTGGTTTGACTCCGGCTGAGTCAGGTTGCCTTTTAGCTCGGTTTCGGGATGACGGGAGCCTGGATGTTGGCTCCGAGGTCTCTGTGCTTGTGTTCGCGTGCTGGGTTTTCGCCGCGTCTTTCGTGTAGCTATGCTTTGGAGCGCGTGCCCGATCTTTTGGGATCTGATGTTCGGTATCGTTGGTGTTTTTATCGCTTGTTGCGATTGGCGATCCTGTACACCTGAGTGATGGACTCGCAAGGTTTTCGTTGGTTGATGAACTGGGTTTCGACAGTTCTTGGATCATTTGTCGTGGTCTCCTTTGACGACATACTGATCTATTTGAAGAGTTTCCTTCTTGGTTCGCATCGCGACGTGGGTTGGTTTTTTGTGGAGGAGCCAAGGAAGGAGGACTCTGTAGTGGTTTGACCTGTTCCGATTTCTGTGGCAGAGTTTAGGAACTCCCTCGGCTTGGGCGTCGTTGTCGGCGATTTGTTGAGGGTTCTCCTCAAGATCGCCGCCCCTTTGAGCAAGCTGTCGAGGAAGGGCGCGTCGTTTCTCTAGACTCCCGCTTGCCTGATGAGCGCCTAGGACCCGATGGACTGTTTGACTCGTGCCCCTATCTTAGCATTGTCGCAGCCTGGTGAGGTTGTTATGGTCTTCTGCGATGCATCTTGGATGGGATTGGGGTGCGTGCTCATTCAGCATGAGAAGGTTATCGCTTATGCTTCGCGCTAGTTGATGGACTATGAGAGGATCTATCCGGCGCTCGATCTCGAGTTAGCAGCAGTGGTGTTCGCTCTCAAGCCTTGGAGACACTACCTGATTGGAGCGCTTTGTGAGATCTTCACGGATCCCCTGAGTCTGTTGTATCTCTTCAAGGAGCCGTCTCTTTTGATCACCGACCAGGAGCGATTGGTGGTGGAGTTTTGTCGACCAGAGTTGGAGACTTTACCTTGTGGAGCTACCGCACGGTTGTTGTCTTTGGAGGTGCAACCCACCTTAACGGATCAGATTTTCGGTGGGCAGCCGATGGATCCGCACTGGCAGTGAGTGCGAGCAGACGCCGAACAGGGCAGAGATGGTGACTTCGTGCTACATGCTGTTGGTTTTCCTTCGAGGACGGAGGTGTGTGCCCAGTGTTCGGGATTTGAGGAGAGAGTTTTGGCTGAGGCACACCGGTCGCCGTACATCGTTAATCCTGGAGAGACGAAGATGTATTGCGACTTGAGGTAGAGTTTCTGGTTGTAGCTCAGCATGTGGCACTGTGCCGGGTTTGTCAGCAGAGAAGCTTTGACCTTTTCCTGTACCTGTAAGGGGAAGTGGGAGCGGATCACCATGGTTTTCGTCACCGGGTTGCCTCGTTCTCTGCGAGGTCATGTTGCGATCTGGGTTGTTTCGTGGACTGTTTGACGAAAACGGCTCACTTCCTACCGGTACACTCGACTTAGTCTCGGGATCGACTGGCGCAGCTCCACTTGGATGAGTTCGTCGGGCTATCTGGAGAGCCAGTGTCGATCGCTTTGGATTTTGGGTAAGGGTTGGCTCTGGTATCTTTCTTTGGTAGAGTTTGCTTTCTGCAACAGCTTCCTAGCGAGCATTGGATTGGCACCGCACGAGGCGTTTTGTGAAGTCGTTGTCGATCACTATTCTGTCTGGTTGACGTGGGTGAACGTCGTGTGATCGGCCCGACGACGGTTCAGCTGAGGGAGTATCTCAGCTGCGGTGAGGTGCCTGTGGGTTTTTTTTGGGCTCGCATTGTGAAACAGTTGGGGAATCGGAGCTTTCTGTTTCGTGAGAGCGGTATCCGCTGTTGTTCACGGATAGTGTGTGAGTAAGTTTCGGGGACGAAACTTCTTGTTAGGTGGGAGTGATGTGAGAATCCGAATTTTGGAAATTTGAAATTCTGTGTTCCTCTCCCCTGATACTGTGTTTTTGATCAGTATACGTATATATATACAGGTATTTTATATATATATATGTATATAAGTGATTTTAGTGGATTTTGATAGTTGTTGGTTTTTCATCGCGGAGAGTGAACGGCTTAACGGCGCGATCCGGAGTCCGATTCTGACGATCCAAAATGGTGAGTTCGATGTTTCGGCAGCGCTGAACGCGATGACGTGATCCGTGTCGGCGTGCGACGAACGGATTGAAAGTTATTGCATCCTTTTCGCTGAGTGCTCGAATGGTACGTTTTATGTTTCGAGAACGGGACCCCATTTTTCGCACCGTTTCGCGCGAATTCATTTTGGAAGGGGCTAGGGGGTTTTGTTACCTGCTGTGGAGAGAGAGGCCTTGGCTGAGGGGGGGGGTAGGTGAGGGCATTAATGAGCCTCACCCACCCCCTCTCTTTTCCCTACTCACACTCAACCTCTCCCCTCACACTCTCTCTCTCCCTCTCTCTCTCCCTCAACCCCCAGATGGAAGCCCCCTCTCCCCCTGTTCCTTGGCCTCCTCCCCGTGCTCTGCCGGCCGCCGCCGGCCACCGCCTGGCCGGAGCAACCCCGGCTTCTCTCCTCTCCCTTTTCCTTTTTTTTTTCTTCTTCTCCCTCTTTTTCTTCCCCTTCTCTGAGGTGTGCACCCAGGGGGAACCCTTGCTTGAGCTCCCCCTGCGGTGGCATGCCTGTCGGAGTCCCTCGCCGCCGCCGGGGACCGCCGCCGTGGGCCGCCGAGCTGCCGCAGCTGCTGCTGCTAGGGCAGCTGCGGGCAGGGTGTTGGTGGCCCCGAGCCGCCGCCGGTTCCCGCCACCTGGGAGGGTGAGCACCCTCACCCTCATGTTCTCCGCGCCGCGCCCCCCCTCCTTCCCCGGCCGCCCCCGTGCCGCCGGTGCGCCGCCGCGCCGCCTGCGGTTCCTGTAGGCAAGCTGCAGGCAGGAGCAGCTGGAGGCCGCGCCGCGCCGCCTCCCGCCGCCTCGGAGGGTGCGCGCCGCCACCCTCGGGACCTCCGCCGCTGGTCTTCTCCTTCCCGGCCGTCGCCGTGCTGCCGGAGCGCCGCCGCAGCCGCAGCCGCCGCGGTTGCCGCCTGGGCTCCTAAGGCACCCGGGGCTGTGAGCTTCCGGCCGCCGCCGCCGCCGTTGCCCGGAATTGTCGCGGTCGTCCCTTCCCCGACGTCCGGCGGGCCCCTCTTGCCGGTGCTCGCTTCGCCGCCGGCCGCCGCCGCCGTTCCTTGCCGGAGTAGGTGTAGCCGAGCCTTCCCGGAGCTAGGGCTCTTCCCCGCGCGCCGCCGCCGCCGCTTCCCGCCGCCGGCTGAGGTGAGCCCCCTCTTCCTTGACACCTCCTCTGCCGATGCTGGCCGCCGCTGGCCTTGCATGCCGGCCGGCAGCCGGCCGGAGCTGGTTGCTCCGGCCGGGGTCTGTTTTGTGTGTAGTTTTTTGGCCGCGCCGAGGTGTCTGGAGCCCCTGTTGCTCCCCGAGGTCTGGGGAGGTGAGCACGATGATCACGGCTTCATGCTGATCATCATGCTCACCTCTGTTTTGGGTTTGGTTGAGCCGTTGCGTCGTTCGGCCTTTGTGGGGCCATTTTGCCCATTGTTGCACTATTTTTGTGCACTTTTCCCGGACTGCGACTGGTCCTATCGCAGTGGGGCTGTGAGCATGGCCTCCGTTACATCGTTGCCGATCCGCTGGTGCTTGCGGAAGGTCGTGCGGATGTACGGCTTGCTCACACGGCCTTAGTTAAGCTTGCTTTGTGTGCGCGCGCTCACTGTTTTTATGGGATTTCCCGGCTTGTGACTGGTCCTGTCGCAGTGGGACAGTGAGCACGGTCTCCGTGACGTCGCTACCTATCCGCTGGTGCTTGCGGAAGGTCGAGCGGACGAACGGGTTGCTCGAACGGCTTATTTTAGCGCTTGTATGTATGTATATTGTGCTTGTTTTGGGACTTAGGCGCTTGTGGCAGCGTTACGACGCTGTGGGCAGCAAGGGTTTGGTCCTCGGGACCCTGTGGACTAGTTGTCCAACCCCCTCGCCCTTCGTGGAGTTTCGGATTCGTCTCCGACGCGTTTTTCGATGAAATAATCGGCGAAACGCACATTTCTAGTTGTGCGACTCACTCGCTGTTTTCGCGAGCGACTTGGCTTCGTCGTGTAGCCTCGTTGGCTGTTCCTCATCGCTGTCCCGAAGTTCCGAGGACAGCGGATGAGTGATGTGGGGTTCCGGTGCCAAATCGGCACTTTTCGGGAACCCGGGAAGCCTTTACGGGTGCGTTTGATGTTCGTGGCACCCCGAGCTTGTGCTCGCTGTCCCGTCACTTGGTTTTGTGTGTTCGGGGACAGCGAGGGACCTTGTTGGCTGTTTGGTACCCCTCTGGGGCTTTGTGTGGTTTCGGGATCGTCCCGGTGGGTTTCCCTGGCGATCCGTCGGTTTCGGGATGTGAGAGCTTTGTGTTTAGCGTCGACTTGGTGGACCTTGACCCTGTGAGTCTTTCGTAGGTCCTGTCGCGGTTCCCGAGAGCCGTCGGTGTTAGTTTGGATCTTACCTACAGGTGGGTACTTCGATCCGGAGTCGGTTCAGTGGACTACGGTGATACCTTTCTATCCCTCCTTTCGTATTTCAGTTTTTAGTTCACTTGACTCCCGTAGACTCTACTTATATGCGTGCTTGGATAGTAGAGTAGTGTGGCTTGCATGTTCTTTGAGACGACCCAGTCGGTCGGGGGGGATCGCTTATCATTCCGAGCGATCCTAGTATGGCTTGCATGTTCCTTGAGACGACCCAGTTGGTCGGAGGTGATCGCCTGTTGTTCCGAGCGATCCTAGTTGTGGTTATTGGTTGCTTCTCGGCTTGTTGCCGTTCTGTGGATTGAGCATTTGCATCGATCGTCACAGCTCTTCTAGCACTTCACGTACACCGCGGTCTGATCCATCCACCGTTTGGAGGTGTTCTTTTCCGGAAAAGGGTCGTTGAGTTTGTGCCGACCCGTGAGCCTTGATGCAGTGCGTCCAGAAGGTTTATGTGCCTATAGATGAGCAGGTGACAGTGCATGGGATACGTCCCGGTGGTTTTAGATTGGGTTTACTTTGTGGTTCTCCCTTTGATGCATACTAGTTGTTTACAGTAGCATAGTCATTTCAGTTGTATGTTAGCCTCATATTTACTTGTGCTACTGTTTACCATATCTATCTTTTGTTGACCCTCGTGCCGGTGTGTACACCTCGCCTTCGTCGGCTTGCGGTACCCACTGGGAGGGGAGACATGTGTACATGTTCTCACCCCCAACCCCCGTTGCAGGTTTCAGGTGAGTAGGGTGGTGAGTGTCGGGACGCTGCGAGGCACGCCTAGATAGTAGCTCTAGAGGTTCCGACTCGTGAGGCTACATCCCCAGATTTGGTTATCACCCTACCTTCGCCTATTAGATGTCATTTGTGGTTCAGTTATTCTTTGGGCTTACTATAGCATGCTTGGATTGATTGGTTGTATCCTCGTTTTCCAGTCGTTTCATTTATCGAGCATTTTGGTTTTCTACCCCTCGTGGTAGCGTCGTAAAACAAGGTTTCCGTGTGGGAAACGGTTTTCAAATGGATTTCTGATTGTTCGGTTTTTTTGTGATTTCAAAAAGAGAGTTCTCGTGTGGAGAACAGTTTTCAAATGATTCTTGAATGTTTGAAATTAGGGTTTCAAATAAAGCTTCTGGGTAAGGAGCAGCTTTCTAGAATGTTTGTTGCTTGTGCATTGCATCATCCTTCGCCTAAGGATTTGCTTAGATTCATACAGGTTTAAGGACGGTTAGCTGTATGAATCTCTCTGAGTTGTTGTGCTGTTGTGATGAATGAATGGTGATTGTGATCCTATTGTAAGTTGTGGACGCCGTGCAAATACAGGGGAGGTTCTGTCCGCGTGTACAGTGGACCCTGTATTTGTGGCGGGTCTGTACGTGGCGCAGGCTAGGTTTTAAAAAAAAAAATTTAGCACGTTTTTCCGCATCTTGGACTAGCCCGGGGCGTGACAGATTAAGATGGTATCAGAGCGTAAAGGGAACAAACACTCATTCATTCATCAACTTGTAACTGAACCACTGGTTAGGCTGACCCATAGGAAGACCTAGGATGTATAGGCGCGCGAGCTCGAGGGGTTTGTTTTCGGCTTGTGTTTTGTGGGAGTTGCCGACCCCTTTTCTCTTGCGCTGGTTTCTGCATTTTGCAGTTGGCTTGTGGTCTTGCTAGACCTCCTCGTCCGGGTCGTGGTGGTGGGCGTGCGCCTGCGGAGCTGTCTGCTGGTGTTCTGTTTCGGGCTGTGGTGGCTGGTTCGAGTGAGGAGCTGGCAGGAGGCGGACAGCCTGGTGTGGACCGTACCCTGTGTGCTTGAGGCCGAGGCGAGGAGTCAGCGGGCGACCCTCTCCGGCATGTTCCGGCTTGTTCCGGTAGCTTTTTTTGCAGCAGGAGGCTACAGCGACTGCCGCTCCAGCCCCTCATCCTCTTCCGCCGAGTGCCCCGACGACTGCAGACCCTCCTGTGGCACCCACACCGTTGTGCGACGACCGTGACGATGACAGCGACTTTGTCGGCTGTTTCGCGCGTGGATGCCGACCCCGTGTTTGGGGGTGGTGGCCACATCTGAGCGTGTTTGGGCGGATCTCCTGAGTTTTGATCTGCCCTGGTTCGCAGGCTCGTGCTCCTTCTGGTAGTGGTGGTGGAGTACCTTACAGATCCCAAGTGGCAGGGTGTTTTCCCCTTTGTGTTACCACTCGTTGGCAGGTGGTGGCCCTGGTGGGCGGGGTGACGTCACTTGGTGGATCTGTATTGTTGTTGGGCTGTACTTGCCCTGTCCCCACTTTCCGTGTTGAGCACGAGGGCCTCTGCGAGCGTCTCTACGGAGACGGTGCTTTGAGCGGTTTTGACCGCAGTTTGGGTGTTTTCCCCTCTGTTTTGATGGGTAGGGCGGTGAAGCCTACCCCTCTGACGTCTTGCTGGTGGCATCGTCAATGTTGGTCTTTTGACCATTGGCTAGTTCTGGCGTCGAACTGACGTGTACTAGACTGAGTGGACACTGTTTAGTATCGGGTTTTTGTCGGTGCCTACGTAGTTTGCGGCTATCCTAACGCCTGAATTGGTGTGTTTTGGGATTCCTGGTGGTATTTGTAGGTTTCCGTGTTGCCGCGAGATCTTCCAGGTTCTTGTTGGAGATCTCACCGCGTTCGACGTTGGTTAGTCGACGCTGATTTTGTTCTTCCTCCGGTTTGGTTTGTGTGGTTGACGACCCTTTGTCGCCTGTAGCCGTCGGTTCGTTGTTGGAAGCCGATGACTCCTAGAGAGTTGGCTCAGGGCAGACTTTGTTTTGTGGGGGTCGGTCTGCTTTTTCCCGTTAATTCGGTGACTCGTCTGTGACTTTGGTCCAGCTTTGGAGTTGGTTGACCTGGTGCCTTTGTGGTGTTGCCAACTGGTTGTTGGCTTTGACCTTAGGATATTTCGTTTTCTTTTGATAAGTACGTTGGCTGCAGACAACGTAGTGTCGAAAGTTAGAACGAAATACCCTATCCCTTTTGGGGACTTTCTGGATTGGGTCGGTGCTTTCCCTTGCAAGACTCTTCTCGCTCCTTGTCGTCTTGCGGAAAGCTGTGTGTTGGTCATCCCCGTTCTTGTGGTGAACCTTGAGCTAATCCTGGCGTGGTTTTTGCGTAGTTGATTTGCCATCACTGCCGTTGGTTTGACTCCGGCTGAGTCAGGTTGCCTTTTAGCTCGGTTTCGGGATGACGGGAGCCTGGATGTTGGCTCCGAGGTCTCTGTGCTTGTGTTCGCGTGCTGGGTTTTCGCCGCGTCTTTCGTGTAGCTATGCTTTGGAGCGCGTGCCCGATCTTTTGGGATCTGATGTTCGGTATCGTTGGTGTTTTTATCGCTTGTTGCGATTGGCGATCCTGTACACCTGAGTGATGGACTCGCAAGGTTTTCGTTGGTTGATGAACTGGGTTTCGACAGTTCTTGGATCATTTGTCGTGGTCTCCTTTGACGACATACTGATCTATTTGAAGAGTTTCCTTCTTGGTTCGCATCGCGACGTGGGTTGGTTTTGTGGAGGAGCCAAGGAAGGAGGACTCTGTAGTGGTTTGACCTGTTCCGATTTCTGTGGCAGAGTTTAGGAACTCCCTCGGCTTGGGCGTCGTTGTCGGCGATTTGTTGAGGGTTCTCCTCAAGATCGCCGCCCCTTTGAGCAAGCTGTCGAGGAAGGGCGCGTCGTTTCTCTAGACTCCCGCTTGCCTGATGAGCGCCTAGGACCCGATGGACTGTTTGACTCGTGCCCCTATCTTAGCATTGTCGCAGCCTGGTGAGGTTGTTATGGTCTTCTGCGATGCATCTTGGATGGGATTGGGGTGCGTGCTCATTCAGCATGAGAAGGTTATCGCTTATGCTTCGCGCTAGTTGATGGACTATGAGAGGATCTATCCGGCGCTCGATCTCGAGTTAGCAGCAGTGGTGTTCGCTCTCAAGCCTTGGAGACACTACCTGATTGGAGCGCTTTGTGAGATCTTCACGGATCCCCTGAGTCTGTTGTATCTCTTCAAGGAGCCGTCTCTTTTGATCACCGACCAGGAGCGATTGGTGGTGGAGTTTTGTCGACCAGAGTTGGAGACTTTACCTTGTGGAGCTACCGCACGGTTGTTGTCTTTGGAGGTGCAACCCACCTTAACGGATCAGATTTTCGGTGGGCAGCCGATGGATCCGCACTGGCAGTGAGTGCGAGCAGACGCCGAACAGGGCAGAGATGGTGACTTCGTGCTACATGCTGTTGGTTTTCCTTCGAGGACGGAGGTGTGTGCCCAGTGTTCGGGATTTGAGGAGAGAGTTTTGGCTGAGGCACACCGGTCGCCGTACATCGTTAATCCTGGAGAGACGAAGATGTATTGCGACTTGAGGTAGAGTTTCTGGTTGTAGCTCAGCATGTGGCACTGTGCCGGGTTTGTCAGCAGAGAAGCTTTGACCTTTTCCTGTACCTGTAAGGGGAAGTGGGAGCGGATCACCATGGTTTTCGTCACCGGGTTGCCTCGTTCTCTGCGAGGTCATGTTGCGATCTGGGTTGTTTCGTGGACTGTTTGACGAAAACGGCTCACTTCCTACCGGTACACTCGACTTAGTCTCGGGATCGACTGGCGCAGCTCCACTTGGATGAGTTCGTCGGGCTATCTGGAGAGCCAGTGTCGATCGCTTTGGATTTTGGGTAAGGGTTGGCTCTGGTATCTTTCTTTGGTAGAGTTTGCTTTCTGCAACAGCTTCCTAGCGAGCATTGGATTGGCACCGCACGAGGCGTTTTGTGAAGTCGTTGTCGATCACTATTCTGTCTGGTTGACGTGGGTGAACGTCGTGTGATCGGCCCGACGACGGTTCAGCTGAGGGAGTATCTCAGCTGCGGTGAGGTGCCTGTGGGTTTTTTTGGGCTCGCATTGTGAAACAGTTGGGGAATCGGAGCTTTCTGTTTCGTGAGAGCGGTATCCGCTGTTGTTCACGGATAGTGTGTGAGTAAGTTTCGGGGACGAAACTTCTTGTTAGGTGGGAGTGATGTGAGAATCCGAATTTTGGAAATTTGAAATTCTGTGTTCCTCTCCCCTGATACTGTGTTTTTGATCAGTATACGTATATATATACAGGTATTTATATATATATATGTATATAAGTGATTTTAGTGGATTTTGATAGTTGTTGGTTTTTCATCGCGGAGAGTGAACGGCTTAACGGCGCGATCCGGAGTCCGATTCTGACGATCCAAAATGGTGAGTTCGATGTTTCGGCAGCGCTGAACGCGATGACGTGATCCGTGTCGGCGTGCGACGAACGGATTGAAAGTTATTGCATCCTTTTCGCTGAGTGCTCGAATGGTACGTTTTATGTTTCGAGAACGGGACCCCATTTTTCGCACCGTTTCGCGCGAATTCATTTTGGAAGGGGCTAGGGGGTTTTGTTACCTGCTGTGGAGAGAGAGGCCTTGGCTGAGGGGGGGGTAGGTGAGGGCATTAATGAGCCTCACCCACCCCCTCTCTTTTCCCTACTCACTCAACCTCTCCCCTCACACTCTCTCTCTCCCTCTCTCTCTCCCTCAACCCCCAGATGGAAGCCCCCTCTTCCCCTGTTCCTTGGCCTCCTCCCCGTGCTCTGCCGGCCGCCGCCGGCCACCGCCTGGCCGGAGCAACCCCGGCTTCTCTCTCCTCCCCTTTTTTCTTTTTCTTCTTCTCCCTCTGTTTCTTCCCCTTCTCTGAGGTGTGCACCCAGGGGGAACCCTTGCTTGAGCTCCCCCTGCGGTGGCATGCCTGTCAGAGTCCCTCGCCGCCGCCGCCGGGGACCGCCGCCGTGGGCCGCCGAGCTGCCGCAGCTGCTGCTAGGGGCAGCTGCGGGCAGGGTGTTGGTGGCCCGAGCCGCCGCCGGTTCCCGCCACCTGGGAGGGTGAGCACCCTCACCCTCATGTTCTCCGGCGCCGCCCCCTCCTTCCCCGGCCGCCCCCGTGCCGCCGGTGCGCCGCCGCGCCGCCTGCGGTTCCTGTAGGCAAGCTGCAGGCAGGAGCAGCTGGAGGCCGCGCCGCGCCGCCTCCCGCCGCCTCGGAGGGTGCGCGCCGCCACCCTCGGGACCTCCGCCGCCGGTCTTCTCCTTCCCGGCCGTCGCCGTGCTGCCGGAGCGCCGCCGCAGCCGCCGCGGTTGCCGCCTGGGCTCCTAAGGCACCCGGGGCTGTGAGCTTCCGGCCGCCGCCGCCGTTGCCCGGAATTGTCGCGGTCGTCCCTTCCCCGACGTCCGGCGGGCCCCTCTTGCCGGTGCTCGTGTCGCCGCCGGCCGCCGCCGCCGTTCCTTGCCGGAGTAGGTTTAGCCGAGCCTTCCCGGAGATAGGGCTCTTCCCCGCGCCGCCGCCGCCGCTTCCCGCCGCCGGCTGAGGTGAGCCCCCTCTTCCTTGACACCTCCTCTGCCGATGCTGGCCGCCGCTGGCCTTGCATGCCGGCCGGCAGCCGGCCGGAGCTGGTTGCTCCGGCCGGAGTCTGTTTTGTGTAGTTTTTGGCCGCGCCGAGGTGTCTGGAGCCCCTGTTGCTCCCCGAGGTCTGGGGAGGTGAGCACGATGATCACGGCTTCATGCTGATCATCATGCTCACCTCTGTTTTGGGTTTGGTTGAGCCGTTGCGTCGTTCGGCCTTTGTGGGGCCATTTTGCCCATTGTTGCACTATTTTTGTGCACTTTCCCGGACTGCGACTGGTCCTATCGCAGTGGGGCTGTGAGCATGGCCTCCGTTACATCGTTGCCGATCCGCTGGTGCTTGCGGAAGGTCGTGCGGATGTACGGCTTGCTCACACGGCCTTAGTTAAGCTTGCTTGTGTGCGCGCGCTCACTATTTTTATGGGATTTCCCGGCTTGCGACTGGTCCTGTCGTAGTGGGACAGTGAGCACGGTCTCCGTGACGTCGCTACCTATCCGCTGGTGCTTGCGAAAGGTCGAGCGGACGAACGGGTTGCTCGAACGGCTTATTTTAGCGCTTGTATGTATGTATATTGTGCTTGTTTTGGGACTTAGGCGCTTGTGGCAGCGTTACGACGCTGTGGGCAGCAAGGGTTTGGTCCTCGGGACCCTGTGGACTAGTTGTCCAACCCCCTCGCCCTTCGTGGAGTTTCGGATTCGTCTCCGACGCGTTTTTCGATGAAATAATCGGCGAAACGCACATTTCTAGTTGTGCGACTCACTCGCTGTTTTCGCGAGCGACTTGGCTTCGTCGTGTAGCCTCGTTGGCTGTTCCTCATCGCTGTCCCGAAGTTCCGAGGACAGCGGATGAGTGATGTGGGGTTCCGGTGCCAAATCGGCACTTTTCGGGAACCCGGGAAGCCTTTACGGGTGCGTTTGATGTTCGTGGCACCCCGAGCTTGTGCTCGTTGTCCCGTCACTTGGTTTTGTGTGTTCGGGGACAGCGAGGGACCTTGTTGGCTGTTTGGTACCCCTCTGGGGCTTTGTGTGGTTTCGGGATCGTCCCGGTGGGTTTCCCGGGCGATCCGTCGGTTTCGGGATGTGAGAGCTTTGTGTTTAGCGTCGACTTGGTGGACCTTGACCCTGTGAGTCTTTCGTAGGTCCTGTCGCGGTTCCCGAGAGCCGTCGGTGTTAGTTTGGATCTTACCTACAGGTGGGTACTTCGATCCGGAGTCGGTTCAGTGGACTACGGTGATACCTTTCTATCCCTCCTTTCGTATTTCAGTTTTTAGTTCACTTGACTCCCGTAGACTCTACTTATATGCGTGCTTGGATAGTAGAGTAGTGTGGCTTGCATGTTCTTTGAGACGACCCAGTCGGTCGGGGGGGATCGCTTATCATTCCGAGCGATCCTAGTGTGGCTTGCATGTTCCTTGAGACGACCCAGTTGGTCGGAGGTGATCGCCTGTTGTTCCGAGCGATCCTAGTTGTGGTTATTGGTTGCTTCTCGGCTTGTTGCCGTTCTGTGGATTGAGCATTTGCATCGATCGTCACAGCTCTTCTAGCACTTCACGTACACCGCGGTCTGATCCACCGTTTGGAGGTGTTCTTTTCCGGAAAAGGGTCGTTGAGTTTGTGCCGACCCGTGAGCCTTGATGCAGTGCGTCCAGAAGGTTTATGTGCCTATAGATGAGCAGGTGACAGTGCATGGGATACGTCCCGGTGGTTTTAGATTGGGTTTACTTTGTGGTTCTCCCTTTGATGCATACTAGTTGTTTACAGTAGCATAGTCATTTCAGTTGTATGTTAGCCTCATATTTACTTGTGCTACTGTTTACCATATCTATCTTTTGTTGACCCTCGTGCCGGTGTGTACACCTCGCCTTCGTCGGCTTGCGGTACCCACTGGGAGGGGAGACATGTGTACATGTTCTCACCCCCAACCCCCGTTGCAGGTTTCAGGTGAGTAGGGTGGTGAGTGTCGGGACGCTGCGAGGCACGCCTAGATAGTAGCTCTAGAGGTTCCGACTCGTGAGGCTACATCCCCAGATTTGGTTATCACCCTACCTTCGCCTATTAGATGTCATTTGTGGTTCAGTTATTCTTTGGGCTTACTATAGCATGCTTGGATTGATTGGTTGTATCCTCGTTTTCCAGTCGTTTCATTTATCGAGCATTTTGGTTTTCTACCCCTCGTGGTAGCGTCGTAAAACAAGGTTTCCGTGTGGGAAACGATTTTCAAATGGATTTCTGATTGTTCGGTTTTTGTGATTTCAAAAAGAGAGTTCTCGTGTGGAGAACAGTTTTCAAATGATTCTTGAATGTTTGAAATTAGGGTTTCAAATAAAGCTTCTGGGTAAGGAGCAGCTTTCTAGAATGTTTGTTGCTTGTGCATTGCATCATCCTTCGCATAAGGATTTGCTTAGATTCATACAGGTTTAAGGACGGTTAGCTGTATGAATCTCTCTGAGTTGTTGTGCTGTTGTGATGAATGAATGGTGATTGTGATCCTATTGTAAGTTGTGGACGCCGTGCAAATACAGGGGAGGTTCTGTCCGCGTGTACAGTGGACCCTGTATTTGTGGCGGGTCTGTACGTGGCGCGGGCTAGGTTTTTTTTTTTTTAAAAAAAAAAATTTAGCACGTTTTTCCGCATCTTGAACTAGCCCGGGGCGTGACAGAAAGAGTCATCTAAAGCTCTTGCGGAGGAAAGGGAACATATGTTGACTAACAATAAGATCCTCTAAGAGAAGCTAGACCAAGCGGAGGTATCGATCAAAACGAATCAAGAAAAGGTTAGGTTTCTCGAACTACAATACAAGGAAATTTTTGCTTCCAACCAAGTTTTGACCAAACAAGTCCATCAACTTAAGTCCGATATTCAAAAATTCTCCTCCGGATCAAAGAAGCTTGATAACATGCTAGGACTTGGTCAAACGGACAAAATTGGAGTCGGATATGAAAGAACTCATGTTAAGAAGGGTGGAATTTCAGCATCTAAAACTCCATCCAAACTAAAAGAGAATGTATGCCATAAATGTGGGATTAAAGGACACATCAAAAGGTTTTGTCCTAGAAGTGAAAAGAAAATGGCATCATCAACAATCCGACAACTCCCGAGGACTCAAAAGCAAATTCAAACGGGTCAAAATGCGAAGATCAACCTAATGTCTAAGCCACAACAAAAGAAAAATTCTAAGTGGAGACCAAGGGTTGAACAAAAGCCGAAGAAAACGGAGCTCAATTCTAATAAACCAAGTCAACCGAGAATCCTACAAGTTTGGGTTCGGAAAGGTGATATCTTTCCTTGTCTTAAGCATTAATATGTTTGAAATTTTGCATTGATCCATATTTATTGCATATCTTACTCGATCATTGCTTTTCGATACTTGCTTTTGTTATTTTAATGCTTTAAGATTGTGTCGACTTGTGTTTCTTTCAACATTAATTAGTGCCTTGATGCTACTTGATTCACATTCACTCACTCACTGTTTTAATCTCACGTTTATTATCGATTTTACTTCACTTTATTGTCTTTGAAGATACTATATTGTGAGATTTCATTATATTATATTCATCAAATTTGGGTAATCATGTATAATCTCTAAAAGCTTAATCTATCTCGGTTGTGTGTGTTGAATTTGATGGATGGTCATTCTCTTACGGACAAAAATTTGTCACATGTATTTTCATCTAAGAGATTGCTAATGTAAGGGGGAGTTTTATAATATAAATATTGCTAATATGCTTGTAAGATGCGGAAAGAGTTACATCCTTTAAAGGAGTGTGAAAACTACCACCACATGGAGGAAAGAGCTACCACCCCGGTCGTCCGGTAAGTGTGTGCAGCTACCACATGAATTGAAGTGCATATCCGGAAAAGAAAAATAAAATATGATTGCAAAAGCTTGCAATGGAAATATGTTTACATTTTTTCTGGAGTTATAAGGTGAGCCACATACAAGTAAGATGCTCAAAGAGCCACCCCCCTGTAATTAAAGTTTATCTCGAATTTTGAATGTGTGTGCGACAAATAATTGTCTTTTTGATGAATTTCTTAAGTCACCTTCATAAACCGGTTACATCTTGATAGAATTTAAGTCTATAGACTGTGTGTGATGACTTGATTTTGATTTATATATGATCAATGAAATTTTTTCACTATTATATGTTCATTGTGATAATTTTGGAGTAAAATGTTTAATTTTCGTGAAATTATCAAGGGATGAATATTCTATATGTGAATTTTTCATGAAAAAGGGCATAAACAATATTTTTCTCTCTGTATACCGGTACTGATAAGGAATACCGGTATACAATGGTTTTCTGTTTTTTCAAAACCGAGAACTATTTTTCGAAAAATTTACATTGCATACCGGTATACGGTATCGAATACCGGTATGCTCCTGCAGAATGTCCTTTATATTCCGGTATATTATTTTTGAAAACTCACCCAAACGTTTTTCAAACTCTCTCTTTCTCTCTCTAAGAGCTTTCAACCGTGATTCTCCTTCAGATCTGTGATTTTTCACCTTGGATTTGTAAGTTTATCATCTTATTCTCGAAACCCTAGTTTTTACATGTTTTTACATTATTTTGTTGGGTTGAAAATTGATCTATGTTTTTACTGAAATTTCTTGAGGGTTTATGCTTGAAATGAGTTTAGATACATGCAAGCTTTGCTCTAATACACTTAGATTCGAGAATAACATGTTATTTATCTTTGATCTATGTTCTATAGCATGTTTTGAGGTATTTTTAGGGTTTTTGCTAGAATATCTTTGTTGATGAATTAAACCTCATAAAACTCATGAATATGATGTTCTTGATGCATGTCTTGATGATCAGTAAGCTCATTAGAAGTTAAATAACCATTTGATCTTGAGCTTCATTTTTGTGTGCTTTGTTGCATAGGAAACATGACATTTTCTATCATTCTTGTGCTCGTGGTGCTAATAGCTGCCGGTGGAAGTCGTGGTCGTGGTCGTGGCAAGAAACGTGTTTCCAAGCGGTCACGTCTTGAGGAAGACACTTCTAGCACCGAGTCGGACGGCTCCGAATATGCTCCGGAAGAGCTAATCGACAGAGGCAAGGGAAAAGCCCCTGAGGGCTCTACTCGTAGGGGAAGAGCTCTTTCTCCACCTCGTCGAAGCACCGGTGGTCCGGTTATTCGCGAACCAGGTTCAGTGGAACGACGTACAAAACGAGGTGCAGAAGCTGAAGTTGTTTCCTCCAAACGACAAAAGGCTTTCGCAAGCAAGGCGTGTCATGCAGAGCGTCATGTGAATTTCAGTGAGTTGTCACGTGAAGTTCTAGACTTCGCTCGCCTTTTTCTACGAGCTCCGATTGAACCTGTAGGTCGCATCCCTACTCATGCCCCTTTCTGCGTGGAATTGATTCGAGAATTCTATTTGCACGGGCATGTTACGCATGAAGATTCTGAGACGGGGAATTATCAGTTTGAAACATCGGTCCGAGGAATTCGCATAGTGGTCACTCCTCACACAGTTGGAGACATTTTTGGATTAAATGTGAGCACGACGGGTTTACCTTATACGCAAGGGAACGTACAACCGGCATCACATTGGGAGATCATGACAGATGCCCTATGCAAACCGGGCACATATACAAATCGGCTATTTGTGGAATCAAGGGATTGAAGCCCGAGTATCACATTCTTTCTTTGATCGTCTGCTACAACATTGTGCCAACGGTTGGTACAAAACGCATCCGGTGGGATAGGCTGGTGCTTCTCTATTTACTTGGACATCCGAAGCAAGCATATGGCCTCAACATCAACATTCCTTTTCTGATGTGGCAACGTATGGCAAATGTGATTCATGCTTCAGGATGTCGTGAGCTTCTTCCATTTCCTATCCTGATCACACGTATTCTGGAAGCACATGGAGTAGATACTTCTTGTAACAAGTATGACTACGGATTGGGCCCTATTGATGGAGTTACCCTGGCTAAGTCCATTAGTACGTTGAAGACGTTTCAACAAGTTAAAGGATATTCTACGACTACTCCAAGTACTGCAGCCCATCCTGCTGAGCGTGGTGGGTCATCTAGCTCAGGAGGAGCAGCTCCCGAGGCATCTCTTCGTCATGAAGTTAGGACCTTCAAGAAGCAGGTTGCGCGGGGCTTCAGAGCATTAGAGGATAGACTCAAGAATCTAGAGGACGGCGTGAAGAAAATTTTGGAGATACTTGGTTGCCGACATGATGATGTTGCCGGCGGTGCAGGTCCAAGTACTTCACATCCACCTGCTCCTTCATCTTTTGAGCAGCACCTTCCGGGCACTGAAGGTGAAGAAGAAGACAATGGTGATGATGACAGTGAGGATGGAGAGTGATACTTTCTACTGCTTATTATGCTTTCGTTTTTCCTTGTCATTATGCTATGTTTGTCTTTAGTTTTTTCTGCTTGCTTTAGGTACTATCTCTCTAGTTTGAACTTGTAACTATGAACTAACTCTACTCTCTTAGTTGGTTTTATTGTGTATCTCTTTATATTTTTGTTGGCAATTTTTGACAAAAAGGGGGAGAGAACCAGAACCATTCAAAGGGGGAGAGAACCATACAAATGGGGAGAGAACCATACAAAGGGGGAGAAATGAACAAAGAGGGAGAGAACCATACAAAGGGGGAGAGAACCATACAAATGGGGAGAGAACCATACAAAGGGGGAGAAATGAACAAAGGGGGAGAGAACCATACAAAGGGGGAGAGTTTTTTATACAAAGGGGGAGAAATGAACAAAGGGGGAGAGAACCATACAAAGGGGGAGAGTTTTTTATTTTTTAACGAACTTAACTTAACTTGCTTGTTTCTACCTATGTTTGTCTGAAGTTATTTTTGCAGGATTTCTTTTAAGACTTCAAGACTCAAAGTCCTAAGTCATAGAGTTTGTCTTAGGAGGTAACCATGTGTAATTTTGGTTCTATATTTTGGATCATACACGCGTAAAGTTCATTGTTTTGGTGATGGCAATGAATTTCTCTTATTTTGGTTCGGGTAGAATCTTGTATTTTAGGTTTTTGTCACGAAATTGCCAAAGGGGGAGATTGTTACGGATTTTGTATTGGCATATTTCGTGAGCTGTTGAGTCGGAGTCTTGAAGATCGAGTGCTACTTTTACAAGTTGAAGAATCCGAGACTTCAAGCATTGTGTATCATCGACTCACAGGGTGAATCACGACGTGAAGGTAAGTTTTACAGTTTATATGGTGATTCATAGTTAATTATGGTATTGGAATCATGCTTATGTGTAAAATTGGATTAGACGAGTTTTTGGAAACTTTAGTTTCTTTGTTAAAACTCTTTGTTTTGAATTCCGGAGTGTAAAGTTTTTCCGTTGTGAAAAAATTGATTTTTATATATATATTCCGGAATCCAACATGAAGTTTCTCAAAACAGAATGTGAAAAACTGGTTTTTGAACTGTATACCGGTATGTGCACTTAGTACCGGTACTGATTCAAAGTATACCGGTACTGAAGTGATTAGTACCGGAATGCCTGTGCGTAATCTTTCGGTTCCGTTATTGCATTTCGGTATATGCCTTCGTATACCGGTATACAGTGCCATATTTGGTATTTTTTGTCTTAATCCGACTCTATTTGATTCCAACACCTATAAATAACCTATGGGGGTTCTCTTTGACTTTGAACACCTCAGAATTCATGAGAGAGAAACCCTAGAGGCTAGGATTTTCGTTCTAAACCTTTTCCATGAAAATAGCCTCCGAGATCAATTCGAGATAGGTTTAATTTCTATTTCATATGTCGAATTGATCTCCGTCTTGCTTAGAACTTTTTCTACTGGTTCTCAATGAAATTCTAAGCAAGGAATCACCTGTATAAACCTGAGTTCCTGTTCCTCACGGCGTCGTGGATTCGACGTGTTAAAGGCGGTTCGTGGATTCGGATCGTGAAGGCTTCGTGGATTCGAAGTGAGGCGTCTCGTGGATTCGAGGCATGGCGTTCGTGGATTCGAACGTGAGGCGTGGACAGCCGTTGGTGCGCGTGATCCGCGGAAGAGAAGGGAGAGGTTAAGTCCGTGGAGTCGGTAATCACCTTGTAATTCTTTACTCTTAGTGGATTGTTTTTTGCGTGTTGGTCCCGTGGATTTTTCTCCAAAGTGGAGTTTCCCACGTAAATCTTGGTGTGCTGATTTTATTTTCCGCATTACTTTATCGCATTGAGATTTGTGTTTTTTGTTTATACACCTATTCACCCCCCTCTCGGTGATTGATATACTCTAGATAGATCCTAGGGCACCCCCTAACTTACAATGCCCCCCACCAGGTTGGATGTTAAGCGAAGTAGAACATCCAAAATGGAGAGCTCTCCCTTATTATTATTATTATTATTAATTTTCTTTTCTTTTCTTTTTTTTTAAAAAAATTGTTTGAAAGTAGTTCAATGGTTATATGGGTCGCGATGTTGTTATCGAGAAGAACACACTGACAACTCGGGCAGGGACATCTGGGTGTACCACTTGTGTCGGCATGTTGAGGTTGAACATGATCGGGTAGGGTTCTACTGAAGAGTGTACCGTAGATCAGCTCGAAGTGACTCAACGGCTATATGGACCGCAATGTTGCCACGAAGAAGAACACACTGACCACTCGGGCAGGGACATCTGGGTGTAGCACTTGTGTCTGCATGTTGAGGTTGAACATGATCGGGTAGGGACTACCGAAGAGTGTACCGTAGACCAGCTCGAAGTGACGTAACGGCTATATAGGCCGCAATGTTGCCACGAAGAAGAACACATTGACCACTCGGGCAGGGATATCTGGGTGTACCACTTGTGTCGGCATGTTGAGGTTGAACATGATCGGGTTGGGACTACCGAAGAGTGTACCGTAGACCAGCTCGAAGTGACTCAACGGCTATATGGGCCTCAATGTTGCCACGAAGAAGAACATACTGACCACTAGAGCAGGGACATCTGGGTGTACCACTCGTGCCAGCATACTGAGGTTGAACATGATCGGGTAGGAACTACCGAAAAGTGTACCGTAGATCAGCTCGAAGTGACTCAATGGCTATATGGGCCGCAATGTTGCCACGAAGAAGAACACACTGACCACTCGGGCAGGGACATCTAGGTGTACCACTTTTGCCAGCATGTTATATCCATAGATGGGGTAATGGTGCCATCACTGCATCCATCTGAGGATGCAGGTAGAGATCGGGTGAGACCCGATATATATGAAAAAAATGTAGATACTGTCACTGCTATCCATCTGGGGATGCAGGTGGCGATCGGGCGGTACCCAATGTATGGGGGAGTTGCCGGGTGCAACCTTTTGCTGACATCTCCCCTTTTTTTTGACATGTCTAAAAGTAAAATCTCTTCAAAAATTGACCATTGATTGGAGGAAGCGGGCGTTTCCCATCTTGATCAATCAGCTGGTGGGCACCGCCCTATATACCTTCTCAACCTCATAGGGCCCCTCCCACTTGGGTTGGAACTTACCTTTGAACTTACCCCTGCATATAAACCTTTTCTTTTACCATCTTATTATATGCATGGGACATCCGAACACAATAATGCTCGAGATTTTGTTGAGCTGCAAGCCTCATGCCCTCAAGAGAATCTAATTCCTGCAGTCGAAGCCTAGTTTGATGTTCATCAGCGATATTTTCACGTATCGCCACCCTTAAGGAAGGAATTTCCACTTCTAAGGGTATCACTGCTTCACCTCCAAAGACCAATGAATATGGAGTCATTTGAGTCGGGGTACGCATAGTCGTTCGATATGCCCACAGAACTTCAAATAATTTGACATCCCAATAGCGTTTGTTCTTTGAGATTGTCTTCTTTAGCAATTTTACCGAAGTTTTGTTAAAAGCTTCTGCCAAGCCATTGGCCTGTGGATAATATATAGAAGAGTATCTCCAATCAATTTTAAATTTATCAGCGAGTCGATGTACCTTGTGAGATCGAAATGAGGGCCCATTGTTAGAGATGATCCGGCTTGGGATGCCAAACCTATAAATGACGTGGTGCAGGAAGAAGTTGACCACGTTTTCCGCCTTGACTTCTCGTAAGGGTAACGCCTCTGCCCATCGAGAAAAATAATCTATTGCAGCGAGTATAAATCGATGCCCTTTGGATGATCGTGGCTCTATTGGCCCAATGACATCTGTGCCCCAAGAAGCGAAAGCCCATGATAGTATAGTTGGATGTAAAGGTTCAGGCGGGCGATGTTTGAAATCACCATGTATCTGACATTGGTGGCATTTCTTCGCGAACTCAATACAATCTTTCACCATGGTTGGCCATAAGTAACCTGTGAACTTCAATTTAAGTGCAATCTTGGGTCAGGATTGATGCGCTCTACACAGCCCAGAATGTACTTCTCTGATAGCATCTTCTGCTTTTGTTTTAGAGAAGCATCGTAACCACATTTGATCATAAGTCCGTTTGAAGAGGGTGTCATTATGATATGTATACTGAGCAAGGCGCCTTTGAAGTTCGATCCTTTTGCTTCGATCTTCAGGAAGGTGTCCGTGCTTAAAATATTCGATGAACGGAGTCCTCCAATCATTTGCCTCAACCTGGGTGCATGTCACCACATTAACTTGATAGTCGGGAGAGGTGAACTCCAAGACCGAAGGTAACAACCATCTCTATTCCACTCGAATCTCGGCAACACCGTCAAAAGGAAGGGATAAAGCAGCAGTCAACTTCGTGAGAGCATCTGCTTGTGTGTTATCGCGACGCCTAACATGTTGGATGTCAATTAAAGTGAACTTTTGCATGAGATTCAGAACCAAGGAATGATATGAAATTAGTTCGGGTTTTCACACTTCATAAACCCCATTTACTTGTCGGATTACCAATTGAGAGTCTCCAAAAGCTTGAAGATGGGATATATTCATTGACAAGGCCGTCAGCAACCCGAAAGCTAATGCTTCGTATTCGGCCTCATTGTTAGAGCAATCGGGGTTCATAAAAGAGAAAGAGTGATAGATGACTCCTTTATTTGGGGTGACAAATACGATCCCAACCCCTGCTCCTTTTCTTGTCGTTCCTTTCGATGACTCCACTAAGCGAGATGCTCCATCTAAATATAGTTGCCAATATGGGGTAACTTCTTCTACGGTCATGACTTCTTCATCTGGGAGGTCTGCAATTAGAGGAGAATCGCGGGTACAGGGTAAGCTGCTAAGAAATCCGCCAGAGCTTGACCTTTGATAGCTCATTGAGGGACGTACGTGATATCAAACTCCATCATAAGAACCGCCCATTTACCTACTTGACCCATCAATGTTGTCCTATTAAGCACGTACTTAATGGGGTCGGCCCTTGCAATCAGCATAATCTTATGAGACAACATATAATGCCGAAGACGCCTCAGCGTAAATATTAGAGCCAGCACAGTTTCTCAATAGGGGAGTAATTATTTTCGGCTCCTATCATAACCCGATTGAGATAATAGCATGCAACTTCTTTACCTTCTTCATTTACTTGTGCCAACATAGCTCCAAGGGAAGAAGGAATGGCAGCAATATACAATATTAACGGCTTTTCGCAAACCGGTGCTACCAAGACTAGTGGGTTTAGCAAGTACTGCTTAATATCATCAAAGGCTTTTTGACATGAATCATCCCAATTAAACGCCGCCTATTTTTTCATCAATTTGGAAAAATGATGGATCCGGCTAGACAGATTAGAGATAAATCTTCTAATATATGCAAGCTTACCTTGAAGGGATCTTAGTTGCTTCAAATTCTTCGGAGCGGGCATCTCTATGATTGCTTTAATTTTGTCGGGGTCTACCTCTATCCCACGATAACAAACAATGAAGCCCAAGAATTTTCCGGAAGCGACATCGAATGCGCACGTTAAAGTATTCATTTTCAATTAATATCTTCGAAGCCGACCAAAGACAATCCTCAGATCTGTGAGATGATCAGTTCCATTTCGTGTCTTGACCACCAAGTCATCGATATAGCATTCGACCAAATTATGCAACAAATCATCAAAAATGGTCGTCATTGCTCTTTGATAAGTGGCACCTGCATTCTTTAATCCAAAAGGCATTACTTTATAGCAAAAGTTACCTTTAGGAGTCCTGAAAGCTGTGTGAGTAGCATCTTCTGGATCTATCTTGATTTGATTATATCTTGATGATCTATCCATGAAGGAGAGGGCGCCACACTCCGTAGTAGAGTCCACCATGATCTCAGTGATCAGGATAGGAAAGTCGTCTTTCGGGCATGCCTTATTAAGGTCCCGAAAATCAACGCAAATCCTGATCTGCCCATTCTTCTTTCTCACTGGAACAATATTGGCGAGCCAAGTTGGATATTGAACTTCTTCAACGAAACCTGCTTCGATTAATTTGTCGACCTCGGCTATCACTTGAGTTTGAAGCTCTGGATGGAAGCGTCTTGGAGCTTGTTAATTGGCCTACAAGTAGGGTCGATTGCTAGTCGGTGCACCGCAACTTTACGATCAAGCTCAGGCATCTCCTTATATATCCATGCAAAGCAATCTCGATACTCAAAGAGAAAATTTTTATACTGACATTGCTCACCTTATGTGAGGAGAGCACTGATGAAAATAGGACGAGGCTCTTCCTCGGTGCCGAGATTGACTTCAATTAATTCATCGACTGTTGCTTGCCCACCATCTTCTAATTGTTTTGGTGCAGGGACCACAGTAGATACTCTCGTCGGGTCATCAATAAGAAGAGAATGAATCTCCCGGGCCGGCAAAGGAAGTAAATCCTGAGTAGACGTAGTGTCTACATACTGTGGAATATCTTTTTTTGTATCGTCTTGCTTGAAAGCCAATTCCGCAGGTTCCGAGAAGACGTCATTAGGCATCAGTAGGAGATCTTCATCATCTGAGGATTCTTCGGAATCACCAACAACAACTATATGATGTAAAATAGAAACCAAGCAGTTGATATTTGAAATTTTGCTAAGCGTGGGCCCACGATATCCTAGGCCTTTTGTAGCTTTAGCTTTGAGAATATTCGAATCTCCCCAAGTTCGGAAAGAGCCCATAATCTTTCAAGTATTGAAGTGGGATGTGGAAAAGAGCCATCTTCATTTATATTCAAACCAATCTTCTTCAATAAACAAATGATTCGATAATCCTTAATGACATAAGGTTGACTAGTTCAATCTGATCTTCGTCGTCACCATTCATAGACAAAGAGAGCTCACTATTTTCAAAAGGAAGTGCTTTGTAAAGTATGATAGGCTTACCTTCGTGGTTTAATGCTCGTATCGCGCACACATCCAGTTCAATCACCATAGAGACTTCCATTCGAGGCACCGAAAAAGTAAGATTTTGAATAATTTGGGAATCATATGACGTACCTGTCATTGCAACTTGAACCATTTTGAGTGACCCTTCATCTTCTGAATCACTTCTAAATGATTTTAAATCATCAAGCTCTCCATCTTCAGAGTCGTCACCAATAATAATTTTTCCCACTATTTGCCTTTTAGTTACGGATTTACTTCACAAGGCAAAGAACTCTGTTGGTTCTTCATCTTCAGAATCACTCCCTATGCGATAGGGAGTTTCAGAATAAGAAATCCCACCTTTAGTGATTTTGATGATTGGATTTTCTACTTTCCGAGACTTGAAGGCTTCTTTATTATATCGATCATAATCAGGCGGTAGGATAGCGATCGGATCCACCGCCTTCTTAGGCTTGATGTACTTGCGCTCAGCATTTTGTTTTGCAAAAGAAGGTGACTCCGCATCCAAAAAATATTTTGCATCAACATGATAGCTCTCTTTGATTGAGAAAGGAGAAGAATTGGCAACGATCTTTTGCTGGTTACCATCGTTATCTTTAAATTTCAAGCATTGATGAAGTGTGGAAGGAACCATACGGTATTGGTGTATCCAAGGTCTTCCCAGTAACGCCGAATAAGAAGTATCAGCATCTATGACATAGAATTTGGTCCGGAAGCAAAACTCTGCCAATTGGATAAGGATAATTATGGATCCCAAGACACATTGACTATTGTTGTTGAAGCCGGAGATCAAAACATCCTCGGGTTCGAGATCTTCAATCTTATATCCTGTTTGAATCAAGGTCTGTTTCGGTAGGATACTTACTACAGACCCGGGATCTACTAACATCCGCCGAAGATGAGTCTTGTTGACATACCCCTCCACGTACAAAGGACGGTTGTGATCTCTACTTCCAGTATGATAGTCTTCGTCAGCAAACATGATATCGTTCACTTCGAATGTTGGTTTGTTTGCTAAGTGCACTTCCGCCATAGCATTTTCATATAATTCCGGATTCAAAAAAGCTTCAATCAAAGCTTCCCTCAATTCTTTGGATAAATTTAAAGCATCAAAAACACTTAGAAGGGTAGGAATACGCTTCAAATGAGCAATAATATTTTAATTCGCTATGCGCTTATCCTTTGTCACGCCCTGCCGGGCCTTTAGCACCAACTAGCTGGAAAGGATAACCGCACGGGCGCATGCCCCAGACCCGCCGAACGGATAGAGTCTTTTCTACCCGCCCAAGGCGTCACAACACAAGCTTATCCACAATGTTACAACTAGGAACGGAGTACAAGAGTTGCACAAGGGAAGCATCAACATAAAGAAGTTCTACTTCTATTACATCACATTTCACATTTATACATGCCCAAAATTTTCTTTTCTTTCATTTTCATTCCATACACCATGTTCCAAAACTATGGAATATACAAGTTTCATACATGTAATGAAAATCCCATATACTATCAAAGTCCAAGACTAGGGGTACAACTCTATGTATCACCAAAATGGAAGGGCCGCTATCTAGAGAGCCAAACCCTTGCCTCGCTCCGCCGCCTCACTCGCAGAAGGGCCTGAAAAACGTGGGGTGAGAACTATAAACATAGTTCCCAGTGGGTAAGGCCACCCAAGAGAGAAGCTCGACCCACCAGGTCCAAAGAAACACCATATGCATAAGTTAGATCACAAATAACTATGCAAGAAATATTTACATGCTTGTAAACATTTGTGGTTGAGATTGCCTAGGGTTTCCAAAAACCTCACCTTGAAGGATTAAATCCAAGGTTTAAACCCTAAATCACAAGAACTCACCTCAAAGCCCTAGCTCCCAAGCTTCTTCTTGCACCAAGAAGCTTCTTTGCACCTTTGAAGTCCTTTTCCAAGCTCCAATCCACCACTTCTCCAAGCTTTGGAGAAATCTCTAGAGAGAGAAAGTGAGGGAGAGGGAGAGGGAATGAGATGAAAGTGAAGAAGGAATGAGGGGAGAGACCTCAGCCCCCCCTACATAACCCATTCACTGCGAAATTACCAAAATACCCCTCACTGGGCATTCTGCCTCAGCCGGGTCCGGACCTTGCAAGTGGGGTTCGGACCCCGCACTGATAACTGACCAGCGCGCAGGCCGGGTCCAGACCTTGGTGTCCGGGTCCGGAACCCGTACGCACCCCAACTCGAAAACCAGCTCGGGTCCGGACCGTAACATCCGGGTCCGGACCGTGGCTGCCCGCGGACTTCATTGTCCGGACCCCAGCTTCCAGGGTCCGGACCCCGTGAGCAGTTTTGCTCCACTTGGTCCCTTTTTCATAATTTTTTGATTTTCGGGTTTCCACTCGTACCCATAATGTTCCGAAACTTTCGGAACCCAATTCCACACCAGCCATTATCGGCTTCCATCGAACTTTATCAAATTTAGTAAAGTTCGATACAACGCACCGAAATTCAGAGTGCTACAACAGGGAATATATATTGACTAATAATAACACCCTCCAAGAGAAGCTAGACCAATCGAAAATCACAATAAAATCCTATATAGAGAAGACTGATTTTCTGGAGCAACAATTCAAGAAAGTTCACATATCCAACCAAGTTTTGACTAAGCAAGTCCATCAACTCAAATCCGACATACAACAATTCTCCTCCGGTTCGAAGAAACTTGATAATATGCTCGGATTGGGCCAAACGGATAAACTTGGAGTTGGATATGAGAGGACATTTGTTGAGAAAGTTCAACATTCAGCATCCAAAGCCTCAACCAATCTAAAAGTAAAGACATGCCATAGATGCGGGAAGAAAGGACACATTAAGAAGACATGCCCTAAGAAAAATAAGAAGACTCAACCGGCATTGTTTGATCATCTACCGGCATTATCCAATACTCGGCAACCTTCAAAGTCTCAAATGCAACATCAATCAAGTCGAGTTCCCCGGAGCAATCAAAAGTCAAAGCAAACGTTGCCTAATACTAACAAACCAAGTCAACCGAAGATTCGACAAGTTTGGGTTCGGAAAGGTGATATCTTTCTTTGTCTTAAGCATTAATTCGTTTTAGAATATTGCATTGATCGGTATTAATTGCATATCATATTTGATCATTGCTTTATGATGCTTTCTTTGATATTTTTATGCTTTAAGACTTTGACGACTTGTGTTTTATTCAACATTAGACAGTGCCTTGAACTTACTTGATTCACACCTATTCATTCCCTCTTAATCTCACGTTAATTATCGATTTTACTTCATCTTTATTGTTTTTGGAGATACTATATTGTGAGATGTCATAATACTTATATTCATCAAATTTAGGTAATCATGTATAATCTCTAGGAGCTTAATCAATCTCGGTCGTGTGTGTGTTGAATTTGATGGATAGTGATTCTTGTTAGTTACGGGGGAGCCCTAAGGATATATCTAGATACTATCAATACCTAGAGGGGGGTGAATAGGTATAACGGCCAAACCACAAATCTCGATGCAATAAAATAAGTGCGAAAATTAAAAAAAAAAAGCACACCGAGATTTACATGGGAAAACTCCAACTAGGAGTAAAAAACCCACGGGACCAACACGCGATAACAATCCACTAAGAAATAAAAGATTACAAGGTGATTACCGACTCCACGGACTTAAACCTCTCTTTTATCTTCTTTGGATCTCGCGCACACCACCGGGTTGTCCACGCCCCACGTTCGAATCCACGAACGCCACGTCTCGAATCCACAAAACGCACAACTTCGAATCCACGAAGCCTTCTACACGTCGAATCCACGACGCCCACCCGAATCCACGAGCGCACTCCGTCCGGAGCAAGATCAATAAAATTGATGATGATTTATTGCTTAGAATATCATGAAAGATCTGTGGGAATTATCTCTGAGCAATTCTCAAATTGATTCTAAAAGAATATTAAAGATCTAGGGCACCATGAATCAATTTGAGAGAAGCTTGATATAGAAGATGAGAAAAATGGCTACCTACAAGCTTCTAGGGTTTCTAAAAGGTATTCTATGCTTAACCACGTTTTAGAGACACCCCCACATCTTACTTATAGGTTTAGAAGCAATCCGAAATAGATTAGGATTAAAAACAGTTTTTAGAAAGGTTTGGAAGCAATCCAATTTCGACTAGGATTGAAAACTAATTTTAAAAAGATTTGGAATCAAATAAGGATTGCAAAAATAATTTTAAGAAATCTACCATCTTATTTATAGGTTTGGGAGATATTAGAATTAGAGTAGGATTGAAAAAATATATTTTCGAAAAATCACGACGGGTCGGGGTCCGGACCTTGGATTGCAGGGTCCGGACTCTGAAACGTTTAAGTTTTTCATTGTCCGGACCGCAGCCATCAGGGTCCGGACCCGCTCTGCGAAACAGCCTAGGGTCCGGACCTCAGCCCTCAGGGTCCGGACCTCCGCCCTCAGGGTCCGGACCCTCCCGCGTGACAGCCAGGGAGGCGTACGGGTTCCGAACCTCACCTCAGGGTCCGGATCCTGGAAGTTGAAAAACTCATTTTTTATATTTTAAATTAATTTTTATCTATTTTAATGTCTTCCAAACACTTATAAATGATCATAAATCATCATCAAGATTATTTAAACTTACCAAGCATCGTGAATTCATACGTTGAGTCTTCGAGTCTTCAAACTTCGTCTCTTCTTCTTTGAACCTTCAAGACTCCGACTCACTTCACGAAATATGCCAATATAAAATTCGTAACAATCTCCCCCTTTGGCAATTTCGTGACAAAACCCAAAATTACATAAAACACTCACAATGCTCATCTCTCCATAAACTTTGAAATTTATTGCCATCACCAAAACAATGAACTTCTCGCGTGAAAGATCCAAACAAAATTCAAAATACAACTTTATAACTCCTAAACAAACCTCCTAAATAAACTCTATGACTTAGACACACTTGGAGTCTTGAAGTCTTCCAAGACCTGCAAAAAGTTTTCATCCTCCACGAACAAAGTTAGTAGAAAAAATATATCAAAATCTCTCCCCCTTTGTTCATGCGTCTAAGTTCAAAATATCTCCCTTGTTTTTTTTTCAATATCATCACCTCTCTCCCCCTTTTTGTCAAAAATTGCCAAAAGAAAAACACCCAAAATAGAGAGAGTTTAAAGAAAAATCAAATCAAAGCACAAGAAACACAAGTTTAAGATGTTGTTCAACTTTGAAACCACTTGTGATATAAACGACAAACATTGTTAGTGCATGAAGAGTATAAGTTCACATTGACTTCTTTCAATCCCTATTAATTTTATAAAAATTAAGAATTTTACTACACAATCAATATGATGTAGATAAAATATTACACGATTTCTTAATTCATATAAACTTCAAAATCAAGTCATCAAAAATAATCTAAAGGCTCAAAAGCTATCAAGATGTAAACGGATTATAAAGATAACTTAAGGGATTCATCAAAGAGACAGAAATTGTCGCATAAACGTTCAAAATTGAGATAAAACAAACATCGCACAAGGGGTGGCTCTTTGAGCATCTTTCATGTATGTGGACCACCTTATAACACCGAAAAATAAATTTTGTGATTTTTTTTTTTCTTAGCAAGCTTTTGCAGTTATATTTTTTTTTTCGGATATGCAATTCAATTCATGTGGTAGCTGCACACACTAACCGGACGACCGGGGCGGTAGCTCTTTCCTCTATGTGGTGGTAGTTTTCACACTCCTTTAAAGGATGTAACTCTTTCCACATCTTTCAAGCATGTAATAACATTTTAATAATACTCCACCTTGCTCTATCAATCTCTTAGTTGAAAGAACATGTGACAAATTTTAGTCTGTAAGAGAATGACTATCCATCAAATTCAACACACACAATCGAGATAGATTAAGGTCCTAGAGATTACACATGATTGCCTAAATTTGATGAATATAAGTGTTAAGAACTCCTATAAAATTATCTTCAAACATAGTGAAAATAAAGTAAAACCGATAATTAATATACAATTAACTAGGAGTGAATGAAAGTGAACCTATTGATGTTCAAAGCACTATTTAATGTTCTAATCATTCAAAGAATCTAAGAATCGTAACAATGAAAGCACCAAAACGTGTAATGCTGTCACGCCCCGGGCTAGCTTAATTGCGGAAAACGGGTCAAAAATTTTTTTTTTTTTTTTTTTGAAAAGCCTAGCCCGTACGGCGTACAGACCCGCCACAAATACAGGTTCCTCTGTCTATGCGGACAGAGTCTCCCCTATATTTGCACGGCGTACCATCGACATACTACAAGATCACAATCACACTTTCATTCACAATAATCCACAAGGTACAAACATATAATACATTTGCATTCAGCTATCCCTACATGCCTCTAAGCACTCCTTAGGCGAAGGATGATGCGATGCACAGTACAATAGACATCCTATTAAAAATGCTTCCTACCCGAAAGCTTTGATTTTGAATTCTAATAAGTATTAAAGAGAATCCACAAAACCTTTTAAAATTGTTCCCCACACGGGAACCTCATTTTGAAACACTAGTAGTCAAAAGAACAGAATTCACTTGAAAGCCTTTTTATTTGAAAATGAGCTACCTCGAAGGGTAGGAGGCATCATTTGCAAATCCAATAAAACCATTCTGAGTCATTTATTAAAACATTCGTACAGTGTTAAGAAAATAATAACCACTTAACCACAATAAGTCTAAGTACATGAAAGTAAAGGGGAAGGGACTAAACCAACTATACTAATTGGGATCGAAAGATCGATCGTCCACCGCGCCTCACGCACCGTCCCGACTCCCACCTCCCAAGTCACCTGAAAAATGGTGGTGGGGGGATGAGAACATGTAAACATGTCTCTCCCTCCCAGTGGGTACCGCAAGCCGACGAAGGCCGGGCACACACTGGCAGACAGAAAACTGAAAGGAAGATAATACAGTAGCAATGCAAGTAAGTAGAGAACGAAACAAATATACTAGTGCTACTGTAAATGTAATGCATCAACAAATGAATATAGCAAATATACCCAATCTGAACATGCCATGTCGGTCCGCAGACCTCAGGCCCATGCCACTCCTACTCTGCCTGCATATAAGTGCCCCACTGAGCTCACGGGTCGGACGTACGACCACTTTTCCGGAAAAGAACACCCTCTTGCGGGGATCAACCGCTGGTGTTCGCGAAATGCGCAAGAGTAATGGCGATCAATGCAAGTATGACCAATAACTGTTGGCAACAAGCCAAATAATCCACCCCTCCGGGTATACCGACCGTATAGGTCATCAGACAACCGTGTCAAGAAACCGACCAAGAAGGTCACGAGAACATCAACTCAGATACAGATATAATCATATCTACTCTACTGCTAGATCAAGAAAGGAATGCAAGTAGAGATCACAAGGTGCCGGCTCAACTCATCACATATACTCATATAAGGAAACGAAAAGGAAAGGGTAGAAGGAACGTCACCGAGCATGCACCACTAGACCAACTTCGGATCGAAGTACCCACCTGTAATGATCGCGTCGGAATCCGGAACGTGCTGCGAATCAACCGGACCTACCACAGGTCCACCGAGTCAGGGACAAGCCACAAATGACTCAAACAAGACATAAACACACAACCCACAAATCCCGAGACTCGGTTTCCCAAAACCGATCTCCGTAAATTGCCAAAAGTCCCGAAATCGCACCGGGACGTCCCCGGGACACACACGAACAGTTCCGAAAGATACCTACTCACTCCACGAGTCAACCGCTGCCCCAAAACACATCTGTTTGGGTGTCTTGGCAGCAAGCACAAGGTCGAACATCGAAACGATCATCGTCGGACAATCGTTCCGATCCGGGTTCCCGAAAGTGTCGATTTCGACAACGGAACCCACTACCGCTCACCGGGCGTCTCCGAACACACGAGACGGCCCTGACAACCAGCCCACAAGGCTCAGCGGCAAACCCAAATGCATTCAAATAGTGTCGGATGAACTCCGAACCGAAACCGCGTTCCACCGACGACTTTCGTCGGGAAATGCTCCGAAAACTCTTTTTCGGATGAACGAAGGGCAGCGGACCTTGGACAATCAGTCCACAGGTCACGCGTAGCGTGAACACGCTGCCCACAGCGTCTAAATTGCATCAAAGCCCCTAAACATGCATCCATTTGCATAATAAGCAAGTATTTTACGATGTTTAGGGTCGTTACCTCGTTTCGAACGTTATCGAGGCCCGCCGAGACACACCCTGTTAGGTCTCGACGAGGCGAAGGCTGTGCTCACTGTACGGGGCACAGAGAACGGCCGAGGAGCATGCTGGATCAACCAAAACCTCACCCGAAAAGGCGGTCCGGGAGCGACATACGAGAACTTGCTGTTTCGAGCCCCGCAGATAGCGGAATAGGTGAGCACGGAGGTAAATGACACACCGGGAGGGCCGTGCTCACCAGCTGGATTGTCGGAGATGGCCAGAGTCGCCGGAACAGCGACGCGGCCAAAGCTCAAGTTCAGCTCTGGCTGAGCCGAGAGCAAGGTGTTACTCCGGCCGACGGCGGCAACGACGGCGGGTACGCCGGTGGGAGGCAGGTGCGGCCGGCGGGGGACTGCCGGGGCTCGCACCAGCCTTCGGCGGGAGGCGGCGGTTGTGGCGGGCGGTGATGCCCTAGCCCGCACGAACCCGGGGTGTGCTCGGGTTGGTCTCAGCGGTGGCGGCGGCGGCAGGGCGGCACCGGACGGTGACGGGGGATCCCTCCAGGGTCACGAGGGAGGAGGGGGAGGTCGGTCCAGGCTGCATCGGCGGCGCGCAAGCTCGTACGACCGACCGAGCAGATCCATGCTCAGGCGCGGCCGCGGCGGCTCTCAGAGCGAGCGGCGGCGACGGCGCCGGTCCAGGTCGGACGCGGCGGACGGAGGTACTCCAGCGCGCGCGGCGGCTGCCGGCGGGAGGTGGCGGCGACAATTCTGGAGCAACTCGATCCCGCACGAGCCTGCTTCGGGTTCAGGCAGCGCTTCCGGCCACGGCGCGGGTCTAGGCGCCTCGGGGCGGCGGCAGTCGGCGGGGGAAGGTCGCCGGGGTCTCAGGGACACAGCAGAGAGGGAGCCCAGAGGTAAGGGCCTCCCTTGTTGGTCCCTAGCAGAGAAAGGGAGAGAGAAGGATGGTGGTGATGATGGTGAGGGAAGGTGAGGGTGGTGCTGCAGTCCCTGACCGGCCGAATCTGGGTCGCCGGCGGCGGCGGCTGCATGCAGCGACAGAGCAGGAGGGCGGGTCGGCTGGGATGCTAGGGCTGTTAGGGTTAGGGTTGGTATAGGAAACCCTAGGAGCTCTCAATATATACACATGCACAATTGCACCAAAGTCCACTAGTTTCTATTTTTTTCTTCTTAGGTCCCTCACAGCGCGTGTAAATCGCGTGAACACACCTCCACGATCGATTTCGTGCGAATCGATACATAAAATACTGGAACTTTTCGCAGAACATCAAAATTGGCATTTCGACCCTTCCTCGAAAAATGCATTATATTTTGCGATCCGTCCATCGAATTTCCGAACGGATAGTACCAGCGCGTTTAGCACTGATGAATCATCAAACTCACGATTTTGTTTCATTCGATTAGGTTGTCGATTCGCGACGAACTCATCCTCTTTTCGATTCATCTATACATCAATTGCTTAACGGTCGATAATCGCTTTTAAATCCTCTCGATTAGCGAACTCGCGACCAAAGTCCATCGTCACCAACTTTATTTCACAGATAGGTCCCTATCCGAGGGTTCACACGCAAAGCAGAGCTTCGGTAAGCTTTGCATAGCCAACACAATGAAGAATCAAAGTCCATTTTTCGACAAGGTCCAGTTTTCTCGAAATCCGTGCATCAAATCCAAAATCTGTTAGTGCGATCGAGTCTAGAATAGTCGGACAGTTGAAAACGAGCTATTGGACCACTATGAACGGAGTCCGATACACTCCGAAAGCCAACTCTAATCATCGGCCTTACCGGAAAACCAGAGTTACTATTCACTTAGGTGAATATTCCAAATCGCGTAACTCTTTTATTCCAACTCGTTTTCACCCGGAACTTGACGAGTGATTATGTAATTAAAATACACACAAAAACATCATCAACGGAGAGTTAAATTAGACAGTAAAAATCTCAGTCCTTACATCATCCCCTCCTTAAAAGAAGTTTCGTCCCCGAAACTTGACTACATTCCCACCATAATCAAATTCGAACATCACCCTTGGGTATTGATCAATTGCACTTCCTCGAATGTAGAATGATCGATCTTCAAAGTAAGGGATGATGAAGGTGCAGTTCCATTAAAACGAGGTGAGGGAAAAACATACCCTCACAAAATTCCACGGACCAAACCACTGGGATCATCACCATTCAATAACCTGCGGATAAAATAGTACCGCTTCCAGGACAATCCGATCCTATCACTGTCCAAAACTGGGATAATAACTCTTCACTCAGAAACTCAAGGTCCACCCAAATCTGGTCCACGTAGTAGTAACTAACTCAACTACATCAAAGGTTCATGCAGGAAAATCCCGCGACAACACCATAAGTCTGGAGTATGTTTTCGGAGTCCGAAACGATGCACTCCAACTTACAAACAACGTCAACCTGCTCACCACGAGTGAAACCTAACTCCTGCATCAATAACACTCACCTCGGAGACCACAGTCTCCCCTCAGTTTGAAATACAAACGGATCGAAATCAAACCCTTAGCTTCAAAAGCCTACTAGCGGTATTTCAACATTCCTTGGTCCAAGACCAAACCGTCCGCCTAGATGAAAAGGTCTAAGGCTTACACAACTAGTTGAGCTCGACAAGTAAGCCAGCTACAGGTACATGCGGTTCAACATAAAAATCCACGTGTGTCCTCCACTTGGTAAAAATAGGGTTGCCAATCGCAACTAGTCATCAAAGCCATCAGTGATGCTCAACATATGTCTCCACGAAACCCGGTCGCTGAAATCCACATGGGACCAGCGATTCAATGTTCCATACCACATCTGATGCATGTCTCAACGAGACCCAGGTGCATCAATCATCAAGTGACCAGAAGAGCAATCCACTCTCATAATAATTCGTGTTTAACCACGTCATGTACCTAGCATTCAAGCACCTGCATCTACTTCTGAGCCAAAGGCTAGGCTCAATCCACGTGCCCAGTATAGTTCACATCTTCTAGCAATGCAATATAAATTGCAACTGAGAGCGCATTATCTAACTCGTCCCTTAACTATGCGAGACCTGGCTACTGGCTAGAATACAACCAGACCTACACCGAAGTACATCCCATTGGTGAGGTTAGCTCATCATTTACATAACCTTGCCTAGGTATAACCCAGAATATACTGCGTGGTCGGAGGTGACCATGATTCTACCATTTGCATGAGATCATCCATAAAGGTTATCTACACGGGAAACACAATATCCCAATCCAAATGCTCCCAAAAGAGGGGTAGGGCATTTCGTCCTAACTTTTGACAATACGTTGTCTGCAGCCAACGCATTTATCAAAAGAAAAGCGAAGTACCGTAGATCCATCTCCAACGCCACGTTGGAGAAGTGACACCAGCCCGAAATCATTCGATCTCATAATGCTGCACCAGAGTGCACCACGACACTAATAAATATCGACTACGGATGTCGATATTCAAGAATGAGATCAACCATCCAGCCAACTCCCTAGGAGTTCTATGGCTCCAACAACAGGAATAGGAGCTATCCATGACATAGAGTCGCCAACTGTACAAGCTAAAAGCGATCAACAACTCGATTTTCGAGCCTCATCCAACACCACAACTTACCCTTAGGGTTTTCCACTTATCCTATATAGCATCATCCTATATGCCATAAGACTACATAAACTACGTGCCATTCCCATACCACTCTGATTTAGGTGTTGGGACTGCCTCACTCAACGCGTACTCCACAAAACCTGACATTAAAGCTAAATCATATCCAATCCTGGCTTACGCCAATAGGCGCAAAGATCACAAAAATCAAACAGCTGCACTGACAAATCCACCAACAGGATATTTAATCATCACTCAAGAGAGAAAGGTCTTCTAAGCTCGCTTCGCAGCACGAACATCCTTAACTTTCATGAGTCAGGCGAATTCCCGTTCATATATACTCACACGGAATTTATTACCCTGCCTGAAGCTCAATAAGGAGCCCTACAACAACCTCGATACACTCCAACCAATCTAAAGATCGGGTTGATCTAACAACTTAACCAAAAAAAAGAGGAAAGACCTCATAAACTATCACCAAGTAGACACCACTGTCATACCCACCAAAGCTAAAGAAGTTCTATTCATACCGCAACCGCACGGGCGGTCGGCGAACAAATAGTGGGCCGCACACCAGCAGCCCACACAATACTCGTGGACAAAGCTGCAAAAATCATCATCTCCACAGAGATGCATGTAATCGTACATGAGCTTTAAAAAGAGAGGAATAGGCGTTAAAGCCATACTCACAATGCCTTCGGAAACAATATCTGCATTGCAGTCGCCCAAGCGATTGCACTTCAATCCTCGAGTTGTAAACACACAGTTCCATCAACTGTCGCGGCTGTAACCGCACACTGTATCGTCTTATAGAGATACTCACGGTGGACCTCGTGCTTTACATGGAAGGTGGGGCCAGGAAATCACGGCTCAGCCGTCAGCGAAGGCCTAGCAGATGCCACTGCCTGGATCCTCAATATCAACATCTTTCCCGAGTGGTTTTACCAGGTGCACATCACCCTACCACTCGATATCTGTCCGGTAATCCGCCACCACTCCCAGTAGAGACACAAGTCTGCACCGCAACTGCAAAACAAACACGGGGTAACAAAACAACAATAAACCTCGAGTTAATAAAACTCGACCAACTTACCGGGACTCAATCCCACAACCCCGTGCTCTCACGTGCTTATAAACCTTAGGTCTTCCTAGGGTCATCCTAACCAGTGGTTCAGTTAGATATGTTGTGAATGTAGTTGTGATTGTTCATGCTCTGATACCATCTAATCTGAAAAGCCCCGGGCTAGCTTAATTGCGGAAAACGGGTCAAATTTTTTTTTTTTTTTTTTTTTTTTAAAAGCCTAGCCCGTACGGGGTACAGACCCGCCACAAATACAGGTTCCTCTGTCTATGCGGACAGAGTCTCCCCTATATTTGCACGGCGTACCATCGACATACAACAGGATCACAATCACACTTTCATTCTCAATAATCCACAAGGTACAAACATATAATACATATGCATTCAGCTATCCCTACATGCCTCTAAGCACTCCTTAGGCGAAGGATGATGCGATGCACAGTACAATAGACATCCTATTAAAAATGCTTCCTACCCGAAAGCTTTGATTTTGAATTCTAATAAGTATTAAAGAGAATCCACAAAACCTTTTAAAATTGTTCCCCACACGGGAACCTCATTTTGAAACACCAGTAGTCAAAAGAACAAAATTCACTTGAAAGCCTTTTTATTTGAAAACGAGCTACCTCGAAGGGTAGGAGGCATCATTTGCAAATCCAATAAAACCATTCTGAGTCATTTATTAAAACATTCGTACAGTGTTAAAAAAATAATAACCACTGAACCACAATAAGTCTAAGTGCATGAAAGTAAAGGGGAAGGGACTAAACCAACTATTCTAATCGGGACCAAAAGATCAATCGTCCACCGCGCCTCACGCACCGTCCCGACTCCCACCTCCCAAGTCACCTGAAAAATGGTGGTGGGGGGATGAAAACATGTAAACATGTCTCTCCCTCCCAGTGGGTACCGCAAGCGGACGAAGGCCGGGCACACACTGGCAGACAGAAAACTGAAAGGAAGATAATACAGTAGCAATGCAAGTAAGTAGAGAACGAAACAAATATACTAGTGCTACTGTAAATGTAATGCATCAACAAATAAATATAGCAAATATACCCAATCTGAACATGCCATGTCGGTCCTCAGACCTCAGGCCCATGCCGCTCCTACTCTGCCTGCATATAAGTGCCCCACTGAGCTCACGGGTCGGACGTACGACTACTTTTCCGGAAAAGAACACCCTCTTGCGGGGATCAACCGCTGGTGTTCGCGAAATGCGCAAGAGTAATGGCGATCAATGCAAGTATGACCAATAACTGTTGGCAACCAGCCAAATAATCCACCCCTCCGGGTATACCGACCGTATAGGTCATCAGACAACCGTGTCAAGAAACCGACCAAGAAGGTCACGAGAACATCAACTCAGATACAGATATAATCATATCTACTCTACTGCTAGAACAAGTAAGGAATGCAAGTAGAGATCACAAGGTGCCAGCTCAACTCATCACATATACTCATATAAGGAAACGAAAAGGAAAGCGTAGAAGGAACGTCACCGAGCATGCACCACTAGACCAACTTCGGATCGAAGTACCCACCTGTAATGATCGCGTCGGAATCCGAAACGCGCTACGAATCAACCGGACCTACCACAGGTCCACCGAGTCAGGGACAAGCCACAAATGACTCAAACAAGAAATAAACACACAACCCACAAATCCCGAGACTCGGTTTCCCAAAACCGATCTCCGTAAATTGCCAAAAGTCCCGAAATCGCACCGGGACATCCCCGGGACACACACGAACAGTCCCGAAAGATACCTACTCACTCCACGAGTCAACCGCTACCCCAAAACACATCTGTTTGGGTGTCTTGGCAGCAAGCACAAGGTCGAACATCGAAACGATCATCGTTGGACAATCGTTCTGATCCGGGTTCCCGAAAGTGTCGATTTCGACACCGGAACCCACTACCGCTCACCGGCCGTCTCCGAACACACAAGACGGCCCCGACAACCAGCCAACAAGGCTCAGCGGCAAACCCAAATGCATTCAAACAGTGTCGGATGAACTCCGAACCGAAACCGCGTTCCACCGACGACTTTCGTCGGGAAATGCTCCGAAAACTCTTTTTCGGATGAACGAAGGGCAGCGGACCTTGGACAATCAGTCCACAGGTCACGCGTAGCGTGAACACGCTGCCCACAGCGTCTAAATTGCATCAAAGCCCCTAAACATGCATCCATTTGCATAATAAGCAAGTATTTTACGATGTTTAGGGTCGTTACCTTGTTTCGAACGTTATCGAGGCCCGCCGAGACACACCCTGTTAGGTCTCGACGAGGCGAAGGCTGTGCTCACTGTACGGAGCACAGAGAACGGCCGAGGAGCATGCTGGATCAACCAAAACCTCACCCGAAAAGGCGGTCCGGGAGCGACATACGAGAACTTGCTGTTTCGAGCCCCGCAGATAGTGGAATAGGTGAGCACGGAGGTAAATGACACACCGGGAGGGCCGTGCTCACCAGCTGGATTGTCGGAGATGGCCAGAGTCGCCGGAACAGCGACGCGGCCAAAGCTCAAGTTCAGCTCGGGCTGAGCCGAGAGCAAGGAGTTACTCCGGCCGACGGCGGCGACGACGGCGGGTACGCCGGTGGGAGGCAGGTGCGGCCGACGGGGGACTGCCGAGGCTCGCACCAGCCGTCGGCGGGAGGCGACGGTTGCGGCGGGCGGTGATGCCCTAGCCCGCACGAACCCGGGGTGAGCTCGGGTTGGTCTCAGCGGTGGCGGCGGCGGCAGGGCGGCACCGGACGGTGACGGGGGATCCCTCCGGGGTCACGAGGAAGGAGGGGGAGGTCGGTCCAGGCTGCATCGGCGGCGCGCAAGCTCGTACGACCGCTCGAGCAGATCCATGCTCAGGCGCGGCCGCGGCGGCTCTCAGCGCGAGCGGCGGCGACGGCCCCAGTCCAGGTCGGACGCGGCGGACGGGGGTACTCCGTCGCGCGCGGCGGCTGCCGGCGGGAGGTGGCGGCGACAGATCTGGAGCAACTCGATCCCGCACGAGCCTGCTTCGGGTTCAGGCAGCGCTTCCGGCCACGGCGCGGGTCTAGGCGCCTCGGGGCGGCGGCAGTCGGCGGGGGAAGGTCGCCGGGGTCTCAGGGACACAGCAGAGAGGGAGCCCAGAGGTAAGGGCCTCCCTTGTTGGTCCCTAGCAGAGAAAGGGAGAGAGAAGGATGGTGGTGATGATGGTGAGGGAAGGTGAGGGTGGTGCTGCAGTCCCTGACCGGCCGAATCTGGGTCGCCGGCGGCGGCGGCTGCGTGCAGCGACAGAGCAGGAGGGCGGGTCGGCTGGGATGCTAGGGCTGTTAGGGTTAGGGTTGGTATAGGAAACCCTAGGAGCTCTGTCACGCCCCGGGCTAGTTCAAGATGCGGAAAAACGTGCTAATTTTTTTTTTTTGAAAAGCCTAGCCCGTGCCACGTACAGACCCGCCACAAATACAGGGTCCACTGTACACACGGACAGAGCCTCCCCTGTATTTGCACGGCGTCCAACAACAAACAACAGGATCACAACCACCATTCATTCATCCCAACAGCACATCAACACAACGAGAGATTCATACAGCTAACAGTCCTTAACCTGTATGAATCTAAGCACGGGGTGCCACGAACATCAAACGCACCCGTAAAGGCTTCCCGGGTTCCCGAAAAGTGCCGATTTGGCACCGGAACCCCACATCACTCATCCGATGTCCTTGGAACTTCGGGACAGCGATGAGGAACAGCCAACGAGGCCACACGATGAAGCCAAGTCGCTCGCGAAAACAGCGAGTGAGTCGCACAACTAGAAACGTGCGTTTTGCCGATTATTTCATCGAAAAACGCGTCGGAAACAAGTCCGAAACCACACGAAGGGCGAGGGGGTAGGACAAACAGTCCACAGGGTCTCCAAGACCTTACCCTTGCTGCCCACAGCGTCGCTACGCTGTCACAAACGCCTAAGTCCCCAAACATGCAACATACACAAACATACAATCACTAAATTAGGCCGTTCGAGCAATCCGTTCGTCCGCTCGAACTTCCGCAAGTACCAGCGGATAGGTATCGTCGTCACGGAGACCGTGCTCACTGTCCCGCTGCGACAGGACCAGTCGCAAGCCGGGAAATCCCATAAAAACAGCGAGCGCGCGCGCAAAAGCAAGCTTAACTAAGGCCGTGTGAGCAAGCCGTACATCCGCACGACCTTCCGCAAGCACCAGCGGATCGGCAACGACGTAACGGAGGCCATGCTCACAGCCCCACTGCGACAGGACCAGTCGCAGTCCGGGAAGGTGCATAAAAACAGCGGCCAATAGGCAAGAAAATAGCCCGACGAAGGCCGAACGACGCAACGGCTCAACCAAAACCAGAACTAGGGTGAGCACGGTGTTCGGCACATCGCTGCGATCGTCGGGCTCACCCTCCCGAGCTTCGGGAGTCAGCAGGGAGCTCAAACATCCCAACAAAACAAGAAAAACACCACAGAACTGACCCCTGGCCGGAGCAGCTAGCTCCGGCCGGCTGCCGGCCGACAAGCATGGCCGGCGGCGGCCAGGGGGTGGATGCGGAGGAGGTGGGGAAGGTGATGCTCACCTTGGCCGGCGACGGGAAGCGACGGCGGCGGCGGCGGCGGCGCAGGAAAGAGCCCTACTCTCGGGTTAGCAAACCCGAGGCTAGGGCACGGCGGCGCCGGCAACGGGCGGCGACGGCGGCCGGCGGCGACGCGAGCACCGGGAAGAGGAGGTCGCCGGACACCGGTTGGCCGGTGACCGCGACAAAAAAAAAACCCGGCGACGGCGGCGGCGGGGCAAGGTAGGCCGCGGCTGCCCAAGTTGCCTACACTGAGCCCGCGGCGGCTCCGGCGACTGTCCGGCGGCACGGCGACGGCCGGGAAGGCAGGGGGCGGCGCCGGAGGACCTAAGGGTGGCAGTCCTCACCTCAGACGGTAACAAGGTGCGGCGGCGGCGGCGTAGGGGAGAGCCCTAGCTCCGGGAAGGCTCTGCTACGCCCACTCCGGCAAGGAACGGCGGAGGCGGCGGCCCGGACGGCGAGCACCGGCAAGATGGCGTCGCCGGACGTCGGGTAGGGGGGGCGGCCGCGACAGCAACAACCGGCGGTGGCGGCGGCGGAGCTAGCACAGCCGCAGCTGCCCAAGCTGTCAAGCCGAAGCTTGCGGCGGCTGCGGCGGCGCGCCGGCAGCACGGCGACGGCCGGGACAGCAGGGATCGGCGGCGGAGGTCCCCGGGGTGACGATGCTCACCCCCCTGAGCGGCGGGAGGCGGCGGCAGCCTGAGCTCACACAGCTCGGCCAGCTGCTGCCAAAACAGTGGCCACAGCAGCCTGGCGGCGGCTCCGACGGCACTCCGGCGGCTCTCCGGCGACACCAGTGGCACAGCCACCTCAGGGGGAGCTCAAGCGTGGGTTCCCCCTGGGTGCTCACCTCAGAGAAGAAGGAGAAGAAGAAGAAGAAGGAGAAAAGAGGAAAAGGGAGAGGGAAGGTGGCTGGGGAGCTCCGGCCAGCTGGGGTGGTCGGCGGCGGCCGGAGATGCACAGGAGAAGGCTAAGGGGCAGGGGGGTGCTGGTGCTCTGGCCCAGGCTGAGGAGAAGAGAGAGTGAGAGAGTGTGGGAGTGAGAAGGGTGGAGTGTTCACCAAGCAAAGAGAGGGGGTTGGGTCAAGTCCCATTTAATGCCTCCACCAACCCCACCTACCCCTCCCTCTCAGCCACAATCTCCCTCCCAAAGTAACAATATCCTCCCAGGCCCCTGCGATTCGAAATCGCGCGAAAAGGTGCGAAAACGGGGACTCGATCGCGAAAACATAAAACGTGACATACGACCTCTCGACGGTCAAGATGGAATAACTTTTTATCCGCTCGCCGCACGTTGACGCGGATCGCGCCATCGCGCTCAGCACTGCCGAGACATCGAACTCACCATTTTGGATCGCCAGAAACGGACTCCGGATCGCGACGTTAAGCCGAAAACTAACGAAAATCACTAAAAGACACTTATATACATATATATATATATATAAACCTATATATATACGTATACTGATCAAAAACACAGTAATGGGGGAGAGGAACACTGAGAATTTCAAATTCCCAAAATTCGGATTCTCACAAGCTCTCAATATATACACATGCACAATTGCACCAAAGTCCACTAGTTTCTATTTTTTTCTTCTTAGGTCCCTCACAGCGCGTGTAAATCGCGTGATCACACCTCCACGATCGATTCCGTGCGAATCGATACATAAAATACTAGAACTTTTCGCAGAACATCAAAATTGGCATTTCGAGCCTTCCTCAAAAAATGCATTATATTTTGCGATCCGTCCGTCGGATTTCCGAACGGATAGTACAAGCGCGTTTAGCACTGATGAATCATCAAACTCACGATTTTGTTTCGTTCGATTAGGTTGTCGATTCACGACGAACTCATCCTCTTTTCGATTCATCTATACATCAATTGCTTAACGGTCGATAATCGCTTTTAAATCCTCTCGATTAGCGAACTCGCGACCAAAGTCCATCGTCACCAACTTTATTTCACAGATAGGTCCCTATCCGAGGGTTCACACGCAAAGCAGAGCTTGGGTAAGCTTTGCATAGCCAACACAATGAAGAATAAAAGTCCATTTTTCGACAAGGTCCAGTTTTCTCGAAAACCGTGCATCAAATCCAAAATCTGTTAGTGCCATCGAGTCCAGAATAGTCGGACAGTTGAAAACGAGCTATTGGACCACTATGAACAGAGTCCAATACACTCCGGAAGCCAACTCTAATCATCGGCCTTACCGAAAAACCAGAGTTACTATTCACTTAGGTGAATATTCCAAATCGCGTAACTCTTTTATTCCAACTCGTTTTTACCCGGAACTTGACGAGTGATTATGTAATTAAAATACACACAAAAACATCGTCAACGGTGAGTTAAATTAGACAGTAAAAATCTCAGTCCTTACAAATACAATGAATAAAAGATATGCAATAGAAACCGATCAAAGCACTACACTAAGTCAAAACAAATTAAGAGTTTAGAGAAGGAAAGATATCACCTTTCTGAATCCAAACTTGTCGGATTGTTGGTTGTCTTGATTTGTTGACGTTGGGCACGGTTTGTTTTGACTTTTGATCAACCGTGAGTCTCACCATCGCATTCCGCTTTTGAGGATTTGGTTGTTGTGGCTTTGACTTTCGGTTGACCTTGGGTACTCGACCTTTTTGATGTTGCTTTTGAAACCGTGGGGGTTGTCGAGTGTTGGAAGATGCCGATAGATGTTGAGAAGATGCCGGATGATATTTTTCTCCTTTTCTAGGGCATGTCTTCTTTATATGTCCATTCTTTCCGCATCTATGGCATACTTTATCCTTCAATTTCGTTGAGACTTTATGTGCTGATTTTTTAACCTTCTCAACATGTTTTCGCTCATATCCAAGTCCAAGTTTGCTTGTTTGACCCAATCCGAGCATACTATCAAGCTTTTTCGAACCGGAGGAGAATTTTTGTATGTCGGACTTGAGTTGATGGACTTGTTTGGTCAAAACTTGGTTGGAAGCATAAATTTCCTTATATTGTAGTTCTAGAAAGCCAACCTTTTCTTGATGCGATTTGATCATTATCTCCGATTGGTCTAGCTTCTCTTGGAGGATGTTATTATTTGTCAATATATGTTCCCTTTCCTCCGCAAGAGCTTTAGATGACTCCTTCAATTCATTGTTTTCCCTTTCAAGCTCAAGTAGTCGTCTCATTAGCTTCTTGTTCAGCTTAGCCATCTTTTTCGATTCAATGAGTAGTTGATTGTAAGCAACGGCTAAGTCGTCATCATCCGACTCTCCTTCACTTGTGCCATCGTCGCTCGACGTTTCATGCAAAGAAGGAGAATGCATATCATTAGAAATAGATGATAAACAAAAAACTGAAGTAGAAGGCAAAGAGGTATGTGAACATAAGGCTATAGCATCATTCTTTTCATCTTCACTTGAGCTCGATTCATCCGAAGAAGAATCGTCCCAAGTTTTTGCTTGCAAAGCCTTCTTTTTATACAATTTTTTCGTGGGACAATCCGTGGAAACATGGCCATAGCCTCTACACTTGTAGCATTGAATTTCTCCTTCAAACTCATCTTTTTCTTTAGATGACTTTGCAAGTTTCTTCTCTTTAGAAGATTTAGAATTTGAAGATCCTTTTGAAGAAGTTTTGGATGTAGATTGATATGACTCGTTCTTCCGAAAATTCCGACGAAATTTCTTCGTGAGACGCGCTAGTTGATGTTCAAAGTCGGCGAGCGAAATATCTTCGTCGGAATCCGAGTCGTCGTCTTCCTCTTTTGCAGATTTGAGTGCAACACCTGTACTTTTAGAAAAAGACTTGGAAGACGATTGATTAGTAGGAAAAGTCATTTCATAAGTTTGATGAGCACCTACTAGTTCTTCTACTTTCATATCATCCGGATGATTAACCGTTTCAATAGCCGCTACTTTAGCCCTAAAACGCTCCGGAAGTGTTCGAATGATTTTTCTAACGACCTTAGATTCCGGGATCTTCTCTCCCAAATTCGCACACGTGTTTATAATATCTTGAAGTCTAGTATAATAATCAATAAAGGATTCATGCTCCTCCATACGAATTGAGTCAAATTGACTAGTAAGCATTTTGGAGCTTTTGAATTTTTACCAGACTTGTACCCTCGTGTGTAACTTGTAGAGTATCCCAAATCTCTTTAGCCGTATCACACGCGGAAACACGTGTGAACTCAGTAGGGGAAAGAGCATTAAATAATGCATTAATTCATTTCCCATTAAAAGATGAAGCTTCATTATCATCCTTCGACCACTTATTCCGTGGCTTAGGTACAGTCGTGTTATTAACCACTTCGGTTGGATGTTTCCACCCGAATTCCACGACTTGCCATACTCGCTCATCAATTGCGATGAGGAAGGCTCTCATCCGGACTTTCCAATACGCATAATTAGTGCCATCGAAAAACGGAGGTCGATTAATATTGCCACCTTCACCCATAATGATAGATAAATCTAGATCCCGCTCTGATACCAATTGTTAGTTACGGGGGAGCCCTAAGGATCTATCTAGATACTATCAATACCTAGAGGGGGGTGAATAGGTATAACTGCCAAACCACAAATCTCGATGTAATAAAATAAGTGCGGAAATTAAAAAAAAAAAAAGCACACCGATATTTACGTGGGAAAACTCCAACTAGGAGTAAAAAACTCACGGGACCAACACGCGATAACAATCCACTAAGAAATAAAAGATTACAAGGTGATTACCGACTCTGTAGTACCCCTGGGGCCTAACTGACGGAATGACTGTAGTATTTTAGACTGTCCGACACTTCTGGAGAAGGTCGAGACAAGTCGGAGTCGTTTCGGCGTCAAATAGACGCGAAAACGGACTCGGAGCACCGAAGCGAGCCAAAACTGAGTTTTGGGCTTTTGAAGTTTCGGGCGCCCAGATGCTCTGTTTTGGGCGCCCAGTTGACCAGTGCCCTTTTTTTTAAAATTTACTAAGTCATTTCGGATCCATGTTTCGGGCGCCCGGAAAGTGAGTCCGGAAATCCTGCCTCGTGTCTATCGAACGGCTCGACACGTGTTGATCGGTTGGTGTGATCCGCCGGACCAGGTTTGGGCGCACCGGACCACGGCGGAGAGTCCGATGGTCGAGTTGGTGCAGGCTGAAGAACCGGGCGCCCATTTCATGAGTTTCGGGCGCCCGGAAGTGTGGTTTTCTGCTGAGGACAGGTTAGTGTAATTCTGTTCTTGAGGCTCATTGCACCGAATCTAGTGGTCTTTAAAAGCATTGGACGACCTCCCCTGAGGCTCTTTTCTCCCCTCTTCAAGGTGAACTCGGAGCTTGCAAGGGAAACCCTCTCTTCTCCCCCAATTTCATCTTCCTCCATTGATGAACTTGGTTTCCTGCTGAAACTGCAACGTCGACCTGGAGTGTTCGTACTCGTGTGCAGTGTAGGAGTATCCAAATCCAACGAAACTTGGTTTGTTGGATAGAGAACACGCAGAGGAAGAAGTGGAATCCTTCCAATTACGATTTGGACAGGTATGTAAGCTACAGTTGATGTTTTACTGGACCCCTGGTGTTCTTGAGCTGAAACTTGGGTTTTTCCTTTGTTCTTGGGATCCAATCTCTTGGGAGCTGGAATTACGAAGTGAAGACTGATCCTTCCACTTTCCTTGCTGGTTTGGAGGTCCTTCCCACTGGAATTGAGGATTCAAAGGTGAGTTCTAGCTCAAATTTTGAGTAATTGCTTTAGTGCTGAATTTTTGGGTCATTGATGGAAATTCTTGGATTTTTAGATCCAGATCTTTGTGAGGATCTTTGGAGAGGTTTTGGATTGTTCCATCACTGTTTTTGTAAGGTTTGTGACCCCTTTCTATGAGCTAGAATAGTTGGAATCCTTGAATTCTTGCTGTTTTTGAGTTTTGCTTAAGTGCTGGAACTTCTGGATCCATGTGCAGGAGGGTCCAGATGTTGACCTGATTCAGTGTTTAGGCTTTTTGGACATCGAGTCGAACTCCGATTTGGCTGAAATTTGGAGGGTTTGTTCTTGAACCTCTGCTGGTGAGTTGAGCCAAATTTCACTGCATTTGGACTTAGGATTTGGATTTTATTGCATGTTGATCACATGTGGGTTGTGCTGCCAGGCTGCAGTTCTGGGCTGATGTTCTGGGCGCCCAGAACAGTGAGCAGGTGGGTCCGAATCTCGAGGTTGCAGATTTGAGCTCGATTTCGGCCGGTGTTGTTTGGAGGCCTTCCACTCGACTCCTAGCCGCTGTTGGATAGCTTTCGAGGTGGGTTGATGTTACCGAAATCGCCGGATTTCCTCCTAGGTATAGAGAGTGCAGCATGCTGTTTTATTATCTGTTAAATCATGTTAGTAGCTCGAATTCGTGAATTTGCATGTGTTTATATGAAATCTGAATTTGGAGCATAAATTGATAATTTATCGACATGACTTTACATGCTGAACTGGGAATTGACTTAGGAGAAAACTTGCGAACATACAACCGTCACTTTTCGAACTGTTATCAGATTTAGCTCTAGGAGCCGTTTCTGTTCCTGTATCACCGCTGTTACTGCGAGGTGGATACTTAGTTCGTTATAGGACGAGTTTTACGCTCGTGCTGGGATGCCGAGCTTGTATTTACAGCAGGGTTAGACTGTTCTGTATTACCGGGTGCTGTCGGGGTTGACGGTGGACCCAGACTCTTGTTTTAGCTTCTGGTTGTGCTGAGGGCACGTGAGCTGAGAGTCTTTGACCCCTTTTGACCCTTTGTTCTTTGACTATAGCCTGCCGGAGCCTGTTTGTGCGCGACAGAGATACGCGTACTAACTCGGCTGGGTAGCTCCCCCGAGTGCCGCTCCGGAGTGAGGCCTCTTTTGCGTTGATGTCGCTACAGATTGTGGATCTGGTTTGGACCGGCTACCCTATTTGGTAGTGTGCGGTGTGGCTAGGCAGTTGGCTGGACGAGCCCGTTTGGGCGGTTCCGATAGATTGGGTCAGGGATGATTTCTCACTTTGGTGGTGCTTACTTGAGAGTTGACTTAGATAGTGGTAGGGTAGTGGCATGATAGCTGTAGAGTTTATTCCAGCTTACTTTGTTGTTCTTTACCTACCAGCTATACTGTTAGTCTCGTAGACTTAGTGGGTGGACCGTAGAGGTCGGTATCGGTACGCACTGAGGACTACTTCTTTTGATAGTAGTTCTCACACCCTTTGTTGCCACCTTTTTGCAGAGCCTTCTTCTGTTGCGGCTGCTGCGCCTATTTCCGCGGATCGAGGTAAGGGAGTCGCGAGCTAGATCCCTACCTGTCCCTGTTGTTCCTAGAGGAGGACCCTACTGGAGATAGTTTCTTTTGGAGTTGTGCCATGTACATATACTTTGGTTTTGTACCTATTTTGGTTGTGGTGGACCTGTTGTATTTTGGACTCTATATGTACAGGTGGCTTTTGTTATTAGTCTGTTTTATTTCAGCTCTATATATCTCTTGTAGTGGCTTGTATGTTTGTTTACAGGTTAGCTATCGCTTCGTATACATAGAAAAATCTATGTATACGGCGGATCTGTTGGCGAGCCCGGGGAAATGAGTAATCCGGGGCGTGACAGATTAAGTGGTATCAGAGCTTAGGAATAGGTCGTTGGGACTTAGTAAACCCTAGGCTATGGCAGACCCTAGGAATGCAAGACGTGAGAGACGTGACTTGCCGCGAAAGTCATCGATTTGACTGTTGAACTCATCCTTAAGTGGAGGGAGTGATCGAAGGCGTGTGTCCTTTCCTGTCGCGAACTTGCGTTGGCTGCAGACGACGTCAAGTAGCGAGGGAAAAGAGACGACCTTCTGGACTTTCGCTTGATTGGGTCTTGAGTTGTTTTGTGGTTGTTGACTGATCTGTGTGTTGCGCAGGTGAGCATGGCACCTCCCCGACACCGAGGTCGACCCCCGACGCGGGCTACCCCCGCGCCTTCTGTGGTGCCTGAGCAGGCGGGACCTAGTGCACCCCCTGATGTGAGTGAGCAGTTGAATGCGCTAGCCGAGTCAGCTAGGCAGCAGAGTGCACTTTTGCGGAGGATGTGTGATACCATTACTCACACGTGGAGTGCAGCACCTAGAGCGACGGAGTCGCAGGAGCCACCTCCTGCTGTTCCAGTGGACGTTCCAGCTGCAGCCGTACCCCCAGCAGCGGCAGTTCCGGCCGTACCGGTTGGCGACACTTCCCGGTTTGGTGGACAGATGTCGGAGGCTGAGCAGGAGCGGATGACCGAGAGACTGGCTCGTTTTTGTCGGTTTGATCCACCCCGTTTTTTGATGGTAGCCACATCGAGCCATGGGTGGTGGAGGCCTGGGTAGGCGAGATGGAGAAGTTATTCGAGGATCTCTTCGTGCCAGAGCGGGAGCGGGTTCACTTGGCAGTTCACTGCCTGACAGGTGATGCACGCATCTGGTGGACGAGGACGAGATCGAGCAGGTCGCTGGATGCGCTGCATTTGAGTTGGACCGAGTTCTGCGGGATGCTGTATGGGTCCTATTTCCCTAACAGCGTGAAGCAGAAACTCGAGGAGGATTTGAAGAGTCTACTGCAGGGAGATCGCACAGTGCAGGAGTATACCCGGGAGTTTACCAGACTCCTGAACTGTGTTCCTTTTGCTGCGAGAGATGAGGCTCACAGAGTTTATTTGTTTGAGCGAGGATTGAGACAGGAGATATTTGTCTTAGTTCAGGCGTAGAGGTTGCAGACCTTGGACGCGTCGATCGAGCAGGCGGTATGGGTGGAGCGAGGAGCCTTGACGGCGAGTGAGCGGACGGCCACTCTGAGTCAGGGTTTGGATAGGAAGCGCCCGACTCCGGAGGACGGGGGACAGACCAGCGGCAGACGCCCGCCGAGACCTCCACGATCACGTTCTCAGGGTCGTGGGTTTTCGGGGCGACAGAGGTCTGGTGGATCCCGTCAGCAGGGACGTCAGCAGAGGGCAGCACCGAGATGTGTCATCTGCGGAGGACCACATTGGCCTAGGCAGTGCGAGCAGCGAGAGGGCCGGTGTTTTGGGTGTGGTCAGTCCGGACATCTGCGGGCAGCTTGTCCCCGAGCAGCGTCGCCTGTACCATCGATCGCATCGGCACCCCCTGTTCATCAGCAGGCCTATGGAGCTCCACCAAGTCACAGCCAGATGGATCGGGCTTCTGTACCACGCCTGGGTGAGCGACGGCAGCAGGCGCAGAGCGGCAGAGTCTTTGCGGCTCAACTGGAGGACTCCACGGCGGCGGATCATGTGGTGGCAGGTATCATTTTAATTTCTGGCATTAGAGCTCGTGCATTATTTGATACCGGTGCATCACATTCTTTTGTTAGTCGAGCATTTGCATCCTTGCATGGGCTAGTGATAGGGCCGTTACCTTGCGCACGAGAGGTGCAGATTCCCGAGCACGTTTTGCGTGTGGAGGATTGTTGTCAAGCTTGCCCTGTGCAGCTTGGACCTTGGGTGATGTCCGCAGACCTGTTGGTCTTGGGGCGATTGCAGGATTTTGATGTAGTGCTCGGCATGGATTGGCTGACGCGCTACTTCGCGATGATCGACTGTGGCGAGAGGACCGTGACGTTTCGCGAGCCAGGCCAGGAGGAGTACGTGTATCGAGGCTGCAGGAGCACGTTGTTTGCGACGTGGATTTCGTCGGCACGAGCGAGACAGATGATGAGTCGAGGATGTATCGCATTTCTGGCGACTGTTGTGGAGGTATCTGCAGGGGCACCGGAGCTCGAGGACATCTCCGTAGTCCGCGAGTTCTCGGACGTGTTTCCCCCGGTGTTGACTGAGATGCCACCTGACAGGGAGGTCGAGTTTGTGATTGACGTAGTCCTAGGAACTGCGCCAATCTCAAAGACACCCTACCGAATGGCACCGGCTGAGCTGAGAGAGCTTAAGGCGCAGCTTCAGGACTTGATGGATAAAGGGTTTGTGAGACCCAGTGTATCTCCTTGGGGAGCGCCGGTGTTATTCGTGAAGAAGAAGGATGGTTCACTTAGACTTTGTGTGGATTATCGAGAGTTGAATAAAGTGACCATCAAGAACAGGTATCCGTTGCCGCGCATTGATGATCTGTTTGATCAGCTGCAAGGATCTTGTGTCTTCTCGAAGATTGACTTGCAGTCTGGTTACCACCAATTGAAGGTGAAGGCCGAGGATATTCCCAAGACGGCTTTTAGGACCCGGTACGGGCATTATGAGTTTACGGTGATGCCGTTTGGATTGACTAATGCCTCTGCCGCGTTTATGGATTTGATGAATCGAGTGTTTAAGCCGTTCTTGGACCGGTTTGTAGTGGTGTTTATTGATGACATCTTGATCTACTCTCGGAGCGATGCTGAGCATGAGGAGCACTTGAGGCTTGTGCTGCAACTTCTGAGAGAGAAGAAGTTGTATGCTAAACTGAAGAAGTGCGAGTTCTGGCTTCGAGAGGTAGCTTTCTTGGGCCATGTGATTTCGGCCACTGGTGTAGCGGTGGACCCGCAGAAGGTTGAGACTGTGCGGGATTGGCCCAGACCGACGACGGTTACCGAGGTGAGGAGTTTTCTCGGGTTAGCTGGATATTACCGTCGATTTGTGGAAGGCTTTGCGAAGCTCTCCACACCCCTCACTCGTCTGACGAGGAAAGGGATTAGATTTGTTTGGAGTGCTGAGTGCCAGCGTAGCTTTGAGGAGCTGAAGGAGAGACTGATGTCTGCTCCCATCCTTACCCTTCCTGTGATGGGGGAAGGATTTGTGATTTATAGTGATGCATCACACAGTGGCTTGGGATGTGTGTTGATGCAGCATGGTAGGGTAATTGCCTATGCCTCCCGGCAATTGAAGGATTATGAGAAGAATTATCCTACGCATGATTTGGAGCTGGCAGCGGTAGTGTTTGCACTGAAGCTGTGGCGGCACTATCTGTATGGTGAGCACTGTGAGATTTTCACAGATCATAAAAGTCTCAAGTATCTGTTCACTCAGAAGGAATTGAACCTGAGGCAACGCCGGTGGTTGGAACTGTTGAAGGATTATGATATTACCATCCAGTATCATCCCGGCAAGGCGAATGTAGTGGCAGATGCGTTGAGCAGGAGATCAGTGCAGAGCCTTAGTATGATGATCACTCAGCAGGCGCCGTTACTTAAGGAGTTGAGGCGGCTGGAGCTTGAGGTGGTATCCCCTGGGGTTACTGCAAAACTTATGTCTTTGGTTTTGCAACCCACTCTGTTGGATAGGATCCGAGAGAAACAGAGTGTAGACCCCTACTTGATGAGGATTCGAGATCAGATTTCCAGCGGGCAGACAGGGGATTTTAGTGTTGACAGTTCGGGAGTACTGCGGTACAGGGACCGACTGTGTGTGCCTATGGATTCTGAGATCCGAGAGGAGATTTTGAGAGAGGCTCATTACTCACCTTATACGGTTCACCCCGGTGGAACCAAGATGTATAAGGACTTGAAGGCACACTTCTGGTGGAATGGAATGAAGCGCCATATTGGGAGATTTGTGGCTCAGTGTTTGACTTGTCAACAGGTAAAGGCGGAGCACCGAGTACCTGCTGGCAAGCTTCAGAGTCTCCCAATACCCGAGTGGAAGTGGGACCAGATCGCCATGGACTTTGTCGTGGGATTACCGAGGGCGCAGGCTGGTTTTGACGCTATTTGGGTGATAGTGGACAGACTGACCAAGTCTGCCCACTTCTTACCAGTGCAGACTACTTGGTCCAGGGACAGACTCGCTCAGTTATACTTGGACGAGATAGTGAGACTGCATGGAGTGCCTACCTCGATTGTGTGTCTGATCGAGACACACGATTCGTCTCACAGTTTTGGAGGAGTCTACAGACAGCACTGGGTACTCAGCTGCGGTTCAGCACGGCTTTTCATCCACAGACAGATGGTCAGTCTGAGCGGACCATTCAGACCCTGGAGGACATGTTGAGGGCATGTGTCCTAGACTTTGGTGGAGGGTGGCATCGACACTTAGGACTGGTTGAGTTTGCGTACAACAATAGCTATCAAGCGAGCATCCAGATGGCTCCGTTTGAGGCATTGTATGGACGCAGGTGTCGTTCGCCCTTGCATTGGAGCGATGTGGGTGAGAGGAAGACTTTGGGTCCCGATATCCTATTGGAAGCGGAAGAGAAGGTCAAGATGGTTCGACGACGTCTTGAGACCGCCCAGAGTCGACAGAGGAGCTATGCGGATACTAGGAGACGAGACTTGGAGTTCCAGATTGGAGATCATGTGTTTCTGAAAGTCTCGCCGTTTTGGAGTTCGTGGAAAGCTCAGTCCACGGTTTGTTGGCCCGTTCGAGGTGTTAGAGCGAGTGGGGCCGGTAGCGTACAGGATTGCCCTACCACCGCGACTCTCTGGAGTCCATGATGTGTTTCATGTCTCGGCTCTGAGGCGATATGTGTTCGACCCCTCCCACGTGATTGACTTCACCCCACTTGAGTTGGCTGAGGACCTGCAGTACGAGGAGCGACCGGTGCGGATTCTTGCTCGCGAGACGAAAGAATTGCGCAACCGAGTCATACCGTACGTGAAAGTGCAGTGGAGTAATCACGAGGAGCGTGAGGCGACTTGGGAGCCGGAGACGGTGATGCGGGAATCCTATCCCTACCTTTTCGAGCTGTCTTCTTGAGGTATGAGTTTGAGTTTGAGTTTCGAGGACGAAACTTTTCGTAGGGGGGAAGGATGTAGTACCCCTGGGGCCTAACTGACGGAATGACTGTAGTATTTTAGACTGTCCGACACTTCTGGAGAAGGTCGAGACAAGTCGGAGTCGTTTCGGCGTCAAATAGACGCGAAAACGGACTCGGAGCACCGAAGCGAGCCAAAACTGAGTTTTGGGCTTTTGAAGTTTCGGGCGCCCAGATGCTCTGTTTTGGGCGCCCAGTTGACCAGTGCCCTTTTTTTTAAAATTTACTAAGTCATTTCGGATCCATGTTTCGGGCGCCCGGAAAGTGAGTCCGGAAATCCTGCCTCGTGTGTATCGAACGGCTCGACACGTGTTGATCGGTTGGTGTGATCCGCCGGACCAGGTTTGGGCGCACCGGACCACGGCGGAGAGTCCGATGGTCGAGTTGGTGCAGGCTGAAGAACCGGGCGCCCACTTCATGAGTTTCGGGCGCCCGGAAGTGTGGTTTTCTGCTGAGGACAGGTTAGTGTAATTCTGTTCTTGAGGCTCATTGCACCGAATCTAGTGGTCTTCAAAAGCATTGGACGACCTCCCCTGAGGCTCTTTTCTCCCCTCTTCAAGGTGAACTCGGAGCTTGCAAGGGAAACCCTCTCTTCTCCCCCAATTTCATCTTCCTCCATTGATGAACTTGGTTTCCTGCTGAAACTGCAACGTCGACCTGGAGTGTTCGTGCTCGTGTGCAGTGTAGGAGTATCCAAATCCAACGAAACTTGGTTTGTTGGATAGAGGACACGCAGAGGAAGAAGTGGAATCCTTCCAATCGCGATTTGGACAGGTATGTAAGCTACAGTTGATGTTTTACTGGACCCCTGGTGTTCTTGAGCTGAAACTTGGGTTTTTCCTTTGTTCTTGGGATCCAATCTCTTGGGAGCTGGAATTACGAAGTGAAGACTGATCCTTCCACTTTCCTTGCTGGTTTGGAGGTCCTTCCCACTGGAATTGAGGATTCAAAGGTGAGTTCTAGCTCAGATTTTGAGTAATTGCTTTAGTGCTGAATTTTTTGGTCATTGATGAAAATTCTTGGATTTTTAGATCCAGATCTTTGTGAGGATCTTTGGAGAGGTTTTGGATTGTTCCATCACTATTTTTGTAAGGTTTGTGACCCCTTTCTATGAGCTAGAATCGTTGGAATCCTTGAATTCTTGCTGTTTTTGAGTTTTGCTTAAGTGCTGGAACTTCTGGATCCATGTGCAGGAGGGTCCAGATGTTGACCTGATTCAGTGTTTAGGCTTTTTGGACATCGAGTCGAACTCCGATTTGGCTGAAATTTGGAGGGTTTGTTCTTGAACCTCTGCTGGTGAGTTGAGCCAAATTTCACTGCATTTGGACTTAGGATTTGGATTTTATCGCATGTTGATCACATGTGGGTTGTGCTGCCAGGCTGCAGTTCTGGGCTGATGTTCTGGGCGCCCAGAACAGTGCGCAGGTGGGTCCGAATCTCGAGGTTGCAGATTTGAGCTCGATTTCGGCCGGTGTTGTTTGGAGGCCTTCCACTCGACTCCTAGCCGCTGTTGGATAGCTTTCGAGGTGGGTTGATGTTACCGAAATCGCCGGATTTCCTCCTAGGTATAGAGAGTGCAGCATGCTGTTTTATTATCTGTTAAATCATGTTAGTAGCTCGAATTCGTGAATTTGCATGTGTTTATATGAAATCTGAATTTGGAGCATAAATTGATAATTTATCGACATGACTTTACATGCTGAACTGGGAATTGACTTAGGAGAAAACTTGCGAACATACAACCGTCACTTTTCGAACTGTTATCAGATTTAGCTCTAGGAGCCGTTTCTGTTCCTGTATCACCGCTGTTACTGCGAGGTGGATACTTAGTTCGTTATAGGACGAGTTTACGCTCGTGCTGGGATGCCGAGCTTGTATTTACAGCAGGGTTAGACTGTTCTGTATTACCGGGTGCTGTCGGGGTTGACGGTGGACCCAGACTCTTGTTTTAGCTTCTGGTTGTGCTGAGGGCACGTGAGCTGAGAGTCTTTGACCCCTTTTGACCCTTTGTTCTTTGACTATAGCCTGCCGGAGCCTGTTTGTGCTCGACAGAGATACGCGTACTAACTCGGCTGGGTAGCTCCCCCGAGTGCCGCTCCGGAGTGAGGCCTCTTTTGCGTTGATGTCGCTACAGATTGTGGATCTGGTTTGGACCGGCTACCCTATTTGGTAGTGTGCGGTGTGGCTAGGCAGTTGGCTGGACGAGCCCGTTTGGGCGGTTCCGATAGATTGGGTCAGGGATGATTTCTCACTTTGGTGGTGCTTACTTGAGAGTTGACTTAGATAGTGGTAGGGTAGTGGCATGATAGCTGTAGAGTTTATTCCAGCTTACTTTGTTGTTCTTTACCTACCAGCTATATTGTTAGTCTCGTAGACTTAGTGGGTGGACCGTAGAGGTCGGTATCGGTACCCACTGAGGACTACTTCTTTTGATAGTAGTTCTCACACCCTTTGTTGCCACCTTTTTGCAGAGCCTTCTTCTGTTGCGGCTGCTGCGCCTATTTCCGCGGATCGAGGTAAGGGAGTCGCGAGCTAGATCCCTACCTGTCCCTGTTGTTCCTAGAGGAGGACCCTACTGGAGATAGTTTCTTTTGGAGTTGTGCCATGTACATATACTTTGGTTTTGTACCTATTTTGGTTGTGGTGGACCTGTTGTATTTTGGACTCTATATGTACATGTGGCTTTTGTTATTAGTCTGTTTTATTTCAGCTCTATATATCTCTTGTAGTGGCTTGTATGTTTGTTTACAGGTTAGCTATCGCTTCGTATACATAGAAAAATCTATGTATACGGCGGATCTGTTGGCGAGCCCGGGGAAACGAGTAATCCGGGGCGTGACAGACTCCACGGACTCAAACCTCTCTTTTATCTTCTTTGGATCTCGCGCACACCACCGGGTTGTCCACGCCCCACGTTCGAATCCACGAACGCCACGTCTCGAATCCACGAAACGCACAACTTCGAATCCACGAAGCCTTCTACACGTCGAATCCACGACGCCCACCTGAATCCACGAGCGCACTCCGTCCGGAGCAAGATCAATAAAATTGATGATGATTTATTGCTTAGAATATCATGAAAGATCTGTGGGAATTATCTCTGAGCAATTCTCAAAATGATTCTAAAAGAATATTAAAGATCTAGGGCACCATGAATCAATTTGAGAGAAGCTCGATGTAGAAAATGAGGAAAACGGCTACTTACAAGCTTCTAGGGTTTCTAAAAGGTATTCTATGCTTAACCACGTTTTAGAGACACCCCCACATCTTATTTATAGGTTTAGAAGCAATCCGAAATAGATTAGGATTAAAAATAGTTTTTAGAAAGGTTTGGAAGCAATCCAATTTCGACTAGGATTGAAAACTGATTTTAAAAAGATTTGGAATCAAATAAGGATTGCAAAAATGATTTTAAGAAATCTACCATCTTATTTATAGGTTTGGGAGACATTAGAATCAGAGTAGGATTGAAAAAATATATTTTTGAAAAATCGCGACGGGTCGGGGTCCGAACCTTGGATTGCAGGGTCCGGACTCTGAAACGTTTCAGCTTTTCATTGTCCGGACCGCAGCCATCAGGGTCCGGACCCGCTCTGCGAAACAGCTTGGGGTCCGAACCTCAGCCCTCAGGGTCCGGACCTCCGCCCTCAGGGTCCGGACCTCCTTCCTCAGGGTCCGGACCTCATCCCTCAGGGTCCGGACCCTCCCTGCATGACAGCCAGGGAAGCGTACGGGTTCCGGACCTCACCTCAAGGTCCGGATCCTGGAAGTTGAAAAACTCATTTTTTATATTTTAAATCAATTTTTATCTATTCTAATGTCTTCCAAACACTTATAAATGATCATAAATCATCATCAAAATTATTTAAACTTACCAAGCATCGTGAATTCATACGTTGAGTTTTCGAGTCTTCAAACTTCGTCTCTTCTTCTTTGAACCTTCAAGACTCCGACTCACTTCACGAAATATGCCAATATAAAATCCGTAACAATTCTCTTATGGACTAAGATTTGTTACATATTCTTTCAACTAAGAGATTGCTAAAGCTATGGGGAGTTATTATTACGAAAAGTGTTATTATATGCTTGAAAGATGTGTAAAGAGTTACATCCTTTAAAGGAGTGTGAAAACTACCACCACATGGAGGAAAGAGCTACCACCCCGGTCGTCCGGTTAGTATGTGTAGCTACCACATGAGAATTGAAATGCATATCCAAAAGAAAAATATAATTGCAAAAGCTTGCAAAGGAAATATGTTACAATTTTTTTTTGGAGTTATAAGGTGGTCCACATACATGTAAGATGCTCAAAGAGCCACTCCCTATGCAATTTAAGTTTATCTCAAAATTTGAACGTTTGTGCGACAAACTTTTGTCTCTTTGATGAATTTCTTAAGTTATCTTCATAAACCGTTTACATCTTGATTGTTTTTTAGTCTTTAGATTATTTCTGATAACTTGATTCTGATTTATATATGGATTAAGAAATTTTACACTATTTTATCTGCATCGTGGTAATTTTGGAGTAAAATTCGTACTTTTCGTGAAATTATCATGGATTGGATATTTGTATGTGAATTCATCATTTAAAAGGCACTTACATTTAAATTTTTTGAATTTTCTGTACTGCATTTCGATATTGAGTGCTGATTCCGCAAATTCCCGAGAACAGTTTTCTGGAATTTGCACGGCATTCCGGTATGCGATGCACATACCGGAATGCGGTTTGCGCAATAGGGTATTATATTCCGAAATGATTTTTCAAAATTCGTTCTAATCTTTTTCAAAACACTCCCTTTCTCTCTCTAAAAGCTTCCTATTGTGATTCTCCTCCAGATCTGTGGTTTTACTACTTGGATTTGTAAGTTTTATCATCTCAATCTCGTTTTTATTCATCAAAATCCTAGTTTTCACGTTTTTACATTGTTTTTGTGGGTTGATGAAAGATCTTTGTTTTTACTACAATTTGTTGCGGATTCTTGCTTAAAATCATGTTAGTTGCATGCAAGCTAGGTTCTAGTGTGCTTAGATCCGGGTATTACATGTTTTTACACCTCATATCTATAATTTTTTTGCTTGTATGTACACTTTTTGAGGTTTTTGCTATAATATCATTCTTGGATGAATCAAATTTTATGAAACTCATGGAAATAATGTTTTGATGCATTTTATGATAATTAGTAAGCTCATTACATATTTTTACAAGATAAATGAAAATTTGATCTTGAGCTTCCTTTATTTTGTTTCATGTTGCATAGGAAACATGGGTTTCTCAATCATCCTTGTTTTAATGGTGCTGATGGCTGCCGGCGGAGGCCGTGGACGTGGACGTGGTACGAAACGTGTCACCAAAAGGACACGTGCCGAGGAAGATTCGTCGAGCGCTGAATCAACAGAATCTGAGTACGTCCCGAAAGAGCCTACTGATAAAGGCAAAGGGAAAGCTCCTGAGACTTCGACGCGAAGGGCGAGAGCTCGTTCTCCACCTCGTCGAAGCACCGGCGGCCCGGTCATTCGAGAACTTAGTTCAGCTGAACGTGAACGCCGTACCAAAAGGGGTGAAGAAACTGAAGTTATCTCTTCCAAAAGGCAAAAGGCATTTGCAAGCAAGACATGTCACGCAGAGCGTTATGTGAACTTCAGTGAGCTGACACGTGAAGTTCCAGACATTGCTCGCCTACTTCAAAGAGCTCCGATCGAACCAGTTGGTCGCATCCTGGCCCGTGCCCCTTTCTGCATTGAATTGATACGTGAATTTTACATGCGTGGTAAGGTCACTGTTGAAGATTCGGAGACGGGGAATTATCGCTTTGAAACTCTTGTCCGAGGAATACGCGTTGTGGTCACTCCCCAAACTATTGGAGACATTTTTGGCTTAAATGTGAGTACTACGGGCTTGCATTATACTCAAGGGAATGTTCAGCCTTCCTCACATTGGAATACCATGACTCATGCTTTATGTAAACTGGGCACATATACAAACCGATTGTATGTGGAGTCAAGGGAGTTGAATGTGACGCCCCGGACTTCCCAGGGGGTCACCCATCCTAGGACTACTCCCGTCCTAGCACGCTCAACTCTCTCAACCTCTTCGGCCTAGCCACCGCCGAAAATGCTTAAGCCGGGTTGAGAGTTTAGCCCTATTATATCTCATATATAGGACTAATCTGGGGTCTCACATTGAAGCCCGAGTATCACATTCTCTCCTTGATTGTCTGCTACAACATTGTGCCGACTATTGGAACAAAGCGCATTCATTGGGATCGTCTAGTGCTTCTCTATCTACTTGGTCATCCGGAGCGTGCACAGGGACTTAACATCAATATTCCGTTCTTGATGTGGCAGCGCATGGCTAATGTGATTCAAGCCTCGGGGCGTCATGAGCTTCTTCCTTTTCCTATCTTGATCACACGGATTTTGGAAGCAACTGGAGTGGATATCACATGTACCAAGTATGATTATGGCTTGGGTCCCATTGATGGCGTTACCTTGGCTAAGTCGATCAGTACTCTGAAGACGTATCAGCAAGTAAAGGGTTATACTTCTGCTACCCCCGGCACAGCAGCTCGTCCTATTGAGCGTGAGGGATCATCTAGCTCAGGGGAAGCTGTTGCTGTTGAGTCTCTCCCTCATGAAGTTCGATCCTTAAAGAAGAGGGTTGAACAGGGATTTAAGGCAATGGAGGACCGTTTCAAAAAATTGGAAGATGGTGTCAAGAAAATATTGGAGATGCTTGGCTACCGACATGATGATGTTGCCGGCGGTGCTGGACCGAGCACTTCACATCCACCTGTTCCTTCCTCAGTTGAGCAGCAGCTTCATGGCACTGAGGGTGAAGAAGAAGGAGATGGTGACGACGATAGTGACGACGAGGAGTGATGTTCTTTTCTACGCATTTTGGTTTAGTTTTTCATTGTATTTATGTTATGCAAGTCTTTGCTTTATGCTTGCTTTAGAAACTCTCCGTTTTGGACTTGTAACTATGGACTAACTGCTACTCTCTTAGTTTGTTTTTGTTGTTATCTCTTTGTGTCTTTTTGGCAATTTTTGACAAAAAGGGGGAGAGAAGAGGTGATGGATGGTGATAAGTTTTTGAACTTATACGTATCATACAAAGGGGGAGAGAACCATGCTAGAGAGAACCATGATGTTAATAGAGAAGAAGTTGAACACTGAAAATAGGGGGAGAAGAAGATGAACTGGCGCGAGGCGAAGAAATGATTAATTTGATCATACACGAAGGGGGAGTATTTTAAACATAACTTACTTGTTCTACTTGATTGTTTGGAGTTTGCTTTGCAGGAAACTTTTTGAAGACTTCAAGACTCCAAGTCCTAAGTTATAGAGTTTGTCTTAGGAGTTGATCATATGTAATTTTGTTTCTTTTTGGATCATACACGCGTGGAGTTCAATGTTTTGGTGATGACATTGGATTTCGTTTTTCTTGGTTCGGATAGAACTTTATTTTTTAGGTTTTGTCACGAAATTGCCAAAGGGGGAGATTGTTACGGATTTTGTATGGGCACATTTCGTGAGCTGTTGAGTCGGAGTCTTGAAGGTCAAGGTGTTACTTGAACAAGTTGAAGAATCCGAGACTTCAAGAACAATGTATCACGACTCACAGGGTGAATCACGACATGAAGGTATGATTTACTGTTTATATGATGATTCATAGTTATTTATGGTATTGAAATCATATTATATGCTTAAACTGGATTAGACGAGTGTTTGGAAACTTTAGTTTCTTATTTAAAACTATGTTATATTGAATTCCGGAATCATATTTGAAGTTCCTCAAAACCCGAAAGTTAAAATTTCTGAAATCTGAACTGCATTCCGGAATATCCTTTTGGTACCGGAATGGATTTAAAATATTCCGGTACTGATTCAATATATACCGGAATACTGTGTCGTAAAGTTTCTGTTCCGTCATTGCATTCCGGTATCTCATTACGTATTCCGGAATACAGTGTCCAGATATGGTAAGATTTGATCTAATCCGATTCTGTTTGATTCTAATGCCTATAAATAATATGTTAGGGTTCTTTTTTATGTTGAACAACTCAGAATTCATGAGAGAGAAATCCTAGAGGATAGGATTTTCGTTCTAAATCTTTTTCCCTGAAAATAGCCTTCGAGATCAATTCGATATAGTTTAATCTCTATTTCCATATGTCGAATTGATCTTCATCTTGCTTAGAACTCTTTCTTCTAGTTCTTAATAAAACTCTAAGCAAGGAATCACCAGTATAAACCCTGAGTTTGTGTTCCAAACGGCGTCGTGGATTCGACGTGATCGAGGCGGTTCGTGAATTCGGATCGTTAAGGCTTCGAGGATTCGAAGTGAGGCGTCTCGTGGATTCGAGGCGTGGCATTCGTGGATTCGAACGTGAGGCGTGGATAGCCGTTGGTGTGCGTGATCCGCTGAAGAGAAGAGAGAGGTTAAGTCCGTGGAGTCGGTAATCACCTTGTAATTCTTTACTCTTAGTGGATTATTTTTCGCGTGATTGGTCCCGTGGGTTTTTCTCCAAAGTGGAGTTTTTCCACGTAAATCTCGGTGTGCTGATTTTATTTTCCGCATTACTTTATTGCATTGAGATTTGTAATTTTTGTTTATACACCTATTCACCCCCCTCTGGGTAATCGATATACTCTAGATAGATCCTAGGGCTCCCCGTAACTTACACAAATTGTAGAGATTTGCCATGAGATTAGGATTTTATTGAGGACCCTAGGTTTAGAATTGGGGTTTCTGTACTTAGAGGGTTTACAAATATTTTAACCTTTGAAAAATATAATTAAAGGTTAGAGTAATTCATGGGACAACAATATTTTGAGGAATGACAAGGTTTCGACTGCCGATTTGAAGATTCAGCCTGATTTGGAGGGGTTTTGGCAAATTGGCTCAAAGAGGAGCAATTCGTCCACGAAGTTCTAATTGCATTATGTCTACTAGCCATTAGTGACGATCTAAGGTGGGTTGTGCTTTACGAAAATGGATTGGTCACTTTCCATATCTAGAGAAATAATTTACATTGAATTTATGCATATAATAGGGTAGCGTATCTAATAATTGGCACGTATGAAATCTAGTTTACTTGAGATTTTCTACGAAAGTACAAGAACTAAACATATGTTGGAACATGTATACCTATGTTACGAACAACAAAGACAATGACATTCTCTAGGAACATTAGAGAAATAGACATGCATGTGTTAATAAACTTAGTGTAATTTAATATAGGTTGAAAAAACATAGTGATCGGGACACTACTTAAATGACGATGTCATTGAACCTAGGAAGGTTGACAATCAAGGTTGAGAATCGGACGGAGGCTTCTCGGATGTCAACATGTGCACTCCGTATGAGATCAAAGGCAACGATTCCGCTAGACTCATCAGGTGTAAACATGTCCACTCTGTATGAGATCAAAAGCAGCGATTCCGCTAGACTTCTCGGGTGTATATATGTGTGCATTCTGGGAGATCAAGAGCAGCGATTCCACTACCTATAGACCTGTGGTCAAGGTGTGCAGTGATTTTGCCACCCAATGTTAAGGTGAAACCGACGATTCTGCTATCTGATGACTCATGACCAAAGTCAAATGACATAGACAGGGTAACGAAATTAGTGAGTAAACAATAATTTATATCAATCACACTGTTAAACTTTATTATCATATGGATGGAGTATAAGCATAATTATTTTTCTTTTGCATATAGTAGTTGTCTATATGCTTTAGTTGATTACTAGATGTATATCACATGCTTAGTATGCTTCCTTTGGACCTAAGGGATCGAGTTTTTTCCTTAGACGACCGTGCCCATTGGGAACCATATTTATATTTCTCACTCCCATATTTTACAGGTCCTTCCTCCATAAACGCGCTTGGAGCGAGAAAAGGACGTGGCATAATAGATAGAGGTTCTACCTGCCCTTTTGATATAGCCAGGAGATGTACCCTGATAGAAAGTACCATAAAAGAAAAAATATATATATAAAGAACATTTTGGGTTGTATTTGGAATGGCATGTAAATGAATGAAAAGAACGATGTAATAGCTAGTTTTATTTATGTCAGTTGATATCTTCTTTATGCAATCCTTGTGTGTATGGTTCCTATTTGGAACGCATTCTACAGTTGTGTGTATGGTTCCTGTTTGGAATGCATTCTACAGGTTGTGACGCCTTGGGCGGACAAGAAAAACTCTGTCCATTCGGCGGATCTGTACGTATCCGGTGATGCTACCATTGTAGGCTCGAATTGTGATATACTGAGGTGGTATCAAAGTATAGAAATAGTTTAGATGGACCTAGGAAGCTCTAGGATGGATAACTATATAGACCTAGGCTCGTGAGAGACGATAACTTATAAATTGTGGCAGAAGTCAAATCAATTGGGTCAAATAGTTTGTATGCCTCTAATAGGATATTAGAGATGGATTCAAGATGTCGTTTATTTTTAGTTGAGAGAGGCCATGTTGGCGGCCGACAACATGATGACCAGAGATGGGAATAAATTTTCTTGTGTAACTTTCATGTAATTGAGTTTATTGAATGCACATTTTATTGTATTTGACCTTAAGGGTTCAATGTGTTGACCAAGATCATTGTGTTTCAGGAGGCGATGACATAACACGGGCAACCTCTGACCAAGCCTACACCAAAAGTGCCGACCGAGGTACCCGAGCAATCCAGGGCAAGCGAGATAGGAAACTTCGCTAGCAGTTGGCTGCGCTTATCGGGGGTGTTCCAACAGCAGGTCGAGACCTTGCAATGACAAGAGGAGCAAATTAGGAGGTTCCAAGAGATGGTGGCGCAATAGGTGGCCACGGCTCCGGCGGGTCAAGAATAGCTCGTGCCTCCGAGTGATGTGCCGAACGTTGCCGACGGAATAAATATGGCAACCGTACCAGTGGCGGCACGCCGTTCGGGAGCTGCAATAGGTACCCCTCTGATTAATTCAAGCACTTTGGCCCATGATTATGCAGCGACGGAAGCAGAAAGGGAGAGAGCACTTGCGAGCCTCACTATCTTCAAGATGTTCAATCTGCCTACTTTCGACTAAGAGATAATGGATCCGTGAATCGTAGAGACATGGATCGATTCCATGGAGAAATTATTTGAGGATTTATATATGTTGGAACGAGACAAAGTATACCTAGATGCGCACTATTTGGAAAAGTTGACAAAGGTGTGGTAGAAGGGGGTCAAGCAAAATCGATCCTCAAGTCTACCTCCTATGCCTTGGAATGAGTTTCGAGGGTTATTGTTTAGCACATACTTCTCTGATAGTATAAAGAAGAGGCTACAAGAGAAATTTTGAAAATTGCAGCAAGGAAGTCACTTGGTGAGAGAGTATGAAAGGAAATTCTCTCACATTATAAATTGTATACCATATTTGGTTTGGGATAATAAGCACAAGGCCGAGTGTTTCAATTGAGGACTTTGGTCGAAGATTTTTAAGGTTGTTCACTCTTTCAAGTTTCAAACCTTCATCGACATATTAGACCAGGCGTTGTGGGTGGAATAAGGCAATGCTATTGCTCGGGAAGAGCGAGAGTCTTATGACAAAGAGAAAGGGAAGAAGCAACTATCGGGTGGCTTGAGTGGTCAGTCGAGTTCCCAGTGACCAACCAAGCATCTGCAATCGCGATCACGAGCCCCTAAGACATTTGCCACTAGGTCCTCAACAAGGTGTGCCATTTGTGGCTATTCCTATCGACCGCAGTAGTGTGAGTAGCGAGAGAGCAAGTGTTTCAGATGTGGGTAGCTGGGTTACATGCGGTATGATTGCCCACAGGGTGATAGCCGGGCTCCGTCGATTGCATCTACTCTTTCTACCCCGAGACCGCTCACGGGGATCTCACCTGTGACGATATCTAGGGGACGTGCATCGACATCACGCCAATTAGAGGTTTGCGACAAGTGCCCAGTAGCCGTGTATTTGCGATTCATGCAGAGGAACCTGTTGCTACAGATGATGTCGTGGCAGGTATTATTTTCTTAATAAAGTAAGATGTCGAGCTTTATTCGATACAAGAGCATCACGCACAATCGTTTGTCGGTCTTTTGTTAAGGGCCTGTTTGGTTCCTTGGAAATATCCTAAAAAATTGTTGAACCATCTCCATTTCCTACCCGTTATCTCCACCGTCTCTATCTCTTTTTTCAAACTATTTATACCAAAATATAGTTAAAATTTATTTTTATTTATTATTATACTGTGAAGAATTTGTAAGTATTATGTTAAATTTTAAAAGGTTGATAATTTTACCCTTCTTTTATAGAAGGTGCTTTATATACCACATTTTCCAACTAACCAAATAAGTGAAATAGAAATGAAAAACTATTCTTCTTTTTTTTCTTACCAACCAAACACGCATACATGGAAAACTATTTTTCTTTTCCGTCGAACAAAACAACGAAAACTATAAAGTTTCTTTTTCAAAAAAACATTTCTTTAGAAAATAGTTTTCTACTATTTTCCAAGGAACCCAGAACCCAACCGGCCCTAAGCGATCCTACGGCTAGAGCAGTTCTACAATTGGTGACTCTTGAGAAGCGGGACGCCACATGCCATCTCGACGAAAAGTAACCATGGTATCATAAATTAGACTTAATAATTTAATAGGATAATAGCTAATATACCTTTCGAAACTTAAAAAATACATAATATACCCTTGGTTGATCAAAATACCCAAATTGATTTTCAAAAATTCCTTTAAATATCCCCATACCCCTAGGGTTTATTAATGAGATCTGAAGTTTAGAAGGAAATTTTAGTAATTTCAGGATAAATTTAAAAATTTTGAATAGTAGTTAGGGGTCATTAAGAAAAAGCCCTAATTTAATAGTACATGGATAATTTTACTAAATTTGGATTATAAAATCATTGAATATATATTATAAAATTATTTGTTGACTATAAACTAGTGAAATACTAGAGAGCAAATATTTAGGCAAATGGAGTATATGTTTTTTTAGAGAGAAAGATATCATGCTACCCGTTTTGCTCAATTTTTTAGAAATAAACTCAACAAGAAAGGTAAAGCAACAAAGCTTCGAAGTGAGAATCTCCAGTGAAATCATTAAACTTTTAGCCACCCGCAGTAGGTATGATTAGTAAATCAATTCAATGATTAGTATAAAAACTTGTTGTTTTTTGACCTTTTGATTGAAGATTAAGCAAAATGAGAAAAGTTGATTAGCCTAATCACAATCTGAATAATTCACCGGCTGGGGAGAATCTTGGAGTAGAATCGGATGAAAGCCTGGCATTAGCGACTAGATGAATTATCGATTCACTATGTTTGATGTGATTTTCTGAGTTTAGCTAGAATACACCTAAAAGCACCAACCCATTGGTGCTGCTTTTAGGTTTCTAGCCTTTAGATCTATCCTTTGACAACTAGTAGCCTTTGGATCAAACACTATTCCACCTACCACCACCTACCACCACTAACCCCAAGTGGACTACTATCATCCTACCCCTACATCACCTCCATCCAAGGGCAAAAGCACCAATGGGTTGGTGCTTTTAGAAGTATTCTAGCTTAATTCTTGATTTTCTGACCTGTATAGTTCTATCAATTTAGTTGAACAATTTTAGGGCCTGTTTGGTTCCTTGGAAAATAGTAAAAAACTATTTTCTAAAGGAAAAAAAATTTGTGGAAAAGAAAATTTCTAGTTTCAATTGTTTGGTTCGACGGAAAAGAAAAGTAGTTTTCCATGTATACATGTTTAGTTGGTAATTAAGAAAAAATAAAATGAAAAACAATTTTTCATTTCTATTTTACTTGTTTGGTTAGTTAAAAATTTTAGTATATAAATATTTTCTATAAAAGAATAGTGTGATTACCAACCTTTTAAAATTTAACATAACACTCACAAATCTTTTACAATATGAATAATATAATTAAATAAAAATAAATTTGAATTATATTTTGATATAAATAAAATATTTTGACAAAAGAGATGTACACGGTGAGTATATATATATGTGTGTGTATATATATAGTTTGAAAAAATAGGGATGACGTTGGAAGATGGTGGAAATTACATGTTTGGTGGTAAACGTACACCAATATATTAGGAAAGAGATTTTTTTTAAAACTCCTTAAAGCATTCGTGAGAAAAAAAAAATTTGTTTTCCTAAAAAAATTGGAAAACAAAAATGAAAGTTTTCCATGAAATATAAAAAATAATTTTTCAAAAAATTTATTTTTACTGCGAACCAAATACATGGAAAAAATATTTTCAACTTAAAAGAATTTCTGGGTATTTTTCAAGGAGCCAAACAGGCCCTTAGGCATTAATTTGTGGTCCGATCAGGTCAACCAACTTACGCAAACCGATTTTTAAAACATTAACTAGAGTTGGATGATCATTATTGTTTGAGAAAATTAATAGAGCACTAAATGAAAATTTCAAAGAGCAAGCTACCATATATAGTCATGAACTTAGAAAAATTTCCGCTCAAATTTCGCTAACTGAAACTGGCAGCCAAAGATGCACCAATCCAGTACCTTTTGTAGGATACGAAGAGTCTTTACAACTATAGCATTGAAGTCTCCAAAATTGCCAACAAATGCCCAAGGGTCATGGACAACTCTTGGGTTCTCTTTTTACAATTTTCCTATGCTCTAGTTGGTGAGTTAGTGTGGACTAGTTAGTGGGTAAATTCAATGTATCCAAGTGTTTATAAGTAGGAGGGTTGACTAAGGCCAGGGTGTAGAGAGTGTACATGTAATTCTGCTTTTCTAAGTAATAGCGTATTTAATTTTTTTCGCAAAATCTCAGTCTCTCTTTTTTCTCTTTTTTGCACTTAGTCTTAGGGCGCGAAGGTCCAGGCTAGCAAAGAGAGAGCTAGCTTGCCTACTTTTATTGAGGAAGGTGGGTGCCACACAGGTTTTATAAGCAAAATTTCTAAGTCCATGATAATATGCTAACTTAGTAACAATTTAGTAAGGTAAATTAATTAGAGCTAGGCTAGAATACTTTAGAAGTAAAGGAGTTTACTTCTGCATTACTTTTGGTGATACAGCATCCAGATCAAAGATTATCATCGTTAAATATGATCTTAGCCTATTTGAACTTCAAAAAAATTGAATTTTATGTTTTTACGGTATCATATATATAAGATAACTTTCGTATTTGCTTCAATAATTATTCTTGTCTAGAACATGTAATTAAATAATAATATAAAAAAAAAGCTTCTATAAGCTTGTTACATATACCTTTACATTGAAGCTTGTCTTCCGATATAGTTGGTACAGCAGTCCAAGTTTTCTTGGCTAAATTACACTTATAATTTTCAAATTATGAGGTGTGTGATATTTTAGTTTTGTCACGCCCCGTCGGGCCTTTAACACCAGCTAGGTGGAAAGGATAACCGCACGGGCGCATGCCCCAGACCCGCCGAACGGATAGAGCCTCTTCTACCCGCCCAAAGCGTCACAACACAAGCTTATCCACGAGGTTCCAATTAGGAACGGAGTACAAGAGTTGCACAAGGAAAGCATCAACATAAAGAAGTTCTACTTCTATTACATCACATTACACATTTATACATGCCCAAATTTTTCTTTTCTTTCATTTTCATTCCATACATCATGTTCCAAAACTATGGAATATACAAGTTGCATACAATCAATGCAAACCCCTAAACTATCCAAGTCCAAGACTAGGGGTACAACTCTATGTATCACCAAAATGGAAGGGCTGCTATCTAGAGAGCTAAACCCTTGCCTCGCTCCGCCGCCTCACTCACGGAAGGACCTGAAAAACGTGGGGTGAGAACTATAAACATAGTTCCTAGTGGGTAAGGCCACCCAAGAGAGAAGCTCGACCCACCAGGTCCAAAAAAATACCATATGCATAAGTTAGATCACAAATAACTATGCAAGAAATATTTACATGGTTGTAAATAAACATAAAGGATGCAACCAAATGAAATGTAAATTATCATTCTCTCCTAGGTTCATCCTATATTTCACATTGACCAAGTTCAACTACTTGTCATTTACTTATGGTTTCGGAATCGCCGTCTCACCATATGGTTCCAACATTCAAGGAGTGAACTCGTCACCTCCTAGTTCGAGTAGCGAACTCGTCGCATACTCGGGATAGCAAAATCGTTGCATACCCCATCTCAACACCGCCATCACATGGCATGGGTAGCGAACTCGTCGCATACCCGGGATAGCAACCTCGTCGCACATCCCATTTCAACACCGCCATCACATGGCATGGGTAGCGAACTCGTCACATACCCGGGATAGCAACCTCGTCGCACATCCCATTTCAACACCGCCAACTCATGGCATGGTAGCGAAATCGTCGCATACCTGGGATAGCAAAATCGTTGCACATCCCGTTTCAACACCGCCAACTCATGGCATGGTAGCGAAATCGTCGCATACCTGGGATAGCAAAATCGTCGCATACCCGGGATAGCAAAATCGTCGCACATCCCGTTGTTCACATTTTACACTTGCCAACCTAAGTCTCATGACCTTAGGTTCAAGTCACTAAGTCTCACCTATGTTCAATAACACTATGTTTACTTTCTCATTCTCAACCTAGGTTCCATGACTCTAGGTTCCAATCTCATGTCCAACCTATGTTCAATGACACTAGGTTCCATTCTCACATGTTCCAACCTATGTTCAATAACACTAGGTTCTATTCTCACATGTTCCAACCTATGTTCAATAACACTAGGTTCAATCATACATGCAACCATGCAACAAGTATAGATAATTAAATTATACTTGAATTCTATATCATGCAATAGGAGCTCATTGCTCTACCTATCATGATTTTACCTTTGCCAACATGTAAGTTCTAGGATTCACAACACATACCATTTTATCTTTAAATGGATACTTACCCTAGACATGGAAGTGACCTAATCACTTCGGTAAACACAAACCCACCTCAAGAGCTTCCAAATTCTCGTATTCTTCAAGCTCCTAAGTCTCCAAGCCTTGAGTTCTTGTTTCAACCCAAGCTTCTACAAGAAAACGGTTCGTTACTCGTTACGAACCCTTAATTCAACTCAATACACGAAATCAAGTGTTCTAACATGATTTCCAATGCCTCAATTGCAATTCCCGAAGGTCCAAATATTTTTAGAACCTCCCAAGACAAAAACCCTCATTTAACCTAGGTTTCACATGCATGCATGTAGAACCTCAAAATTTCTTGGCCAATCTTCATATTTTGTGTTTTAGATTGCCTAGGGTTCCCAAAAACCTCATTTCAAAGGATTAAATCCAAAGTTTGAACCCAAAACGTGAGGAACTAACCTTAACCACGAGTTCCCCAAGCTTCTTCTTGCACCAAGAAGCTTCTTTTCTCCTTTGGAAACCTTTTCCAAGATCAGTCCACCCTTTTCTCCAAGTTTTGGAGAGATCTCTAGATAGAGAAAGTGAAGGAGATGGAGAGGAGAAGTAGAGAGGAAGACAATGAGAAGGGGAGAAGGTCTCAGCCCTTCATACACCCCCAATACATGTGAAAAGACTATTTTGCCCCTCTCCACAAACAACACAACAACCAGCCCAAAACTGGATTTTCGTAACACTGTATACCGGTATGTACATGTGCATACCGGTATACGGGTGTTAGTTCCGGTATACCTCGAAGGATCCGCAGAACCCGAGAGCTGGGTTTACTGTTTCGACCATCGCATTCTGGTGTACCTCATCACATACCGGTATACGGTGACAGTTTCGGTATTCCCCGGAGAATTCCGCAAAACCCGAGAGCTGGGTTTTCGGTTTCAACCATGGCATTCTGGTATACCTCACACATACCGGTACTAATCACTTCAGTACCGGTATGGAGGTCCACATACCGGAATCCACTGCAGACTTCACAAGTTCAGCAGTTTTAACTTTTCGAAGTCCGTTTTCGTGCCTCGTTTGCACTGAAAACACTTCACACCAGTCCCAAATTTGGCCGAAGCCTCACATATAGCCTCTCATGCTATTTTTCCACCGGAACTCTATAATTTGTAGAAGTTCGGTACGATACACTGAAATTCAGTGTACTACATTCCTCCCCCCTTAAAGAGAGTTTCGGCCGCGAAACTAAATCATACCTCAGCTGGACTCATCGAAGAGGTAAGGAAACCGCTCCTTCATCGAGCTTTCCAATTCCCACGTAGCTTCGCGCTCACCGTGATTCGTCCATTGTACTTTTACATAAAGAATTTCACGGTTCCTCAAATTTTTCACCTCGCGATCCATGATACACAAGGAAAATTCCTCATAAGTCATATCCTCATGAAGCTCCATCGGCACATACTCGAGGATGTGCGCTGGGTCATACATATACTTGCGGAGCGTCGATACATGGAACACATTGTGTATCCCCACAAGTTTTGGCGGCAAAGCTAGCCGATATGCCACGGATCCCACACGCTCCAAAACTTCATAAGGTCCAATGTAACGGGGACTCAACTTATCCCGAACACCAAATCGTTTCACCCCTCTCATGGGTGACACTTTCAAGAAGACGTGGTCTCCTACCGCGAATTCCAAATCTCGTCGACGTCGATCCGCATAACTCTTTTGTCTAGATTGCGCCGTCGATAAGCGTTCGTGTGCCAAGCGGACCTTTTCCTCCGCTTCACGCAACACATCCGATCCTAAGACCCTTCTTTCGCCGACTTCACTCCAATGAATAGGAGAGCGGCATTTCCTTCCATACAAGGTCTCGAAAGGTGCCATACCGTTGCTATATTGATAGCTATTATTGTAAGCAAATTCAGCCATCGGCAAATGAGTAGGCCATGCACCCTTAAAGTCCAACACACACGCTCGTAGCATATCCTCCAAAATCTGAATTGTCCTTTCCGATTGACCGTCAGTTTGAGGATGAAATGCTGAACTGAAATCGAGCCGTGTACCCAAAGCTTCTTTTCTCCTTTGGAAGCTTTTTCCAAGATCAATCCACCATTTTCTCCAAGTTTTGGAGAGATCTCTAGAGAGAGAAAGTAAAGGAGATGGAGAGGAGAAGTAGAGAGGAAGACAATAAGAAGGGGAGAAGGTCTCAGCCCTTCATACACCCCCAATACATGTGAAAAGACCATTTTGCCCCTCTCCACAAACAACACAACAACCAGCCCAAAACTGGATTTTCGTAACACTGTATACCGGTATGTACATGTGCATACCGGTATACGGGTGTTAGTTCCGGTATATCTCGAAGGATTCCGCAGAACCCGAGAGCTGGGTTTACTGTTTCGACCATCGCATTCCGGTATACCTCATCACATACCGGTATACGGTGACAGTTCCGGTATTCCCCGGAGAATCCGCAAAACCCGAGAGCTGGGTTTTCTGTTTCAACCATGGCATTCCGGTATACCTCATCACATACCAGTACTAATCACTTCAGTACCGGTATGGAGGTCCACATACCGGAATCCACTGCAGACTTCACAAGTTCAGCAGTTTTAACTTTTCGAAGTCCGTTTTCGCACCTCGTTTGCACCGAAAACACTTCACACCAGTCCCAAACTTGGCCGAAGCCTCACATATAGCCTCTCATGCTATTTTTCCACCGGAACTCTACAATTTGTAGAAGTTCGGTACGATGCACTGAAATTCAGTGTACTACAAGTTTTCAAATTTTGTATCTTAATTATTATCGCGTCATCGGTGAATGCAGTGTTATATCACTTCCAAATTTACGACACATCAATATTTAGTTATTAAAATTGCACTGTAATTCTTAATTACAATAATTAAAAAATTGTCAGCTAAAAATTGATGTAAATTAAAGGTTTAATTGCATACAGGTCCCTGCAAACATAGTGAATTGCAGATATATCCCTGCAAAGTTTAATTTTCATAAGTTATCTCTAAAAAAGTCCTAATGTATGCAGAAATGTCCCTCTGGTTTGTTACCGTTAGAAAACTGTTTATTTTTTAACATCAGGCTCGTGAAATGACATTTTTACCCTCACAAATATGTCCCTGCAAAAGTTGGATACGAAGAAGAAGAAGAAGAAGGAGGTGGCAGAGGTGATCTCGCCCGCCGCGATCTCCTCCCTCGTCGGCGGCGGCGACGACGACCACTCCGACCTCCGCTCCGCTCTCCCCGGTGGCCGAGTTCCACTTCTCCGGCGAGATGGGGCCACGTCGACAAGCAAAAGAGGAAGAGGAAGAGAAAGAGAAAAAGAAAGAGGAAGAAGGGCAAAATTGTCAATTCACCTTATTAAGTAACCATGGTTAGGCATTTTAACTGTGGTTAACTAAAAATCTATAACGGATCCTAACGGTAGGGACATTTCTGCATACATTAGGACTTTTGCAGGAATAACTAATGAAAATTGAACTTTGCAGGAATATATCTGTAATTCGCTATGTTTGCGGGGACCTGTATGTAATTAACCCTAAATTAAATTTCAAGGGCTAAACTGTTACTCATAGTTTGAGAATCAATAAGTGTAATGTGACCATTGTCTCAGAGGCAAATGAAAAAATAAATAAATAAAATGGAAGATTCAAAAGCAACTCCACGTTTATTCTACTGTACTACTATAGAGTTACTCCTATTAATAAATATAAATATAAAAACAGTTCGATTTACCTTTCTTTAACTTTTACCCCAACTATATTAAGAATACCTGCATAATGGAGAGGACGAAACAAGATGAAACTCCACACCGTTTTGTCTAAAAAGGACACAAGAAATTGAAAAGAAAAAAAAAGAGGAAAGAGAAAGAAAATAAATAAAGAAGGGAAAAAAGGGGAGAAATTTTGCGAAATTGTTTCCATTTAGATTTGAAGAATAGCCAGGAGCGATCTCCATAATTTCTGTAATATCCAGGCCTTTTTATCTTCTTGTATTTTTCGTTTTTTTTCCTTAATATTTTCTCTTGATGAATCTTTCGTTTCGGTAATCTAAGAAAGGGAACTGATTTTTTTTGGGTGGATTTTCTTTTTTCTTTTTTTTGGGTCTGTTTGGATCGGTTTATTGCTTGCCGATCGGATCCACTTTTATTTTTATTTTTATTTTTATTTTTATTTTTATTTTGTTTAGGATGGATCCTGACATGGATTGGGGTTCCTTGACGGTTGCCAAAGGGCATCTAATTAGGGTTAGGGTTAGGGTTTGGGTTGGAACAATTTGGAGTTGCGGATTAGGTTGTTCTCAGGTAGCTTGGAGATGGGGGGAACATATCGGCTTCGGTTAATCTAGGGATCTCAAGGTGTAGGTATTGGGGACGGATTTTATATCATTTTTGTAGGATTAATTATTATCTTTGATAAAAATTTCATTTGATATTTGTAACTTTTTTTCTTTTTTTTTTTTTTTTTTTTCAGTTTTGACTCTCTTGTATATTAAAAATCAAAATCTAGGCCATGGCAAAATGCTTTATTGAGCCATGGATTAGGGTTTGGATGAGATTTATATGTAAGATTTGAACTCAGTTCAAAACTTTCTCTGTTTTCTGCCCAATCTGAGTTATTTCTGAAAAACTTGGCACCAGTTCTTTCCAAAACTTCCAAATTTATGTCGATTGCTTGATACATCGATTTTATATTAACATAACTTGCGAAGGAATACCGGAGGTAACCATTATCCTTGTTCCACAATTTAAATGCAGGGCTTAGGGCTTGTTCGTGAATTGTGGAGCATTTTACTTAAAACTCGTAGTGGTTGAATCCAAGCTTGCTTCAGATTTCTGGGTCGTTGGCTTGCTTATTGAATGCTTTGGAAGAATTATCATTTGATAATTCTTCCTGAATGTAACTTTTTATTGCCAGAGGAAACAAACCATCTATATTTGCTGGATCAGATAGTTTATTTATATTAGTAATTCGGAAGGGACAAGTGCAACAGGGAAATCAAGATCTCCTTCAAAGGTAAGTCTAATCTTATGTTCTAAGATCTTAGAGCACCTGTTATATTGCTTTTTGGATTTTCCCTTCTGCTCATTGCATAGTTTTCCATTGATTTGCTAGTTTATTGATGTGAATAATGATTTCACTTTCCAGTTCATGCTATTGCAACTTACATGTAAAATGCCTGATAGGTTTACTGCTAATATGTGAGTAAGCGATAGAGAATAATAAAAATCTTTCATTCTTGTTTAGAATGAAATTAAACCTTAATCCAGAATAGATGCAAATTTCATGGCAAAAATAAATGTTTATGCTCCTATATACTTTGCCTCTTATACTCTGATATACTACATCCTAAAGCTATCTTAGTAGAAAAATTCTGGTCTTTGGATCTGGTTCTTGCAAATTTATCCAACGATTGGGTGAAAGATACTAACTGATCTGTTCTTAAATCATTTTGATTTGTATTATGATGTTATATATTTAAAGCTAGGTCTTCTGCGGAAACCTGTATGGCCACCTCAAATTTTAAAACCTTGATATATCCAGCATGCACTTCTTTCTCCTCTGCAGCACATAGGACATCTAATTGAACTCGTAAAGTCACTGCAGATTTTCTATACTCTGCTCTATAGAAGTTTACTAGAGTAAGCTAGTAAGTCCACTAATTCAACTTCTATATCCAACAAACCTCTATCTAATATTAAAGTGCCGATTATCTTGAATCAGAACAATTGCTGCAAGGTCAATCACTCCATCTGAAACTCTCTCTATATCAAATTCTCTAGGACTACCATCTTCTATTGTTTTGATTCAGTGTTAGTTTGGTCACTTTCCAGGCATATATTTCTGCTCTATGAATTTCATGGGTTTGTTGCTTGTTTTAAAAGAAATATCTAGTCTGCCAATCTCAGTGATTTTGTTGATAGTGTAATATTTAAGTTACTGCCTTCGTACCTCCTATTCATTTTGGGTAAGTGATGTAATGGTATGAAGGTACAACAAGATACTTCTTTCAAACCTTAACCAAAGAGATAGACATCGATTTGTCTTGAGAGAGTTAGTTTCAACTCCTTTTCATTTCCTGATTTTGATTATTACACTTCCTTTAGCACTCTATTTGTCTCATTTTTCAGGGGACAATTTAGTTCTCCAGGTTGATTGGATTATCCATGATAGGATTGTATATCAGGACCATTGAACTAGCAATTAAACTACCGAAAGTTGCCAATTACACTATTGACACTCATCAACATGATTATTCTTTATGTAGTTCATGTGGTAATAATACCCCGCTGCGACTTGCAAAGGTCATTTTCAAGTTTTCATGCCTTAAAAGATCTACTTTAAGGTTTTCATGCCTTGTCAGCTACCATTTTCTCATTGCTTTCTCCATCTCCACTCAATCTTGTTGTGGTGATTTCTTGATGTAAGCAACTGCGTCACAAATTCAATTATAAATTAACAAATGGAGCAACATTTCGGGCTTTATGGTTTTTCATTCATGTATCATCTGATAAGGCAAGTTCATTTTGAAGGAACTCTTTTTAGTTTGCTGTGCAAATATTATTTGCTGCATACTAAGAAGATTTGAAGAAAGTTAATCTAGTCTGAGAGGCACAGGGCTTCTTCCATGACAGCTAAAGGGAGGAAGCACACACACTCCCGTTTTCTTCGCTCTGAAGGTGAACTTCTCTGCCCTCACCTTACTAGATTGAACCATGATACTCGCCCTCAGGCTCAAAGTGAAGTGGAAATGTGACCGCTTTGACAAAAAAAATAGATTCTTGCATCGACTGATAGACGAAAGGAGCTCTTCTTACCAGGCTAGGTGACTCCATCTATATCAGAGAGTCTTCATGTTGATGTAGGAGAAGCTGGAGTCTGAACGCCAATGATTCGAGGCAGCATCGTGAGCGTGGAAGAGGCTGAAGCTACTTTGACGCAGATTGATGAAGATATTTCGAGAATGAGGAGTGGTGGGATGAGCGGAGACTTTGCTTCTGTCCTTAGCAACGCCATAAGCAGTTGATGCAGGACGGAGAAGTTTAGAAATCCAAATCTCAAATTGAAAACAAAATCTCTTTGATCTAAACTCTCTAATGCGACTATATGTTTGGCACAGCGAGACTTAAAACACGGATGCGTAAAAACATAATTTATGAATAATTAAAATCATAAAACGAAGCAATAAAACCCAAACAAAGATTGAATTTAAATCAGAGGACGAGATGGGAAGTTGTACCATTGAGGAATCCGCAGACGGGATTAGTAATCGCGAGCGCGGAAAAGGAGTCGTCAAATTCCTAAAGATCAAACCAACGCCGTCTCTGCCGGAGCACCATCTGATCGGAGGTTGAGCACGACGGTTAGGGCAAGCGGTGAGTCCTCTCGTGAGCGGGTGGGGTCGTCAGGGCGATCTACCAAGGATCCGTCTCATGTTCCGAGCCGACGTCCTTTTTTTTTTTTTTTTTTTTTTGGAGTCGTACGGCTTGGGAACTAGAGAAGGATCTTAATGGACCGCGTTTTCGCGGGTTTGAACCCGTTAACGAAAACGATCCAATAAACTTCCTTTCTCTTCGTTTCTTATTCAAACGACGTCCGAATTTCAGAAGTAGATAATCAAATCGAAGAGCAATAAAAAAACGAATAGGATAAAGGGACTCACTCCCTACGAACTCACTCCGGTCGACGCGAAATCGCGAAGGAAACTATTAGAGAACATCTCTCGAAAAGGTGGAAATTCATTCATAATAATTCATGTCTCATACAGATGGCCAAGGCCAACTTTATAGAGTTGTCTAATAACAACTTGAAACAATCCGATGAAACGTTCTTATCTAAAATACCAATATTCATATAAATCTAAAACAGAAAATAATATCTAAAATATCTAAACCTATCCAAAACCATGCAAATCCGACTCGAACTCAAGTCGCACCCAATGTCTGAATCATGGTGCGATCACATCATCAAGCCAGATATTGGGTTTTCGACGACGGCGGCGGGTATAAGTTCGAAACGGGGCCCGGTCCGCATCAACTCTCCCTTCCTTTGAAAAATTCGACTCCGTCGAATTGTCTGCAATGTACTCCTCATAAAGTTCTGGATTGATTTGTTGAAGTTCACCTTGGGAAATCCACGTTGCATCCTCCTTAGGTCGATATAGCCACTTAACCAAGAAACTACGCTCTCCACCATCTTTTGTCGATGTTATTTGATCGTCAAGGATGGCCTCAATATCATCTTTTCTCTGCAAATGGGTTCTAGAAACAAGAGGTGAAGGTGGCGAAGGAAAAAGTGAATCTTGATTTTCAGGGGAATAGAATAATGTAAGGTCCTCAACATTGAAGGTGGGATTAATTCCCATGTTAGACGGTAATTCCAATAGATAGGCATTAGATCCAATCTTCTTAAGAATTTTAAACGGACCCATGTTCTTTGCATGCAATTTTCTAATAGCCCCTTGCGGAAGCCTTTCAGGTCTAACTCGAACCATCACCATGTCTCCTGCATTAAATTCAACTTCTCGCCTGTGTTTATCAACATCCCTTTTATAATTTTCATTACTCAAAATTATTTTTTTCTGCGAACCTCATGATGTAAGTCTCGCATGTGTTGTGCAAATGAGAATGCATATTCACTTGGTCTATGCTCTATTGGGAGGGGTATCAAATCAATAGGTTCTTTGGATTATATCCGGTGACTATTTCAAAAGGACTCATTCCAGTTGTTCGATTTACAGAACTGTTATATGCAAATTCTGCTTGTGATAAAATAAGATCCCAATTTTTAATGTTTTCACCGACAAGACATCGAAGTAGATTACCCAAACTCCTATTGACTACCTCTGTTTGACCGTCAGTTTGTGGGTGATGCGAAGACGAGAAAAGCAATTTTGTATGCATGATTTTTCACAAGGTTTTCCAAAAATAACTAACGAAACGAACATCCCTATCAGTTACGATCGATTTTGGTAATCCATGAAGACGTACGATTTCAGTCACAAAAAGTTTTGCAATATGAGTAGCATCAGATGTCTTACGACAAGGAATGAAGTGCGCCATTTTGGAAAAACGGTCAACTACAACAAGAATCGAATCGTGCTTTCTAATTGTTTTCGGTAAACCTAAAACAAAATCCATGCTTAGATCTTGCCAAGGAGAATGGGGTACGGGTAATGGTATATACAATCCTGCATTCTTTCGACCACCCTTAGCCTTTTGACACGTCCCACACCGTGCCACAATGCGTGCAACGTCCCTTTTGAGGCTTGGCCAATAGAATTGATCCTCAACCATAGAAATGGTTTTGTCTCGACCAAAGTGTCCGGCCAATCCTCCTGCGTGTAATTCCCATACGACAAAATCTCGCAAAGAACCTCTCGGAACGCATAAGCAACTACCCCGAAAAAGAAATCCGTCCCGAATGACAAAATTAGCATCGGTTGGTTTGTCTTCTAAAATTGAAGAATAGGTCTCGCTAAAGTCCGGACATGAGGGATATTCTTCTTTAATACTATCAAACCCGATTACATTCACGCCAACATTGTTTAAGGTTGCAACAACTCGACTCAATGCGTCAGCGGCTTTATTTTCTATTCCGGATCGATGTTTTAACACAAAAGTGTATTCTTGCAAGTACTCAACCCATTTTGCGTGCCTCAGATTTAATTTCTTTTGTGAGTTCAGGTATCTAAGAGCTTGATGATCGGAAAATAAAATAAACTCTCTGGGCAACAAATAGTGTCTCCAAAATTTTAATGCCTGAACTATTGCATACAATTCCCTATCATAAGTCGAGTACTTTTGTTTGGCTTCATTCAATTTTTCACTAAAATAGGCTATAGGATGACCTTCTTGGTTTAAAACTCCGCCTATTCCTACCCCTGAGGCATCACAAGAAACTTCGAAAATCTTTTCAAAATCAGGCAATTTTAAAACCGGTGCCTTTGTCATTTTCTCTTTGATTTCTTTGAAAGCTTTTGTGGCAGATTGTGTCCATTTAAACTCACCCTTTTTTAAACAATTTGTAATGGGAGCCATTATAGTACTGAAGTTTTTAATGAACCTACGATAGAAAGTTGCTAGGCCATGAAAACTCCTAACATCATGAATATCTTTAGGCTCGGGCCATTCCCTAATTGCTCTCACCTTTTCTGGGTCAGCGGATACCCCATCTTTGGATACAATAAATCCCAAAAAGATTACTTGAGGTTGCATGAAAGTGCATTTTTTAATGTGAATGAAAATTTTTTCTTTTCTTAAAACTTCAAAAACTTGGCGGATATGATCTAAATGTTCATCATGGGCACGGCTATAAATTAAGATATCGTCAAAATACACAACCAAAAATTTGCCAATAAAAGGTCTAAAAACTTGATTCATAACTCTCATGAATGTACTCGGGGCGTTTGTCAAGCCAAATGGCATAACTAGCCACTCAAACAAACCTTCTTTCGTTTTGAAGGCGGTTTTCCACTCATCTCCAGGCCGAAGCCGAATCTGGTGATAACCACTACGAAGATCAAGTTTTGTAAAAACAGTCGCTCCAGTCATCATGTCTAGCATATCGTCCAAACGTGGAATTGGAAACCGGTATTTAATTGTGATTTTATTTATAGCACGGGTGTCAACGCACATACGCCAACTTCCGTCCTTTTTTGGTGTGAGTAATGCCGGTACTGCGCATGGACTCATGCTTTCCCTCACAAAACCCTTTCTAATCAAATCATCTACCTGGCGTGTCAATTCAGCGTGCTCTTTCGGGTTCATTCTGTAGTGTGGCAAATTTGGTAAAGATGAACCAGGGACTAGGTCTATTGCATGTTGTATATCCCTAAGCGGGGGAAGTTCATCGGGCAATTCTTCAGGTGCAAGGTCGCTAAATTCAGCAAGTAGGGTTTTGATCATTAAAGGGGTTTCAAAAGGTTCAGATGAATTAGGAATCTCCTTGACGACTAAAGCATAAACAATTTTATAATCAATTTCTTTGCAAAACTGTTTTTTATTGAGAATGTGAAGAGGTTTCGTTGTTTCAATTTGTGATGGAGGATTTTTGAAATCTTTAACTGAACTTGGATTCGAATCTTTTGAAAACTTGGTGTCTTTTGATGAAAACTTTTGCTGAAGGGGTTTGGCTGGACTTAGAACAATTTTCTTTCCATTATAGACGAAAACGTAGGTGTTAGGTCGACCATAGTGTATGACAGAAAGGTCATATAGCCAGGGTCTTCCCAAAAGCACATGAGCGACATCCATGGGAAGGACATCGCACCAAATCTGGTCCGAATACGTAGCAAAGTGAAGCGGGACCAAACAACGTTTCGTAACAGGCATAGTTGTCTTGTCTACCCAGGCGACCTTGTAGGGATTAGGGTGTGGTTCAGTTTTGAGGTTTAGGCGCACTATTGCAGCTTCAGAAATTACATTGATGCAGCTGCCGCCATCAATGATGACCTTACAACTTTTATCTTTGCATTTTGTGTAGGTGTGAAAAATGGAGGTGCGTCTCCAATCGTCTTCATTCCTAGGTTGAGTTAAGACACAACGCATGACTTGTAAAGTGGTGTTCTCCTCAAACGCTTCGTTTGATTCTAACAACTCTTCGTCACTAGGAATTTCATCGACTGTGTGTGCGACTTCCTCTAGATCTTCAAAATCTTCACCATCTGGCTGAACGAGCATGTTCCGCCTTGGGCACTCATAAGCATAATGACCCATTTGGTGACAGTTAAAACACCTACCCTGTGCACTTCCTCGTTTGGTTTCATCTAAACCCTTTCCCTTAGAATCTTGATTCTGTCGATTTTGAAAACTGTTTGTTTTGTTGGTGTTAAAATTCGTGCCGGTGTTCCTTGTGTTCTTATCAGTCCATTTTCCTGTGATTCGTCGAGCTGGTGCCTTTAAATATTTTTCATATTCTAAGGCAAGCTGAAAGGCTTGCTCAACAGTGGCAACCCTATGTGGCGCAATTTCGCGCTGCAATTCCTCGCGCAACCCATTACGGAATCGCGAAAGGGTTCGCTCTTCTTCTTCTCGAACATCACAACGGACATTCATTTCATCAAATTTGGCCATATAATCGGCAACTGAAAGAGAACCTTGTCGAACAGCATTCAGTTGATCGTACAACTGTTGCTTGTACGTGGATGGCAAGTATTTCTCTCTCAATTTAGCCTTCATTTCAGCCCACAAAGTGATAGGCTCTTGGCCAAGCCGTTCTAAGTGCCTTTCGACGCCAATCCAATATTGTTTGGCGGCGCCGATGAGTTTCATTTTAGCGAAACGGACTCGTCGGTTATCAGACATTTCATACCAGTCAAAATACTGGTCCATGTCAACGAGCCAGTCTGTGAATGCCTTAGGATCAAATTTTCCATCAAAAGTGGGTGCGTCAATTTTAACTTTCTTTGTTATGTCATCTTGAAAAACAAAATTTCCGCTTTCTCGAAAAAGAGGGTTAGTTCTAGCAATCTGCTGAATTTCTCGTGCTTGTGGAGTGCGTGCTGCTGATGCTTGTGGATCTATTCCCGTAGTGACATTATTTTGTGCTGAAAATCTCTCAGAGTTGGTCTCTAGGATGGTAACCCTATCTCGAATGTCGTGAATGTCGGTTGATAGTTCATTTAATTTTTCCAGAATTTGTTTTATGGGATCATTTGGGTCATCAAGATTGGGATTCCTAAACTGTAGCCCTGATCTAGTTGTCATGATGCAAACCTAAAGCTCTGATACCAAAACTGATGCAGGACGGAGAAGTTTAGAAATCCAAATCTCAAATTGAAAACAAAATCTCTTTGATCTAAACTCTCTAATGCGACTATATGTTTGGCACAGCGAGACTTAAAACACGGATGCGTAAAAACATAATTTATGAATAATTAAAATCATAAAACGAAGCAATAAAACCCAAACAAAGATTGAATTTAAATCAGAGGACGAGATGGGAAGTTGTACCATTGAGGAATCCGCAGACGGGATTAGTAATCGCGAGCGCGGAAAAGGAGTCGTCAAATTCCTAAAGATCAAACCAACGCCGTCTCTGCCGGAGCACCATCTGATCGGAGGTTGAGCACGACGGTTAGGGCAAGCGGTGAGTCCTCTCGTGAGCGGGTGGGGTCGTCAGGGCGATCTACCAAGGATCCGTCTCATGTTCCGAGCCGACGTCCTTTTTTTTTTTTTTTTTTTTTTGGAGTCGTACGGCTTGGGAACTAGAGAAGGATCTTAATGGACCGCGTTTTCACGGGTTTGAACCCGTTAACGAAAACGATCCAATAAACTTCCTTTCTCTTCGTTTCTTATTCAAACGACGTCCGAATTTCAGAAGTAGATAATCAAATCGAAGAGCAATAAAAAAACGAATAGGATAAAGGGACTCACTCCCTACGGACTCACTCCGGTCGACGCGAAATCGCGAAGGAAACTATTAGAGAACATCTCTCGAAAAGGTGGAAATTCATTCATAATAATTCATGTCTCATACAGATGGCCAAGGCCAACTTTATAGAGTTGTCTAATAACAACTTGAAACAATCCGATGAAACGTTCTTATCTAAAATACCAATATTCATATAAATCTAAAACAGAAAATAATATCTAAAATATCTAAACCTATCAAAAACCATGCAAATCCGGCTCGAACTCAAGTCGCACCCAATGTCTGAATCATGGTGCGATCACATCATCAAGCCAGATATTGGGTTTTCGACGACGGCGGCGGGTATAAGTTCGAAACGGGGCCCGGTCCGCATCAGCAGTACTGGACCGAGCTGAAGCAAGTAGAAGGAACCCTCGAAAATACGAAGGGAAAGACCCCATGCATTGGCTGATAAAGACTGATTGGTGTGAAAGAGGGAGGACAAGAGATCCGGCCTAAGAATTGCTGAAAACTGTCTCCGAAAATTGGAGCTCCAGATAAGTGAAGGGGAGGAGCGTTTTAGGGGATCTATGGAAGGTGAAGTTTGCCTGAGAAAGGACTATTTCCCATCTGTTTGTTTTCGGCAGACAAATTCCGCAGGAAATTTTCAAGGGGTCATTTTACAGTTCAATTTGACAACAGGTCTGAGGATTGTGAATCCAGTATGGAGTCAACTTTGAGAATTGTATTTTGGTGGCACGCATTGAGGCAATGCATTTGCAAATTCTTGCAAGGTGTATTCAAGAAGCATAGGTTGCTTGTTGGGCGTACGCCTTATGTTTTGAGGCAACATAGTGCTGCAGGGTTTGAAAATCACCTCACAGGAAAGAATAGATTGAAAAAGATTGAATTTCTAGGCCTCAAACATAACTGTAGCATCGCAACATATCCTAGGAAAAAAAATTTGGATTCAATTTATTTATCTTATGCTGAATTTGTTTTGGACCCTCTTTTGCCAAACATCACTTGAGAGGTGACTGGATGATAGTAGCATTTGTTTGATGTTTTGGTTGAAGCTCTGAAACCAAAACCAAACTGGAAACACTTTGGTTTTGATTTCTGCTGATTGAAACTAGGATGAGAAGCTAAATTGAAACATTTTCCTCTTCGGGTAGAGTGGTTCTACAGTAAGAAGGCTCAGGTTCAAAGTAGTCAACACTGGCTTTTCTTGTCTACTTTGATTGATATACGGACCATTCATATTGTCCACTGTATCATATTTTGATCTCTTTGCTATATGGCAACATTTAAGCTACCTATGTTATTTGTTTTACTACTTAAATGTATAAAAGTAGTAAGAAACCAGGTTTGTTTTGACTCACCAGTTCTTAATTTGATCTTTTTGTAAAGTTTGGAGTGTTTTCTTTTGATATCTTCAAGTAAGATATAAAATTGCTGGTACTAGTGAAACTGCTGAAGTTGAAACTTCAGTCTAGGCCTAAACCTGAACTGAATTGATACTTTTGAACCTTGATAGTAGTTCAGTTAAAGAGAGGTTGTTTTAGAATAACCTGATAATTACAATTTCGGCAGTTTCCCCACAATATCTCTTTTTATTCCCTTAATCATTAGAAATATTGCTCTTTATTACAATTATCCTTGAAATCATAAAGTCATCCCTCAAACCAAAAATAACATTTGTCCCCAAACTAATACGTCTGAGAGAATAGTTGAGTTTGTACAGACTTTTGTATTTCTAAGCTTTTCGTCCAAAATGTAGTAACTTAAGGATTAATAACTATCCTTTTCTAGACTCTGTAGACTTGTAAATCCTTAACATTGTAGATCCTCACATTGATCCTTATTAAGAGAACAAAACATGAAGATTTCCTGGTGATAGATCATTTTGTCGACCACTTGATATTCTAGGTTGACTGCAACATGCTGGACTGTATTCTTTATTTGGCTGGCTGGTGGACCAGTCAATAAATGATTAGTAGTTTGTGTCATTGTTTTAAGCTAGTATTGTGAATGCAGTGCCCTGTCATTGCAAACAGAATTTATCGGTGGCCTGTTAGTACAGTTCTCTTTGTTCAGCAAATTTTTGCTTTGTTAGGAATCAGCAGTTCCTAAGTGGATTGTAATATTTAAATAACATGAGTATTTGCTGACGCTTATAAAGTTGTTTGTCTAACAATTTGAGTTATTTATTGAAATTGCAGTTAAGATGACAGATATGAAAAATAGCAATTCTAAAGCTGCAGAGTTTGCTGCTTTGCATAAGGAATGGGATGAAACTTTGTGTCCTATTTGCATGGATCATCCCCATAATGCTGTCCTCCTTATCTGCGCTTCTCATGATAATGGCTGCAGATCTTACATTTGTGATACAAGTTATAGGCATTCTAATTGCCTAGATCGATTCAAAAAATTGAAGTTGAACAATAGAAACGGTTCATCTCAATCGAGCTCTTCCTTGCTCCAGAATTCTGGTGATGGTAGTCTTCCAACCTTGACAAACAACTTAGTTGATACCCATGAAGACCACAATCATGAAGCAAACACACTCTTTAGTTCCTTGGGCTTATCTGGAGAATTGGAAGAAAATAGCAATAACCAAATAACCAGGAGATCTTCGGAAGTTCAGGGAGAAGGAAGTATAGGTGAATCGAACTTCTTGAAGTGTCCCCTTTGCAGAGGAGAAGTGAAAGGTTGGGTGATCATTAGCGAAGCGAGGCAGTATCTCGATCAGAAGTCGAGGGCCTGTTCTCGGGAGTCATGTGCATTCTCAGGCAATTACCGGGAGCTCCGCAGGCATGCGAGACGGGTTCACCCGACAACCCGGCCGGCAGAGGTCGATCCTTCAAGACAGCGTGCCTGGCGCCGCCTCGAGCACCAGCGAGAGTATGGTGACATCCTTAGTGCAATCAGGTCTGCAGTGCCTGGCGCTATTGTGTTCGGGGACTACATCATCGAGAATGGCGATGGGGGATTGTCGGTTAATGACCGTGACAGCAGCCAGTCGGGCGAAGGCAGCAATGGGCCTGCAATCAGGTCTGCAATGCCTGGCGCTATTGTGTTCGGGGACTACATCATCGAGAATGGCGATGGGGGATTGTCGGTTAATGACCGTGACAGCAGCCAGTCGGGCGAAGGCAGCAATGGGCCTTGGTGGACAACATTCTTTCTATTCCATATGATCAACAATAGTCCAATAAGACCGCTAGAAGAGGCAAGAAGCTCGTCTCGGGCTTCTTGGCGAACTCACAGACGATCCGGGCGGCACCGCCATTTATGGGGCGAGAACCTGTTAGGGCTGCAAGATGACGATGACGATGATGAAGATGATGAGGATGAAGACATGCTCATTCCAAGGAGGCGTCGAAGGTTCGTGAGATCGAGATCCGACGAGGAGCACTCATGATGTATGGAACGTACTGGTAATTAACATCCTTTTTGGTTAGCATGAGGTTCGTTTCATTTCCTGTGAATTAGCGGTGTTTTATCATACATCGGAAAATGTGATCTGACGAGACTGGCTTGCTCTGTTCAATGTTTATCTTGATAGTTTGAGGCTGTTGCAGTCACCGGAGTGGAACATGCTGGAGCCTTGCTCACAATTTAGATTGGATGGTCCGATGTTTTCGACCTGTTGCAGGTTCACTGTCACCAGAAATTCATCTTGTAGTGTCATTTGTATGAAACTTGGCAATGAAACGTTAGCTCGGAAGTCTGTGGGTTTTTATGTTAATTATTATATTTAGGCATTCCAAAAAGGTACTAAACTGCCAAATGTGGCACATGCTAGTTATGGTCAAATTTGTTCAGTTGGCCTTCATGATGTGTACAGACCTGTTACAAGTGTAGTATATTTCTGCTACTTCAGCAGTGACTTGTGTTTTTCCAGTTTTTTTTTCTTTCTTGTATGCTTATATTTTGTATGCGAAAGGCGGAAATTTTTGCAAGAGAATTATTTCTCTTCTGTTATCAATGCAGTATCACTATTTCACAGCAATTCACCTTAAAATATGATACAGCCCTGTTTGTTTAACCAGCTTTTTTATTATGAACATGAAACTGAGGGGTGCCAGTTGATTCTCTAAACTCATGTTCTAAAATGCAATAATTGCTTCAACTTTGTGAATCTTGTTTTTGTTTAGCAGGCTGAGGAAAAATCTAGATGAAAATTGTTAGGATTGAGAAAGGAGCCGTGGCTTGGGTGAACTCGACTTGGGTCTTCGAGATTTAGTCAGAGTTTGTGAAACTTCTGAGTGCAGAGGTCACAGTTCTCTCTTTTGCCAAACAACTCAGTTAGAATAGGATCGATTTACCATCATTGTTCTTCTTTTTTTTCCTTTTTTTTTTTCCCCACTTCTTCTTCGAGGAATAGAATAATATATTGTTAAGATGGACCTCATCGTTTTGTTTTATTTCACGCAGATAGCAACTTAACCCAAGTTGTACACAAACTTCTAATACACAATTATATTTCAAATGTATTTTTGTACGTATGCAAATTCATTTTAGGGGTTTGCATATAGACCTCTTTTTTTTTCTTTTCTTTTTCTTTTTCTTTTTCTTTTTCTTTTTTTTTTTTTTTTTTGGAGAATTAGCCGTAGGCAGACTTTCCACTAAGAAGTAAATTATTATAAGAATTGCTTCTAAATTAAAGCTTGGTACGATAAAAGAAGAGAAAGATGGGGGCAAACCTAATAAGGCCTCTCCACCTGTATAAAAGTTGTGTCCAGCAGTGAAAATTGGATATCACTCGATGAGAAAGTAGGAAGACCAAGATTAAATTGAAGCAGCATCTCCTAGGCAGCTCTCAATTACGCAGAAACACTCAATCCGAAGTCAGGTAGTGTAGCATGCACGACAGGTAGCATAGAGGACTTTGCTCCTAAACAAATAAGGGAGGCCTAAAACTGACGTAGCCCTAAAAGCTACGTGACTAAGGGCCCGTTTGGCCTAAATTCTAAGAAAATGATCTCTGCATAATTGATTTTGGTTTGAAGAATTGATTTAGTTAAAAGCTATAGAGCATCTCACTGAGTTTAGATAACAAGATCGCCAAACGCTCTATTGAGCCGAAAATTATTTTTGAGCCTAAAATTACTTTTCGAAAGTTAGGCCAAATGCCTACTAAGATGAAGAAGCACAACAACGGGAGAGGAATAAGAATTTTGTCTAGCAGTGAAGATTGGGTATCGATCAATGAAGCAGACACTTCAAGAGTAAATTGAAGCAGCACCTCCTGAAGAGCCCTGAAAACTGCATGATTAAGATAAAGGAAGTATAAGGATGAGAGATAGATAAACAATCTCTTTCGAGAGAGAATAAAAAGTTAATAAACTCTAGAAATCTCCTTCTAAAATAAGTTTTGGATCCTATTTATAATAATAATAAGAAATCCAAATCCTACTTTAAATCAAATCCCAAAATTTTAGTGATTTCTTGATACAAATATATCTAATCCTAATTTAAAACTTCCAAAATCGTATCCCTAATTTTTAGAGATTTTTTACTCATAGAAAAATCATAAAACTAAAAAATCACTAAAAATACCAAATATAAAAATTCAAACAATAAAAAATAAAATTTTTAATCCTAATTAATTTTTTGACTGCCTCATTCACTTGCGTTGCAAAGATCTCGCCCCAAGATCAACTCAAACATCTTGCGGATCGAATTCAGAAAGTAACACGATCTGATGATGCAATGCAATGACATGTGCAGATTGATTTCATAAAATGATTGTCCGACTACTTGACTTAAAATTTGAAATTATTGGTACAAAATCTAGGTGTAATTGAAGGAAAAAAAATGCTTTCATATCTTCTCCTTTATGTGCTCTGAATCAGTAATTTTTCGATTTTCTCTTTCCAGCACGAGCCTTCTTTAATTGCTTCTATTATGTAAAAGATGCGCTCGATCTTATCAATCCAGTTAATAAAGTCTTCTACTTGTAAGCCTCCAAAATATTCAGGAAGGTCTATCTTGATGTTGAAATTCTTCCATCGATCGACTTGACCCACTTAACGCACCTACGCTGGTAGTTCTCTCGATGCAGCACGGTCGTGGAAAGGGTTCTTAAAGCCAGAAGACTTTGAATCATGGGGTTGCCATAAACATGGCTCTGATTTCCGACTTGAGCAAGACATTCGGTCAATGTCTCTATCTGCCTTCTCAATTTTTCGATCTTCATGTCACGAAGATCTCACTCTCTTCGGGGTGGTCTACGAGGAAGATCACTATCATTCTGGTTGTTAGGAATGCGCATACCTACGTTCCGATTGTAATTTGGAGTATTCTGATTTCGTTTTTGATCTCCAGCCATGATACATGGCCAAGAAACACTTCCAAAGGCTTTGAGACTAAATTCCACTATTTAAGACTAAATTGCACTACTTATGTAACTTCTCAAATAATATAACATAGTCTTAAATAGTGCAACTTAGTTCTAAATAATATAACTATTATTTTTGTAGTGCAATTTAGCCTCAAATGGTACAACTTAGCCTAAATGGTGCAACTTGCTCTTCGTCCTCCTCCTCCACCGCGGTTGAAGTTGAGGCCGTCAAGTGCATCACGCACCTCCTTCCTCCCGCAGTGGAGAACGAAGAGTGACCTCGGGGGGAGGTCACACATACCGAAGCCGAGGAAGAGGAAAGTCGGCGCCACGGTTCGAGAGGCGGTAGTTGTCAAAGGGAGCAGCGTTGGGGGAGGAAAGGAGGAGGGTTACGTTGTCGTCGTTTTGAAACTGCGCCACCACCGGTAAGCAGTGGGGGAGGAAGAGGAGGGAAAACTGAGAGGAGAGAGTAAGAAACGGCAGAGGAGGAGGGAGACGGACACGAGAGAGAAAGGAAAGAGAAAGAGAAATAAGGCAATTTGGTCCGTTTATTAGAAAATTAGACCGAATTTGCAAAAATAAAAAATATGACCTATTTGCAAAAATTGAAAACTGTGAGAATTCAAAGTTTGGAAATTTGAATTCTATGTTCCTCTCCCCTGTTACTGTGTATTTGATCTGTATACGTATATATATCTGTATAAGTGTATATATATATGTATATGTTATGTATATTGCGTGTATTTTATTGTTTTAAGTTTTGTTGCGGAGAGAGAACGGCTTAACGGCGCAATTCGGAGTCCGTTTCTGATGATCCAAAATGGTAGTTTCGATGTCCCGGCAGTGCTGAACGCGATGGCGCAATCCGTTTCGACATGCGACAAACGGGTTGAGAGATTTTGCATGTTCTTCGCCGAGGGGTCGTATTGTATATTTTGCAGTTTCGCGATCTGGACCCTGTTTCTCGCACCGTTTCGCGTGAGCTCGAATGTGGAGGGGTGTCTGGGCATTTTGTTCCTGCTGTGAGGGGCCCAGGGGCTAAATTCTATTTTTGAGGGGTGTTTTTGCAAAAATACACATGTGTATATGTGTGTTGTGTGTGTGTGTGAGTGAGAGTGAGATCTCCTCACTTCCCCTCTCTTCTCCCTCAGCTCCCAGAGGTGAGCCCCTCTCCCCCAGCTCCTCTGCCATCTCCCCGAGCTCCGCCGGCCGTCGCCGGCCACCCCCCTGGCCGGCGCAACCCCGGCCAACTCCCTCTCTCCCTTTTCTTCTTCTTTTCCTTCTTCTTCTTCTTCTTCTTCTCCTTCCCTGCGGTGTGCACCCAGGGGGAACCCACGCTTGAGCTCCCCCGAGGTGGCACGACCGCCGGCGACGAGCCCTGCCGCCGGGAACCGCCGGGAGCCGCCGCCGAGCTGCTGCCAGCTGCTGCTAGGGCAGCTGCTGGCCGAGGCAGCTGGACCTGAGCCGCCGTCGCCTCCCGCCGCCTTGGAGGGTGCGCGCCGCCACCCTTTGGACCTCCGGCGCCGCCCCCTACCTCTCCGGCCGTCGCCGTGCCGCCGGAGCGCCGCCGCAGCCGCCGCGGGCTCAGCATGGGCAACTAGGGCAGCCGCGGCCGAGCTCCCTCCGCCGCCGCCACCGCCGGACTTTTTTGTCGCGGTCAATGGCAGGCCGACGTTCGGCGACCTCCTCTTGCCGGTGCTTGCGTCGCCGCCGGCTGCCGTCGCCGTCCGTTGCCGCGCCGCCGTGCTCTAGCCAACTTGAGAGTGGGCCTTCTTCCCGCGCCGCCGCCGCTGCTTCCTGCCGCCGGCGGAGGTGAGCCCCCTCTTCCTCACCTCCCCCGCACCCATCCCTGGCCGCCGCTGGCCGTGCATGTCGGCCGGCAGCCGGCCGGAGCTTGTTGCTCCTGCCAGGGTCCCTTTTTGCTTTGTTTGGGCCGCTTGCTTGTGTTTGAGCTCCCCGATGCCTCCCGAAGTCCGGGAAGGTGAGCACGATGATCGCGGCGATGCGCTGATCATCATGTTCACCTTAGATTTCGTTTTGGTTGAGCCGTTTCGCTGTTCGGCCTTTGTCGAGCAATTTATCGCATGTACTCGCTATTTTTATGGGTTTTCTGGGCTTGCGACTGGTCCTGTCGCAGTGGGGCTGTGAGCACGGCCTCCGTTACATCGTTACCTATCCGCTGGTGCTTGCGGAAGGTCGTGCGGATGTACGGATTGCTCGAACGGCCTTAATTACGCTTGTTATGTATGTAATCGTTGCTTGTTTTGGGACTTTGGTGTTTGTGGCATCGTTGCGATGCTGCGGGCAGCAAGGGCATGACCCTTGAGACCCTGTGGACTGGTTGTCCAACCCCTTCGCCCTCCGCGGAGATCCAGATTTATTTTCGATGCGTTTTTCGATGAAATAGTCGGCGAAACGCGTGTTTTTAGTTGTGCGACTCACTTGCTGTTTTCGCAAGTGACTTGGCTTCGTCATTTAGCCTCGTTGGCTGTTCCTCATCGCTGTCCCGAAGTTCTGAGGACAGCGGATGAGTGACGAAGGGTTTCGGTGCCAAATCGGCATTTTTCGGGAACCCGGGAAGCCGTTTCGGGTGCATTTGTGTTCGTGGCACCCCGAGCTTGTGCTCGCTGCCCTGTCTCCCTGTTTTGGTGTGTTGGGGACAGCGGAGGACCTGGTTTGGTTGTTGGTACCCCTGTGGGGCTTAGTGTGGTTTCGGGATCGTTCGGTGGGATTTCCGGGCGATCCGTCGGTTTCGGGATGTGAGGATTTTATGTTTGGTGTCGACTTGGTGGACCTTGACCCTGTGAGTCTTTCGTAGGTCTTGTCGCGGTTCCCGAGAGCCGTCGGTGTTAGGCTCTAGCGTTTCGACAGGTGGGTACTTCGATCCGGAGTCGGTTCAGTGGACTACGGTGATACCATTCTATCCCTTCTCTTGATTTCAGTTATTAGTTCACTTGACTCCCGTTGACTCTACTTATATATGCTTGGATAGTAGAGTAGTTGTGGTTTGCATGATTCTTGAGACGACCCAGTTGGTCGGTAGTGATCGCCTGTTGTTCCGAGCGATCCTCGTTGTGGTTTATCAGTTGCTTCACGGCTCGTTGCCGTTCTGTGGATTGAGCATTCGCATCGATCGTCACAGCTCCCTAGCACCTCACGTATGCCAGCGGTCTGATCGGTGACCGTTTGGGCTTCTTTTTCGGAAAAGGGTCTTTGAGTTTGGTTCCGACCCGTGAGCCTCGACGCAGGGCGTCTGGTAGGTTTTGTGCCGTTGGTTGAGCAGGTTGTGACAGTGCCAGGGATACGTCCCGGTGGCTATGGATTGGGTTTACTTTGTGGTTATCTCCATTGATGCATATACTAGTTGCTAACAGTAGCATAGTTGTTCAATTGTATGTCAGCCTCATACTTACTTGTGCTACTGTTTACCTTATCTATCTTTTTGTTGACCCTCGTGCCGGTGTGTACACCTCGCCTTCGTCGGCTTGCGGTACCCACTCGGAGGGGAGACATGTTTACATGTTCTCACCCCCGCCCTCGTTGTTGTTTTCAGGTGAGCAGGGTGGTGAGAGTCGGGACGCAGCGAGGCACGCCTAGTTAGTGGTACTAGAGGTCCCGACCTGTGAGGCTTCCCTCTCCAGATTTGGTTATTATCCTTATCCTCTATCAGTTAGTTATGGATATGGTTCAGTTACACTATGGTTGTTTTGTCTAGCATGCTATGGTTTTGGTACAGTTATATTTTGGATGTGCTTTCTTGCATGCTTAGATATTGTGGATTTGGTTTAGTATTCACGTGTGGATTGCATGCTTAGACTCGTTGGATGCTGATGCTTTAGATCTATCATTGTTGCTTTATGTCGCACATCTTGGTTTTCTACCCCTCGTGGTAGCGTTTGCAAATAAAGGTTTCCGTGTGGGAAACAGTTTTCAAATGAATTTCCGATCGATCGACTTTTGAGATTTCAAAAGAGAGTTCTCGTGTGGAGAACGGTTTTCAAATGATTCTTGAATGTTTGATATTAGGGTTTCAAAATAAAGCTTCTGGATAAGGAGCAATTTTCTAGAATGATCTGTTGTTTGTGCATCGCATCATCCTTCGCCTAAGGACTTGCTTAGATTCATACAGGTTTAAGGACTGTTAGCTGTATGAATCTTATTGAGCTGTTGTGTTGTTGTGATGAATGAATGGTGGTTGTGATCATGTTGTATGTTGTGTACGCCATGCAAATACAGGGGAGGCTCTGTCCGTGTGTACAGTGGACCCTGTATTTGTGGTGGGTCTGTACGTGGCACGGGCTAGGCTTTCAAAAAAAATTGGTACGTATTTTCGCTTCTAAAACTAGCCCGGGGCGTGACAAAAACCAATAGATTTTTTATGCAAATTGGTCATTTTGAATTTAATGACTCAATATTGACATTTTTAAAATTATACCTAGGATATTATTTTGAATGAGTGCTATTTAACTTAGATACAAAATTTGTAATCATTTTTTAATCTCATTCAACTTTAAAGTTTGAATTAAAATAAAAATTATTTGGGCAAGCTACCTTGTAATCTCTCTCTCTCTCTCTCTCTCTCTCTCTCTCTCTCTCTCTCTCTCTCTCTTTGTGTGTGCCTCTCTCAAGCTAACCCACATCTCTATCTCTCTTTTGGCTCTAACTCTCTCTCAATTTCTACTGCATTTGTCTGCGAAACTTGGCCTCCTCTAACCTTTTTGATGTCACACCCGGACCATTAGATTCTACAATAGGCTTGCCCTCTTATCTCTCTTCTCCCATCTCTCTATATTTCTCACACTTCTCTATCTCTCTCTCTCTCTCTCTCTCTCTCTCTCTCTCTCTCAAGCTAACCCACATCTTTATCTCTCTCTTGACTCTAACTCTCTCTCTCAATTTCTACTACATTTGTCTTCAAAATGTGGCCTTCTCCAACCCTTTTGATGTCGCAGCTAGACCATTCAATTCTACAATAGGCTTGTCCTCTTATCCCTCTGCTCCCATCTCTTTATATTTTCACACTTTTCAATCTTTTTTTTCTCTTTCCTCTTCCTTTTCCATGACATCTCAATGGCAGAAAGGCATAGTCGCTGCCAGTCATTGCTCATCTTCACAGTCCATACCAGTCATAAATTATCTAACATATAGAGAGAGTTTTGTCTGATTTTCCAACAATCAACATCGATTTGCGCTCCGATCTAAATTCCTCTCTCTATCTTTTTATATATTTAATTATGATAACTTTTTAATTATGTTTCGCAATGTTTTTTGATTTTAACATTTCGCAATGTTGACTCTATTATTGTTTCAATTATCTTCGTCTACCTTTTGCGCTGTTTTTTCGCTATTCGATGCTTTTCTCTCCTCCAATCTGTCCAGCACTACTGATGTTACATCTATTTCCGTTCTGAAACTTGGCAGACTTAAAAGAAAGTAACGTTCGGCGGTGGATTGAAGGACAAAAGTTCAACCGAAAATACAGACTGGATGATCGTTTTTGTCTATATTATTCCATATATTTTTCTATATTGTAAGCTTCACGTTCATAAGGTTGATTAATTTATTAGTTGATGCTTAGGTTGGGAGGTTGATTCACATATCTTCATCTTTTCTTCTCAGTTTGAAAACCGTTAAACTTTATCTTTCCATTTCTCTAATTTTGAAAATTCTATATTTTTTCCTTCTTTTTTAATACGAAATATACTTACTTTTTTCCCCTAAAATTCTACAATAATGTATTCAAGTTCTACATTTCTAATAAATTACCTACAGACTTAACCTACAAACATAATAAATAAAATACGAGATATATTATAAAAAATTAAATTATATCTTCATTTTTCGTGTATGCGCATTGCAAAAATGCTTGATTAGTCCATACCACTATTAAAAAGGAGTTTTATTTTTAACTTTTTTTATTCCAATATTGCTATTATCATCTAATGTAATGACTATCACCTCCTATTAATATCGGACCGTTGGTTGTCGTCATAATCTTTATAACTGTCGGATATTTCTACTTTAAAAATAATTTGGTATTATATAATAAATTTAGGCCATCAGATCTCATCTGACGAATAATACTTTAAGTATCTGTCATATTTATTGACGAAATTATCCTTCTTATACCCCCACACAGTTTAATACCGCACATTCGCTTTAATCCCGCATATTCTCACGTTTTCCCATACCGCATGTTTTTACGTCTTTCGTTTCTATGATGCTGCCTGATTTGTAAATAATCTCCACGATTTCAATTTTAAAAAAAACTCCACAATTTTCAATCACAATTTACATCACTAAACCTCTCTATTTTCCTATCTCAACACATCTCGCATTTCCTCTCCATTTTCCTCTCGGTCAATCCTCTTATCTTTTTTCCCTCTCCCCCTCCGTTGCACGCCCTATCTGCCGCAGTCAGAGATATCTCATCGCACCTGTCTCTCTCCGTTGCAATTACTACTTTAGTTGTGCCTTGTAGCAGTCTGGCCAAAGATATCTCATCATGCCTTCTCTCCTTGTAATCAGCTTCACGTGCTTCAACTTTTTCCTTCTCTATCATTGTTCTACGGCTCCATGATATCGCCTTATAACCTATTTCAGGCGCTCATTAATACCAGCTTTTATAATTTGGGGCAAATATTAGTTTGATTTTCGCACATTGTATTTAGTTTGCGATGTTTGAATATATTGGATGATGCTAGTAGTAATTTTCCAATTCAATAAAAAAAATGAGCATCATGCCAAAATAATTTAGGACATGCAAACTTTACATACCAAAAATGATTTAGGCCATACAATTCATACTATTTTAGTTTTCATGCAAACTTTTCACGCTTAGACCTCTTTAATGGTTACAAATCATATCATTTATTATGATAAAAAAATATTTGAAAGCCCTCTATCTTAAGGCCATTTTTGAATTAGCCCCGTAATTTTTTTTTATAATCCATACTACAATAAAAAGAGAGGGTTTTATAATTTTTTTTGTTTCCAGATTTTTCATTATCCTATAATAAAATGACAGTGGCCTCCTATAACATCCAATCATTGATTGTTTCGTGAAAATCTAATAGCTGTCGGATATTTTTATTTTCAAAAAAAAATTTATATTATGTGATAATTTTAAGCCATTAGATCTCATGCGGCAAATAATAATAATAAAAATCTGTCATAATTTTTTCTGTAATTATCCTTTCCATATATACTCTCTTGCATGTTTCACGTTTTCCAAGAAATCTCTATGAAATATCCAACTATAAAATCTCCACAATTTTCTATCAAGATATTTCATTGCTAAAACCTCCTTTTCTCTCTTAACCTAAAAAATTGCTTTCATCTTATCCCTCCATACCACAAAACCCTCCCATTGTCGTAAAATCCTGTCGCATTTGAAGCTACCTCTACATATTCATCCTCTCTCATTGTCTTGCTCTTCTTTCTCGCTCTCTTGCGTTAGAAAAATTTTGGATCATTGATTTGGATTGAACAAATGACAAAAAAATAATTTGTCATTGTTACACCTATAGGCTGGTAGTCAAAATGTTAAAATCAAAATTTAATCTTATAGATATAATATATAATATTTATAATGAGTCCGGCTACTATACTCTTATGAGTATAGAACATTTTGTACTCATAAGTTTTCAACCGTTAGATTTATTCCTTTGATCATTTTCACCCGTTATATCATACTATTCAACCAACCATCCTCTCAACCCTAGTAGACCACTATCATCCTAACCGGAAGCCACTATCATCCTAACCGCACATTCCTTTATCCAACGTCCGAAAACTTATAGGAATAAATGGGTCTATACTTATAAGAGTATAGTAGCCCTAGCATATTTATAATATATATATAGAGAGAGAGCTAGGCTTCTAGATCTATAGTACCGGGGCTCCGGTACTATAGTCTCGTTTGCAACTTTAGAAAATTCAAATCAATGATCCATACCGTTAAAACTGATCTATGGTATTTAAAGTTTTTAGGAATAAAATTTTATATTTTTTGACATAGTTTATTTTATGATAAAATTATTTCAAAATTATCAATTTTCAATGGCTAGTATGGCAAGTTTGTAGTTTAACGGTGTAGAAGAATCTAAATTTATTCAAATTTTGACAGAAAATACTTTAAATTATCTAGATCACGATCAACATCCTTGATCTTGAATTTAAAAGTTCAATTTTGAAATTTTAAAGATTGTTCAATTTCAACTGTTCATTTTGACATGATTTACTTACTAAGTAAACGATGTCAAAAAAGATTAAAAATTTATTTCTAAGAACTTCATATATCTTAGATCATATTTAATGGTGTGGATCGTTGATTTAAACATTCTAAGATCGAAAACGAGATTATAGTACCGGAGCTCCGGTACTATAGATAGTATAGTAGCCTAATTATATATATATATATATATATATATACATATATATACATACTAGTTCACTGTACGTGCAAATGCACGTAACAATTATTTTAATTTATCTTAAATCAAATATAAATTAATACATTATATTTATTTAAAAAATTTATAATAAAATTTATATTTTATAAATTCATATGTTATATTTTATTAGAAAATATTTGTAATATTGTATATTGTTCTTTTTTTATATACATTTAATATTTTTATATATTTTTTAATTTCTGATGAATCTAAAATTTAAGTATGTGCTTTAAACTAAAAGCATCAAAATTTACTTCACATTTATTTCAAAATTTAAAATTTAATTTTGATCCACTATATAATTAATTTTTTTAATTGTTAATTCAAATTTGATATTAAAAGTTAAATTTAATTCACAATTTAAATTCAAATTTAAATTTTAATGTAAAATAAATGGATAGAAATGTTATTTTTTAACAGATTGATCATAACCGTTCATTTCTATTTGAAATATTTTAAACAAATTGATCATAACCGTTTGTAGAATTGTTCGCAAAATTTCGGGTCTTCTTTTTCAGCTCTGATCACTCGATAATTTCCACAAGCACAAATTCCACTTTTTATGGGTCCAGAGATTCTTTCGCAAAACAATCCATCTTTTTCTGGTTTATTGGTTTTATAATGAAAAGTATAGGGTTTTGTCACCTCTCCAACTATCTCTCCATTAGGTAGGATTTTGTTGGCCCAAGCCTTTATTTGTTGAGGAGTATATATATATATATATATATATATATATATATATATATATATATATATATATATATATATATTAGCAGGACTACTGTGCTATTAAGAGCATAGTAGTTCTTATGCTCCTAAGTTTCTAACCATCCGTCAAGTTTGATGGGTGGTTAGGATATGATGAGAGAGAGAAGAGATATTGTACAGAAATTTAAGGAGAGGAGAAATTGTGACACTCAATTTCTCCTCAATTTCTCTTCTCTCTCTCTTCCTAACCACCCATCAAATTTGATGGATGGTTAGGAACTTAGGAGCACAGGGGCTGCTGTGCACCTAATAGCACAGTAGCCCTGCTATATATATATATACACACACACTAGGGCTACTATACTTTTATGAGTATAGAAACTTTTGTACTCATAAGTTTTCGACCGTTGGATGAAGGGATGTGCGGTTAGGATGATAGTGGTCCCCCAGTTAGGATGATAGTGGTTCCTTAGGGTTGAGTGAGTGATTGGTTGAATAATATGATCTAATGGATGGAAATGGTCAAAGGGGTAGATCTAACGGCCGAAAACTTATGAGGACAAAGGAGTCTATACTTATAAGAGTATATTAGCCGGACTCATACACGATTATTTCACTTTACTTTTTACGTGACGTGCATTGCACGTGCACTACGCTAGTATTTAAATAAGTGAATGAAGGTGACGGGGCACAAGTGGTTGCAAGGAAAAGAGGAAAAAAAAAAAGAAGAAGCATATAACATTCCATCCGTATATTATGAAAAGCCATTGCAAATTCAAAAACAAAATGAATTTGCAACGCAAAATCTCTTCCTTATTTCATTTGAGAACATTTGTGTGAGTATGTAATAGTATAGAAAGCATGCTACTTTATGCAAAAAAGTTTTATAACACTAATAACTGACCAGGCCCAAATTATCGACTCAAAATGTTTAGATCTAATTATTATTACTAGTCTCCAATTCTTGTATTCTGAATCATAATTCTTTTTCCAAATACTGTCTCCATACATTACAAAGTATACCTCATACAACTTAAAACTAGCATTCTATATGACAAATTCCTACATAAAAAACATAATAGCTTACTAAAAAAAACACAAAAAGAAAAAAGAAAAAAAAATGGCAAAACGTAATAAAAAATTTGGACCACTTTTTAAATAAACTGATATTAGCTTACAGTTCCAGGATTACAGAGTTCGATCTGGAAATTGAATAATATTTCAAACAATTAATAAGTAGGAATAATAATATTTGAATCAATTATAAATTAATTGCCATTCAAATAATAGGCAACCACTGTACACCTAAAGATCCATGCCACAAGCATGCGACAATTTCTAAAGCCAATATTATATACAGGGTGCCAAGAAAAGATGAAGGAAAAAAAGGCAGTTGTTGGAAGAATAAAATTTCCAACAAGAGAATCGAAGATTTATTTAAGAGTTTCATAATTCTTGATAACTAGCTAAGGAACCTGTGCTACAGATTTATTTTTTAACCAATAATTTGTAAATAATAGAATATTTTTATTTATAAAGTAAATTCTTTAAATGCGAGGAAAAGCACCAGAAAAAAAATAAACACTGCAGATCTATAATTGAGCAGAGTCAAAATTCTAAGCAAAACTGAATCTAAGCAAGACACAGAATTTCGTCAAAGTTTCTGCCATTTTAAAAAACAGCAACAACTTAATTATTTATTATATTTTCGAAGAAACAAAGCCGCAAAATTAAAAGATATAAAGATGGAACTATCTTGCTCAAATTTGGCTCAGATTTGTTAATATATAGAGAGAAAAAATTCGGCCACAAATGGTTGCTTACCAAGCAAGCGGGCCAAATTTTGTCAACTGTAGATAGAAATCGTAAACAAATTAACCAACTCTTTCTTTTCAATCAGAATAAAATATCAGGTTGTCTAAACCAAGAATTTAAATGCCCATCGATACGGACCGTATCTATCGTGCCAACAAGATATCGGCACGATACAGTCCCCGTGCCAAAGGCACGCTCAAACCCCTCAATTCTTCAAATTAGTAAGTAATTTTTTCAATAAAGTTCAAAAGATTTGATAAAAATATATATTAATAAATCGTTAGAATATTTTGTTGCTGAAGAAAATAAATATTTCATGCCATTATGTGTCAGCACACATGTATTTTTTGTGACCGGCACGCATCGGCACGCACCGTGCCGTACCGTGCCGACAAGTTTCCGGCACGACCCCGTGACACGGCACTTAAATCCATGGTCTGAACAACAATATCGTCACAGCCAAAAGAAGAACACTCAAAACTAATCCAAAGCAAGCACACAATACCGAAGTAAATACAAATGACTGAACTCGTTTTTATATAAATCTTTTTTTCCCCAATAACCTCCACCAAATTCAAATAAGTAAAAAAAAACTGTCTAAATCATGCAATACAGAATAGAAGACTGGTTCCATGACAAAAATTTTTGTAGTGTTCGTAACCATAATCATTTGTTAATAAACACCAACCTAATTTTTCCAAATTTTAAGTTCCAAAATTTTAACATTATTTTAAGAACCAAACCTGAGAATTTGAAAAAAAATTCTGATTCTGTACTAAACCATCAAAAGAAGGCGAAGAAGCAAAGGAGCGTCTGCATTCGGATCTTAAAAAAAAAAGGAGCAACAAATATGATCAGAATTTGGTCAGCCTTTATATTCTTTCTGCTAAATTAGCAGCCAGTGCACACACAATCCTCACACATACTATGCCACTCTAGATGTTAAAAAATATACGGACGGACAACCGAATTCGCTTCCTTGTTGAAAACTCAAAGCCATAAATAAGAGAACCTGCATTGGAACCTTTCTTCTCCAGAACCAAAATGATTCACCTATAAAAAAACATATATCGATAGAAGTAACCAGAAACAAATCCTATCGTCGCATGCATCCAACATTAGCCAATTCGCGAGTAAAAAAATTTCAAAACCCTTAGCATAACCGTTGCAACAATAATAGTTCAGTTCGAAACAATAGTTCGGGGTAAAATTGAAAGCAAGCTTATCTTACTTCCAATCAATCAGGAGATGACGCTGTTAGCTCTCGGATGGCCCAATCTTCTACGCCCACTAACGACAAAGAGGAGCTTGATACATATTTTTTTTTTGTGGGAAAAAACCCGAAAAAGAGAACCGGAGCCAGTAAAAATAAAAAAGGTGAAAAAAAACTTGGAAACAGTAACCAAAGGCAGTAATTAGTATCAAAATAAGTAGAGACAACAACAACATAAACACTTTCATGGATCAAGAACTTTGAGAAGAAACCTGCCAAAATTCGGGAAATTTTTTTTTTGCTGCAACAACAAAACAGAGAAGAAGAAGAAAGGGAGCGAAACAGCAGAAGAGGGCAGAAAGCGAACACACTACAAAAGCAGTACTTATTATCATCAAGACTTCTGCAGTATGCATAATTCGATCTCCATTTGCACCTAAGAAGGCACGACAACTTGACCGGCCTATTAGCGATCGTTGCAGTCTGTTTACCATTAAATGCTGGGGTTTTGTAGCATCTCTTCACCTATTAATGGGTATTGACACCGTTTAGCCCACTGGTGTTCTCGATTCCTCCGTAGTACCGCCTTCCCTGCCCCCCTCTCAATCTCCACCACGCCAAATTGGCGTGGCCTGCGTCTTTGCCAGATTAGGTGGAGAGTGGGGCTGCTATTGTCTTTGCCATTACCTCCGATCTTAGAAGGAGAGCAAATACTGCGACAGGAAGAAAGCAGCAACAAACAGGCCACACGGCAAAACCAAAAAAAAACACACGCACACATTTCATGCAGGGAAATGCATATGAAGGCTCATGTAGCAAACAGGCAACGCTTTAATAGGGAAAAAAAAAATAATTGGAAAAGCAAAACAAAACGGCAAATCAAGCAAAAAAAAAAGGAAAAAATAATAGGCTCAACCTTTATTTTCATAATCATAATTTATCAAATTCAATAGAAAAAATATTTGGTCAATATACGATGCAATAGTCAAGCAACAATAGTTGGCATCCATAGGCTGCGGTGATTGTGTAGGAATTTGAATTTTGAAATTTTATAATTTGAATTTGAATTCTTCTCTCTCTCTCTCTCTCTCTACATATATGTAAGTATATATGAATTTGTATATATATGTGTGTGTATTTGTTGTGTTTTTGTGTTGGAGACGAAGGGGATGGGTTTTGTCGCGAATCGGCGACCGTTTCTGGAGATCCAAAATCGTAGGTTCGATGTCTCGGCAGTGCTGATCGCGATGGCCCAATCTGTTCGTGAATCCGACCGTCGGATCGTGAGATATCGCGAGATCATCGCTGAGAGGTCGAAATGCATGTTTTGATCTCCCTGTCCGCTGGTGCTCGCGGAGGGTCGCGTGGACGAACGGAGTGCTCTATCGGCCTTCTTTGAAATTGTGCGTATGTTGCTTGTATTAGGGCTTTTGTGGATTGTGGCAGCGTGGTGACGCTGCGGGCAGCAAGGGCATGACCCTTGAGGCCCAGTGGACTGGTTGTCCAATCTCGTAGCGCCTTCGCGGAAATCCGATTTGATTTTCGGTGCATTTTCCGACGAAATAGTCGGCGGAACGCACGTTTCGGTCGTGGGACCCCCTGGTTGGTTTCGTGGGTGACCTGGCTTTGTCGCTAAGCCTTATTGGTTGTTCCCCTTCACTGTCCTGAAGTATCGAGGGCAGCGAACGAGCGACGGAAGGTTCCGGTGCCAAAATCGGCATCTTTCGGGAACCCGGAAAGCCGATTTTGGGTGCATTTGTATTCGTGGCACCCCGAACTTGTGCCCGCTGTCCTTTCACCTTGTTTGGTGTGTTAGTGGACAACGGAGGACTTGTGTGGCTTGTTGGTACCCCTCTGAGGCTCGGTTTGGGTTCGGGATCGTCCCGGCGGGTTTTCCGGACGATCCGATGGTTTCGGGCTGTGAGAGTTTGTTTGTTAGTGTCGACTCGGTGGGTCTTGACCCTGTTAGTACCTCGTAGGTCCAGTCGACTTTCCTGTGAGCCGTCGGTGTTAGGCTCTTCGTTTCTACAGGTGGGTACTTCGATCCGGAGTCGGTTCAGTGGACTAGCGGTGATACCGTTCTATCCCTTTCTCTTGCATGTTGATTATTAGTTCACTAGACCCCCTTTCCTCAACTTTTGTGAGCTTGCCATTAGTAGAGTAGTGTGATTGCATGGTTTATTGTGATGACCTGGTTGGTCGGTGGTGATCGCATGTTGTTCCGAGCGATCCTTGTTACTCGTATATCAGTTGCTATACTCGGCTTGTTGCCGTTCTGTGGATTGAGCATTTGCATCGATCGTCGCAGCTCTTCTAGCACTTCACGTACACCCGCGGTCTGATCCACCGCTTAGGGTGTTCTTTTTCGGAAAATGGTTGTGGTTTCCGACCCGTGAGCCTCTTGTCATGTGCATCTGCGGAGGTTATGTGCCCGTGAGTGAGCATTTCGTGACAGTGCCAGTGATCCGTCCCTGTGGCCTGGTGGTGATTGGGTTTCATTACTTATCTACAGTTGATGCATATGCTATTTGCTTACAGTAGCGTAGTCGTTCGTATATTGATCATACTCATGCTTACTTATGCTACTGTTTTACCTACTTATCTATCTGTTGACCCTCGTGCCGGTGTGTACACCTCGCCTTCGTCGGCTTGCGGTACCCACTGGGAGGGCAGACATGTTTATCATGTTCTCACCCCCCGCCATCGTTGTTTTTTTAGGTGAGCTGGGCGGTGGGAGTCGGGACGTGGTGAGACGCGACTAGTTAGTTGCATTAGAGGTCCCGACCTGTGTTACCGCAGTTTTGGTTATCACCCTGACCTTCTCTATTTAGTAGTTTTGCTATGGTTCAGTTACACTGCTTGCTCAGTTACCTTGTGTTGTTTGCATGCGTGGATATTGTGGGATTTTTGGATGACTATGCTTTAGTATATTGTTCTTGGATTTGTCATTGTCGAGTTATGTGATCATCTGTGTATCATGGATTTCTACCCCTCGTGGTAGCGGTTTTCAAAATAAGGTTTCCGTGTGGGAAACAGTTTTCAAACGGCTTTCGATCGATCGGCTTTTGGTTTTCAAAAGAGCGTTCTCGTGTGGAGAACAGTTTTAGAGTGATCTTTAAATGATTGAGATTAGGGTTTCAAAATAAAACTTCTGGGTAAGAAGCACTTTTATAGAATGATCTGTTATTTTGTGCATCGCATCATCCTTCGCCTAAGGTCTTGTTTAGATACATGCAGGTGTTAAGGACGGTTAGCTGTATGCATTGGACATTATGATTGTCGTGTGTGTGATGAATGAATGGTGGTTGTGATCCTGTTTGTATCGTGTGTACGCCGTGCAAATACAGGGGAGACTCTGTCCGTGTAGTCAGAGGGACCTGTATTTGTGGCGGGTCTGTACGTGGCTCGGGCTAGGCTTTCAAAAAAAATGGCACGTTTTTTCGCTTCTAAAACTAGCCCTGGGTGTCACGCCCCGAGACCGCCAATTTGGTCGGTGCGGACACGCACACAGACCCGCCGAACGGACAGAGTTTCCCCTGTACGTCCATGGCGTCACAACCAGTACAATTCAAGAGGTTCCAAATAGGAATAGAATTCATACATAGATTGCATAAGGAAAGCATCATAAATTACTATGCTATTACAAGCATTCACAATACATCCACGTATTATAGTTTTTGTCCTTGTTCTCTTTCCAAATACAACCAAATTGTTATTACATTCCTTTCATTCCAATACACCTAAGCTACGCAGTAGAGGGTACATCTATCCTGGTCATAGTTGTAGGACGCTAACTATCAGGCTACGTCCTCCCCTCGCGCCGCCGCGCCGCTCACGTGTGGACCTGAAAAATAGTGGGATGAGAACTATCTAAAATAGTTCCCAGTAGGTAAGGCCACCCAAGGGAGAAGCTCGACCCACCAGGTCCAAAGGAAGCATAAAAGCATGGTTAGTACATATACATAACTTGCAAGCATATAACTCTACTATATGCAAAAACAGTAAACATGCTTATGCTTCAACAAATGCGATAATAAAATCCATGCAATACATTTTTCACTGCTATTCCACTATCCATTTCATAATCAACCTGCTCCTAAGGTTCATTCACCTTAGCTAAGCCACACACGACTCACTCTCGAGTCAAACATCATTGGGCCACCACCCTCCTAAGGTTTACTTACCACGACTCACTCTTGAGTCAAACATCATTGGGCCACCGCCTCTCTAAGGTTTACTTACTTTAGTCAAACCTTACCCGACTCACTCTAGAGTCAAATATCATTGGGCCACCGCCCCTCTAAGGTTTACTTACTTTAGTCAAACCTTACCCGACTCACTCTAGAGTCAAACATCATTGGGCCACCGCCCCTCTAAGGTTTACTTACTTTAGTCAAACTTTACCCGACTCACTCTAGAGTCAAACATCAGCGGACTACCGCCTATGTCCAGGCCTGAGGAGATGAACATGCCACATACACCTCAGCCATCAATCCACTCGGCAGGTGAGGGATATACCACATACACATCCGATACTCAAACCACTGCCGAGCGAGGAGAACCACACATACCCGCAGTTATGAGTCACTTGCCGGGCGAGGAGGACCACACATACCCGCAAGTATAATCTGCTGCCGGGCGAGGAGAACCACACATACCCGCAGCCACAATCACTTGCCAGGCGAGGAGAACCACACATACCTGCAAGTATCAGTCTAGGGATTCCGAAATCCATTCCAAAGTCTCAAGGGTTCATCTTTTACCCTATATTATCAACCTCTCTAGGTTTACATTCTCATGTCCAAGTGGTCATCCTACCACTTATTTTATCACCTAGGTTCCACAACGCTAGGTCATATGTTTTTCCCACCTAGATTCACCCGACTCTAGGTTAATAACATTCCAATACAAGTGGTCTCTCTCTACCACTATGTTTCCAACCTATGTTTAATGACACTAGGTTCAATGTCCTGTTTAAGTAATCTTCCTATCACTATGTCTCTCAACCTAGGTTCAACGACTCTAGGTTCACACACATTACAAACCAAGTGGTCTTTCTACCACTATGTTATACAACCTAGGTTTACCCACTCTAGGTTCATCACCTGATCCAACCTATGTTTAATAACACTAGGTTTAATACCATCACATTCCAACCTATGTTCAATGACACTAGGTTTAATACCATCACATTCCAACCTATGTTCAATGACACTAGGTTTAATACCATCACATTCCAACCTATGTTCAATGACACTAGGTTTAACATGCATACATCACCTTTCAAGTATATATATATATTTATTATGAAATACTCGAATTCTCTTACATGCAAGGTGAGCCCATGGCTCAAATCACTTGGATATACACCCAATGCCAACATGCACATTACAGTTCTTTCTTATCCTAGTTGTCCATACCTAGGATTTCTAATTTTACATGGTCTCTAGTCCTTGTTTAACCACATATCAAGTTCTCTAGCGTATAGAGAAAATTAGCTCACCGCTATGTCCACACCTAGGCATACACATGTCCATTTGTATCTATGTGTTCTACATGCCTATAGTTCCAATCCATGGTAGTTAATGGTATTAACATCATATGATCTACACATTCATATTTACCACTTACCAATTAACCTACCATTACATGCATCAAGTAAAATAAATTATACTTTACTCTTTCGACATGGAAGTGACCTAATCACTTCGGTAAACACAAACCCACCTCACAAAGCTCCCTAATTGCTTGTAGACACTTGCAATTAGGCTCTTTTCCTTGGCCTCAAGCTTAGTCTTCAAGCTCCTTACCCTAACACACATGAAGGATTCGTTAATCCGAGTCGAACTCATAACGATCCAATCTCTTAGAATCACTCAAAATCGAGTTGTCCCACATGTTTTACTAACCTCCAACTAGGGTTTTAAAGGGTTAAAATATTTTTAAACCCCCCCATAAGAGAATCCCTCTTTCAACCTAGGGTTTCTATAAATATGGCCAAACCCAAAAATCACATGCTAATCCCTACAATTTGTAGTCTAGATTAGCCAAGGGTTTGGTAACAATCCATTTAGAAGACTTAAATCCAAAACCCTAACCTTAGATCCAAGGAACTCACCTTGGCCACGAGCTCCCCAAGCTTCTTCTTTCACCAAGAAGCTTCTTTCCCACCTTGGATTTCTTTTCCAAGCTTGAATCACTCTTTTCTCCAAGCTTTGGAGAGCTCTCTAGAGAGAGAAAGTAGAGGAGAGGGAGAGGAGAAGTAAAGGAAGAAGGAGGAAAATGAAAAAGATAAGCCCCCAACCTCCCCTCATAAGCCTACCACATGAAATGACCAAAATACCCCCATTCTGGAGCTTCTGGGTCCGTGGGGTCCGGACCTTGCATCCCGGGTCCGGAACCCGTAAGAAATTTCAGCATTTTCGCAGCTGGGGTCCGGATCCCAATCCCAGGGTCCGGACCCGGACACTGTGAACAGTCTTTTCAGCCTTTTTCATTTTCTTCTCATTTTCGCTCTAAAACTCCGTTTTTCATTCCGTTTTCTCTCCAAATCAAATCCAACACAACCGAAACTCTTCTACACATAAGAACACTTCCTAAGTTGGAGAATTATAGTTTATCCCTTACGGAATAATTATATTTCAACATACAATCGTATCTCAAAATTCTTCCAACTTTCCTCTAATCATTCCAACACTCTCGGGACACAACATGGACTCACCAAATCCACTTCTAATCGTTCCGAAATCCTCGGAATTCAATTCTAAACACGTTCAACTTACTTCTGAACTAAACTTTGTCTAACTTGGCCAAAGTTCAAATGCTTCCGAATTGCGGTTCACTACACTGGGCGTGACAGATTGCCACAAAGCCAGTCAACCCGCCACCCTTCAATGGAACAATAGCTGCTTCGAAATCCGAAAGCGACAACAGTTTGTAACGCAAGCAAGTGCCATATCATTTATAATTGCATCATTGCCCGGTATCAAAACATCAGATACAATTCACGAAAGTATAAGTAAGAAAATGAAACCAGAAGAACACGAATAAATCCAACAAGACGCGACAACAAACTATGAAAAGTTGCTAAATTGGAGCATTATACCTCATTTTTTAATGACTATCATATAAAAAATTTAGAAACATCCTCAAAAGTCTATCCTAATGATTATTGGTTATTCAATAAAATGATCTTCTTTTAAGATAGTAGCTTCTGAGTTTCACAAAAAATAACACCTTCATTGGAATTGTTTGGCCACTTATAGAGAACATCGTCATCAAAAAAGTGGAACAAATTAATCAGAATCGAACAAATTAACGAATATCTCTTAGTTAAAAGAAAGTATAAATTTATTAAGGTCGCTACCTTCAGTATGGAGAAGTGTATATCAAGCTTCCGACGTCTCAATGGCATGTTCTGAAGTGCCTTCATTGCATTCCAGGCAGACCTTATATCATGTCATCACAAAATGGTTGGCAGTATATTTTATGGGGAAAAAAAATGAGAAAAAAACACCAAAGAGAGCAATCCATCATAGGAAAAAGAATAGGAAAAAAATAAATAGGCTCAGACTGATTAAGCAGAGCAATATCTCAGAACTGGGCAGTGAAAAAAAAAAACAAAAAACTAACCACTACTACTCTACACAGGCTACAAAGATTGCCAAAAGGCTAGTCAAGTCGTCATGCCTAAAGGGCAAGCAAATATGGCTCAATCATCACTATCGCTATTGCTTTCATTGTTCTTCAAAAGGAAAAAAAAACTTACCGCCTCCATTGAATGATTGAAAGAATGTTTTTTATAACTTTTTTTTTAAAAAAAAAGAGTATCAAGCATGTGAACCGAATGAAAGATGGGCAAAAGAGCGTACCCTCATGGGTTGTATTAACGTAAAATATATAGTACAAGAGATAGTCTTTCTATGGTAACAATGACAACCATAGTAATAATATAATTAGGATTACATGCTATATAATCCTATACTATAGATGGCAAATAATATACACTATCTTAATATATAGAAACAATATAAGTAATACTAAATATATCGTAACATCCCCCCGCAATCTAAGCATCAAGTGGACGGATGCGAAGATTGAGCTGTAATATCGAAAACCGAGAAGGTGACAAGGGCTTGGTAAAAATATCAGCAAGTTGTTTATCAGAAGAGATATGAACCAACTCCAAATCACCAGTCTGAACTTTGTCGCGCAAGAATTGAAGATCAAGTTCAATGTGCTTTGTGCGAGCATGAAGAACAGGATTGGCCGCTAGATAAGTAGTGCTTAGATTATCACAGTAGATGTTGATGGGTCGCCAGAGGGAAACACGAAGGTCACGAAGTAGACGACAGATCCATATCGTCTCAGCAAGCGCGTAGGCGACAGCACGGTACTCCGCTTCAGAACTAGAGCGAGAAATGGTGGGCTGCTTCTTGGCAGACTAGGAGATAAGATTGGGCCCCAAAAATATACAATATCCAGAGGTAGACCGGCGTGTATCTGGACAACCAGCCCAATCAGCATCCGCAAATATGACAAGAGAGGGATTGACGCAGCGAGATATAGGCAATCCATAAGTCACGTGCCCCGAATATACCGTAGAATGCGCTTAACCGCTTGCATGTATGGTTCACGAGGAGCATGCAGATACTGGGCAACGGAGTTGACAGCATATGATATATCCGGTCGGGTGAAGGTAAGATACTGGAGAGCACCAACAAGCTGACGATAGCTATAGGGATCCTCAAGAAGTCGCCCCTCATGAGAAGAGAGACGAGAGGCCGGAGAGAGGACTAGAGACGGGCTTGCTATCAAGAAAACCATGTCGCTGAAGCAGCTGATGTGCATATTTGTGCTGAGTCAGATGAAAACCAAAAGATGAGCGATTTACCTCAATGCCCAAGAAATAATATAGCGGCCCGAGATCCTTCATTGCAAATTCCTGCTGTAAGGTGGTAATAAGAGCCCTTAGAAGAGAGGAGGAGTTGCTAGTGACAATAATATCATCAACATATAGCAGAAGAATAAGAGTGTCAGAAGAAAAGTGACAAATGAACAATAAAGGATCAGCAGTGCTCCCAACAAAACCAATTTCAGAGAAAAATAAAGTAAACCGTTGAAACTAAGCCCGTGGTGCCTGTTTAAGACCATAGATGGCTTTGCGTAGACGACAAACATGATGCGGAAAAAAGGGATGCACAAAGTCAGGTGGTTGTTTCATATAAACCTCTTCAGAGAGTGTGCCATGAAGAAAAGCATTCTTCACATCAAGTTGTCGAAGAGACCACCCTGAGGAGAGAGCCACCGAAAGAACAGTGTGAATAGTGGTCGACTTGACAACGGGAGAAAAGGTCTCATCAAAATCAAACCTTGAGCCATAAGCCGAGCTTTGAGATGCTCGAGAGACCCATCCGCCTTCTGCTTTACTTTGTATACCCATTTACAACCAATAAGATTAATGAGCGAGGGAGGAGGTACAAGATCCCAAGTAGCATTTGTCAGGAGGGCATCAAACTCCTCAGCCATGGCAGCACGCCAATCTGCATCCTAAAAAGCCTCATGAAAGGAGTTAGGTTCAGTAGGCAGAGTAGAACCCGCAGAGGCCAGTAAGGAAGTAGACTCAGTTAAACCATTGGTCATAGATCGAGTGCGCATAGGATGTATGCGGAGAGGTGAAGAAGGCTCAGCAGGGGAAGAAGAAGGCACTATATTAGGCTGAGGGAAGGGCGGACGATCAGAGGTGGATGGTGGCGGTTCAACAAGAGTATGTGTAGTAGCAGCAGATCGGAGAGTGTGTCGTCTGGTATAGACCCGGAGTTCGGATGGACCAGCGGCAGTGGCATCGTTCCCATTCCTAACCTGTGAGTCATCAGAATTCAAGGTGGAAGGAAACGTTGATAAATCCTTAGACGGTGAAACAGGGGTACGTGTACCGGAACCACTATCAGCAGAGGAGCGTGTGAAGGAGAAGCCAGAGATTGCATCAATGGTAGAAGGACTCTCACCCAGCAAGGGAGGATTTGAAAGAAATTTTTGAAACATATCAAAGTTGGAAAAAGTGGAGGAAAGAGAAGAAAAGAATTTAGAAAGACAAGAAAATGAAAAAACAGTTTCAACAAAGGTAACATGCCGAGAAATAAAAACCTTACCAGTACTGGGATGGAGACATCGAAAACCTTTATGTTTATCAGAGAGTCCTAAGAAGACATAAGGAAGTGACCGAGGAGAGAGCTTGTGAGCTGCAATGTCCTGCACGTCGGGATAACACAAACATCCAAAAACTTTGACAAGTTGCAAGTCAGGGGAAGAGCAACCATGCAGAATTTCATATGGCGATTGTCCTTTCAAAACAGTAAGAGAAAGAATTCGATTCACGAGAAATACAGCAGTTTGAATGGCATCAACCCAGAAACGAGGAGGCATGCAAGCTTGAAACAGCAAACTTCTAACAATATTAGTTAAATGTCTATGCTTCCTTTCGGCGAGGCCATTTTGTTGAGGAGTATAAGGACAAGAAAAACGGTGAAGAATTCCATTTTGTGAACAAAGGTTGGAAAACTTATCATTTACAAACTCCGTACCATTGTCAGATTGGAAAATCTTGATTGAGCTATGAAATATGTTTTCCACCATTGCTTTAAATTTGAGAAATTTGTCAAAAACTTCGTGTTTAAATTTCAAAAGGTAAAGCCAAGAAAATCGAGAATAATCATCAATGAATATAACATAATATTTATAACCAGAAACAGATGGAACAGGTGATTGTCATACATCAGAATGCACAATATGAAAGGGAAAAGCAGATTTAGATTCAGAATCAGAAAATGAGAGTTTAACATGTTTGCCCATATTACAAGCATTGCAAACAGATAATGTCAAAGCAGAATTACCATCAGAAACAATGTTATTGTTTTTAATAAATGCCGAAAGAACAGGAAGACTATGATGACCTAACCGTCTATGCCAAACATCACTACTAAACCTAGATGCAACAAGACCAATCTGTTGCTTATTCCCTACACTTGCAACTTTAGAAGAAATTGGATAGAGTGATGTTCCCGAGCTAGGGCAGTGCAGAAGCTCCTCCCTTGTTTCCTTGTCCTTCACAGAAAAATCAGAAGAGTCAAATTCAAAAACGAAATTATTGTCATGACAGAATTGACGTACTGAAAGTAAATTTCTCTTAATAGAAGGAACAACAAGAACATTTTTAAGAGCAAAGGAGTTAGAAGATATATTCAATCGAGTTTTACCTGTCTGAGTAATAGCAAGTAAATTTCCATTACCAACTAGAATTTTCTCATGCCCAGTATAAGGTTTGGAAGAAGAGTGAATACCAGAATTCGCGGTCATGTGATTTGATGCTTCAGCGTCTGGATACCACACTTCCTCACCAGGTTCATGAAGAGTCATAGCAGCAAAAGTCTGAGGGACATCATCGGCCACGAATGAGTGATTGAAGCGTTGTCTACATAGAAGAGCAGAATGGTTGTACTTTTCACAGATCTGACACTGTGCTAGACTTCGAAAAATAAGATTGCTGATTTGGAGTGTAAGGTTGAGGAGGATTATTGGGTGAAGAATGTGGATAGATTCCAGGAGATCCACGATCAGGATATGAGTTGTGTCTACCGCGCTGTCCTCGACCACCGCGATATCTGCCTCCATGACCTCCACGATTTTCGCGTCCACGATTTGCATAAAGAGCTTTGCCATCAATAGTGGGAATGGCAGGTGATGTCGTCGAATTAGCAGGTAATTGTGCTAATTTAATAGAAACAAAAAACTGAATTGGGATTAAAATAGAAACGAAAAGTCAGAGGGCATAAATTACAAATCAATTAGCAATTTAGCACAAAGCAATACAGATCTGAAAAATGGGCTGTTTTTTACAGCATTTTTCCGGTATTTTGCCCATGGGCAGTCATCTTTAGATGATTCATCTCATCTTTATTGTGGGTTCGTACAATTTTACTCCTACATCTTGGACAACATAATTGATTTGGGTAGATCATAAATGGTGCAACGAGTCCCTGAGCTGCTAGTCAAGTATCAGTTTAGTTAGCAAACTTATTAGATGGACTTTCCACACCCCAAACTCCTGAAAATATTTGACTCTGGTCCCTTCCCTTAAGAGGAGAAAATTTAAAAGATAGAAAATTAAGGCAAATTATTTTGACAAGAAAAAAAAATCAAGAAGAAAAGCCCGGAGAGAGACGTCAAGCAAGTAGATAAAATTAATGTGAAGAAAAGCAAACAAAGAAACTCCACAATAATCACAATCAGACATTTTGATTATTAATTATCAGTTACTTAGTAATAAGAGGATAGAATTAAGGATACATATAAACATATTTGAGATGATATTATTTTAAGAGCAATGCTACCCCTACACCCAAAATGGGTGTGGGATATACACCCCCACCCATCTAAGGGTGGAGGTTGATTAGTAGGGAAACCCCCCCCCCCTTAGATGGGTGGGGGGTGATAATCCTACACCCAAAATGGGTGTAGGATTAGCATTTTTCTTATTTTAATGGGTAAACTTCAAATTGCCTCTCTATGGTTTAGCTCTTTTTCACTTTGCCACCCCATGGTTCAAAAAGTTACACTTTGCCCACCTTGTGATTTAATTTTTGTTTCACCCAAAAACTAGATGTCAAATAGAGAGCAAAGTGAAAATTTTAAAAAAATCACAAGGCGGCAAAGTGAAAAATGTGCTAAACCACATGGAGCAAAGTGCAACTTTTTGAACCACGGCGTGGCAAAATAAAAATAAGCTAAACCATAAGGGGGCAAAGTGAAACTTTTTGAACTATAAGGTGGCAAAGTGAAAATAAGCTATTCCACAGGGGGGTGCAATTTGAAGTTTACCCTATTTTATTTTACAAACATGTTTGAGATGATAGTTATTTTAATTTACAATATGACATACATGTTATTATTATCTATAATTGAAATGGAAGGAAACAAAATTAAACTGTAAAACTTTCGTTATGGCTAGCAAAATTTGAATTAAAAGAGCAAAAAATAATATAAGTATTCGTATAATATAGAAAAGAAAGTGTGAATGAGAATATAAGATCCAAAGGCTCTAGTAATAATAATTGAACTTAAGTATTTTCGGCCAATGGTTTGGACTCAACGAGTAATTAGTGCTAGTGGGCTATGTCATTATTTTCAATTCGTATTAGAGCTGGTTTGTCAGCCGAAAGTGTGAGACGGATCTTACATCGCTTGATGATTTTAGCCTAAGAAAGAAAAAAAAAAAACCTGACAAGTACATCAAGATCTAAACAGAGGAAGTCTATGACACCCCAATAATCCACATTGAATACGAAAGGTATTATAATTGAAAATATAAGAATCAGGGACTCAAAATAATTACAGGGCTTAACCATTTTAAGGCAAGTGGTTCGGACCCAACGAGTTATTAGTGCTAGTTGATTGAGTCATTGCATTTGACAGAGTCAATTTGCCAGTTGAAAGTTTGTCTGAAGTTCTTGAGTTAGAGAATGAAAGGTGATGAAGGCCTCTAGGTCTAAATTAAGAGAGCCTGTGATGCCCGGATTCTAATACTAATAATTGGGCTGAAGTATTTTGGGCCAATGGTTAGGGCCGAACAAGTTATTAGTACTAGTGGATCGGATCCTTACATTTGGTATCAGAGCGAGCCAGCTAGAGGATGCACCCTAAAAAGGACTCACAATCTAAACGGAGTATGTGACAGTCACACATCAAATAGAAAAGGAATTATGATCGGGGACTCTAAAACTAACAACTAAACTTAAAGCATTATGAGTGGGTAGTTCGGGCCTAGTGTCTTATTAGTACTAGCAGGTCGGGTCCTTAATTAAGGATACTAAGTACCACTATTAAGATGCAAGTACATGAAAGATTGCTGTCAAGAAAGTATATACATAAGAAGATATCCTATGTATAGTATAACAATCTATTATCATAATTTGAAGTGCTATTTATTTGTTTTGTTCTATTTATTCAAATGATTATAAAAAAGAAAAGATGCACAACGAAGTGTAAGCTAATGTAAATTTTATTGAATGGTTAAATATATAGAGACCCATCTTAGTTGTAGTGTAATAATATATCATCATTTTAAGTATTAAATTCGGTCGAAAACAGAAACTGCATATTATAATAATTAACTATAATAATACCTTCCCGCTGCATCGCGCGAGTCCCTTAACTAGTATAAGTAAAAAACATATAACATTTTGGGTTTAAGCGATATATACTCAAAGATGTTGGAATATAATAATTTTAAATTAGAAGTTAATTTACTCTGCTGCTTGTGTACCCAAATCATCTGTATGTTGTATAGGTTGGAGTATGTTTTCACTTTGTGCGGGTAGGGGAAACCTTGCCCGTTCGGTAGATCTGTTGCACATGCCCTAGCGAGTCAATTGGGTGGGCATCGGGACGTGACATAGATAATTATAAATATTTAAGTAGTAAAATTTTATTGGGGAGAATTTTATTAGATAAGATTTTATTGGATAAAATCTAGATTATTGTAAAATTGAGCTAAAAAAATTTAAAAGGAAAACATTGAGTTGTACGACATATTGTGTCGTACGGATAAGAAACGCCTAAATAAGGTGCGCCAAGCACCTTGGTTAATTGAGAGAGAGGCCTATATAAGGTAGCCTTTAATCTATATAAAAATTCTCTCCCGATTTTTCTCTTGTGAGCGTGTTCTTTTTGTCGTTTTCTTTGGTGATTTTTGAGTAATCTCCACTTGACTACACTATTCCTCATCGACTCATGAATCTCAAAGCGACTGCCAACATCATCGAAAAGGCCTACAGCTCATCCTCTGCGTGAGATGAAGATCAATTAGGTATGCGCCAATTCCATGTAGATATGCATAGAAGCTGGGCACCGGTGCGGCTATGTCAAAACCTCATAACAGTAATCGATATATACAGTACCAACCACACCATAGATCAAGAAACCATAAATGGTTCACAATGAGATCTCTAAACATAAAGTGTTTAGTTTAGATTAAATTGTAACATAAACATGAGGATAATTTGTCACGCCCCAATTCCACAGTGGAAGCCCACCGGGACGATAACAGACCGCCGTGTGTACCCAATCCAGCACACACGAAGCGTCCAACAGAACAGAAACGACTGTAGAAGCAAATAGCTGAATAATCTACAACTAAACAATGTCACAAATCACAACTCGTAGTTTTAGAGCTACACTGATATGATAGAGACATGTATCAGAGCATTATATACAAGCTGAACTACTATATATCACTATACAAAATCACATAAACCTCAAATCCCAAAAAGTAAAGGTACAAGTAAAAGGCCCTGGCCCTCGTCAGTCCAGAAATGAGTACAGAGCAACTCTTTATCTGGTAGTCCTCTACAATATATGCACACTGGTAGGAGATGCTATCTACTGCGCGATCTCCTTACCTCAGTCAGCGGATAGTACACCTGTCTCTAGAAAAAAATATAAACCACAAGAAAATGTGAGAATTACTGAACAGCAGTTCCTAGTTAGTACGGTCGACGACAACCACGACCTTCCCACTAAATCTACCGGAAGTAAGAATAAGTAAAGAACAACTAAAATCTACTAGATATTGAGCTACATAGCATAATATGAGTAGTAAATTTCCACTATCTATCATGCATCTACTCAAGTAATGAACAGGAAAGCAAATGACTGAATTATGCATCAATACTAATACGAATGAAAGAAATGCAATAATATACCCAATCGCAATGACCGACTCATAGGTCTGGTCAAGTCTGCACCCGCCTGGTACACGATCACACTTCTGCAGGTGTGACGGCGACACCTAGGCTACTGTTTGTGCTATCGCTGGCCAGCCTCCGGAGCGGCACTCGAGAGAAACGACCCCTACCGAGTCTAATAACGCGTAACCCTGTCAAGCTCAATATGGCTCTGCAGGCTATAGTCCATGTGATGATCAAAAGATCACGAATAACTAGTCCAATGTTCTCAATGCCATGAAAGTCCTTTCTATATCCAGTGTTACCATGAAATAATCATATTCTATCGTTATGTCTAAAACATCTATTTACTACTGCCGCGCTAATCCACGGCCTTTACTGCATAGTTCATGTCAACCAAAATGTAAGTATGTAAAGCATTCTCTACAACCATGAATAGAATGTCAATTGGCCCTTCTCGGCCTAATTTAACTTATACGCTTAATACACTATCTTACGACTATAGGGTATGTACCGTAGGTGAGGGTTCACATGCAACCGTGCTAGAATTCTAATTCTCTACTTCATTTCATATCAACATCACTCTCTATCAACATAAGTAGTGTATATTTTAATGCAATAATTTAGACATAGAAGAAAATTCGCCGTTTTCGGCGACTCGGAACCCACCTCGGATCGCTAATCCAACAACGGCACGAATCAACCTCCAATACACCACTCCTCGGCTCACGTCTCGTAGGAATCCACTAAGGGAAAACCAAAGTCAGCGAGGGTCCTAGCAAAGCAACGATCTAAATTCCATCAATTCGGCGATTTGATCAACAAAAGGGGGTTTATATTAAAACTAATCAAAATTACCTCGATGATCTGAGTGATGTAATTCCAAACCAGCGGGAAGTGACAAGAGGTTCGGTGAAATCCTCCAAACACTCCACAGGAGAATCGGAACTCCGAAAATCCTAGAATCCAACGAAAGATCAAAATTCTAGTTAACTATATTTACATCAATTTTGCATCGATTACATCAAATTCCAGCAAAATTAAGTGTAATTCAAACTCCCCTACTTTCCTCTTTCTCCCGTGGGCATCGATTCATTCGCCGAATGGCGCAGATTGCACGAAATTTACTCTCCCTCTCTCCCTCTTGCTACTGCCACCGATGCCGTGCCAACAGCAGCTGCTGGTTGCTGTTACTGAGCAGCCAGCAACTGCGAGCTGCTGCAGAGACCCAATCTGGGAAGCAGCGTCTGTTGATGAGTGGTTATACAATGGCGGTCCTTATGAGCTAATTGTTCTACACTTCTTACTTGGTGTAGCTTGTTACATGGGTCATGAGTGGGAACTTAGTTTCCGTCTGGGTATACGTCCTTGGATTGTTGTTGCATATTCAGCTCCTGTTGCAACTGCTACTGCTGTTTTCTTGATCTACCCTATTGGTCAAGGAAGTTTCTCTGATGGTATGCCTTTAGAAATCTCTGGTACTTTCAACTTTATGATTGTATTCCAGGCAGAGCACAAAATCCTTATGCACAGCAGCCAATGCAGCCAGGCTGCTCCTGCAAGGCAGCCTGCAGCAGTAGCTATTTGTTACTGCTGCTGCTGCTGCTGTTTCTCAGCCAGCATAAGAGAGAGAGAGAGAGAGAGAGAGAGAGAGAGAGAGAGAGAGAGAAGGAAGGAGAAGGAAAGTACCCTCGTCACAAACGCAGCACGCATGTGCGATTTCGATCGGCTCGTCGGATTGGTCTGAAACCTCAAAATCCTACTTTCTTTCTCCTTCTTCTCCTTTCTCTTCTTCTTCTCTTCTAATTCCACAGGTGAACGAGATAAGCATGACCTCCATGCAGTAGTGGAATTCCACTAACTTGCACCAATTTGCTAAGAAGCCCATTAAAGGTACATAATCACACTTTAGTCCTTTCTAAGTGGAAATTTGAGTTATCGAGTTCGTTTTCGCGTCAATTTCGCACCAAAACATCTCCAATTCACTCAAGTCCTGTAAGGACACGCTGCCTAGCCACTCCTACTGTAACCTTGTCTATTTGGCAAGGTCAAGTACTCCACATAATTCAACGGCGCAGATTAATTTTTGGATTTTTGTTTCTCGTATGCGATATGTATTTGGCTATCGAAAAATTTAAAATGCAAAATTATATCGGTTGCAATTTCTTTCTATGCTGGTAATTTCTTACATATACATAATCTCAATCATGTAGCTCCAAAACCTCGGTTCAAACCAGACTCGGACTGCCAAATCTGACTGACTGGACCTGTAAAACTGACCGATCTCAGCAAATCCACCCGAAACGAGGATTAATCGAAAATTAATTTTCGATCGATCTGCCTAATCCGAACGATTGGATTTTTTTTGCTTGGATCAGAAACCCAACTGATTAGATTCTTCTGCAAAGAGGGACCCCAACAAATCTCTCTCTCCTAACTCCTCACTGGGGTGAAATTAAAGGGTTGTTTGGTCCCACGTAAAACCGTGGAAACTATTTTCCGAGAAAATTATTTTCAATAAAACAAATAATTTTACGATCCTCTATGTTTGGTTTGTATGAAAAGGAAAACACTTTTCTGACTATAGTTGTTTGATTTGAAGGGGTAAAAAAAGAGTATTTTTAACCTTTTTATTTTATATATATAGACATTTTTGCATAAAAAAATCCACTAGTTTTGAGATTTGGCAAAAGTGGGCCACGAGTTTGGATTTTCCAAATTCAGTCCGAATTTTTAATAAACTAACCAAAATACCCTTATTCTTTTTTCTCTCTTTTTTTCCGCTCGTTCGTTTTTCTCCTTCCGCTCTGGTTTGTCTCCGTCCTCACCGTTTCTTCCTCTCCTTCTCCCTCCTGCTTCCTCTCCCTTCTTCTCCTCTGTCGCCCGTCATCGACGCCGCACTCACTCATTTTTCTTTCGCTCGTTCATTTTTTCTCCTTCCGCTCCGGTTCATCTCCCTCCTCGTCGTTTCTTCCTCTCCTTCTCCTACCGTTTCCTCTCCTCATTTTTACCTTTGGAAAATACAGATACACAATTACGCATCCACAATACCTGCGACTATTCAGAACTCTGGGGCAGGCGGAGAGCACCATCGATGGAGACGGCAAGGGCGCAAGAGGCATCCTTAGAAAAAAGAAACACGTTTTGACCAGTCGATCACGGGCAACCACCCCAAATATGTTTCCTGTGGCAAAGATTCCACCTTACACCAATTTAGACTCGGTAGTTTTGGAGGGACAGCGGCCTATGGTAGAGTTAGTTGCCAAGGATGGAAAGTGTCAGGTCAAAAATGTGAATGAAGGCGTTCCTTGAGGCTGAAACTTTCCCAAAAATATGTAAAAAGGCTCCTCACCCGATGGCCTCGGGCTGCAAGAAAAGGGCCTTCAAGGTTCTTGTGTTGGCATTAATGCATAGTCAGTTTGGGGACTGATGAAAAGACAATCGGAGTGCAATTAAAGGATGGAAATGGATCCACGTTGGTGGAGCTCCTGCCATGATGAAAAGACATTTGGAGTGCAATTATTGGGATGGAAATGGATCCACATTAGTGGAGCTCCTACCCGGACACCTAAAGCGGTGTGTTTGGGGTCAGCGGGTGATTTACGATGTATATCGGTACCTTCCAGGGTACTTCGATGGGTTCAAAAGTGTTTCGATGGATTTTCCGAAAATTCGGTGGTTTCGGGATTGTGAGATTGGTGTTTTCGAGTCGCCTAGAGTTAGGTCTTGACTTTGTGGATCTTTCGTAAGTCCGGTCGACGATATTGTGCACCTTGGGTGTTAGGTGCTTCGACTGTTACGGGTGGGTGCTTTGATCCTACGTCGGTACAGTGGTGCTAGCTCGATGACGTTCTTCCCTTACTCCCTTTTTATTGATTTCACACATTTGATGATGGAGCTTCTGAATTGACGATCCATACTATTAAATATGATCTAGAGCATTTGAAATTTTTAGAAAATAAATTTCGTAATTTTCGAAATTATATTAAAGTCCATCAAGCAGGCATAAAATGAACGGTCAAAATTGAACGACCTCTAAAAAATAGATGATCGGATACTTCAATTTAAGATCGGAGTTATTGATCTTTATTTAGATAGTGAATAGAATTTTCTATCAAAAATTCAATCAATTCCAATTCTTTTACACCGTTAAATTAGCAAGTATCCCATACCGGCCATTAAAAATTGTCAATTTTAAGATCTTTTGATCGTAAGGTAAATGATGTCGAAAAATTATGAAATTTGATTTCTAAAAGTTTTAAATGCTCTAAATCATGTTTAACAGTATGGATCGTCGATTCGAAACCTCTATCATCGAAAATAATTTATAAGTACGAAGGTGATCGTACTCATAAGAGTATAGTAGCCGGACTCATATATATATATATATATATATATATATATATATAATATAGGTTACTATAATTTATAATAGGGGCTTTTGCTTATTTACCCCCAGCTACTATTCAAAATTTTCAAATTTACCCTGCCCCAATTCCTATTACTAAACCCTAGGGCCCCGTTTGGTTGGGGGTTTAAGCGGGGATAACTTTAGTTATCCCCGCTATTCCGCCAAACGGGGTAAAGTTTGGCCGGAATATTTTATCCCGGTCAAATTTTACTATTCTCGGTTATTCCGAAATAGCTGGGATAAAATATTCCACCCTTTTGGCGGAATAGCGCTATTCCCAGCGTAATTCCAAACTTAATTAAACATAAATTATATAGACATAATATATTTAATTAATAATAAAATAATAAAATATTCAAGCTAGATTTATAATAAAATATTATTTAATTAATATTTTATATATTAGTTTATTTACTAATTAACTGGATGACTAATTAACTACTTAATTTTTTACTCTAATAAATATTTAATTAATTATTTGAGTAATTATTTGTAGTACACTGAATTTCAGTGCACCGTACCGAACTTCTACAAATGGTAGAGTTCCGGTGGAAAAATAGCATGAGAGGCTATATGTGAGGCTTTGGCCAGGTTCGGGACTTGTGCGAAGTGTTTTCGGCGCAATTGAGGCGCGAAAATAGACTTCAAAAAGTCAAAACTGCAGAAATTGTAAACTCTGCATTGGATTCCGGTATGTGCATATGGAATACCGGAATGCCGTGATTGAACCGAAAACCCAGCTCTCGGGTTTTGCGGAATTCTCCGGAAAATACCGGAATGTCACTGTATACCGGTATGTGAAATAGGATACCGGTACGCGATGGCCGAAACAGTAAATCCAGCTCTCGGAATTCTGCGGGATTTCTGAGGCATACCGGTATGCACATGCGCATACCGGTATGCAATGTCCAGATTTAGGCTGGTTGTTGTGTTGTTTGTGGAGAGGGACAAAATAGTCTTTTCACATGACTTAGGGGTGTAAGAATGGCTGAGACCTTCTCCCCTTCTCATTTGTTTTTCCTCTCTACTTCTCCTCTCCCTCTCCCTCACTTTCTCTCTCTAGAGATCTCTCCAAAGCTTGGAGAAGTGGTGGATTGGAGCTTGGAAAAGACTTCCAAAGGAGAAAGGAAGCTTCTTGGTGTCAGAAGGAGCTTGGGGATTTCGTGATTAAGGTTAGTACCTCACGTTTTGGGTTCAAACCTTGGATTTAATCCTTTGAAATGAGATTTTTGGGAACCCTTGGCAATCTAAAGCACAAAATGTGAGAGATTGGCCATGAAATCTAGGGTTTGGCTTGCATGCATGCAAACCCTAGGTAGATTTGGGGCTTTTGCAATGAGAGGTTCTAAAAATATTTGGACCTTCGGGAATTGCAATTGAGGCCTAGGAAATCATGTTAGAACACTTGATTTCACATGTTGAGTTGAATTTAGGGTTCGTAATGAGTAACGAACCGTTTTCTTGTAGAAGCTTGGGTTGAAACAAGAACTCAAGGCTTGGACACTTAGGAGCTTGAAGAATACAAGGATTCAAAAGCTCTCGATGTGGGTTTTGTGTTTACCGAAGTGATTAGGTCACTTCCATGTCTAGGGTAAATATCCATTTAAAGATAAAATGGTATGTATTGTGAACCCTAGAATTTGCATGTTGGCAAAAGTAAAAATCATGATAGGTTGAACAATGAGATCCTATTGCATGATGTATATTTCAAGTATAATTCAAATATTAATACTTGTTGCATGGTTGCATGTATGGTTAAACCTAATGTGATTGAACATAGGTTGGACATGAGGATTAAACCTAGTGTTATTGAACATAGGTTGGATGTGAGGATTAAACCTAGTGTCATTGAACATAGGTTTGACATAAGATTGGAACCTAGAGTCATGGAACCTAGGTTGATAATGAGAAAGTAAGCCTAGTGTCATTGAACATAGGTGAGACTTAATGACTTGAACCTAAGGTCATGAGACTTAGGTTAGCAAGTGAAAAACGTGAACATCGGGATGTGCGACGATTTTGCTATCCCGGGTAGGCGACGATTTCGCTACCATGCCATGAGTTGGCCGTATTGAGACGGGATGTGCGACGATTTTGCTATCCCGGGTAGGCGACGATTTCGCTACCATGCCATGAGTTGGCCGTATTGAGACGGGATGTTCGACGATTTTGCTATCCCGGGTAGGCGACGATTTCGCTACCATGCCATGAGTTGGCCGTACCGACACGGGATGTGCGACGAGTTTGCAATCCCGGGTAGGCGACGATTTCGCTACCTCGCCTTGAGTTAGCGGTGTCGAGAGGGGATGTGCGACGAGGTTGCTATCCCGGGTATGCGACGAGTTCGCTACGCATGCCATGCAGTGGCCGTGTTGAGACGGGGTAAGCGACGATTTTGCTATCCCGAGTAGGCGACGATTTCGCTACTCGAACTCGGAGGTGACAATGTCACTCCTTGGATGTTGGAACAATTATTGTGAGACGGCGATTCCGAAACCATAAGTAAATGACAAGTAAATGAACTTAGTCAATATGAGGCAGAGGATGAACCTAGGAGAGAATGATAAATTATATGTCATTTGGTTGCATCCTTTATGTTTATTTACAAGCATGTGAATAATTGTTGCATAGTTATATGTGATTTAACTTATGCATGTGGTGTTTCTTTGGACCTGGTGGGTCGAGCTTCTCTCTTGGGTAGCCTTACCCACTGGGAACTATGTATATAGTTCTCACCCCACATTTTTCAGGTCCTTCCGCGAGTGAGGCGGCGGAGCGAGACAAGGGTTTAGCTCTCTAGATAGCGGCCCTTCCATTTTGGTGACACATAGAGTGTACCCCTAGTTTTGGACTACGACAGCATAGGGGATTTTCATTATATGTATGAAATTGTATATTCCATTGTTTTGAGAACATAATGTATGGAATGAAAAGGAAAGAAAAGAAAATTTTGGACATGTATATTGTGCCATGTGATGTAATAGAAGTAGAACTTCTTTATGTTGATGCTTTCCTTGTGCAACTCTTGTACTCCGTTCCTAGTTGGAACATTGTGGATAAGCTTGTGTTGTGACGCCTTGGGCGGATAGGAAAGACTCTATCCGTTCGGCGGGTCTGGTGCATGCGCTCGTGCGGTTATCCTTTCCACCTAGTTGGTGTTTAAGGACCCGGCGGGGCGTGACAGACTGAGGTGGTATCAGAGCGTAGAAACGGTCTAGGTTGACCTAAGAACCCTAGGATGGAAAAGACCCTAGGAGTGTAGGCTCGTGAGTGACGAGATCTTTGATGTGGCGAAAGATAAGTGATTGGGTTATGTCCTTATGCCTCTAGTTGGAAATAGAGGTAGATTCGAGGTGTGTCTTATTCTTCACCAAGTGTGTTCGTGTTGGCGGCCGACAACATGAAAACCAAGTAAGGGGAATAAGAACCCTTGTGTGACTTTCGCCTAGATTGGGTTCACGTTTATTTTCGTGAAACGTATGTTACAAATGACTTTAAATGTCACGAAATGACCAAAGTCATTGTGTTTTCAGGATAATGGTACGTGGACGGCCTCCTTTGAGGGCTGGGCTCAGGAGAGCGAGCGCGGCTCCCGAACAGTTCGGGGAGGGCGAGAACTCGGGTCTTCGTGATGAGATGACCGAGTTGATGGGCGTGGTTCGGCGACAGGCCGAAGCCATGCAACGACAAGAGGAGCAGATTAAAAAGCTCCAAGATGAGATGGCGCAGCAAGCGGCTGCGATTCGGGAGGAGATGACGGGAGTACATCCGGCCTCTGCTTCGGCACCGGCCGAGGAGGTGACACCGGCGCCGGCCGTGGTGCCACCTGCGCCACCGGTTGTGGCCGAGGGGTCGGGTGCCCCTATACCCGATTCCGACATGGAGGATGCGGGGCGAGAGCGCGCACTTGCGACTCTCATGAGGTTCAAGAAGTTCAACCCGCTTATCTTTAGCGGGGAGAATGTGGATCCGTGGGATGTAGAGACATGGATCGATGCCATGGAAACGCTCTTCGAGGATCTTTATACCTTGGAGAGGGACAAAGTGCATCTCGCCGTTCATTGTTTAGAGCGATCGGCGAAGGTGTGGTGGAAGGGAGTCCGACGGGATAGACTCTCTAGCCTTCCGCCACCGTCGTGGGAAGAGTTTCGGGGTATGGTGTTCGCCACCTATTTCCCCGATAGCGAGAAAAGGAAACTTCAAGAAAGGTTCCGTAAGTTGAAGCAAGGGAACCGCACTGTGCGCGAGTACGAGAGGGAGTTCTCGTACATTATTAATTGCGTACCGCACGTTGTCCGCGGGGAAATGGACAAGGTCGATTGTTTCGTGCGCGGACTTCGACCGGAGATCTTTCGGGCGGTTCACGCCCTTAAGCTTAAGACCTTTGCGGAGGTCTTGGACCGTGCTCTTTGGGTGGAGCACGGGAATGCATGTGCGCGCGAGGAGCGCGAGTCTTGGAAAAAAGAGAAGGAAAAAAGAAAAGGGAAAGAAGCGACCGGCGGGTGGCTCGGGTGGGCAGTCTAGCTCTAAGCGGCCCCCGAAGCACTCGCAGTCGCAAAACCAATCGCGGGGGTTCCGACGGAACCGACCCGCAACCCAGTGTCCGATTTGTAGCGGCCCCCACGGCCCTCAGCAGTGTGACTATCGTGAGGGCCGGTGCTACAAGTGCGGACAGCAAGGGCATATGCGGTACAATTGCCCGATGGATGATGGCCGAGCACCGTCGTCGGCATCGGCATTTGCATCGCCGAGACAGCTCGCGGGCATCCCACCCGCGGCGATGTCGGCAGGCCGTACCCAGCCGCCGAGACCAGTGGAGGGCCAGCGGCCAGCGCCCAGTGGGCGGATATTCGCCTCTCAGGTGGAGGAGCCTTCTGCCCAGGATGACGTTGTGGCAGGTATTGTGTTAATTAAAGGCATTCGATGTAGAGCTTTGTTTGATACTGGTGCATCGCATTCATTCATTGCTCGATCATTTGCTATTGCACATGGAATAGAAATTATAGATGCCACACATGCAAGAACTGTGCAAGTACCTGAACACACTTTTTGTATACATCATGTGTGTATGGATTGCCCCGTGAGGGTTGAAAACTGGATCATGCCAGCTGATTTGCTGGTATTAAATCGAATGAATGAATATGATTTGATCCTAGGAATGGATTGGCTCTCGAGGTATCATGCTACTATCGATTGTAAGAGCCGGATAGTGAGGTTTAGAGAACCCGGGCACAAAGAGTTTGTGTACCATGGGTGTAAGAGTTCGCTTTTTGCTTCAATGGTGTCCACGTCGCAAGCAAGGAAGCTTATTGCTAGTGGATGCATTGCCTACTTGGCGACGGTAGTGGATGACCGAAAGGAAGTGTTGGGACTTGAGGACATTCCTATAGTCCAAGAGTTTCCGGATGTGTTTCCGGCGGAGTTGCCCGGAATGCCACCGGACCGGGAAATAGAAGTTGTGGTCGATTTGCTCCCGGGTACGGCGCCGATCTCTAAGGCCCCGTACAGGATGGCACCCGCGGAACTGAAAGAATTGAAAGCACAATTGCAAGATTTGATGGACAAGGGTTTCGTGAAGCCAAGTGTGTCACCTTGGGGAGCCCATGTTCTATTTGTGCGGAAAAAGGACGGTTCGCTGCGGTTATGTGTAGATTACCGCGAGTTGAATAAAGTGACCATCAAGAATAAGTACCCATTACCCCGAATTGATGACTTATTCGATCAATTGCAAGGGTCTCGGGTGTATTCAAAGATTGACTTGCAGTCCGGTTATCACCAATTGAAGATCAAACCGGAGGATGTGCATAAGACCGCATTTAGAACGCGGTATGGACATTATGAATTCACGGTTATGCCTTTTGGGCTTACTAATGCCCCGGCAGCGTTCATGGATTTAATGAACCGTGTGTTCAAACCACTATTGGATCAATTTGTGGTTGTGTTCATAGATGATATTCTTGTCTACTCTCGGAGTGAAGAGGAACATAGAGAGCACCTGAGGATTGTGCTTCAAGTTCTTCGAGAGAACAAGTTATTCGCCAAATTGAAAAAGTGCGAATTCTGGATCCGTGAGGTCGCTTTCTTGGGTCACGTAATTTCCGCAGGAGGAGTATCTGTGGACCCTATGAAAGTAGAGACAGTCAAGGATTGGCCTCGCCCGACCAATGTCACGGAAATACGAAGCTTTTTGGGTCTTGCGGGATACTATCGACGGTTCGTGGAGGGATTTTCAAAAATCTCCGGTCCACTAACGCGTCTTACCCGCAAGGGAGCCAAATATGTTTGGAGCGAAGAATGCGACCAAAGCTTTAAGGAGCTAAAGGAAAGGTTGACTTCGGCTCCGGTACTCGCCTTGCCGATTGCAGGGGAGGGTTTTGTGGTGTATAGTGAGGCATCACATCGTGGTCTTGGGTGTGTGCTTATGCAAAGAGGACAAGTAATAGCATATGCCTCTCGACAGCTGAAGAGCTATGAGCAGAATTACCCCACCCACGACTTAGAGCTTGCGGTAGTGGTCTTCGCACTCAAGTTGTGGAGACACTACTTGTACGGGGAGCATTGTGAGGTTTACACGGATCACAAAAGCTTAAAGTATTTATTCACTCAGAAGGAGTTGAATTTGAGGCAGCGGAGGTGGTTGGAGTTGATAAAAGATTACGACTTGACCATCTTGTACCCCCCGGTAGAGCCAATGTGGTGGCCGATGCGCTCAGTAGAAAGTCCGTGGAAAACTTCGCAATAGAGATGACGGGACAAATGCCGTTAATCAAGGAAATGGGCCGATTTGACTTGGAGATCGTGGCCCCGGGCGTCCCCGCTAGACTTATGAATCTCGAGATATGGCCGACCTTGTTGGAGCAAATAAAAGAAAAGCAATCCGGTGATCCGGAACTCCAAAAGGTGCGGGGTGCTATCGAGAGCGGGCGCGCCGGTGATTATCATGTAGATTCGATGGGCGCAATTCGATTTCGAAATCGATTGTGCGTGCCGAAAGTTGAGGACATTCGTAGGGAGATCTTGAAAGAAGCTCACACTTCTCCCTATGCGATTCACCCGGGCGGCACCAAAATGTATAAGGACCTCAAATTGCATTATTGGTGGCGGGGATGAAATTTGATGTGGGACGCTTTGTGGCGCAATGCTTAGTGTGCCAACAAGTGAAAGCCGAGCGTCGCTTTCCGGCAGGAAAACTACAGGGATTGCCCATTCCGGTTTGGAAGTGGGAGAATATCGCGATGGATTTTGTTGTGGGCTTACCTCGATCATTAGGTGGCCACGACGTGATTTGGGTGGTGGTGGATCGTTTGTCAAAGTCGGCACACTTTTTGCCAATCCACACCACTTGGTCGGGAGACAAGTTAGCGCAAGTCTACCTGGACGAGATTGTGCGGTTGCACGGGGTCCCGACCTCGATAGTTTCAGATCGAGATCCCCGTTTCACATCGCATTTTTGGAAAAGCTTGCAAGAAGCTTTGGGTACACGGCTCGATTTCAGTTCAGCATTTCATCCTCAAACTGACGGTCAATCGGAAAGAACAATTCAGATTTTGGAGGATATGCTGCAAGCGTGTGTGTTGGACTTCAAGGGTGCGTGGCCTACTCACTTACCGATGGCTGAATTTGCTTACAATAATAGCTATCAAGCTAGCATCGGTATGGCACCTTTTGAGGCCTTGTATGGAAGGAAATGCCGCTCTCCTATTCATTGGAGTGAAGTCGGCGAGAGAAGGGTCTTAGGACCGGACGTGCGTGAAGCGGAGGAAAAGGTCCGCTTGGCACGCGAACGCTTATCGACGGCGCAATCTAGACAAAAGAGTTATGCGGATCGACGTCGACGAGACTTGGAATTCGCGGTAGGAGACCGCGTCTTCTTGAAAGTATCACCCATGAGAGGGGTGAAGCGATTTGGTGTTCGGGGTAAGTTGAGTCCCCGTTACATTGGACCCTAAGAGGTTTTGGAGCGTGTGGGATCCGTGGCATATCGGCTAGCTTTGCCGCCGAAACTTGCGGGGATACACAATGTGTTTCATGTATCGACCCTCCGCAAGTATATGTATGATCCGGCGCACGTCCTCGAGTATGTGCCTATAGAGCTCCACGAGGATATGACTTATGAGGAATTTCCCTTGTGTATCATGGATCGCGAGGTGAAAGGCTTGAGGAACCGTGAGATTCCTTATGTAAAAGTACAATGGACGAATCACGGTGAGCGCGAAGCTACGTGGGAATTGGAAAGCTCGATGAAGGAGCGGTTTCCTTACCTCTTCGCTGAGTCCAGCTGAGGTATGATTTAGTTTCGCGGCCGAAACTCTCTTTAAGGGGGGTGGAATGTAGTACACTGAATTTCAGTGCACCGTACCGAACTTCTACAAATGGTAGAGTTCCGGTGGAAAAATAGCATGAGAGGCTATATGTGAGGCTTTGGCCAGGTTCGGGACTTGTGCGAAATGTTTTCGGCGCAATTGAGGCGCGAAAATAGACTTCGAAAAGTCAAAACTGCAGAAATTGTAAACTCTGCATTGGATTCCGGTATGTGCATATGGAATACCGGAATGCCGTGATTGAACCGAAAACCCAGCTCTCGGGTTTTGCGGAATTCTCCAGGAAATACCGGAATGTCACTGTATACCGGTATGTGAAATAGGATACCGGTACGCGATGGCCGAAACAGTAAATCCAGCTCTCGGGATTCTGCGGGATTTCTGAGGCATACCGGTATGCACATGCGCATACCGGTATGCAATGTCCAGATTTAGGCTGGTTGTTGTGTTGTTTGTGGAGAGGGGCAAAATAGTCTTTTCACATGACTTAGGGGTGTATGAATGGCTGAGACCTTCTCCCCTTCTCATTTGTTTTTCCTCTCTACTTCTCCTCTCCCTCTCCTTCACTTTCTCTCTCTAGAGATCTCTCCAAAGCTTGGAGAAGTGGTGGATTGGAGCTTGGAAAAGACTTCCAAAGGAGAAAGAAAGCTTCTTGGTGTAAGAAGGAGCTTGGGGATTTCGTGATTAAGGTTAGTACCTCACGTTTTGGGTTCAAACCTTGGATTTAATCCTTTGAAATGAGGTTTTTGGGAACCCTTGGCAATCTAAAGCACAAAATGTGAGAGATTGGCCATGAAATCTAGGGTTTGGCTTGCATGCATGCAAACCCTAGGTAGATTTGGGGCTTTTGCAATGAGAGGTTCTAAAAATATTTGGACCTTCGGGAATTGCAATTGAGGCCTAGGAAATCATGTTAGAACACTTGATTTCACATGTTGAGTTGAATTTAGGGTTCGTAATGAGTAACGAACCGTTTTCTTGTAGAAGCTTGGGTTGAAACAAGAACTCAAGGCTTGGACACTTAGAAGCTTGAAGAATACAAGGATTCAAAAGCTCTCGATGTGGGTTTTGTGTTTACCGAAGTGATTAGGTCACTTCCATGTCTAGGGTAAATATCCATTTAAAGATAAAATGGTATGTATTGTGAACCCTAGAATTTGCATGTTGGCAAAAGTAAAAAATCATGATAGGTTGAACAATGAGATCCTATTGCATGATGTATATTTCAAGTATAATTCAAATATTAATACTTGTTGCATGGTTGCATGTATGGTTAAACCTAATGTGATTGAACATAGGTTGGACATGAGGATTAAACCTAGTGTTATTGAACATAGGTTGGATGTGAGGATTAAACCTAGTGTCATTGAACATAGGTTTGACATGAGATTGGAACCTAGAGTCATGAAACCTAGGTTGATAATGAGAAAGTAAGCCTAGTGTCATTGAACATAGGTGAGACTTAATGACTTGAACCTAAGGTCATGAGACTTAGGTTAGCAAGTGAAAAACGTGAACATCGGGATGTGCGACGATTTTGCTATCCCGGGTAGGCGACGATTTCGCTACCATGCCATGAGTTGGCCGTATTGAGACGGGATGTGCGACGATTTTGCTATCCCGGGTAGGCGACGATTTCGCTACCATGCCATGAGTTGGCCGTATTGAGACGGGATGTGCGACGATTTTGCTATCCCGGGTAGGCGACGATTTCGCTACCATGCCATGAGTTGGCCGTACCAACACGGGATGTGCGACGAGTTTGCAATCCCGGGTAGGCGACGATTTCGCTACCTCGCCTTGAGTTGGCGGTGTCGAGAGGGGATGTGCGACGAGGTTGCTATCCCGGGTATGCGACGAGTTCGCTACCCATGCCATGCAGTGGCCGTGTTGAGACGGGGTAAGCGACGATTTTGCTATCCCGAGTAGGCGACGATTTCGCTACTCGAACTCGGAGGTGACAATGTCACTCCTTGGATGTTGGAACAATTATGGTGAGACGGCGATTCCGAAACCATAAGTAAATGACAAGTAAATGAACTTAGTCAATATGAGGCATAGGATGAACCTAGGAGAGAATGATAAATTATATGTCATTTGGTTGCATCCTTTATGTTTATTTACAAGCATGTGAATAATTGTTGCATAGTTATATGTGATATAACTTATGCATGTGGTGTTTCTTTGGACCTGGTGGGTCGAGCTTCTCTCTTGGGAGGCCTTACCCACTGGGAACTATGTATATAGTTCTCACCCCACATTTTCCAGGTTCTTCCGCGAGTGAGGCGGCGGAGCGAGGCAAGGGTTTAGCTCTCTAGATAGCGGCCCTTCCATTTTGGTGACACATAGAGTGTACCCCTAGTTTTAGACTACGACAGCATAGGAGATTTTCATTATATGTATGAAATTGTATATTCCATTATTTTGAGAACATAATGTATGGAATGAAAAGGAAAGAAAAGAAAATTTTGGACATGTATATTGTGCCATGTGATGTAATAGAAGTAGAATTTCTTTATGTTGATGCTTTTCTTGTGCAACTCTTGTACTCCGTTCCTAGTTGGAACATTGTGGATAAGCTTGTGTTGTGACGCCTTGGGCGGATAGGAAAGACTATCCGTTCGGCGGGTCTGGTGCATGCGCTCGTGTGGTTATCCTTTCCACCTAGTTGGTGTTTAAGGACCCGGCGGGGCGTGACATTATTTCATTATTTTAATTAATTTGCTGATTAAATAATTAATTATTAGTATACTTTAGTCAATAACTAATACTTATATTGATTAATTAATTAATATTTTGAGTAATTTAATTAATTTCTTGATTAATTATCTCACTATTATTAACTAATTTATTTATTAATTTATTAATTAATTAAATTACTTGTGATTAATTAAATTATTAATTACTAATTAATTTATTAATTAATATTAAGAGTTTTTTAGCAATATTCATAATTAATTAGTAGATTAAATAAGTTGAATTATTACTTAATTAATATTTTGTATTAATTAATTAGATATAATATCATTATTTTTTATTTATAACTACCCACTTTAATTTTTATTCCATCTTATCTAATCAAACGCTATTTTTCTTATTCCCAAAAATAACCCAATTTTCATTCAAACGCAAAATTAATTTAATCTCCACTTATACCTCAATTTATATCTATCCCTGGAATAGTCACTTTTTGTTTATCCCCGAACCAAACGATACCAGGGCTTTGGGGATATTTGAAAGGATTTTTGGAATCAATAAGGACTTTCAACCAAGGATATATTAGATATTTTTGAAGTTTAGAGGGTCTATTAGATATTATCCCTTTATAATATAATTATAAAATATAAAAATATACAATAAAATACAAATTATATATTTTTTAGTTTTTAATGTGTAGATTAAATATTTTGATATTTTACCGATAATATAATATATAATATAATGTATAATGTATAAAATTATATAATTAAAAAATAAATAATCTAAAGGCCTAACACTTCTAGCTGCAATTTGGTGGGTCGCTTGGACGGATAGAAATAACATTATTTTTCGAACGAGCCTTCCAAACGCGCTCCGGGCCCTTGATCGCATTAACCTTCTATTGATATCTTGGTCGGAGCTGACTTGAGCGCCCCCCACCCCCCACCCCCCTCTTTTTTTTTCTTTTTTTTTCTCCCCTCCGGAGGCCCTAGCTGCTTCTACTATGTACGCTTAATTCATCTTGCTTAATGAATGAAACAGGTAGCTTGCTACCTATTTTTTAAAAAAAATAAAAAATAAATATATAAATAATCACATAATAGGGAGTTAGAGGCCAACAGGGATCAATCCACAGAGTTTGCTTCAACCCGTAGACCGCATCACTTGTACACCCCGTGCGCGGCGTCATTGCCACCCCAACATTTTCGTTTTTCACTCGAAACAAGCGGGAAACAAAAAGGAGGGTTTTCCGCAGTATATCTAAAAGTAGATTTCGTGGAAAAACATTTTACATTGAATCAAGGCCTTTTTGCATAAAAAATCCACTAGTTTTGGGCTTTTGCAAAATTGGGTCGCTATTTTCGATTTTGCAGATTCGGTCCGAATTTTCAGCAAACTGACCAAAATACCCTTATTACTTTTTCTCTCTCCTCTTTTTTTCTCTCTCCTCTTTTTTTTCTCTCTCCTCTTTTTTTTCTGTCGCTCTTTTTTTTTTCTCTCCGAACGGCGGAGGCGGAGGCGGAGGCGGAGGCGGAGACGGCCCCCTCGCGCCCTCGCACGCGCACCCTCGCCCTCCTCGCCTCCCACCCCGCCGAGGCCGCGCCGCGCCGCGACTCCTTTTTTTTATTTTACCTCTCCGACTGTAGCACACTGAACTTTAGCAAATTGCGGAGTTCTAATGAGAGAATAGTGCCTTATACTATTCTGAAGTTTTGGGTTGAGTCTGGTGAGCTTTGAGGTGTTTTCGTGGCTTAAAAAGGGCGAAAACGGACTCCGGAGATCAAATTCTGCAAAAGGTGCAGAATTTGTACTGCATTCGGGTACTGATTTTGGCATACGGGTACTGATTTAATTAGTACCGGTACGCCAATTCGTGTACCGGTACGCAGTGCTGCAGAATCAGATTTCGTGCAGTTTTGTAATTTCTGAGTTTTGAGGGGCCTTAGGGGATATTGTTACATCATGTAATATATCCCCTCAACCCTCTCTTGTTGCCATTGTTGGCTGAGGTTGGAGAAGAAGTAGAGGTGGGTTTTTTCTCTCTCTCTCTCTAGATTTTCTCTCCTCCAACCCTCTAGATCATGGATTTGATCTCTTTTTTCTCCATTTTCTCCTTGGAGGCTTGCTCCTAGGCTTTGGAAGGAGCTCAAGATAGATGAGATGAGCTTGTTGGAGGACTTAGCTTCAACCCTAGGATGTATGAGCTTGATTTGAGGTTAGTAAACCCTTTTACAACCTCTATTTGTAATTTTTGCTTGAGATTTGCATGAAAACCTAGTTTCATGAAAACTAGGGTTATTGTTAGGGTTTCTTGATTGTGAGCTCTTGGGGCTAAATTGATGAGTGTAGAACACTCTTGTAGGTTGAATTTGAAGCTCCAATGTGTTGATTTGGAGTTTGCACAAGCTTTTTTTGGATTAAGGTATTATTCACCTATTTTCTTCATGAATTTTGGTGAATTTCGTGGTGAGCTTGTTCGAAGCCCCTAACCCCTTGGAAAATTATCTTAGGGTATGTGAAGCTCGGGGGACAACTTCGTTTTGAAGTACTGCGAGGTTTCGATGGTTATCCGGTGGGTCTGACCTCACCGAAATGGGTGAACTCCCCCTATGTCTGCTATTTTATTATAGGATTGATTAGATGCATAATTGTGCTAATTATGACATGGTAGAAATTATAAACACATGATATATACATGTTGCATGTGAAAAGTGGCATACTACATATAGTAGAGTATTATGAGAATGATAAGCATGCTAGAGTACTTACACTAGTATTCTGATGACGCATTCATGAAATACTATTTAAGATATGCATGCTAGTAAGGAGTGTCATATGAGACACTACTTGGTTGATGGATTAGTGAATTTACTTATGCATACTAAAGTATGCTTGCTATAGAGAAATGAAAGGATATGACAAAATGCAAAACAAGTATGTTGCACCTCATCTAGGTGAGCAACTATGAAGGGCATTGTTGACATTGAGCTCGACATTTTGGTCGTTGAACGATTCCATGTTTAAGACATGAGGAAAGGGGTTCTCTTTGTATTTGATAATTGTGATTGGCTAAGTATGTGTTTACTTGGTTAAATGAGGGATCGAATATTTGCATGATGACTTATACTCCATAAAGTGGAGGTTCATGTAGTATGATATATGTAAATCATGAATGATGATTTAGTTAGCATTGTAGAATGCATGATATATGGCATTAGGATAATGCATGGATATGGCATTTGTAGAATGCATGATATATGGCATTAGGATAATGCATGGATATGGCATTTATAGAATGCATTGAATATGGACTTGATAAATTGAGATGTGAGCATGTACATGTTAGAGGCATGTAGTACATTGGTAGAGACATACCAACGAGAAACTTGAGACATGTGTGACTTATGTGTCATGATTCCGACCCTCGAGTCGATGTTGTGATTCCATGTTTTAGACATGATGATTGAGATGTCTTGGCCTTGGATACGATGCTTATGATCAGCGCTTGTTTGCCCTTGTGCTCATTCGCACATGCTTGTGAGGGTCGCTCCCTACAAGCCGGCACTCCGGAGTTAGCCTTTGCGACGTTTGATCGCCCGTGCAGGATTGGGCGCCGAAGTGGATCACCGTGGGGGAGTGTCTCATTGTCTGCGGAGCAATGTTGACTACCACGGGATCATTAGGCATGGCACAAGCCGGGATGTTACCTTATGTAAGTCCCCTCGTGGATTGGGTAAAAGCTAAGTAAATTGGACATAGTACATCACGGTTGTTTGATGCATATACATGTAGTGTATGAACATAGTAGTGAGTCGCATATTGTGGCAATACTTAGCTTGACACAATTGGGATGCATTCATTGTAGTTGGACATATTAGTTAGTCACTACATACATTGGCATCCATAGTAGCATTAGGCCTATACTCACATTGGTTTAGTATAGTGGCATGAATGTATGATGTTAATGAAAAAAAAAAGGTTTTTCTTAACTAATGTTTATAGCATAAATGGACATGCATGTAAGTTATGGTGGAAGATATAATTGTGCATATGATTGTAAGGAATCAAGTACATGTAAATTTTGGTAAGGACATACATATGCATGTAGTGGTAGAAATCATATTTTTGTTGAAATGATATAATCATTTGGAGGCATGATAGTAGTAGAATTACTTGTTTAGCATTTATTGCTTTATGCCTTATGTTTCAACTTATACTATCTTTGCCTCAGTTGACCTAGCGGTGTATTTCGCTACTCTCGGCGGCTTACCCACTGGGAACTATTGTTTAATAATTCTCACCCCCATGGTTGTTGGATTTTTGTTTCAGAGCCTTCCGCAGCGGGAGAGGCTTGGGATCGAGGTGAGGGGTTAGCAGCTAGCTAGAGCCTCTACGATGATATTACAGATGGACCCTGACACCTTTCTTGTATTTTTAGCGAAAGGTGTATAGTTGTTTTCTAGAGAGTGATCTCCTAGTGTTATTAAGATGTACATTAAGTAAATTTTATTGTATATCTTGAGATTTTAGTTGTGTTGAACTTGTTCCAGTAGCAGATTTATACACTTTCTCTGATCACCTTGTTTAGGATGTATTCCTTATTATACTTGATTGTTGTTGTTGTCATAGACGCCTTGTATACATTATATGTTGTTTTGGTGTATACGGCGGGTCTGTGAACGTGCCTGGTAGGCTCCCACTAGGGTCCGGGGCGTGACAGATTATTTTGGTATCAGAGCCTAGGGTTGAGTCTTAGTGGACCTAGTAAACCTTAGGCAAGTTGGACGATAAGGAATAGGAACGTGAGAGACGGGATGTCTTGTGACATATTGGCGAAAGTATTATGATTGGGTCATTTCTAAAGCTCCAAAAGTGTTGGAGTTAGATCGGAGTGAACCACTTCTATACCTTGGAGGGTCACGTTGGCGGCCGACAACGTGACATCGGGGAATAGTTGAAGTCCACTTCATTACTTTCACATGATTGGGGTTATAGTTTTGTGTGGGGATACGATGGCGTGGGGTGTTTCACCTGCGCATGTTATGCTTGTTGCAGCTTGAGTTGTGGACGACACACTTGATAGCGGCCGAGGCAGCCGAGACGGGAACCCTGCATCCTCCGGATTTGGTGAGATCCTGAAGTTGAGAGGACAGCTAGCGATTACAGCGAGCATGTTGGAGTGGCAGACATTTTCAATGTTACTCCAAGTTGAGGCTTTGCGCCGGCAGACGAGAGGATTAAGCAACTGGAGGATTTGTCGATCCAGTTGGCAGCCGACCTCAAGAAATTTTATGAGAATGCGGATCGCACCTTGGTAAGGGCAAGAGACGTGGAGACCGTTGGGACGGCAAAAGAAGCTACTAAGAGTGGCAAGTCAAATGTAAGAGGACAATCAAGGTGTTCAAAGAGAAATTGATCTCGAGAATGTGGATCTTTAGCAGGATGAAAGAGGGACGTCAAATCGTCATCAACTATTATGATGTGTGAGCGGTGGAGTCCGCATGTACCCGATGATGCCCTTGGTGTGGAGGCGGGTGCTCTCTTCGTGGCCAGGTGGGCCACTCCCAGTTGGAGTGTCTGAGGAGAACAGTGTCGACAATATTGGTATCGACTTCGCGCGGCTGGCACCGGATGAATGCGTGCCTGTATGACAGGCGGATGATGATGCAGCGACGATGGAGGTTGTTCACAGCTCTTAGTATTGGAGCTAGCTTGTTGTTTGTTATGATTGCGTTGATTGTAGTTTTGGATCGGCTGTTTACCGAATGCATGGCAGGGAACTCATTCCTTGTTGCTTGCAGAACGAGTTGGTCCTGATTGCTTGGACTTGAGAGTACTATTCTTGTACTCCATTAGGATTGGATGTTTCTGTGCGCCAACGAAGCGATTGGCTTTGTTTGGCTGAGAGCGTATGGTTCTGATTTGGACTCGGGCTGGCTCTTCGGGTATCGGATTATCGATGATTGAGTGAGCCGAGCTGTAGTGTCTTGGGAACCTGGACACAAAATAGTGTTTTCAGAGAGCGTGAAGGTTCGCTATTTGCGATGATTGTTTCACCCGCCCAAGCCTAGCTGTTGGTTGAGTGGGCGCGTGGCCTTTAGGCCAGCATCCTTGGTGAGAGTTAAGAATTCTCAAAAGTGAGGATGTCTCTTGTGAGGGAGTTGCTTATGCAATCCCAGTTGAGTGGTGAGAACCGAAGGCTTGGTCTGGAGACCTCTTTTGCCTAGTATTTTCTCTTGTGGAGCATCGATCTCATTTGTTTTCAGTGGACGGGTCCTTTCGACTGTGGGTCGACTATCGTGAACTCGGTAAGGTCACGATCAAGGATATGTACCCGTAGCCGAGATTTGATGATCTGTTTGATCGGCTCCATGAATTCTGGATTTACTCAAGGGTAGTTGCAATCTGAGTACTACTCTCGTTGGATTGAGTTTGAGTTTGGACCGAGGGTAACTTGTTCACTCGGTGTAGGCATTACAAAATTGTCGTGATGTCATTCGAGTTGTTGATGCTCTTGTGTGTTGTATTCTGACCCTTGAGGGTATTTTTGTCGTTGTATGTGCCGACACTTTAGAAGCCATGAAGTGATGGAGACCAAATTTTTCTTCTATGATTTTTGGTCTTTCCTGTAGGAAAAAATATTATTTTTTATTATTTCTTTTTTTTTCTCTCTTTACAAAAAAAATTTTGGTCACGACCCACCGCCTTCGCCGGAGTGTAACTATTTTTTTCCCCTCTCGCCGGCATGCTTCTCGGTCGCAAGAAACACTTCTTCGTCGCCGGCGGCGGCGGCGGTGACGGCGTGTGGAGGAGGGTCGGAGAGGTAAAAAAAATAAAAAAAGAGTCGCGGCGCGGCGTGGCCTCGACGGGGTGGGAGGCGAGGAGGGCGAGGGTGCGCGTGCGAGGGCGTGAGGGGCAGAGGCGAGGCGGGCCGTTTCCGCCTCCGCCTCCGCCTCCGCCTCCGCTCGGAGAGAAAAAAAAAAAAAAAAAAAAAAAAAAAAAAAAAAAAAAAAAAAAAAAAAAAGAGAGAAAAAAAAGAGGAGAGAGAAAAAGTATGAAGGGTATTTTGATCAGTTTGCTGAAAATCCGGACCGAATCTGCAAAATCGAAAATAGCGACCCAATTTTGCAAAAGCCCAAAACTAATAGATTTTTTATGCAAAAAGGCCTTGAATCAAACATCCGAAAAATTGCTTTTTAGATGGAAAATAGTTTTCCGGTCGCTTTAACATCAATCCAAACGCCCCTAACTGAAGAAACAATGGTAGGTATGGTTCTTATATGTTTCAACTAAAAATTTGACCAGATAAAATAGTATGTCATCGTTAATCTGTCCATACTCCGTACTAATCAGAGATTCTGTAGGTAATAAATCAAGACTAAAATGAGAGACAAATCTTACTTGGTAATTATTATCTAGTGAGAAGTAAGATTCAATATTATGATCACCATCGGGCAACTAGTTCCTAAGATTACTTGGATTGAACGACAGGAAGCCTCCTGAGACAAAAAAAAATGCATCAACCAACCATACAAATGCATCATGACAATATATAGAGACAAATCTATCAAGCTGAATGATCTAGTAAATGCTTTTATAAAGCACGGAATAGAAGATGTTAGCTCACATGCATCACTAATAAGCGGGCTGATCCAAGTTCCTATCTAAAGTAGGAAGTCATGAGAATACAAGCTCCTGTTTATTTACAGCACCCATATCCATTCCCACACAGCTTGAGCACATAAAATTTACTTGATTTATCATGAATGACCCCATTAATCCAACAATACTTCTACAAATACCATAAAACACCTTTTGTAGAACTATTATTATGAACCAACACCGATCAACAAATAAAAAGCACAGTGAAGTATCCATCTCAAGAGAACCAAGTATTTCTCATTTAAGCCACAGTCTATAGTAACCAAACAGATTCAGCTAGAGTAAATAAATTCAAAATAAAAAATAAAATTACCTTACGACAAATACATTATATGAATCAAAGGGGAAACCAGCCAATTGCCGTTACCATTTCTCTCTTTATCCATGTTTTCCACTCGGAATTGAAAAGTAAAAGTGCGAGGACCTGCCAAAATTCATATTGTGGTGAACCTTAGCTTATTCTCACCATTCACGAATCCTTAAGCACGTGTACGCATAATGAGCAAAAAGGGAGTAAATATAATTAATAATTAATACCAGACCAAAACAAATGCAATATAATACAAGACAAGATATGCGAGGCCTTCAATTTTGTACAACCAATTACTTTCACGCTGTTCAAAATATTATTAATCCAGTTTGATTGATTCAAACACAATCAGTTGTTAATGGATGCAAGAAAACCAAAAGCACCAAGTGTTAATTTGAAGGAATCAGATACCTCTTGATATCTAACAGAAAAATATTCACAAGGGATCACCATATGACACTTCCAGTCAACAAAAGAGAATTAAAAAAAGGATATCTAAGAGAGAAATCACATTGTACACTTGTTTGAAGTCATATCCAAACCTCTACAAGGGAGAAAGAAGCGTTCAACTCTAAATCTTCCCTAGACATGACCTAGATTCATATCAGACTAGTGTAGCAACCCGCGCAATACGGCGGATAGAAATTATAGTAAAAATTTATGAATTAAATAGATAGCAGAAAATAATCATATTTGATTGGTTAATAATATAAAAAATACATTAAATTTTTTTTTTAATTGAGAATACAATCTAGCAGAGAAGAAAGAAAGAAAACGAAAAAAAGAACCATAGGAGAATAAAAGTTATTGCATAGATATCTTCTGAGAAATATTTGAACTCTTGTGAGAAAAGAATAATAAATAAAAAGGAGCAAATTGAATCGGCTCAAATTCCCATTTAACTAATCATATAAAGAAATTTTTTTCATCCGACCTATTCTCTTTTCTTATCCAAATCGATTACCTCTTAAAAGCTAATAACTAAGGTGTTTGCCTATGAACATAAAGTTGTTATACTATTCACAGAATTAGCATAGAGTGCAAAGAAAATTGAAAGAAAAGTATGAAAGAATATACAACAGCCATGCAAAAAAAAAAAAAAAAAGTACCAATAGTTAGTTTCAGCCATTTGCTTTTATTTCAATAAGGCTCACCGCTAACTTATAAAGACTTAATTTCCATACACCCATGACCCAGAAACTTGTATACTATAATTAGCCTTTTGATGTGATATGTTAATTTAATCACTGTTCTTGATAATTTTACTCAATCAGTTATTGTATGACTCAAGTAACTTCTTGTTTAACTTCAGCAACAAAGAAAAGAAACTTATGGAATTAATTTTTAGAAGTTGTAACTTCCACCCACAACTAAGATCAAAATAATATCACTCTTTTTCATAAGTTTGTTAAGAAATTAATACAATAAAGAGAACGCTAATTTAACAAAAAAGTTCAAAAAAATAACATGATTTAAATATATTGTCATTTGCACCCAAAAAGAAAGTCTAAATGATACAATCATTAAATGAATAAACGAAAAAAATGATGAAAGTTCTCACAAAACCAATTTGAAGCAAAGAAACAGACCTAATAAATCCATCGTACTTGTATTTACAGTGCTCTGTTAAATTCTTCAACCTGGGCAATTGCTTCTAATTGAATTCTGCGTAAGAATTGTCAGCTTACAGAGTTACAAAAACTATCAAATGGAATTATGCTACACAGATGTGAATGTGGCATATATTTATCCAAGTAATTGATAAAAATAAAAAAGATATAGGTTAAACAACATGAAAAAAATAATGCGGATTAATATGCTTCATTCGTCAGCAATAAAGAAACAAAAAACACAAATTTGGGAACTATAATGATGAGGATGAAACAGTATAACCAATAAAGCGGAAGAAATCACCTTTCAAAGCCTTACTAATAACTCTTTATTGATCTATATGTAACATTAAAAGGGTTCTAGATATCAGTGAAACATATGCAAGAGCAACTTCTATTAAAGAGAGTAACTACTGAACTATTTAAGAAAATTTAAAAAAATTAATTATTAATAATCAGTTTTGTAGGAAAAAACATAAAGTAAAGAGTGGTGGAGAAAAATGAAAACCCCTCTCATCCCAGAGTTGTTGTTATATTGGCTTGCTATAGCACTGAAAAGAACCTGAAGTATGTAGTTACCGAAAATTGCCAAAAATGTCCGATGCTCGAAGATCCATATAATGTACACAACCCCCCCACCAATTAAAGGAAATAAGTAATGGGCTCATTTAAGGCAGTTACCTTCCAGCGAGTTTTCTATTCATTTTAGTATTCTCTTATTTATCACCATTATATTGGGAACTAGTCCCAGAAGCTCGCATAGTTTTTCCTCACCCAATCCTCACTCGACAGCCCAAAGCTGACCATGACAAAAGCTATACCAAGAATTGGTTCACGGACAGTAACGATCGCGTAATATCAATTTATCAGCCTCGTCAGCCCTTTAAGCGAGAGGGCCTATGCTGTTGGCGTCTTACCTAACAAGGGCAAGATGAAAGGCGGCGGCGACTAGGTCCCATTCTTCTACCCTTTCCGGGTAGTCAATGACTATTCATAGCTATTACCTTGACACCAAAGAAGAGTTCGACCCAATGCTTTATTTCTGTCCTAGTTGATCCGGATTCGACATTAGAAGTATATTGATTGTTCCCCAATAACCGAATACTTTTTTCTGTAAATACTGCATATTTGATTCCATGCCAACAATTGGCTGACTGCTTGTCTTCCATCCAACCAAGTATCTTTCCTTCCTTCTTTATTGCCTTCCAAGACAACAAGAACAAATTCAATCTCTCGATCATTTCTGCAAGCAAGCAGGATCCAGAGCTAAGCGCCTCTCCTATTCGAGGCCAACCAATAGAAGTTCACTGACCATCCCTGTAAAACATTTAGACAGTGTGCCCAAAACGAGAAAAAGCCAAGCAGGATAAAGTTTACAGGCAAAGATCGATTTGTTTTGGGTTGAGAAGATCATTGGTCCTTCTCTCCTGTCGCGTGATGATCTTGGTATTCCACTCTTTTCCCCCACAGTAGCTTTCCTCCGATGTCAACAATCTCAGGTGGCAATTTGAAGGAAACATGACTGTGGGTATCCTTCTCTTTCTCACTAAAAACAGAAGCAATACCTTTCACGTATTACTTCAGTCGTATCGTCTAGATAGTATTTGGCTTTGCTCGGTTTTTGGCCAACTGTGCATGCAAAGACCTCTGGAATTGAAGGGAATAGTTTGCTAGTTGTCGTATCACTTATGCTTTCGGACATGTCTTCATCAGATCGATCGTCCCCAGTACACATCACGAAATCCGGCGGCTTCCCGTAATGGACCATCATCGTTCTAAAAAGTTTCTCCACAACCAGCCCCTTGCTAACTCCCTGCATATGAACATTCGTTTATTAAGCTTTCGAGATAAATATGTGCCTTTGAGAACTTATATGTTTGTATATATCTATCGCTGCAAAACTGAATATGAATGCTTACGTATGCCTTTGAAGAACTCGATTTCTTCAATTTCAAAGCTCAAAAAAAATCCGATGTCTTACATACAAATCCTTGTACTTATAGCAATGTCCCTCTGTAAAACTTTTAAAATATAATACCGACTTCCCTGCACATGAACATTGGTTTATTAAGCTTTCGAGACTGATAAGTGCCCTTGCGAACTTATATATTTGCATATATCTATCGCCGCAAAACTGTATATGAATGCTTACATATGCCTTTGAAGTACTCGATTTCTTCAATTTCAAAGCTTAAAAAGAAATTCGATTTCTTACATACAAACCCTTGTACTTACAGCAATATCCCTTTGTAAAACTTTTCAAATATAATACCAACTTCACATAGGGTATTTCTTTAAGAAAATGCACTCTCTGAGTAGCATATAAAAAAATTCAGATTCAATAGGGTTATGCAAGTAATAGATGATTTTGTAGCAAACTATGTAAAAGGCACCTGGGGTCTTTTACTATTAGCAAGAAGCCATGTCGCGGTATGGAGACTAAATTAGTATTCCTATCTCTTCTTTCCTCTCTTTCTCATAGATTATACCCAACTAAGTTAAAATTATACACTAATGGGACATTATTCTGCTCAAATTCAAAAAATTATCAAAAGATTAAATCTTCAAATCCAAAAAAATAAACATAAATAAAGAACGAAATAGGCCATACATACCCGATTTGCAATCTGGTGAGAGGAAAGAAACAACGATGGTCATCATCTTTTCCTGTCGCACTAATCCTGTGATGACATAAAACCCAAGAAAACCCTAAAGACCTTTAAAAAACACCCTTTTTTTCCTAAAATTGATCGAAATCAAATCAAATCAAACCAAAATCAACACCAAATCCGAAAGCCGCGAGCGCGAACCCAACGGTTTGTGATCGCAATCAGAATTGTTACTGTTTGAATTGGTGGGATCTGGGTTGGGATCGGGATCGGGATCGTCAAGGAGGGAGTGGAACGGTTGAAGAAGAGGCTCCAGATGTTGCGAGCAATCTCGAAGAGGGCCTGCTCGTGGGGGGAGTGAATGGCGAAGGAGTCGGTGGCGGAGCGGAGGCGGGCGACATAGGTGCAGCGTAGGTGGGCTAAGAGGGAGAGAAAGAGACGCCTGTGCCAGTTTAATAGAGAAGGGAAAGCAACAGAGATGGGAAGAGGAAGCGTTTCACGTGGAATTAAAAATAGAATTAAAAAACAGTGGGGGGAGAAAAAGAGACGCATGTGCTAGTTTGATAGAGAGGGGAAAGTAATAGAGATGGAAAGAGGAAGCGTTTCACATGGAATTAAAAATTGAATTAAAAAACAGTGGGTCCCATAGCCCTCAAATTAAGGAGGTATAGCCACATCAGATTCAATCACAGGGATTCATATACAGGTATAGATATGTGAAAGAAACCTAAAATAATCGGAAGCTAGAATACACTATTCAATAAGCATTGAACATATACAATCAAACAAATAAGGTATTCACACCATCCAGAACACCAGAAGACCTCATCAGATAGATGTTTAAAAACAAAAATAAGGGGAAAAAACATACATGGCTGAGGCACTACTTCGCAGCCCTCAGTTATTCCAGAATGGGACTGAGCATACCACAAAGCATGAAGGTAAGGCTTAGAAGATCCATGACACTGCAGACTCTGACGGGAAAGATAGATTCTCACGCAATTAGCTGCAAATAAGGCAATAGGCAAAGGAGATTAGCTAGGGTTTTTTGGGAGATAACAAGGAAGACAAAATGGGAGAAAAGGCTAGAGAATATCTGGATCAAGATCAATATCAAGATAAATCGAGATGCAGATCGAGATAAGTTAGTCAGAGATCCATACTATAAAGAAGATTGAAATTGGTAAATGACTAAAGATACAGATTGACATCAAGATTGAGATTGCAATGACCTTGAAGCGGCAATAGGAGGAGATCTTGGAGGCCACCTCCATAGGGCGAGGGAGGGTTTTCTAGTGACTCACTAATTACCTTCCACCGCACCTAAAATTAGTGAACTTGTGATAGCAACTTCTGATTCAAAGATTACACTCCAAATTTCCTCCTCAAATGTTTTGAAAAGGGGACACGGAAGTGATGATAACGAATAAATATTATTCATTAGAAGAAAGAGAGTTATGTTTGCAGCAAAACAAAGAAAGTAGTAAATTTAGTACAAAAAGAATCTAAAAGGAAGAAAGGAAGACATCAGAACTGAGTTATTACTTGCTTCACTAAAGGTAAAACTGAACAACAAGATCTATGTGTTACACTAAAGGGCTTGCTTGGTTTGAAGGATTTTAGGCTTGGAATGGGAATCGGAATGATCCGCTTCCATTGTTGAGGGTGGTTTAACCGTTTAAGATATTGGCATTTCGATTCCCATTCCGGAGGGAGTCGAATCCCTCCAAAATAATTCCCACCATGGAGGTGGGAATCAACTTTGATTCCGAAAGGGATTGAGAAAAGAACTCATTTTTCTTCACTAACAATTATTTAAATTCAAATATTAATCTATATTTAATTTTAGAATAAATTATAATTTTAAATTTGAATTTGAATTATGGATTTAAAATTTAATTTTTAATTTCTTAAGTTAAAATTTATATTCTAATATAAGTTTGAAATTTGAATTTGGTTCTAAATTTAAAATTTTGACTTTGAACTTGAATTTGAATTGCAAATTGAGTTTAAATTGTGAGTTCAAATTTGGACTACGAATTTGGATAAGAAATTTAAATTTTAACTAAATTATAAAAATTTTGAATTTTAATTTGAACATGATTCTGATTCCTCTTATAAACCAAACAAACAAGGGGTTTTTATCATTCCCTTCTTTTATTCCGTCCCATTCCCATTCCTATTCTGATTTTGATTCCTATATTGAACCAAACTTTTCATAAAAGTGAAACTGAAAAACAGAATTAATGTGTTTGGGTGAAAATAGTAATAAAACTATCACAATTCAAAGAATTTTGCCTTTTCCTCCTATAGACTTTGATAAATCAACAAAGAATTAAAACAATTGTCTCTAATAGAAAAGGTTTTCTTTAATGTGATTTCATTAAAACAACTATTGTAGGATTGCCTAACTGTTTGCTCAGATTAAAATATTTCACATTCTATCTAACAAGCTTGACAAATATAGCATAAACAAACGTCTGATCTAACCTTAAAGGTACAACCAGCAGCCTTTGAGCCTGGCAGAGACAAACCATCATAGCATAGAAGCTGAAAAAACAAAAGGTAAATCATGTGAGAAAATAAGGGGAAAAAAACACAGGTAGAAATTTAGACTCTAAGAAACCAAATTCAAAAGTTTCTATAATCACCAAGAAATTATTTGTATTTCTTACAGCTTTCTCAGTCACTTCAATGCACGTCTGCTCTGTGTATATAAGTTGTTACAGTCATACAACTGTAGGAATCACATTCTGTATAACTTCATCGGGCATAGTCGGAAATCACCTTTCAGATAGAAAATTGATGGCAAATTTTCCTACTAGTTCTTTTGATCAGCCTCAACGTATCAACCGTACTGAGATTTGCTGAAAACAACTCCATTTTCCAAAGGAAAATTTTCTTGCAATAACAAAGCAGCGCTGTCTACAGCATTCTGTACACCAGCTTTCTCAAGACCATGGACAAGAGCCCGAAATGTTACACTGTTTGGGACAATACCATCTTTCCTCATCATTATTAGCAATTTATAAGCTTCATTCACATCTCCTTCATTACAAAATCCATAAAAGAGAGTATTGTACAGTATCAAGTCAGGCTTCAACCCAGCATCCAACATCTTACAAAACAGAGCACTTGCATCCTGCATACGGTGGCTCTTGCAGAAACCATTTAGGAGTGCAGTACAAGAAACAAGATCCGGTTGTACTCCATTTTTACCCATACTGGACCAAATAAAAAATGCTTCCTCTAAGTTTCCCTCTTTAGAGTAACTATCGATCACATTAGTAAACGCAATTTTGTCAGGAGAAAACCCTCTCCGAATGAGTTCATCGAAGATTTCTCTAGATTCTGTTACAAACCCTCTCTTGATCAGACCATGCATAAGAATATTATATGTTGCAATATTGGGAAATACACCATTCTTCTCCATCATATCCTTCAGCTTGTATGCCTTACGCATATTACCTTTTCTACTATGCCAATCGATTAACATGTTATATACTACAACATCCGGGTGTTTACCCTCTTTTTGCATGGCGTAAAAGGCATATATTGCCCCTTGTAGATCATCTACCCTGCAAAAACCATAAATTAAGACTGCATATGTTAACTTTGTCGGCTGCAACCCTCTCTTCAGCATCACCCCAAAAGTCCTTAGAGCTTGATCTATCTGATGCTCTTTACAGTAACCGTCAATTACGGTAGTGTAATTAAGAGAATCAGGATGTACACCAATGGCAGACATCTCATTTAACAGATTATTTGCCTCTACCATATCGCCTCTTCCACATAACGTCAATATAAAGCTATTATACACATAAACATCAGGAACACAGCTCAAAGAGTTTATAAGCCCAACAGCCTCTGTCAATCTCCCAGCCTTACAATAAAAGTCAGCTAATGAAGAGATCGATACAGTATCAGGCGTGATGCCAATCTGTATCATTTTATACAAAAGAGAAGTTGCCTCTATTAGATGACCCTGCTTACATAATGCCCTAATTAGCATAGTATATACAAAAACCTTAGCTTCGCTGTCCAAACATTTTATTCTGGTTATAAGCCTGTAAGCACTTTCCAAGTTATTGGTAGCGCACAGCTCCCGAATGAATAAGCCTATAATTGACTCATATGCACCGAGTTCACTATTCGGCATATCCTCGAGCAGTTGCCATGCCAAATCCAACTGTTTAGTTTCCAAAAGAACCCTAACAAGAGAACCGTAAACCCTACTACTGGGAAAGAAATTAAACTTCCTCATACGACTAATCAAGTTCATAGCCACGCTAGTCGAACCCTCGCATATGCAACAACTAACAAGCATGCTATATACAATTTGCAAAACTTGTCTATTCCTGCTGGTTTCTCTTAGCACGTCGAAAACCAAACAAAGCCACTCTTCTCCGTTATCACCGTTTCCAGCGATATCACGAAGAAAACTCATGGCTATGTGATTCATATTACCCAAAACCGAGATATGCACCAAAGTACAAACGGAACGGAGTCCGTGATCCACTCCGTTGTGCCTCCGCGCCCACCGGAAGAAGAAGAAGGCGAGCGCCGCATCCGAGGTCGCATCGAACACCGAATTGAGGATGCGGATCACGCTGTGTTCGTCCAATTCGATGATCAGCGAGTTGGGGAAGCCCAAGTCCCAACCCTTGTTGGCGAGGATGGAGGCGATCTTTCGCATCAAATCCCCCTCGGAGAGCCATTGTCGGGAGAAGGAGTAGGGTTTGGCGGAGGAGGAGGGGCGGGGTCGGTAGGAAATTCGGTGCGGGGAGGAGGAGTCGGGGCCGGGGTCGTCGGAGGGGGAGGAGTCGGGGTCGGAGAAGGAGGGGCAGGGACAGAAGAGGCAGCGGCGGAAGGGGAAGGGTTCGAGGCGGGAGGGGGGAGTGCCGCGGTGGGGATAGAGGGGAGGGAGGGTAAAGAAGGTCGAGGGGAATCGCAGCGGCGTGAGGCTCCTCCAGCGAGCACGGCTCATGTGTGCGAGGAAAAGTTGGAGGCTGCTGCTGGTGTTTTAAAACCACACGGACGCTGTCTCGTTTCCTCCCATCTCAGGGCGTTTCGGCTTCAAAAAATAAATTAATAAATAAATTTTGGCCTTTTTGCATAAAAAATTCACTAGTTTTGGGTTTTTGTAAAATTGGGTCGATTTTTTTGATTTTGCAGATTCGGTCCGAATTTTTAGCAAACTGACAAAAATATCCTTCTTACTTTTTCTCAATCCTCTTTTTTTTCTCTCGTTCTTTTTTTTCTCTCTCCGAAGAAGCAGTGGAGGCGGAGGCGGGAACCGCCCGCCTCGCCTCTGCCCCGCACGCCCTCCTCGCCTCTGCCCCGCACGCCCTCGCCCTCGCCCCTGCACCCCCCGCCCTCTTCGCCTCCGACCCTACTGAGGCCGCGCCGCGACCCTCCTTCTCCACTAGGGCACGGCGACGTCTAGGCGCAGGCCCCCTGCGCCCCCGCCCCCGCCCCCGGCCCCTGCGCTCGCCGCGCCCGCCCACCACCGCCCCGCGCGCCCCCTGCGCCACCGCCGACGCCTCCCTCTCCGTCCTTCCCGTCTACCTCTTCGACCCCCGCGACTACGACCGCTCCTCCTCCTCCGGCTTCGACCGCACTGGCTCAAAATTTTTTAGAGTGTGAGGAGAGAGAGAGAGAGAGAGAGAGAGAGAGAGGGATGAGGATGGAGAGTGGAGGAAAAAGGAAGAAGAAGAGGAAGAGAAAGAAATAGTGCAAAATTCTTCTAAATAGTGCAACTTTATCTAAAGAGTGTAAATTTCATTCCAAAAGAGTATAATTTCTCTCTTAAATAGTACAACATTCATTAAAACAGTGCAAATTTTTTTTAAAACAGTGTAATTTTATTTTAACAGTGCATTTTCATTATCTTCTTCCTTTTTCTCTATTTTTTGTGATTTTCTGTAGGAAAAAAATATTTTTTATTTTTATTTTTTGTTATTCTTATTTTTTATTTTATTTTATATATATATATATATATATATATATATATATATATATATATATATATATATATATATATATATATATATATATTTTTTTTTTTTTTTTTTTTTTTTTTTTTTTTTTTTTTTTTTTTTTTTTTTTTTTTTGTTACGATCTCTCTCTTGCCCTTTATCGCAACCACCACGACGTCGTCGAAGGCGAGCTCGCCGCCTCCGACGACGTCGCGGTGTTCCGACGCGCGGTGGAGGAGGAGAGCCTGCGTCTAGACGTCGCCGTGCCCTAGTGGAGAATGAGGGTCGCGGCGCGGCCTCAACAGGGTCGGAGGCGAGGAGGGCCGGGGGTGCAGGGGCGAGGGCGAGGGCGTGCGGGGCACAGGCGAGGTGGGCTGTTTCCGCCTCTGCCTCCGCCTTCGCTGCTTCTTCGGAGAGAGAAAAAAAAGAACGAGAGAAAAAAAAAAAAAAAGAGGAGAGAGAAAAAATAAGAAGGGTATTTTGGTCAGTTTATTGAAAATCCGGATCGAATCTGCAAAATTGAAAAAGTCGACCCAATTTTGCAAAATCCCAAAACTAGTAGATTTTTTATGCGAAAAGGCCATAAATTTTAATTGTCGCAGTTATTTTTATTTTGTTACCTAAAATGTTGCAACGACCCGATTCCAATTAATTTTTGGTTTAAATATAAAATTTAATATATTTAAATTTGTTTGATTTTTTAGAGTCTAAATTTTAAATTCAAGTTAGACTTTTAGTTGAGTAAGTGATTGTTCATTTCGTGCGAGGTGAGAGGTATGAAGTGAATTTCAAGCTAAAATGATGACTTCAGTTATTTGGTTCATTCTGAAGTAAAGACTTTCAAGTAAAGTGCATTTACAAAGCCCCCTCACTTCATTTTTTTCACTTTGTCTCGCCTTCGGCTTCTTCCTTTTCTCCAATAATCACTCATACTAAAATCTAAATTGGTGTAAAGACCACTAAGAAGACGAGATCGACAAGATCTCTAAGACCTTAACTAAGTGTTTCTTCTTAATTCTCAACAAGATGATTCATGCCTCATTTTTCTTTCCTATTTTTCAAATTCTAAACGGTAAACTATGTATATTTTAATTTTAATTTTCTTTAATTTTTTAATTTTCAAGTTGGTAAAAATGTGACAATTCTTTTTGTGTTGATTCTTAATCATCTTCCAGCATTATGGGAGCCTAATTGAGATTGTAATTCTATGTCTATCGATTTTCTTTCTTTTCAATAATTATAGATGTATATTCCTTGATGTTTTGAAGAATATGAGTTTAAAAGAGAGAAATATATATATACTTTGAATCAATTTACACTAAACTATCTAAACTTCAAAAGTAAAAGAAATCATATAAACTACAATTCATATAATTGGGATTAAGGGGGCATTTGGTTCAGCGTAAATTGAACCAAAAAATTACTTTCGGCATGAAAAATGCTTTTCCACTTGTTTGGTTCGACGTAAAATTATTATCCCATAAAAGTATTTTTATGGATTTGGAAAAAAATGGAAGTTTTCATTTTTCACTATTTTTCGGCGGAAAACGAAAACTCAAACTCCGTAAAACTTTTTCATTCATTTTTTTTTTCATCGAACCAAACAAATGCGATTTTTTTCCTTTCATCCAAACAAATGTTAATGCAAAACTATTTTTTTCCTATAGACCAAACATTAGAAAATGTAACATTTTTTTTCTATTAATAGGTTATTTCATCAAAAATTAATAATTTTAATCAATTTTAAATAATAAAATTAGACCAGTTAATGGTTTATATTAATTGGTTATTTCATCAAAATTAACAATTTTAATCACTTTTAAATAATAAAATTAGACCAATTAATTGTTAATGATTTAAACAGTCAATAAGTTTGATAAAATTTTTAAACTAACCAAGTATAAAAACTTCAAATTATTTTAAACAAAAGTTGAGAGGCTCTCAAATAAAAGTTGAGTGGTCTATTGAAACAGCCTGTAGTTGAGGGGTCTCTGTATATTTTTTGTGAGACCCCCAGATAGTCCTATATATAAGATATAATAGGGCTAGAACTCTTAACCCGACTTAAGCATTTTGGGTGGTGGCTAGGCCCAAAAGGTTAAGAGAGTTAAGCGTGCTAGGACGGGAGTAGTCCTAGAATGGATGACCCCCTGGGAAGTTGGGGCATCACAGTTGGTATCAGAGTCAATTACCAGCCGAAAGTGTGAGCTGAGTCTTGGCTGAGCCAGGGTCGGAATGACAAGGCTATACTTGTGAGTCTGAGACTGACGAGGACGTCAGGGCTTAAAGGGGGGGAGATTGTGAGACCCCAGATAGTCCTATATATAAGATATAATAAGGCTAGAACTCTTAACCCGGCTTAAGTATTTTGGGTGGTGGCTAGGCTCAAGAGGTTAAGAGAGTTAAGCGTGCTAGGACGGGAGTAGTCCTAGGATGGGTAACCCCTTGGGAAGTTGGGGCATCACATTTTTACCCTTTTTGTATACTTTATAAAGTTTTGGTGGCTCAACATAATCATGGTAAAGTTCAGGAAGGTTTGGTGTATATTTTTATTTAGTTATTGGTGAGGATCATAAGGTTTGGTGTATATTTTTATTTAGTTATTGGTGAGGATCATAACTTCTTCAAATTATTAATGTTCAAATGCATTATGAATTATGTCACATAGTCTATTTTGAAGCAGATATCTCAATTATAATCGTTTTGAAATAGAGATCTGTAAGTTTGCAAGCTTTAAAATTTAGAAGAATATATTTGATTATCATAAGCTTTGGCGGAAAAATTCCTAATTTTACTATTTTGCATAAATTTGCAGTTAATTCTTTTTATATAATTTGGGTTGCTTCCTAATATGAAGAATTTATTATTTTAGTATTTTTTGTATACAACACAAATTCACTTTATCTATAAAGAGACTAGCAAGCTTCTATTAGGGGATTTCAATTTTGCGAAATTGTTTATATATATCTCAATGATTTCTCAAATGTTGTACCTAGCTTTATAATACCATACATGACTTTAAATTAGAATTTATGTATATTTTTGTGTATGTTTTGTTAATTATGATTGTAGTTTAAAACATTAGATTTAGATTTTCAATATTGCTAATTACATGGGTGTACTTTATGCTAGATCTTTTATACTTGTATTAGGAGATGCATATGACTAGGCGCAAACTAGTAATTCAATATGCAACATATGTAATCTAAATAGTCTTAACCTATCTTATTACAAGCTTGTGTATTAAAGGTTAACTATGGCAAGAGAACCCTCTATGTATAGAGACTTACAAAGAAGGGAGCATTTGCACCGTATAATTCATGGTGGTCCAATGAATTATATAAATTATCTTCGAATAGATAAGAAAGCCTTCTTTTATCTGGCTGCAATGTCACATAAATGACAATTATTGAGAGATAATATCTATGTGATTGTCTTCACATTGTAGGACATAATATGAGAAATAGGTGATGAATATCCAATTTGTTTGCTCCGAGGAGATTGTTAGTCATTATTTTAACAAAGTACTTAGAGCTACATGCTCAATTCGTGATATTTTTGTTCATTAAGCAAGGCCAAATACACCTCTCGAGATTGAGTACAATTCACACTACTGTCCTTAGTTTAAGGTGACATTATATATTCAAATATACCCAAAAAATAAGAAGTGATTTACACGGAATAATTATCTACTTATCAGTTATACTTGTTAACTGGTAGGATTGTATTGGTCCAATTGACGGAACACATATAAATGCCGAAATTCCGTCAGAAATGGCCGCCTAATTTTGTAGTCATAAAGGTGTCACGCAAAACGTGTTGGCAGTGGTGACACCTAATGGCTACGTTATGGCTGGTTGGGATGGATGCCTTATCGATGGCACCACTGAAGGGACTACGTGTAATTAATGGTAAACATAATTTTGTCGGTCATCTTATTTTCTGTCTTTCTCTTTTTTTATAAGGATAAGTTTTACATGATAATGAATCCATATTAGAGAAATACTAACTTGTTGATGTTGGTTATATGACGATGCGTGAATTTTTGGCTCTATATTGTAGTATTGACTATCATTTTAAAACATCATGAAAGACGAACTCCTTCTAACCCAAAGGAGCTTTCAAACTTTTGCCATCTATCCAATATCATTAAAGGGCGAATGCTTAAACCCTTTGCGCTGCTCTCCGTGATTTCGGACCCCCCCTCTCTAAGTTGTGGGCCCTCTCCCTCTCTTCCTCTCTCTCCTGCTACTCTCTCTTAGCCTCTCTCCCTCTCTCTTCCTCACCTCCTCTCTCACCGAACCCTAACCCCATCTAGGGTTTGTACCCTCCCCCAATTTCCGGGGATCTCCCTCACCTCCCGCTGTCTCTCCCTCTCTCTTCCTCACCTCCTCTCTCACCGAACCCTAACCCCACGTAGGGTTTGTACCCTCCCCCGATTTCCGCGGATCTCCCTCACCTCCCGCCGTCTCTCGCCTCTTCTCTTCTCTCTCATATCCTCTCTCGAGTGCTCTCTTTCTTGCTCTCTCTCTCTCTCCCTCGCACCGAACCCTAAGTTCGCCCAAGGTTAGTACCCTCTCCGGTGCATTTAATGCCGCCGCGCGAACGTCGCTTCCCGGAGGCCGTTCCTTCTCGCCCGTATCCTGTCGCCATATGCCTGTATCCATCGCGGATCCGGCGTTCGCGCGGCCGTACGCCTGCAACCCCCGCGGATCTGCATGTATATGCCGGAAATTTGGGGTATTTAATGCCCCCTTCTCCGGAGATGGTACGCCTGTACCTACCGCTGCTCTGGGTAATTAATGCCGCCGACAGCCCGCCGCTCAGCGGCGGCGCGGTTCTCCCACCCTTCCTCTTCCTTCCCTTTGTATCCATCGCGGATCCGGCGTTCGCGCGGCCGTACGCCTGCAACCCCCGCGGATCTGCATGTATCTGCCGAAAATTTGGGGTATTTAATGCCCCCTTCTCCGGAGATGGTACGCCTGTGCCTACCGCTGCTCTGGGTAATTAATGCTGCCGGCAGCCCGCCGCTCAGCAACGGCGCGGTTCTCCCACCCTTCCTCTTCCTTCCCTTTGTCTGCTACTGGTATGTATATATAGCGTTGGCAGAGAAGGTATGAGGTCCACTTCGTACCAACCTTCCAACTCTTATCCCTCATCACTGTTCTTCTTCGTGCTGTTCCTGACTGTACAGAGGAGGTCTGGCTCTTAGCAAGTCTCTCTGCTTATTTCTTACTCTCATGAAGCCTGTCTATGTATATTTTGAGCTTCTTGCTGCTTGGGTGCTCGGATGTCTCTAGTGGTTTTACGTTGGGGGTCTTCCTGGCTTGGCTGCGTTAATCTCTCATGAAGCCTGTTTGCATATATTTTCTGTACTGCCAAGTGCTTGGGTGCTCTAATGTTTGGATGCTTGGCTCCTCCTGCCTTGCGTGCCCTCGGCTGGCATTTCCTATCTTGCGTGCCCTCAGCTGGCATTGGGCTTATCTGGATTTAATAGCCTGAAATTTGCAATTTCTATTTTATTTCCTCTCTGAGTTTTGTGGAATTCTAGCATGTTTATGTATATCTATGGGTTTCTTGGCGTTTGCATGCATTGGTCTTATCTGCGATTTAATACCCTGAAATTTGTAATTTCGTTTTTACTTTTACACTTGGTTTCAGATGAGGTTCTATCCTCGCTATGTATATTCTTGGATTTCTTAGCGCTTTCAATTTGGGATTTTCTTCTCTTAACGCTTGCAATTTTTGCCTTCCTTTTTCCCTTATTTGGTTTTGCGGGCGAATGCCTTGCAATTTTATGGCTGCTTTTCTTTCCCCCATGGGATGAGGCAATGATAATATGGGTTATGGTTGGGACCTGACTTCTCTGTTGTAATTACTCTCCTCCTTTGTGTTGGATTTCACCTTCCCTGGTAGATTTCGCCACTCTCTGCTGGGGTTGCGTTCTCTGCAGCCTTTACCTGCGATTGCATGGATGTGTCCCCCTTCCGACTCCTAAATTTGCATGCAAAGGCATGGCATGCTGGACGGCCTCATGGCAATCGCTGCAGCCTGCGACTATTGCTCCTGAGTTCCAACCCATACAGCGTTAATCTGAGCATCGCATCAACTTGCGGCTATGACTGCTGAGTCCCAACCCATACAATGTTACTCTGAGCTTCACATGGATTTTTTTGCCCGCTCAGTTATTACTTTTCTTTGGTTTTTCTTGCGCATGTCTTCCCTTTGAATTCTGCCTCTTTTTAAAGTACATACTGCTTTGTATTAGTCTCCTTAGTTCTTAACATTTTTCTCCTGTGGGTTTTCTGCTGATAGTCCGGGAATGGATGTGGTTAGTTCTTAACATTTTTTCCCCTATGGGTTTTCTGCTGATAGTACAGGAATGGATGTGGTTGACATTTCATTCAAGCGCCTGTTGCTCGAAATCACTCAGAAGCTATCTATGCCCGTTCCACGATATGACCTTGCAGTCGACTCAGCGGGCCAGTTCAGCGCTTACGTCGACGTCGACGTCGACCGTGGTGACACTGTGGTTGAAACTATTCGTTCTTGGGGCTCTCCTGCCTGTGTCGCTGGTCCTTCCGAGGAGGACGCAGCGCGTCTCAGCATTAGCAAACTATGTGAAGATCTGGGGTTCAATGTCCGCGATATAAATTTCGAAGATCTTAAGTTCTACAAGAATTTGTACAATGAATTAGCTGAGAAATATAATGGCTTGCTGGCAAAATAATGACGCTTGCCTCTCAGGTAGTAATATTGCGTGGTTATTCCAATTACTTTGAATGTTAAAATTATACAATAAAGGAACAAGGTATTTGTCTTCCAGATGTGATTGGTCGCGTCGTCTCTTTCGGCTCTATTGGGTATACATACGTAGGCCACAAGCATACTCCAATTAGGAATTTGGAGATAGAAGACTTACAGTAAGTAATAATTAGACTATTAATTTGTCAATATATTAAACTTGACTGTTTGCAAATGAAATCTCTAACTCTTTTCTTTCCCTTATTCCCTCTTAATTTCCTTTGCCCCATAGGAAAAATAAATTGGCTGTCACATTGTGGGATAATTATGCAACTGAAATTGATGAGAAGTTGGTATTCGAAAAAGAGGCGCACCGTCCTGTTATTATTATCCTTGCAGGAATGACTGTTCGCACCTACCGAGGTATTCGTATACTTCTATATTATATCCTTCTATAGATCATAAGAAAATTACTTCTATAGATCATAAGAAAATTACTGTGGACTGTCATTCCAGATAAAATATATCTTTCCACATCTTCCGCCTCGAGACTATATATCGAACTGGAAATTCGGGAGGTTATAGACTTCCTACACAAGTAACAACTATCCTTAATTATATTTCTTCATATTTACTTACCTCAATTATTTACATATTATAATACTCATTAATAGAATACAAGAACCAGTTGACCCTGTATATCGGATTGAAAACAAACAACAGGCAACCATTAGTCCACAAGAAGAAATGCATATCAATAGAAAGAAGATAGTTGACCTGCTGTATCTAGAGAAAACTGAAATTCAGGTTGGAGATATTTCTTATCCATTGTTTCATTAATGTGGCCATAGATTTTTCAGGTAAAAACTATCTGACGATACAACACACACACACACACACTATATATATATATATATAACACAAAGTTTACATGCGAGGTAACTTTGAAATCAATAGACTCCTCCTACGGTTGGTGGTATAGAGCTTGCTATGAATGCAAGTCGGCAATCAAGAGTTACGGTGAAACCTTTTGGTGTGGTCAATGTGGTAAAAATGATCAAGCCCCTATTCCATGGTAAGCTGAAAGGATAGAAATCAAGATTCTAATTTCATAAATTCCTAAACTGTTATATTTCATGTAGTGATATGAGGACAAATTAACAGGTACAAGTTGAATGCAATCGTTGAAGACGACACCGGTGATACAAATTTCACTATTTTCGAAAGAATTGCTCAGGATTTAATACGTGTGCCTGCACAAAAACTTGCTACTGCAGATGCTTCTGATCAATATACTCTCCCTCCTGTTATTAATAATATAATTGGCAAAAAATACATTTTTCAAGTAATGATCGATTCTCATAAATTGGACATGGGTATTAGATCATTCAAAGTAATTAAGAATTTCTCAAGCGAATTTGCAACAAAGGCTCAAAAGGAAGCATGTCAGAAGGATGGTCATGGAATCCAAGAGCAATTGGCTTTGACTCCTCCACAAATCATAAGCCAGTCCAGGTATTATTTCTTTTTCCCCCTCATTATTCTGTATAAAAGAAAAGCTACATTTCGAATGCTAATATAATGGAAAATTTTCTACCAGGTTTCTTGAAGATAAAACAGAAGAAACTTCTGATGTTGAACAACCGACGAGAAAACGTCTTAAGTAATTCCCCTATAATTACCTCAATTTAATAGAAGTTGTTTAAAGAATCTAATTTAAGAAGTTATTTCAAGAATCTAATTTATTTTTTCATACCTTAACCTTACAGGTTTGTAGAAGATGATGGGCCAAGCAGCAGCAATAATAAATAAAACTATTTTTCTATTAGCTATGCATCTTTTTGGGTTTTCTATATGTTATGCACTGTAGTACACTGAATTTCAGTGCATCGTACCGAACTTCTACAAATTGTGGAGTTCCGATAGAAAAATAGCATGTGAAGCTATGTGTGAGGCTTCGGCCCTGTTTGAGACTTGTGCGAAGTGTTTTCGGCGCAAAAGAGGCGTGAAAACGGACTTCGATAAGTTAAAACTGCAGATGTTGTAAATTCTGCATTTGGATTCCGGTATGTGAAGCTCATACCGGTACTGAAGTGATTAGTACCGGTATGTGATGAGTATACCGGAATGCCATGTTGAAACCGAAAACCCAGCTCTCGGGTTTTTGCGGAATTTTTCGGAGTATACCGGTATGCATATGCACATACCGGTATACAGTGCCCAGTTTGGGCTGGTTGATAGTGTTAAGTGTGGAGAAGGGCAATTTGGTCTTTTCACACTCAAATGAGGGTTTGAAAGGCAGGGAACACCCCCCTTTCTCAGTCACCTTCTTCTCCACTTCTCCTCTCCCTCTCCCTCACTTTCTCTCTCTAGAGATCTCTCCAAACTTGGAGAAAAGGGTGGATTAGAGCTTGGAAAAGGCTTCCAAAGGAGAAAAGAAGCTTCTTGGTGCAAGAAGGAGCTTGGGGATTTCGTGATTAAGGTTAGTACCTCACGTTTTGGGTTCAAACCTTAGATTTAATCCTTTGAAATGAGGTTTTTGGGAACCCTTGGCAATCTAAAGCACAAAATGTGGGAGATTGGCCATGAAATCTAGGGTTTGGCTTGCATGCATGCAAACCCTAGGTAGAATGAGGGTTTTTTGCAATGAGAGGTTCTAAAAATATTTGGACCTTCGATAATTGCAATTGAGGCATAGGAAATCATGTTGGAACACTTTATTTCACATATTGAGTTGATTTAGGGGTTCGTAACGAGTAACGAACCGTTTTCTTGTAGAAGCTTGGGTTGAAGCAAGAACTCAAAGCTTGGACACTTAGGCTTCGTTTGGTTCGGGGTTAAGTAAGAATTGTCTATTCCAGGGATAGGGTTAAGTGCAGGGATAAGCCGGGGTTAGACGAATTTTGCGTTTGGATGAAAATTGGGTTATTCCCGGGAATAAGAAAAATAGCGTTTGGTTCGTTAAGGTGGAATAATAACAATAATGAGTAGTTATAAATAGAAAATAATAATATTGCTCAATATATTTGAATTTAAATTTTTAAAATTTATATTTAAAATTTTAAGTTTAAATATATTACTTTAAAAATTCAAAATTTTAAAATAAAATTTAAATTTTAAAATCTCAAATTAAAAAATTTGAAGTTCTAAAATTTTAAATTTAAGATTAAATTTAAATTTAAAATATCAAATATCAAATTTTAAATTTAAAAAATTAAAAATAATATTTAAAAATTTAAATTTAAAATTTAAAATTTTAAAATAATATTTTAAAATTTAAATTTAAAATTTAAAATTTAAAATTTAAAATATTAATTTTAAGAATACAAATATTAATCTCAAATTTAAAAATTTGAAGTTCTAAATTTTAAACTTAAGATTAAATTTAAAATATCAAATATCAAATTTTAAATTTAAAAAAATTAAAAATAATATTTTAAAATTTAAATTTAAAATTTAAAATTTAAAAATAATATTTTAAAATTTAAATTTAAATTTTAAAATTTAAATTTTAAAATATTAATTTTAAGAATACAAATTTTTAAATTTAAAAATTAATATTTAAAATTTAAAATATAAATTTAAACTTAAAAATTAAATTTAAAATTTAAAATTTAAATTATAAATATAATTTAAAAATTAAATTGGGGTGGGATTACTTAATCCCACCCCAATTCCAGGGGGGGGTGGGGTTAACAAACCCCACCCCTTTTGAGTTATCCCGGGATAACTCAAAAGGGGTGGGGTTTGTTAACCCCACCCCCCCAAAAAAGTGTTTGGGGATAGGGGGGGGATAACCCCCTTATCCCCCCTCCTAACCCCGAACCAAACACCCCCTTAGGAGCTTGAAGAATACAAGAATTTGGAAGCTCTTGAGGTGGGTTTGTGTTTACCGAAGTGATTAGGTCACTTCCATGTCTAGGGTAAATATCCATTTAAAGATAAAATGGTATGTGTTGTGAACCCTAGAATTGCATGTTGGCAAAGGTAAAATCATGATAGGTTGAACAATGAGATCCTATTGGATGATGTACATATCAAGTATAATTCAATTATTAATACTTGTTGCATGGTTGCATGTATGGTTAAACCTAGTGTCATTGAACATAGGTTGGAACATGTGAGATTGAACCTAGTGTTATTGAACATAGGTTGGAACATGTGAGATTGAAACCTAGTGTTATTGAACATAGGTTGGAACATGTGAGATTGAACCTAGTGTTATTGAACATAGCAACTGAACATGTGAGATTGAAACCTAGTGTTATTGAACATAGGTTGGAACATGTGAGATTGAAACCTAGTGTTATTGAACATAGGTTGGAACATGTGAGATTGAAACCTAGTGTCATTGAACATAGGTTGGACATGTGATTGGAACCTAGAGTCATGGAACCTAGGTTGAGAATGAGAAAGTAAGCCTAGTGTTATTGAACATAGGCGAGACTTAGTGACTTTAACCTAAGGTCATGAGACTTAGGTTGGCAAGTGAAAAATGTGAACAACGGGATGTGCGACGATTTTGCTATCCCGGGTAGGCGACGATTTCGCTACCATGCCATGAGTTGGCGGTGTTGAGCGGGATGTGCGACGATTTTGCTATCCCGGGTAGGCGACGATTTCGCTACCATGCCACGAGTTGGCGGTATCGACACGGGATGTGCGACGAGTTTGCTATCCCGGGTAGGCGACGATTTCGCTACCACGCCTTGAGTTGGCGGTGTCGAGAGGGGATGTGCGACGAGGTTGCTATCCCGGATATGCGACGAGTTCGCTATCCATGCCATGTAATGGCGGTGTTGAGACGGGATAGGCGACGATTTTGCTATCCTGAGTATGCGACGAGTTCGCTACTCGAACTAGGAGGTGACGAGTTCACTCCTTGGATGTTGGAACAATTATGGTGAGACGGCGATCCCGAAACCATAAGTAAATGACAAGTAAATGAACTTAGTCAATGTGAGACATAGGATGAACCTAGGAGAGAATGATAAATTATATTTCATTTGGTTGCATCCTTTATATTTATTTACAAGCATGTAAATAATTGTTGCATAGTTATATGTGATCTAACTTATGCATATGGTGTTTTTTGGACCTGGTGGGTCGAGCTTCTCTCTTGGGTGGCCTTACCCACTGGGAACTATGTTTATAGTTCTCACCCCACGTTTTTCAGGTCCTTCCGCGAGTGAGGCGGCGGAGCGAGGCAAGGGTTTGGCTCTTTAGATAGCGGCCCTTCCATTTTGGTGATACATAGAGTTGTACCCCTATTTTTGGACTATGATAGCATAGGGGATTTTCATTCTTGTATGAATGTTGTATATTCCATCGTTTTGGAATATAGTGTATGGAATTAAAGTAAGAAAAGAAAATTTTGGACATGTATATTGTGCCATGTGATGTAATAGAAGTAGAACTTCTTTATGTTGATGCTTTCCTTGTGCAACTCTTGTACTCCGTTCCTAGTTGGAATATTGTGGATAAGCTTGTGTTGTGACGCCTTGGGCGGGTAGAAAGGACTCTATCCGTTCGGCGGGTCTGGGGTATGCGCCCGTGCGGTTATACTTTCCACCTAGTTGGTGTTAAAGGGCCGGCGGGGCGTGACAGACTGAGGTGGTATCAGAGCATAGAAACGGTCTAGGTTGACCTAAGAAACCCTAGGATGGAAAAGACCCTAGGAGTGTAGGCTCGTGAGTGACGAGATCTTTGATTGTGGCGAAAGATAAGTGATTGGGTTATATCCTTATACCTCTAGTTGGAAATAGAGGTAGATTCGAGGTGTGTCTTATTCTTCGCCAAGTGTGTTCGTGTTGGCGGCCGACAACATGAAACCAAGTGAGGGGAATAAGGACCTTTGTGTGACTTTCGCCTAGATTGGGTTCACGTTTATTTTCGTGAAACGTTATGTTACAAATGACTTTGAATATCACGAAATGACCAAAGTCGTTGTGTTTTCAGGAAAATGGTACGAGGACGGCCTCCTTTGAGGGCTGGGCTCGGGAGAGCGAGCGCGACTCCCGAACAGTTCGGGGAGGGCGAGAACTCGGGTCTTCGTAATGAGATGACCGAGTTGATGGGCGAGGTTCGGCGACAGGCCGAAGCCATGCAACGACAGGAGGAGCAAATTAAAAAGCTCCAAGACGAGATGGCGCAGCAAGTGGCTGCGGTTCGGGAGGAGAGGTCGGGAGTACCTCCGGCCTCTGCTTCGATACCGGCCGAGGGGGTGGCACCGGCGCCGGCCGTGACGCCACCTGCACCACCGACTGTGGCCGAGGGGTCGGGTACTCCTATGCCCGACTCCGAGATAGAGGACGCGGAACGAGAGGGCGCACTTGCGACTCTCATGAGGTTCAAAAAGTTCAACCCGCCTATTTTTAGCGGGGAGAATGTGGATCCGTGGGATGTAGAAATATGGATCGACGCAATCGAGACACTCTTCGAGGATCTCTATACCTTGGAGAGGGACAAAGTACATCTCGCCGCTCATTGCTTGGAGCGATCGGCGAAGGTGTGGTGGAAGGAAGTCCGACGGGATAGACTCTCTAGCCTTCCGCCACCGACATGGGAGGAATTTCGGGGTATGGTGTTCGCCGCCTACTTCCCCGATCATGAGAAAAGGAAACTGCAAGAAAGGTTCCGAAAATTGAAACAAGGGAACCGTACCGTGCGCGAGTACGAGAGGGAGTTCTCGTACATTATAAACTGCGTACCGCACGTTGTCCGCGGAGAATTGGACAAGGTCGACTGTTTCGTGCGCGGACTTCGACCGGAAATCTTTAGGGCGGTACACGCCCTCAAGCTACAGACCTTTGCGGAGGTCTTGGACCGTGCTCTTTGGGTGGAGCACGGGAATGCATGTGCGCGCGAGGAGCGCGAGTCTTGGGAAAAAGAAAAAGAAAAAGAAAAGGGGAAGAAGCGACCGACGGGTGGCTCGGGTGGGCAGTCTAGCTCTAAGCGGCCCCCGAAGCACTCGCAGTCGCAGAATCAGTCCCGAGGGTCCCGACGGAATCGACCCTCAACCCAGTGCCCGATTTGTAGCGGCCCCCACCACCCTCAGCAATGTGACTATCGTGAGGGCCGGTGCTACAAGTGCGGACAGCAAGGGCATATGAGGTACAACTGCCCGATGGATGATGGCCGAGCACCGTCGTCGGCATCGGCATTTGCACCACCGAGACAGCTTGCGGGCATCCCACCCGCGGCGATGTCGGCAGGCCGTGCACAGCCGCCGAGACCAGTGGAGGGCCAGCGGCCAGTACCCAGTGGACGGGTATTCGCCTCTCAGGTGGAGGAACCTTCTGCCCAGGATGACGTCGTGGCAGGTATTGTGTTAATTAAAGGCATTCGATGTAGATCTTTGTTTGATACTGGTGCATCACATTCATTCATTTTTCGATCATTTGCTACTGCACATGGAATAAAAATTATAGATGCCACACATGCAAGAACTGTGCAAGTACCTGAACACACCTTTTGCGTACATCACGCGTGTGTAGATTGCCCCGTGAGGGTTGGAAATTGGATCATTCCAGCTGATTTGCTGGTATTAAATCGAATGAATGAATATGATTTGATCCTAGGAATGGATTGGCTCTCGAGGTATCATGCTACTATCGATTGTGAGAGCCGGATAGTAAAGTTTAAAGAACCCGGGCACAAAGAGTTTGTGTACCATGGGTGTAAGAGTTCGCTCTTTGCTTCAATGGTGTCCACGTCGCAAGCAAGGAAGCTTATTGCTAGGGGATGCATTGCCTACTTGGCGACGGTAGTGGATGACCGGAAGGAAGTGCTGGGACTTGAGGACGTTCCTATAGTCCAAGAGTTCCCGGATGTATTTCCGACGGAGTTGCCCAGAATGCCACCGGACCGGGAAATAGAATTTGTGATCGATTTGCTCCCGGGTACGGTGCCGATCTCTAAGGCCCCGTACAGGATGGCACCCGCGGAACTGAATGAATTGAAAGCACAATTGCAAGATTTGATGGACAAGGGTTTCGTGAAGCCAAGTGTGTCACCTTGGGGAGCCCCTGTTCTATTTGTGCGGAAAAAGGACGGTTCGCTGCTGTTATGTGTAGATTACCGCGAGTTGAATAAAGTGACCGTCAAGAATAAGTACCCGTTACCCCGAATTGATGACTTGTTCGATCAGTTGCAAGGGTCTCGGGTGTACTCAAAGATTGATTTGCAATCCGGTTATCACCAATTGAAGATCAAACCGGAGGATGTGCATAAGACCGCATTTAGGACGCGGTATGGACACTATGAATTCACGGTTATGCCTTTCAGGCTTACCAATGCCCCGGCAGCGTTCATGGATTTAATGAACCGTGTGTTCAAACCACTATTGGATCAATTTGTGGTTGTGTTCATAGATGATATTCTTGTCTACTCTCGGAGTGAAGAGGAACATAAAGAGCACCTAAGGATTGTGCTTCAAGTTCTTCGAGAGAACAAGTTGTTCGCCAAGTTGAAAAAGTGCAAATTTTGGATCCGTGAGGTCGCTTTCTTGGGTCACGTAATTTCCGCGGGAGGAGTATCGGTGGACCCTATGAAAGTTGAGGCAATCAAGGATTGGCCTCGCTCGACCAATGTCACGGAGGTGCGAAGCATTTTGGGTCTTGCGGGATACTATCGGCGGTTCGTGGAGGGGTTTTCAAAAATCTCCTGTCCACTAACGCGTCTCACCCGCAAGGGAGCCAAATATGTTTGGAGCGAGGAATGCGACCAAAGCTTCAAGGAGCTAAAGGAAAGGTTGACTTCGGCTCCGGTTCTCGCCTTGCCGATTGCGGGTGAGGGCTTTGTGGTGTATAGTGATGCATCACGGCGTGGTCTTGGGTGTGTGCTTATGCAAAGAGGACAAGTAATAGCATATGCCTCTCGACAGCTAAAGAGCTATGAGCAGAATTACCCCACCCACGACTTAGAACTCGCGGCGGTGGTCTTCGCACTTAAGTTGTGGAGACACTATTTATACGGGGAACATTGTGAAGTGTACACGGATCACAAAAGCTTAAAGTATTTATTCACTCAGAAGGAGTTAAACTTGAGGCAACGGAGGTGGATGGAGTTGATAAAAGATTACGACTTGACCATCTTGTACCACCCCGGTAGAGCCAATGTGGTGGCCGATGCGCTCAGTAGAAAATCCGTGGAGAACTTCACAATTGAGATGACGGGACAAATGCCGTTGATCAAAGAAATGGGCCGATTTGACTTGGAGATCGTGGCCCCGGGCGTCCCCGCTAGACTTATGAGTCTCGAGGTGTGGCCGACCTTGTTGGAGCAAATAAAAGAAAAGCAATCCGGTGATCCGGAACTCCAAAAGGTGCGGGGTACTATCAAGAGCGGGCGCGCCGGTGATTTTCATGTAGACTCGAAGGGCGCAATTCGATTCCGAAATCGATTGTGCGTGCCAAAAGTCGAGGATATTCGTGGGGAGATCTTGAAAGAAGCTCACACTTCTCCCTATGCGATTCACCCGGGCGGCACCAAAATGTACAAGGATCTCAAATTGCATTATTGGTGGCCGGGGATGAAACTTGATGTTGGACGCTTTGTGGCACAATGCTTAGTATGCCAACAAGTGAAGGCCGAGCGTCGCTTTCCGGCGGGAAAATTGCAAGGATTGCCCATTCCAGTTTGGAAGTGGGAGAATATCGCAATGGACTTTGTTGTGGGCTTACCTCGATCGCTAGGTGGCCACGACGCGATATGGGTGGTGGTGGATCGTTTGACAAAATCGGCACACTTTTTGCCAATCCACACCACTTGGTCGGGAGACAAGTTAGCGCAAGTCTACCTGGACGAGATTGTGCGGTTGAACGGGGTCCCGACCTCGATAGTTTCAGATCGAGATCCCCGTTTTACATCGCATTTTTGGAAAAGCTTGCAAGAAGCTTTGGGTACACGGCTCGATTTTAGTTCAGCATTCCATCCTCAAACTGACGGTCAATCGGAAAGGACAATTCAGATTTTGGAGGATATGCTACGAGCGTGTGTGTTGGACTTCAAAGGTGCATGGCCTACTCACTTGCCGATGGCTGAATTTGCTTACAATAATAGCTATCAAGTTAGCATCGGTATGGCACCGTTTGAAGCCTTGTATGGAAGGAAATGCCGCTCTCCTATTCATTGGAGTGAAGTCGGCGAGAGAAGGGTCTTAGGACCGGACGTGTTGCGTGAAGCGGAGGAAAAGGTCCGCTTGGCACGCGAACGCTTGTCGACGGTGCAATCTAGACAAAAGAGTTATGCGGATCGACATCGACGAGACTTGGAATTCGCGGTAGGAGACCGCGTCTTCTTGAAAGTGTCACCCATGAGAGGGGTGAAGCGGTTTGGTGTTCGGGGTAAATTGAGTCCCCGTTACATTGGACCTTATGAAGTTTTGGAGCGTGTGGGATCCGTGGCATATCGGCTAGCTTTGCCGCCAAAACTTGCGGGGATACACAATGTGTTTCATGTATCGACGCTCCGCAAGTACGTGTATGATCCGGCGCACGTTCTCGAGTATGTGCCTGTGGAGCTTCATGAGGATATGACTTATGAGGAATTTCCCTTGTGTATCATGGATCGCGAGGTGAAAAGTTTGAGGAACCGTGAAATTCCGTATGTAAAGGTACAATGGACGAATCACGATGAGCGCGAAGCTACGTGGGAATTGGAAAGCTCAATGAGGGAGCGGTTTCCTTACCTCTTCGCTGAGTCCAGCTGAGGTATGATTTACTTTCGCGGCCGAAACTCTCTTTAAGGGGGGAGGAATGTAGTACACTGAATTTCAGTGCATCGTACCGAACTTCTACAAATTGTGGAGTTCCGATAGAAAAATAGCATGTGAAGCTATGTGTGAGGCTTCGGCCCTGTTTGAGACTTGTGCGAAGTGTTTTCGGCGCAAAAGAGGCGTGAAAACGGACTTCGATAAGTTAAAACTGCAGATGTTGTAAATTCTGCATTTGGATTCCGGTATGTGAAGCTCATACCGGTACTGAAGTGATTAGTACCGGTATGTGATGAGTATACCGGAATGCCATGTTGAAACCGAAAACCCAGCTCTCGGGTTTTTGCGGAATTTTCCGGAGTATACCGGTATGCATATGCACATACCGGTATACAGTGCCCAGTTTGGGCTGGTTGATAGTGTTAAGTGTGGAGAAGGGCAATTTGGTCTTTTCACACTCAAATGAGGGTTTGAAAGGCAGGGAACACCCCCCTTTCTCAGTCACCTTCTTCTCCACTTCTCCTCTCCCTCTCCCTCACTTTCTCTCTCTAGAGATCTCTCCAAACTTGGAGAAAAGGGTGGATTGGAGCTTGGAAAAGACTTCCAAAGGAGAAAAGAAGCTTCTTGGTGCAAGAAGGAGCTTGGGGATTTCGTGATTAAGGTTAGTACCTCATGTTTTGGGTTCAAACCTTGGATTTAATCCTTTGAAATGAGGTTTTTGGGAACCCTTGGCAATCTAAGCACAAAATGTGGGAGATTGGCCATGAAATCTAGGGTTTGGCTTGCATGCATGCAAACCCTAGGTAGAATGAGGGTTTTTTGCAATGAGAGGTTCTAAAAATATTTGGACCTTCGATAATTGCAATTGAGGCATAGGAAATCATGTTGGAACACTTTATTTCACATATTGAGTTGATTTAGGGGTTCGTAACGAGTAACTAACCGTTTTCTTGTAGAAGCTTGGGTTGAAGCAAGAACTCAAAGCTTGGACACTTAGGAGCTTGAAGAATACAAGAATTTGGAAGCTCTTGAGGTGGGTTTGTGTTTACCGAAGTGATTAGGTCACTTCCATGTCTAGGGTAAATATCCATTTAAAGATAAAATGGTATGTGTTGTGAACCCTAGAATTGCATGTTGGCAAAGGTAAAATCATGATAGGTTGAACAATGAGATCCTATTGCATGATGTACATATCAAGTATAATTCAATTATTAATACTTGTTGCATGGTTGCATGTATGGTTAAACCTAGTGTCATTGAACATAGGTTGGAACATGTGAGATTGAACCTAGTGTTATTGAACATAGGTTGGAACATGTGAGATTGAAACCTAGTGTTATTGAACATAGGTTGGAACATGTGAGATTGAACCTAGTGTTATTGAACATAGGTTGGAACATGTGAGATTGAAACCTAGTGTTATTGAACATAGGTTGGAACATGTGAGATTGAAACCTAGTGTTATTGAACATAGGTTGGAACATGTGAGATTGAAACCTAGTGTCATTGAACATAGGTTGGACATGTGATTGGAACCTAGAGTCATGGAACCTAGGTTGAGAATGAGAAAGTAAGCCTAGTGTTATTGAACATAGGCGAGACTTAGTGACTTGAACCTAAGGTCATGGGACTTAGGTTGGCAAGTGAAAAATGTGAACAACGGGATGTGCGACGATTTTGCTATCCCGGGTAGGCGACGATTTCGCTACCATGCCATGAGTTGGCGGTGTTGAGCGGGATGTGCGACGATTTTGCTATCCCGGGTAGGCGACGATTTCGCTACCATGCCACGAGTTGGCGGTATCGACACGGGATGTGCGACGAGTTTGCTATCCCGGGTAGGCGACGATTTCGCTACCACGCCTTGAGTTGGCGGTGTCGAGAGGGGATGTGCGACGAGGTTGCTATCCCGGATATGCGACGAGTTTGCTATCCATGCCATGTAATGGCGGTGTTGAGACGGGGTAGGCGACGATTTTGCTATCCCGAGTATGCGACGAGTTCGCTACTCGAACTAGGAGGTGACGAGTTCACTCCTTGGATGTTGGAACAATTATGGTGAGACGGCGATCCCGAAACCATAAGTAAATGACAAATGAACGAACTTAGTCAATGTGAGACATAGGATGAACCTAGGAGAGAATGATAAATTATATTTCATTTGGTTGCATCCTTTATATTTATTTACAAGCATGTAAATAATTGTTGTATAGTTATATGTGATCTAACTTATGCATATGGTGTTTCTTTGGACCTGGTGGGTCGAGCTTCTCTCTTGGGTGGCCTTACCCACTGGGAACTATGTTTATAGTTCTCACCCCACGTTTTTCAGGTCCTTCCGCGAGTGAGGCGGCGGAGCGAGGCAAGGGTTTGGCTCTTTAGATAGCGGCCCTTCCATTTTGGTGATACATAGAGTTGTACCCCTATTTTTGGACTATGATAGCATAGGGGATTTTCATTCTTATATGAATGTTGTATATTCCATCGTTTTGGAATATAGTGTATGGAATTAAAGTAAGAAAAGAAAAATTTGGACATGTATATTGTGCCATGTGATGTAATAGAAGTAGAACTTCTTTATGTTGATGCTTTCCTTGTGCAACTCTTGTACACCGTTCCTAGTTGGAACATTGTGGATAAGCTTGTGTTGTGACGCCTTGGGCGGGTAGAAATGACTCTATCCGTTCGGCGGGTCTGGGGCATGCGCCCGTGCGGTTATACTTTCCACCTAGTTGGTGTTAAAGGGCCGGCGGGGCGTGACATGCACTTTGTTGGTACAATACAAATAACATATGGACTTAACTTAATCTTATATATTTCAACTTCCTTTGCCGCTTACTACTGCATGTTAATTTACTGTAAGTCTTTCGGCCCGCCGCGAAGCGCGGGTCCTTAACTAGTTATTCATTATATTCAAAGGTTGAATATGCTTTCGGAATTCTAAAAATTCGGTTCAAGATGTTGACTTCACAACCTTTATTCCCTTTATCTACTCAAGTAGATCTTGTTTTAGCTTGTTGTGTCCTCCATAATTACATTCTCAAAATTTTTCCTAAAGATCCAATAGCTAACGAGGATGTCGATGCGCCGGTTGAGAAAGTTGCATCTAATTCACTGTCAGCCAGGACTCAAATAGAGCAAAGAGAGGAGTGGAATCAGTGGGTAGATTATAGAGATCAACTGTAAGATTTTGAATTTTTGAATTATTGAATTTGATCTCTTTTAAGTTTCTCTCTCTCTATATATATATATATATATATATATATATATATATATATATATATAGAGTCCGGCTACTATATATACTTTTATAAGTATAGAGCCCCTTGTACTCATAAATTATTGACCGTTAGATCTACCCTTTCATTATTTTCATCCGTTAGATTATACTATTCAACCAACCACCCACTCAACCCTAGGGGGCCCACTATCAACCTAACCGTAACCATTCTCATCCTAACCGCACATCTTTTCATCCGAACGGTCGAAAACTTATGAGTACAAAAGGCTCTATACTCATAAGAGTATAGTAGCCCCAGCCTATATATATATCTATAAACCTATATGAAGCCACAATTTTTGCCACGTGTCAAGTTAGCCTTCATCCTCATAACCCCATAAATAAACCAAACCACTTTTTTGAACCCTTTCATAATAATATATCCTCATTTTAAACCAAACCACTTTTTTGAACCCTTTCATCCTCATAATAATATCCCCATTAAACCAAACCACTTTATTCTAAACCGAACCGAATGAGTTCTAAACCGAACCGCTTTTCTAGCACTTGAACCGATCCTCTCATTGCATCTCTAAACATTTGAACCGAACCGAATGAATTCTAAACCGAACCGCTCATTGAACCTCTGAACCTCTGAACCGAACCGAACCGCTTACTATCTAAACCTCTAAATAAAACCGAACCGCTACACTATTCCGATTTTTTTTTTTACAGAACAGAGCATTTCCTCTCCTGCGTTCCTTCTTCCGTCCGTTGTTAAGTCATGACCATTTAATGATTTCTCCCGTCTGTTGCGTCGATCGTTTCCTCTCCCCTCTCCGCCGCAGCAGCCCTCCCCCATTTCCGTTTCGTTTCCTCTCCCCTCTCTGCCGCAGCATGGGATCGTGTCTCTTCCTCTCCCCTCTCCGCCGAAGCATCCCTCCCCCATTTCCGTTTCCTTTCCTCTCCCCTCTCTGCCACAGCATTACTCCCCCATTTCCGTTTCAGATGAGATCGTGGCCGATTCCTCTACCCTCCCTGTTAGATTCCTCCTCTATGCTAAATTTTTGTCTATATAAACCATCCATGCCTCAGATCAAAACCATCATCTGATGCTATTACCCCAAAATCTGAACGGTAAGAAATTTAGGTATTCCCCTGTTTAAATTCATCTTGCCTACTATATCAATTTTTTCTTTCTTATATATATAAGAATGCTACTGTTTTATCCCCAGGAATCTTCGCTCGCATTTCCAAAATCTGAACGTTTTGCTAGGGTTGGCCAGGTTAGTAGTTCTCTCTTGCATGAATTTTTTTTTTTTTCAACAACATAGAACTTCTAACAAATTATTATTTTCTAGATTGATTGGTAATTTAATGTTCAATAATATGCCTTAAATATTTATATGTGCGTGTTGTTTCTTTTTATGTTCATGCTGAGGAAATAAATTTGATAAAAATGATTGATATATTTGAATTGTTATAGATCCAAATTCAAAATCAAAAAAATCTTTTTTATAGATTGTTCCCTTACGGTAGATTAATATTAGTTGCTTCCATAATCTTATCCCAATCCTTAGAATTTTCTTTCACTCCTCTTTTTCCGGGGTGATGCACTGTACTTTCCCTCATCTTTCATTTGACTGCAGCAATGGCGTCGCCTATTATCGTTGACATTAATTTTCGCCGTCTACTCCGCAAGATATGCGTTAAATTTTCGCTCCATCCTCCAAAGTACGGAATGACGCTAGATGCGGACTTGAGATTTTGCTCTTACGTCGATGTGGAAGTTCAAAGGAGTAGTCGAATCATAGAAGTCATTACAAGTTGGGGCGCACCGTCTTCGAATGCTAATCGTGCCAAAGAGGATGCTGCAAGGATTGCTATTGGGAGGCTTCGCAACGAGCTAGGCTTTGAAGTTAAGGACACAAATTACGAGGAAAAAAAAAATTTAAGAGGTTTATACGATCAGATTTGTCACGATCATGAAGAGCTTCGCGACGAATACGAAATGCTTAAGTTAGACTACGACCTTCTCAGAAGGTTCTATAATTCTTTGGTCGCAGAAAGGGACCGATTTGTTGCCGACTTGGAAGAAATGAAGGAAAATATTGACAGATGTTTTGAAATAATTCACCAGCCCAACATTGTTCCAATGGATGGGGAGTCGGCGGCAAACCCCGATGAACATGTGATGGCGCCTTCTCCTGATTATTCGCCTACCGTATGTGGTCCAGAACATACGATGCTAACCAACGAGGATCCAAAGACACCTTCTGACTGCAAAAATTGAACTTTTCCTTTTTCCCTACCTTCTTTCTCCCTTTTTTGTTTCATCATTCCTTCTTCTGTCATCTTTTTTTTCTTTTCTTTTAGGATTTTTCCTTCTGTTTGCGTCGTGACTAGCTAAGTTTTGTGTTTTTGTGTTTTCATCCTTTTCTTTCAATTTAGGAGTTGATTGTTGTTTGAGTCCTTTTAATATGGTGTCCTCTTTATTTTAATATATGGTGTTCATGTTTGAGTCCTTTTAATATGTTGTCCTCTTTATTTTAATATGGTGTTCAGTGCAAATTTCTATGTATTTATTATAGTTTAAACTTGATCTACCTTTAAAAAACACCCTTCTTTCCTAAAATTGATCGAAATCAAATCAAATTAAACCAAAATCAACACCAAATCCGAGAGCCGCAAATATTAAATATTGATTACAAAAAAGAGTTTCTAAGATCAAAAAAGGCTTGCTTGAACTACTTGAATGACAGCTTTATGCAACTCCCTTGCAAATAGTGTTTACCTCTCCTTAAGTGGCCTAAATGTCCTAATTCACTTAAGAGAATTGATGTTCCTTTTTATGTTTAATATGTCATCTTTATTTCTGGTATAGTTTGATTGATGAAGACTGGGCTAAAACAGCTTAACCAAGACAACTTTATCTAAGGTTTTAATGTTAGATTTTTCTATTTCTATTTGAATATATGATGGATTGGTATAGATAGTGCTTTCTTTCTGATTCCTGTTAATAAAGGTAGAGCTACTTGATTAAAACTACTATGTTACTATAGTTGGCATAGAGCTTGCTGTTTTGTAGGCACTACAATTTATCAAACTCTTAATTTACTTAGCCTCGAGTTATATTGTGTAGTCAACTAACCATGTTTGAACAGAGATACAATCACACTTAATTTAACTGCACGCTTGATGTAGATCAGAGTAGTACGGTAGAGGAAATAGAGAGAAAAGAGAAACTCAGGGAACTCCCTAATTATATAAACAAATTTTCATTCCGTCATAAACTTCTTACAAAGAGGCCCTCTTGGGCTTATTTAATAATCTAAGATAAAACAATCACCTCAAAACAACCACTTTTTTAAATCCAAACTTCAAAATGACTAATAAGTCATACCTATCCTAAGAACCAATGCTGACTAATCCTAACAAACTATTTCAAAATTTAAATATTATAAGTATTCATATACTCAAAATTCGAAATTCAAATATTAAAAGTCCTAACCTAATGCAGCTAGCTTGCATCAACAATTATGTTTGAGAAGGATAGGTGTTATTCATCCTGTATCTGCCCTTTATGTGCAAAAGCACCTCTCGATATGTCTGTCACACCTTAAACCAAGGGCCGGGCAGATGGTATGCGCACTTCTGAGTCCGGTCAAAACCGACATATCAACAGTAACAACTTGCATTGTGCGTCACGCCCCGGGCTAGTTTTAGAAGCGGAAATACGTGCCAATTTTTTTTTTGAAAGCCTAGCCCGCGCCACGTACAGACCCGCCACAAATACAGGGACCACTGTACACACGGACAGAGCCTCCCCTGTATTTGCACGGCGTACACAACAACAACGACAGGATCACAATCACTACTCATTCATCACACCCAACAAGAACAACAACAAACATGATTCATACAGCTAACCGTCCTTAAACCAGTATGAATCTAAGCAAGTCCTTAAGCGAAGGATGATGCGATGCACAAACAACAATCATTCTAGAAATCTGCTCCTTACCCAGAAGCTTTCTTTGAAACCCTAGATCCAATCATTTAAACCCTTTGAAAACCGTTCCCCACACGAGAACCTTTCTTTTGAAAACGCTACCACGAGGGGTAGAAAACCAAAGTATGCGATAAATGAAAGATCTAGAAGAATACTCAACCAAGAGTCTAAGCATGCAATCAACTCATAGGAACTAAACCAAAACCACAGAAGATAAGCATGCAATACAACATCCAAAATGTAACTGAACCTCATCCACAACTAACCAATTGTCAAGGGATAGGATAATAACCAAAAATCTGGGGGAGAAGCCTCACAGGTCAGAACCTCTAGCACACTATCTATGCGTGCCTCGCTGCGTCCCGACTCCCACCACCCTGCTCACCTGAAAACAACAACGAGGGCGGGGGGTGAGAACATGTAAACATGTCTCCCCTCCCAGTGGGTACCGCAAGCCGACGAAGGCGAGGTGTACACACCGGCACGAGGGTCAACAGATAGGTAGATAAGGTAAACAGTAGCACAAGTAAATATGAGGCCAACATATAACTGAACAACTATGCTACTGTAATCAACTAGTGTATGCATCAATGGAGATAACCACAAGGTAAACCCAATCCATAGCCACCGGGACGTATCCCTGGCACTGTCACCTGCTCAACACTCGGCACATAAACCTTCTGGACGCACTGCGTCAAGGCTCACGGGTCGGAACAAACTCAACGACCCTTTTCCGGAAAAGAACACCCCTAGGCGGTGGATCAGACTGCTGGTGTACGTGAAGTTCTAGAAGAGCTGTGACGATCGATGCTAATGCTCAATCCACAGAACGGCAACGAGCCGTGAAGCAACTGGTAAACTACCACGAGGATCGCACGGAACAACAGGCGATCACTGCCGACCAACTGGGTCGTCTCAATAATCATGCAAACCACAACTACTCTACTATCCAAGCACGCATAAGTAGAGTCAACGAGAGTCAAGTGAACTAATAACTGAAATGCAAGAGAAGTGATAGAAAGATATCACCGTAGTCCACTGAACCGACTCCGGATCGAAGTACCCACCTGTAGAAACGGTCAAGCCTAACTCCGACGGCTCTCGGGAAATGCGACAGGACCTACGAAAGACTCACACGGTCAAGGTCCACCAAGTCGACGCTAAACACCAAGCTCACACAATCCCGAATCGACGGATCGCCCGAAAAACCCACCGGGACGATCCCGAAACCACACAAAGCCCCAGAGGGGTACCTACAGCCAATCAAGTCCTCCGCTGTCCCCTAAACACACACAACAAGGTGGCGGAACAGCGAGCACAAGCTCGGGGTGCCACGAACACAAACGCACCCGAAACGGCTTCCCGGGTTCCCGAAAAGTGCCGATTTGACACCGGAACCCATCGTCACTCATCCGCTGTCCTCGGAACTTCGGGACAGCGATGAGGAACATACAAAAAGGCTAAAAGATGAAGCCAAGTCACTTGCGAAAACAGCAAGTGAGTCGCGCGACCAAAAACACGCGTTTCGCCGATTATTTCATCGAATAACGTGTTCGAAAATGGATCCGAAACTCCACGAAGGGCGAAGGGGTTGGACAACCAGTCCATAGGGCCCCAAAGACCATCCCCTTGCTGCCCACAGCATCGCAACGCTGCCACAAACACAGAAATCCCAAAACAAGCCACAAATACATACATACAAGCACAAAACAAAGCCGTTCGAGCAATCCGTACATCCGCACGACCTTCCGCAAGCACCAGCGGATAGGTAACGATGTCACGGAGACCGTGCTCACAGCCCCACTGCGACAGGACAAGTCGCAAGCTCAGCAATTGCATAAAAATAGTGAAAAATACAATAACATAGCTCGACAAAGGCAGAACGACGAAACGACTCAACCAAAACCACATCTAAGGTGAGCATGATGATCAGCGCGTCGCCGCGATCATCGTGCTCACCTTCCCGGACTTCGGGAAGCAACATGGAGCTCAAATAACCTTGCGCGGCCAAAATCCATCAAAACAAGACCCCGGCCGGAGCAACCAGCTCTGGCCGGCTGCCGACCGGCATGCAAGGCCAGCGGCGGCCAGGATCGGCAGAGGAGGTGGCAAGGAAGAGGGGGCTCACCTCAGCCGGCGGCGGAGCAGGCTCGGCCGCGGCTGCCCTAGCAGTCCAACCGAGGCTTGCGGCGGCTGCGGCGGCGCTCCGGCGGCACGGCGGCGGCCGGGGAGGCAGGGGGCGGTGCCGGAGGTCACGGAGGGCGATGCTCACCTTCCAAGGCTGCGGGAGACGGCGGCGGCCTGGGCTCACAAGGCTCGGCCAGCTGCTGCCCAAGTAGTGGCCGCAGCAGCTTGGCGGCGGCTCCCGGCGGCTCTGGCGGCACGGCGACGGCGCCGACGGTCGTGCCACCTCGGGGGAGCTCCGGCGTGGGTCCCCCCTCCCCCTGGGTGCACACCGCAGGAAGGAGAGGAAGAAGAAGAAGAAGAAGGAGATGGCCGGGGGGGGCAGCGCCGGCCAGGGGTGGTCGGCGGCGGCCGGAGGAGCTCGGGGAGGATGCTAAGGGGCAGGGGGAGAGGTGGCTCGCAGCTGGGGTGGCTGAGGAAGAAAGAGAGAGAGAGAGAGAGAGAGAGAGAGAGAGAGAGAGAGAGAGAGAGAGAGAGAGAGAGAGAGAGAGAGAGAGAGTGTGTGTGTGTGTGTGGTTCAACCACTACTCACAACCACTACTCACACACACACACGCCAACATAAACACTTAGCACAATTGCACAAAAGCCCCTCAAACCCCACAAATCACCCCTGGGTCCCCCACAGCAGGTACAAAAGCCCAGACACCCCTCCACATTCGAACTCACGCGAAACGGTGCGAAAAACGGGGTCCAGATCGCGAAACAATAAATGTACAATTCGACCCCTCAGCGAAGAACATGCAATAACTTTCAATCCGTCCGTCGCATGTCAACACGGATTGCGCCGTTGCGCTCAGCACTGCCGAGACATCGAATCTACCATTTTGGATCGTCAGGATCGGACTCCGGATTGCGCCGTTAAGCCGTACACTCTCCGCAACCAAAAATCCAAAAATCATAAATACATATAATACACTATATATACTATATATATGCACCTATACACACTAATATAAGTATACCTATACTCATACAGCTCAGATGCACAGTAACAGGGGTGAGAGACACAGAATTCAAATTCGCAGATCAAAGGAAACAATATATAAATCAGAATTCTCACAGTGCACAAGTTGTTGCTGCATGCATGAGAAGTATATATTGGCATCTAAATATGTTAAGCTGCAATCAAACATTTTCCTTGCTTTTTTATACAAGCTGTTGATGCAGAGATGAAATATATATCTCTACTGTTGTATCAGGTTATGAGTGTAGCTGAAGTAATGAGGTAATTAACTTGGTAGGTTGGCCAACGTGTGCTATATATGTGGTACCAGATGCATTTATTGCAATGATAGGAGGGCATGGGATGCACCACAAATCAGGATCTGTCAAAGAGATCCTACATTGATTTTCTTAATGATTGAATGCTAGAAAAGTATGTATGTTATGTGCTCATCTTCTCAGCTCATGAACTGGGCATGCATCTGATTTTCTCTTCCTTAAAAGAAAAAAGAAAAAGAAAAAGAAAAAGCATATTCTGTGTACCAGAGACATGAATTAATCCATGGTGTGAGAAATAAAGAAGAGAAAGAGAGAACTATTTAGACATAATTAATGTACAAGGTAGACAATCAGTATTCCTAGACCATATATATAGACTCTCACCACATGTAGTAACTTTGTCTTTTATATGGTAAATTGATTTGATAAGTAAATAGGGGCTAAAAAAAAGGTCAAATAGCACAGTAGAGGCTTAACTGTTACAACTGTTACGTCCACTAGCTTATTTAGTAAACATAAAACCAATCTGCGCAGGGATGAATATAATCTCAGCTATATATATTTGGACCTGCAACTGTGCTTGCTTTTATATATACTAGTGAAAACCCCGCGCTTCGCTGCGGATAAATAGATTGATAAACATATAGCATCTTATAGCTGTCGAGAGTCATAAAACATACAGTAAAACATACATCTATATCTTATAGCTCTTCATAGCTGATTTTCATTTGTTTGTCATAAAAAATATAGCATAAATACAGTATTAAGCGTAGTTTTTCACGAAAATATAAATAAACTAACAGAACATAAAATATATAATATAAATGCAGTATTAATTATAGATTTTCATAGCTGGTCTTCAGTTGTGGAAAGACCTTCATCGAAACTGCAAATCAAAATAAAGAAGTTAGTTTAACATAATCTTATATATAAATAGTATATATTTGATGGAAGAAATGAAGGACATCCCAACTCACATAAGTCGTTTTTTTTTGGCAGGTTGGGTTTCATTTACATGATGGGCAAATGGCGGAGAGCTGTGGGTAAAACTATATATCTTTGTTGGTTAAAGAGACACACATATATATATAAAGTTAAGAACTTATTAGATTAATTTATATAATTATTTCTATTATTAGAAGAATACTGGCCTGAAGCCATCTTCACCGTATGGAAACAGTATAGGATATTGCATTGCCATAAACGATGGATGTAGATCGCTAATACGTCTCAAACCATCAGTTTTGTGTTCAACTGCACAACCAAGGTCACCAATTATTAGTCCAGCAATTTCAGCAGATGATGGAGGATTATACTGGCCTGAACATTCTCTTCGTGTACCAATCAATCTTAATCTAATAGGTAAATAATCACTTTCTTTAAAACGATCTCTCGCCATTCTAAATGCTTTAACAATTTCATTTGTATCATCAAACATCTTGATTAAATCTGACACAATATCCTTATCAATACTCAAAAGATTTCCATGTGCATTAAGTGCTCGCATCCTATTATCTATCTCATTCTCGGTGTCATAAATGTATAACTGAGCAAATTTAGGCCGATGTCCGTCAGGGGGAAGAAGAGAACCCATTATGTGATGATTTTGACCACTAATTCTAAAAATATATGGACCAGGCCTCTTATTAATCTGGTAATCTACTTTTGCACCTATGGAGGTGAAAGCGAACATAGAGTTGTACATTCTAATATTTTCGCGGAATTTACTGGCTTTGCGAGACCCTTGGTAATTTAACAGATCATCCAACATGTTTGGTGTCTGTTGTAGCAACGGTAAACTAATCCGACCTTCTTGGCAACACAAAGAAAATCTTGGAACAGCTTGCTTTCGATGTTTATATATTCTTTCGTTGTACCATAATAAAGCTGAACATGATTGACATTCATATTGAGGCAAACCTAGGTACAGTTGGTCGACACTTCGTGTTCTTACTTGTAAACTTGAGCAATCCTCCCCTTCTCTACTTGTCTCACCATAGGAGACAACCAAATTAGAGCAATCTGCCTCAGTAATGCTATCTATAGTTTCCAAACGATGCTTCTCAGCCGCATTTCTACGACGGGTTAAGATAAGTTTTCTCCTCTTTCTATTCTCTCTATATTGGAGTCTAGGATTACCGGGTTCATCATGAATAATGACAAAGGGAGTTGTCATCGTCGCCTCAAAAAAGCAAGGAAATAAGTTTAAGAAAACAAAGGGAGTAAAAAAGAAAGTCGCAAAAAAGTACAATGAAATCAGATCTGAAAAATAAAAAGCAGCAGAAAAGAGGGGAAGAAGAAAACATGGAAATGAAAGCATGAGGAAAGTGTAGAACAAACTATTAAAACAAAATCTGCAAGTGAAACAGGCAAATCTAAAAAAAAAAAAGTAAAAGAGATTCAAACACATAAGCACAATAGGTAGTAATTTATGTGGAAAACAGGTAGGCTCAGGTAAAGTGTGAGAAATAGACCAATTGAAAGCATTTCCTTCATCATTTGAGCAGGCAAGCCTCGGCCGAATCGCATGCTGGGAGAGAATAGAGCACGAAAAACACCAAGGAAAAACATCAATATAGCAGAATCAGGCAATAGACAGCAGTAGATGGCTGCACTTGAATAGGCCGTCCAATCGGTTGTAGATGGTTGCCTTTGTATAGAACACCCAAGCCACCCTCGCCAATTAAAACTTTTTTTTCAGGAAATAGCAGACAGTTTCACAGCCTAAACCGAGTTCCGAGTTCACACTTTTTGTACCAGTTGTCATCATCGCCTTTAAAAAACAACGTAGTTAGGTAAAGAAATAAAGAGAGGCAGGAAAGAAACAGTAAAAAATCATAAAAACACCGAGAGAAAACACCGAAAAAAAAAACCCCAATATTGTAGAGTCAGGCAATAGAGAGCATTAGATGGCTGCACTTGAATAGGCTACACTCAACCCACCCTCGCCAATTAATACTTTTTTTGCAGGAAATAGCAGACAGTTTCACAGCCTTCCCGGGCTGCGTGTGAATAGGCCATCCAACCTTCTAGCATTGAATCTCTTTTAAAGAGGGGCCATCCTCAGGGAAGAAGATAAGAAAGCCGAAAACTGATAAAAATTGGAAACTACAAAAGCAACGATCAAACGAATAAAAAAGTAGAGACACAATTCAGGGAGAGGAAATAGCTTGATCCCAAAAAGAAGTAATGAATGTAAACTATCAGTTTAGTGTAGTAAAGAGCAACAAATTTAATAAGGCAGCAAAACAACAAACTGTAAATAGTAGAGGGGGGGAGGCAATATATTACCTGCAAGAAAGCAACAAATTTAATAAGGCACTATACAAATAGATAGAGGGGGGCACTATAAAATTGTTTCTTTTCTGCAGCCAATAAGAATAGTGGGAAATAAAATTTTCTAAGATTGTGGGATTATCGGTTAGTACTATAACTCACCTTACACTGCAGAGAGAACAGTACTGTACTTTTTCGAAAAAGCACATGCTATTTATAACCCCAAGCAGATATAATAAGCACACAGAAGAAGAGTAGAGAATTGTCCAGGAGTCTTTAGTTAATCAATTTTTAAATACAAAAGTAGGCCTGAATGATAATAGAATCCACTTGTGATATCACCCAAATCTTACAATACCTGTAATAATTTTTTTTTTTTGGGCTTCTCCGACTCTGGTTCGGAATAGGGGTCATACAATAGGCCTAGGGGTCATTTTTTTGGGTGCCCCTTTCAGAAGTAGGGGCCAAATAGATCTAGGGTTAGGGTCCATCCACAACGGTGCACACCATCACAGCGGTACAACGGCTGATCGACGGAACAGAATGGGCAAGGGGAAAAGCATAGCAGAATATAGAAAGGCGAGAGGAGGAGTTACCTGTAGAGGCCAGAGGTATAGGGGTAGCACCATCAGCAGAGAATAGATAGGCTAGGGCAGAGGTAGGAGTCACATGTAGACTCCGTAGGTATAGGTGCCAGCAAATCGCAAGAGAGAGAGAGAGAGAGAAGAGGAGAGGTGGCGAGCCATGGGAGGGAGGTAGAGAGAAGACAGATGAGATGAGAGGAGGTTCAGATTAGGGCAGGAGAGAGAAGGAGCCCTCATCAGAGAAGGGGCCCCACCGATCCGTCGAGGATCGAAGAGAGAGAATTCGCTCGAGCGAGAGAGAGAGAGGGGAGAGAGAGAGAGAGAGAGAGAGCGAGAGAGAGAGGGCGCGAGAGAGAGAGGGGGACCGAGCGCATGAGAGAGAGAGGGGGAGAGAGAGAGAGAGGAGATGGGTTGAGAAAATGGGTTGGAGGAGAGAGATTAGGAGAGAGGAGAAGAGATGGTAGAGAAAGAGTGACCTGGGAGTCCCAAAGCATCCATAAATCGCCACGTGGAATAGGGCAATGTCCTCACGCCACGTGTACCGAAGTTCTGTCAAATTAAATAGTGTAAGATATATATATATATAGAGAGAGAGAGAGAGAGAGAGAGAGTTCGGCTACTATGTTATTAATAGTACCAAACACTTGGTACTACCAAGTTTGCTACTGTTTGATCTTCCCCTTTAATCATTTTCATCCGTTAATTAAACTCTTCAATATTCATCTGATTATCTCAACGTGATCCCGCTAGGCATGAAAAGGTTTATTCAACATCCGCACATAGCAAATAAGTAGGAGAAGAGAATAGGAATCTAGAAGAACAAGAGAGCAGGAAGAGAATGTACAAGCTCACGGTGCCATTGAAGTGGAGGGAGGTTTAAAAAGATAATTGGATGATTTTCCCAAGTAGTCAAGTAGTCTACTAACTCCAAATCATGTAATGCTGATTTATGTTAGATTAGATAAGATTAGAACACGTTGTCCAATTGTGTTTAAAACTGTGTCTTAGTCTATGAACGGTCAAATTCATAATTGACTCATTTGGGTTCAATTAGCAAGTCAAATAATCCATTTCGGCCAAAACAAGTTTTTGGATGTAACAAATGGGAGTGCAGGTCAACTTTTATATTATTATGTAATTTATCACATGGTTTCATCTATATATTTTGGTAGTATGTAGGGAGTCTCTCTTAAACATCAAATGTGAGGAAGTTTTGATCTCATCAGAGTTCTTTTTCTAAAGAAATTATTAGGTAGTTTGGACTGGATACTATGACTATATGTCCAACATGAAACATGACCTAACAGATTTTTGTATGTTTGTGCAGTTACTGGAGGACTTCAGAATTGTGGTGTAATCCGCAAAATTACCAGCTAATTTTGTGTTTCCTTGCTAAACATTAGAATGAATTTTATAGGATTTGAGTGTTTGGAGAGCGTGAGTTTCTATGAAATTGGGACAAATTTGGTTGTATATTTTGGTAGTGTTTTGCACATTAATAATGCTTCAAATGCAGGAAATATTGCAATTTGATTTTGCACAAGCTATTTCTAATAAATTTTTACTAATATGAAGGAATATTCATATTTGGGCAATCATGATTGAGGCTTGAATATAAGAACTTATATCAGCTGCCACTATTACACAAACAAGATAGAAAGCTGTTTTTTGGTAGATGATGTCCAACTGATTGAAGTCTGTAATTTTCGAACATAACTATCAGCAGTAGAAATTGTGTCAATTCGGTTCTGTTAGTATCATGTCTATTGATCTATAGGTTCCACTGCAAATGTTGGCAAGATATTGATTAAAAAAAGAGTTTCTAACATCAAAAAAGGCTTGCTTGAACTACAAAATGACTCATTGAAACGACAAGTTGTATAAATATGTTCAGTACACAGAGGTCTAAAGTCAAAAGATATTCAGGTTCTATAGACAAAGTGAAGTAAGATGTGATCAGACAATGAAATGGAAACCAACAAAGTGAATTTAGAGAAAGTTTGATCTTCATGCATGCTTTCTATCACAACAACAAAAAGATCAGAAATGGAACAGCATATAAGTCGACCTGATTTGGGTGTAGAAAGATCGTGTTGACAGCTGCAAGACTTTCATACTTGCGTTGACAAGTTGATGTCCTGAAACCAATTATGATAAGAATATAGTTATATTCCATTAAAAAAATAATACATATCATGATAAATAAGAAAGTCTTCAAATCCATCACTGCACATATTTTTTAGTATAGTAATTGAATTAGAATAACTGCTTGAGATACCTTATATCCCAGATCTTTACAGATCCATCTTCAGAATCTGAATACATCCAATTGCCATCACATTGAAATCCCACTGCCATCACGGTGTTTGTATGTGAATCATAGCTAATAACCTGGCAATAGGGCAATGTAAGAAAAGGGAAAACAAATAGATGGCACTGTCACGCCCCGGGCTAGTTCTAGATGCGGAAAAACGTGCCAATTTTTTTTTTTTGAAAGCCTAGCCCGCGCCACGTACAGACCCGCCACAAATACAGGGTCCACTGTACACACGGACAGAGCCTCCCCTGTATTTGCACGGCGTCCACAACATACAACAGAATCACAACCACCATTCATTCATCACTACAGCATAACAACACAACGAGAGATTCATACAGCTAACAGTCCTTAAACCTGTATGAATCTAAGCAAATCCTTAGGCGAAGGATGATGCAATGCACAAACAACAGTCATTCTAGAAAACTGCTTCTTACCCAGAAGCTTTCTTTGAAACCCTAATTTTAATCATCCGAGAATCATTTAAAAACTGTTCTCCACACGAGAACTCTCATTGAAATCACAAAAGCCGAACGATCAGAAATCCATTTGAAAACTGTTTCCTACACGGAAACCTTTATTTGAAAACGCTACCACGAGGGGTAGAAAACCAAAACATGCGATAACTGAAACGATCTAGAAACGTGTATACATCCAACTAGCCCAAGCATGCAATCATCACATAATGATAAATAATGAATCCACAACACATAAGCATGCTAGAATAGATCCAAAGGAAGGGTAACTGAACCACAAATCACATCTAATAGATAAGGGTAGGGTGATAACCAAATCTGGGGAAGTAGCCTCACGAGTCGGAACCTCTAGAGCTACTATCTAGGCGTGCCTCGCAGCGTCCCGACACTCACCACCCTGCTCACCTGAAAACAACAACGAGGGCGGGGGGTGAGAACATGTAAACATGTCTCCCCTCCCAGTGGGTACCGCAAGCCGACGAAGGCGAGGTGTACACACCGGCACGAGGGTCAACAAAAGATAGATAAGGTATACAGTAGCACAAGTAAGTATGAGGCTGACATGCAACTGTAACAACTATGCTACTGTAAGCAACTGGTATATGCATCAAAGGAGATAACCACAAAGTAAACCCAATCTATAGTCACCGGGACGCACCCCGGGTACTGTCACAACCTGCTCAACCAACTGGCACAAACCTTCTGCACGCAACGCAGTAAGGCTCACGGGTCGGGACCGCTCTCCACGACCCTTTTCCGGAAAAGAAGCTCAAACGGTGGATCAAACCGTTAGCATACGTGAGGCGCTAGGGAGCTGTGACGATCGATGCAAATGCTCAATCCACAGAACAGCAACGAGCCGAGAAGCAACCAAAACCACAACTAGGATCGCTCGGAACAACAGGCGATCACCACCGACCAACTGGGTCGTCTCAAGAACAATGCAAACCACAACTACTCTACTATCCAAGCACGCATATAAGTAGAGTCAACGGGAGTCAAGTGAACTAATAACTGAAATACAAGAGAAGGGATAGAAAGGTATCACCGTAGTCCACTGAAACCGACTCTGGATCGAAGTACCCACCTATCGAAAGATCAAGTCTAACCTGACGGCTCTCGGGAACCGCGACAGGACCTACGAAAGACTCACAGGGTTAAGGTCCACCAAGTCGACGCTATACACCAAGCTCACACAATCCCGAATCGACGGATCGCCCGGAAAACCCACCGGGACGATCCCGAAACCACACAAAGCCCTACAGGGGTACTAAACAGCCAACCAAGTCCCTCGCTGTCCCCGAACACACAAAACCAAGTGACGGGACAGCGAGCACAAGCTCGGGGTGCCACGACCACAAACGCACCCGAAAAGGCTTCCCGGGTTCCCGAAAAGCGCCGAATTGGCACCGGAACCCCTCGTCACTCATCCGCTGTCCTTGGAACTTCGGGACAGCGATGAGGAACAGCCAACGAGGCTAAACGATGAAGCCAAGTCGCTCGCGAAACAGCGAGTGAGTCGCACGACTAAAAACACGCGTTTCGCCGACTATTTCATCGAAAAACGCGTCGGAAATGAATCCGGAACTCCGCGAAGGGCGAGAGGGTTGGACAACCAGTCCACAAGGCCCCGAGGACCATACCCTTGCTGCCCACAGCGTCACAACGCTGCCACAAACGCCAAAGTCCACAAACAAGCAACATATACATACATACAAACACTAATTTAAGTCGTTCGAGCAATCCGTTCGTCCGCACGACCTTCCGCAAGCACCACCGGATAGGTAACGACGAAACGGAGGCCGTGCTTACAGCCTCACTGCGACGGGGCAAGTCGCAGGCCGGGAAAAAGCATAAAAACAACAAACATACAAGGCGAAAAGCTCGACAAAGGCCGTACGACGAAACGGCTCAACCAAATCCAGATCTGAGGTGAGCATGATGATCAGCGCATCGCCGCGGTCATCGTGCTCACCTTCCCGGACTTCGGAAAGCAACAGGGAGTTCAAATAGCCTTACGTGGCCAAAAACCAACCAAACAAGACCCCGGCCGGAGCAACCAGCTCCGGCCGGCTGCCGGCCGGCATGCAATGCCAGCGGCGGCCAGCATCGGCAGAGGAGGTGGCAAGGAAGAGGGGGCTCACCTCAGCCGGCGGCGGGAAGCGGCGGTGGCGGCGCGGGGAGAGACCTAGCTCCGGGAAGGCTCGGCCATACCTACTCCGGCAAGGAACGGCGTCGACGGCCGGCGGCGACGCGAGCACCGGCAAGAGGGACCCGCCGGACGTCGGGGAAGGGGCGACCGCGACAACTCCGGGCAACGGCGGCGGCGGCCGGAAGCTCACAGCCGCGGGTGCCTTAGGAGCACAGGCGGCAGCCGCGGCGGCTGCGGCGGCGCTCCGGCAGCACTGCGACGGCCGGGAAGGAGAAGACAGGCGGCGGAGGTCCCGAGGGTGGCGGCGCTCACCCTCCGAGGCGGCGGGAGGCGGCGGGGCGCGGCCTCCAGCTGCTCCTGCCTGCAGCTTGCATGCAGGAGCCGCAGGCGGTGCAGCGGCGCACCGGCGGCACTGGGGCGGCCGGGGAAGGAGACGACGGCTGCGGCGGCCCTCCAGATGCCGGCGGGAGGTCGCTGCGGGCGGCTGCGGGAGGCGGCGGCGGCTCGGATCTCGAGCCCGCTGCCCGCACACCCAGCAGCAGCCAGCTGCGGCGCGCGGCGGCGCTCCGGCGGCACGGCGACGGCCGGGGAAGAAAGGGGCGGCGCCGGAGGACCTGAGGGTGAGGGCGCTCACCCTCCAAGGCGGCGCGAACCGGCGGCGGCTCGGGCCACCAACCCCCTGCCCGCAGCTGCCCTGGCAGCAGCTGCGGCAGCTCGGCGGCCCACGGCGGCGGTCCCCGGCGGCGGCGCAGGACTCGAGCAGTCGTGCCACCTCAGGGGAGCTTCGGCGTGGGTTCCCCCTGGGTGCACACCTCCGGGAAGAAGAAGAAGAAGAAGAAGGAGAAGAAGAAGAGGAGAAAAGGAGAGAGAGAGAGAGAGAGATGGCCGGGGGGCAGCGCCGGCCAGGGGTGGTCGGCGGCGGCCGGAGGGCTCTGGGAGGAAGCTAAGGGGCAGGGGAAGATGGGGCTCTCAGTTGGGGGCTGAGGAAGAGAGAGGGAGAGAGAGGGGGAGATAGGGAGTGAGAGGGAGGGGGTAGCTCAACTACCCTCACCTACTACATCCACACACACACTCCACCACCACTCCACACAATTACACAAAGCCCCACAAACCCCACAAATTACCTCGGGGTCCCCCCACAGCAGGTACAAAAGGCCCAGACACCCCTCCACATTCGAATACACACGAAACGGTGCAAAAAACGGGGTCCAGATCGCGAAACAAAAAATGTACAATTCGACCCCTTAGGGAAGAACATGCGATAACTTTTAATCCGTCCGTCGCACGTCGACACGGATTGCGCCATTGCGCTCAGCACTGCCGAGATATCGAATCTACCATTTTGGATCGTCAGGATCGGACTCCGGATCGCGCCGTTAAGCCGCTCACTCTCCACGATAAAACTCAAAAACCCAAAAATACATATAAAACAATTTATATATATACATATATATATATATACCAGTATATATATACGTATACAGATCGAAAATACAGAATCAGGGGAGAGGAACACAGAGAATTTCAAATTTCCAAAATTCGAATTCTCACATCACTCCCACCTAACAAGAAGTTTCATCCCCGAAACTTACTCACACACCATCCGCGAACCCAGCGAACACCTCTCACGCAAGGCAGACTCCAGCTCCCAAGTAGTCTCGCGCTCCTCGCGACTCGTCCACAGCACTCTCACAAACAGAAAGCTCCGGTTCCCCAACTGCTTCGCCTTGCGAGCCGAAACCTCAAAGGCACCTCACCGCAGCTGAGATCCTCCCTCAGCTGAATCGTTGTCGGGCCGATCACACGACGCTCACCCACGTCAACCCAACAGTTCAGTGATCGACAACGACATCCATACAACGCCTCGCACAGTGCCAATCCAACGCTCGCCTGGAAGCTGTCGCTGAAGGCAAACTCCACCAAAGAAAGATACCTGAACCAACCTTCACCAAAATCCAAACGCATGCCCGGAGCATATCCTCAAGGGTCAGGAAGACTCGCTCCGACTGCCCAACACTCTGAGGGTGGTAACTGAGCTGAAGTCGAGCTCCGTCCCCAGTGCCTGCTGCAAACTCCTCCAGAACTGGGAAACGAGGCGAGAACCCCAACCTAAAACGATCGACACTGGCACTCCAAACAGCCCGACGAACTCATCCAAGTAGAGCTGCGCCAGTCGATCCCGAGACTAAAACGAATGTACCGGTAGGAAGTGAGCTGCTTTCGTCAATCAGTCCACAAAAACCCAGATCGCAACATGACCTCGCTGAGAACGAGGCAACCCGGTGACGAAAACCAAGGTAAACTGCTCCCACTTCCCTACAGGTACAGGCAACGGTCGAAGCTTCTTTACTGATCGCTGATGCTCAGCCTTCACTTGCTGACAACCCAGTCACAGTGCCACATGCTGAACTACATCCAGAAACTCTGCATCAAGTCGCGGTACATCTTCGTCCCTCCAGGATGAACGATGTACGGCGACCGGTGTGCCTCAGTCAAAACTCTCACCTCAAATCCAGATCACTGGGCACACACCTCCGTCCACGAAGGAAACCATCAGCATGTAACATGAAGTCACCAATTTTGCCATGCTCGGCCTCTGCTCGCACTCTCTGCAAGTGCGGATCCATCAGCTGCCCACCAAAAATTGATCCGATAAGGTGGGTTGCACCTCCAAAGTCAACAACTATGCGGTAGCTCCATGAAGAGGTACCTCAGACTCTGATGATCCGTGAACATCTCACTATACGTTCCGTACAAGTAGTGTCTCCAAAGCTTGAGGGCGAACACCACTGCTGCTAACTCGAGATCGAGCGCCAGATAGGTCTTCTCATAGTCCATCAACTGGCGCGAAGCATAAGCGATGACCTTCTCTTGCTGAATGAGCACGCACCCCCAATCCAAAACCAAGAAGCATTGTAGTAGACCACAAAACCTCACCAGTCTGCGACAATGCTAAGATAGGGGCACAAGCCAAACAGTCCATCAACTCCCAGAAGCTCATCTGACAAGCGGGAGTCTACGGAAACATCACACCCTTCCTCGACAGCTTGCTCGAAGGGGCGGCGATCTTGAGGAACCCTCAACAAATCGCCGACAACAACTCGCCAAGTTGTGGAAACTCCTAAACTCCGCCACAGAAGTCAGAACAGGCCAATCCACTACAGAGTCCACCTTCCTTGGTTCCACCGCAATACCAACCTGCGTCACGATGTGAACCAAGAAAAACTCCTCGAAAAGATCAGTATGTCGTCAAAGGAGACCACGACAAATTGATCCAACAACTGCTGAAAACCCAGTTCACCAAACCCAAAAAGCTGCCGGGACGTTCGTCAACTCGAACGGCATAACCGCGACCTCGTAACGCCCGTAACGAGTCCGGAGGGCCGTTAACGCAACGTCCTCGGCCTTGATCTTCAGCTAAAGATAACCTGGCTGCAGAACACACTTCGAGAGAAAGCCGAGGCTCCCTGGAGCCGGCCGAAGAGATCGAAGATCTGCGGTAGAGGGTACTAAAGCAACACCGTCAACTCGAAAAGCTCGAACTCACGATCCAACCAACAAAAACCTCGCGAGTCCATCACTCAGGTGCACAGGGCTGCCAATCGCAACAAGCGATAAAAACATCAGGTCCAAAGGTCGGACACGCGCTCCAAACCAAGACTACACTAAAGTCGCGGCGAAAACCCTGTATACAAACACCAGCACAAAGACCTCGGAGCCAACAATCAGGCTCCCGTCATCCCGAAACTGAGCTAAGAGGCAACCAACTCAACCGGAGTCAAACCAACCGCAGTGATGGCAAATCAACTGCGCAAAACCACTCCAGGATCAGCTCAAGGCTCACAACAAGATTAGGGATGACCACCACACAGCTTTCCCGCAAGACGACAAAGAGAGAGATTGTCTTGCAAAAGAAAGCACCGACCCAATCCAGAAAATCCTCAAAAGGGATAGGATATTTCGTCCTAACTTTTGACACTACGTTGTCTGCAGCCAACGTACTTATCAAAAGAAAAGCGAAATATTCTAAGGTCAAAGGCCAACAACCAGTTGGCAACACCACAAAGGTACCGGGTCAACTAACTCAAAAGCTGGACCAAAGTCACAGACGAGTCACCGAATTAACGGAAAAAAGCAAACCGACCCACACTACAAAGTCTGCCCTGAGCCAACTCCCTAGGAGTCTTCGGCTTCTCACAACAAACCGACGGCTACAGGCGACAAAGGGTCGTCAATCCACCCGTACCAAAGCGAAGGAAGAACAAAACCAGCGTCGACTAACCAGCGTCGAACGCGGTGAGACCTCCAACAACAACCTGGAAGATCTCGCGGCAACACGAAAACCTACAAATACCACTAGAAATCCCAAAACACACCAATTTAGGCGTTAGGATAGCCGCAAACCATGTAGGCTCCAAGAGAAACTCGACACCAAACAGTGTCCACTCAGTCTAGTACACGTCAGTTCGACGCCAGAACTAGCCAACGGTCGAAAGACCAATACTGACGATTCTACCAGCAATACGTCAGAGGGATAGGCTCCACCGCCCTACCCAACAAAACAGAGGGGAAAAACACCCAAACTACGGTCAAAACCGCTCAAAGCACCGTCTCCGTAGAGACGCTCGCAGAGGCCCTCGTGCTCAACACGAAAAGTGGGGACAGGGCAAGAACAGCCCAACAACAACACAGATCCACCAAGTGACGTCACCAAGCCCACAAGGGCCACCACCTACCAACGAGTGGTTACGCAAGGGGAAAAAACACCCTGCCACTTGGGATATGTCTGGTACTCCACCACCACTACCAGAAGGAGCACGAGCCTGCGAACCAGGGCAGATCAAAACTCAGGAGATCCGCCCAAACACGCTCGAATGTGGCCACCACCCCCAAACACGGGGTCGGCGTCCACACGCAAAACAGCCGACGAAGTCACTGTCGTCGTCACGGTCGTCGCACAACGGTGTGGGTGCCACAGGAGGGTCTGCAGTCATCGGGGCACTCGGCGAAAGAGGGGGAGGGGCTGGAGCGGCAGTCGCTGTAGCCTGCTGCTGCAAAAACTACCGGAACAAGCCGGAACATGCCGGAGAGGGTCACCCGCTGACCCCTCGCCTCGGCCTCAAGCACACAGGGTACGGTCCACACCAGGCTATCCGCCTCCTGCCAGCTCCTCACTCGAACCAGCCACAACAGCCATAAACAGAACACCAACAGACGGCTCCGCAGGCGCACGCCCACCACCACGACCCGGACGAGGAGGTCTACCACGACCACAAGCCAACTGCAAAACGCAGAAACCAGCGCAAGAGAAAGGGGTCGGCGACTCCCACAAAACACAAGCCGAAAACAAACCCCTCGAACTCGCGCGCCTATACATCCTAGGTCCTCCTATGGGTCAGCCTAACCAGTGGTTCAGTCACAAGTTGATGAATGAATGAGTGTTTGCTCCCTTTACGCTCTGATACCATCTTAATCTGTCACGCCCCGGGCTAGTTCTAGATGCGGAAAAACGTGCCAATTTTTTTTTTTGAAAGCCTAGCACGCGCCACGTACAGACCCGCCACAAATACAGGGTCCACTGTACACACGGACAGAGCCTCCCCTGTATTTGCACGGCATCCACAACATACAACAGGATCACAACCACCATTCATTCATCACTACAGCATAACAACACAACGAGAGATTCATACAGCTAACAGTCCTTAAACCTGTATGAATCTAAGCAAATCCTTAGGCGAAGGATGATGCAATGCACAAACAACAGTCATTCTAGAAAACTGCTTCTTACCCAGAAGCTTTCTTTGAAACCCTAATTTCAATCATCCGAGAATCATTTAAAAACTGTTCTCCACACGAGAACTCTCTTTGAAATCACAAAAGCCGAACGATCAGAAATCCATTTGAAAACTGTTTCCTACACGGAAACCTTTATTTGAAAACGCTACCACGAGGGGTAGAAAACCAAAACATGCGATAACTGAAACGATCTAGAAACGTGTATACATCCAACTAGCCCAAGCATGCAATCATCACATAATGATAAAGAATGAATCCACAACACATAAGCATGCTAGAATAGATCCAAATGAAGGGTAACTGAACCACAAATCACATCTAACAGATAAGGGTAGGGTGATAACCAAATCTGGGAAAGTAGCCTCACGAGTCGGAACCTCTAGAGCTACTATCTAGGCGTGCCTCGCAGCGTCCCGACACTCACCACCCTGCTCACCTGAAAACAACAACGAGGGCGGGGGGTGAGAACATGTAAACATGTCTCCCCTCCCAGTGGGTACCGCAAGCCGACGAAGGCGAGGTGTACACACCGGCACGAGGGTCAACAAAAGATAGATAAGGTATACAGTAGCACAAGTAAGTATGAGGCTGACATGCAACTGAAACAACTATGCTACTGTAAGCAACTGGTATATGCATCAAAGGAGATAACCACAAAGTAAACCCAATCTATAGTCACCGGGACGCACCCCGGGTACTGTCACAACCTGCTCAACCAACTGGCACAAACCTTCTGCACGCAACGCAGTAAGGCTCACGGGTCGGGACCGCTCTCCACGACCCTTTTCCGGAAAAGAAGCTCAAACGGTGGATCAAACCGTTAGAATACGTGAGGCGCTAGGGAGCTGTGACGATCGATGCAAATGCTCAATCCACAGAACGGCAACGAGCCGAGAAGCAACCAAAACCACAACTAGGATCGCTCGGAACAACAGGCGATCACCACCGACCAACTGGGTCGTCTCAAGAACCATGCAAACCACAACTACTCTACTATCCAAGCACGCATATAAGTAGAGTCAACGGGAGTCAAGTGAACTAATAACTGAAATACAAGAGAAGGGATAGAAAGGTATCACCGTAGTCCACTGAACCGACTCCGGATCGAAGTACCCACCTGTCGAAAGATCAAGTCTAACCTGACGGCTCTCGGGAACCGCGACAGGACCTACGAAAGACTCACAGGGTTAAGGTCCACCAAGTTGAAGCTATACACCAAGCTCACACAATCCCGAATCGACGGATCGCCTGGAAAACCCACCGGGACGATCCCGAAACCACACAAAGTCCTACAAGGGTACTAAACAGCCAACCAAGTCCCTCGCTGTCCCCGAACACACAAAACCAAGTGACGGGACAGCGAGCACAAGCTCGGGGTGCCACGACCACAAACGCACCCGAAAAGGCTTCCCGGGTTCCCGAAAAGCGCCGAATTGGCACCGGAACCCCTCGTCACTCATCCGCTGTCCTCGGAACTTCGGGACAGCGATGAGGAACAGCCAATGAGGCTAAACGATGAAGCCAAGTCGCTCGCGAAACAGCGAGTGAGTCGCACGACTAAAAACACGCGTTTCGCCGACTATTTCATCGAAAAACGCGTCGGAAATGAATCCGGAACTCCGCGAAGGGCGAGAGGGTTGGACAACCAGTCCACAAGGCCCCGAGGACCATACCCTTGCTGCCCACAGCGTCGCAACGCTGCCACAAACGCCAAAGTCCACAAACAAGCAACATATACATACATACAAGCACTAATTTAAGTCGTTCGAGCAATCCGTTCGTCCGCACGACCTTCCGCAAGCACCACCGGATAGGTAACGACGAAACAGAGGCCGTGCTTACAGCCTCACTGCGACGGGGCAAGTCGCAGGCCGGGAAAAAGCATAAAAACAGCGAACATACAAGGCGAAAAGCTCGACAAAGGCCGTACGACGAAACGGCTCAACCAAATCCAGATCTGAGGTGAGCATGATGATCAGCGCATCGCCGCGGTCATCGTGCTCACCTTCCCGGACTTCGGAAAGCAACAGGGAGTTCAAATAGCCTTGCGCGGCCAAAAACCAACCAAACAAGACCCCGGCCGGAGCAACCAGCTCCGGCCGGCTGCCGGCCGGCATGCAATGCCAGCGGCGGCCAGCATCGGCAGAGGAGGTGGCAAGGAAGAGGGGGCTCACCTCAGCCGGCGGCGGCGGCGCGGGGAGAGCCCTAGCTCCGGGAAGGCTCGGCCACACCTACTCCGGCAAGGAACGACGTCGACGGCCGGCGGCGACGCGAGCACCTGCAAGATGGACCCGCTGGACGTCGGGGAAGGGGCGACCGCGACAACTCCGGGCAACGGCGGCGGCGGCCGGAAGCTCACAGCCGCGGGTGCCTTAGGAGCACAGGCGGCAGCCGCGGCGGCTGCAGCGGCGCTCCGGCAGCACTGCGACGGCCGGGAAGGAGAAGACCGGCGGCGGAGGTCCCGAGGGTGGCGGCGCTCACCCTCCGAGGCGACGGGAGGCGGCCTCCAGCTGCTCCTGCCTGCAGCTTGCATGCAGGAGCCGCAGGCGGCGCGGCGGCGTAGTGGCGGCACGGGGGCGGCCGGGGAAGGAGACGACGGCTGCGGCGGCCCTCCAGATGCCGGCGGGAGGTCGCTGCGGCGGCGGGAGGCGGCGGCGGCTCGGATCTCGAGCCCGCTGCCCGCACACCCAGCAGCAGCCAGCTGCGGCGCGGCGGCGCTCCGGCGGCACGGCGACGGCCGGGGAAGAAAGGGGCGGCGCCGGAGGACCTGAGGGTGAGGGCGCTCACCCTCCAAGGCGGCGCGAACCGGCGGCGGCTCGGGCCACCAACCCCCTGCCCGCAGCTGCCCTGGCAGCAGCTGCGGCAGCTCGGCGGCCCACGGCGGCGGTCCCCGGCGGCGGCGCAGGACTCGAGCAGTCGTGCCACCTCAGGGGAGCTCCGGCGTGGGTTTCCCCTGGGTGCACACCTCCGGGAAGAAGAAGAAGAAGAAGAAGAAGGAGAAGAAGAAGAGGAGAAAAGGGAGAGAGAGAGAGAGAGAGAGAGATGGCCGGGGGGCAGCGCCGGCCAGGGGTGGTCGGCGGCGGCCGGAGGGCTCTGGGAGGAAGCTAAGGGGCAGGGGAAGATGGGGCTCTCAGTTGGGGGCTGAGGAAGAGAGAGGGAGAGAGAGGGGGAGATAGGGAGTGAGAGGGAGGGGGTAGCTCAACTACCCTCACCTACTACATCCACACACACACTCCACCACCACTCCACACAATTACACAAAGCCCCACAAACCCCACAAATTACCTCGGGGTCCCCCCACAGCAGGTACAAAAGGCCTAGACACCCCTCCACATTCGAATACACGCGAAACGGTGCGAAAAATGGGGTCCAGATCGCGAAACAAAAAATGTACAATTCGACCCCTCAGCGAAGAACATGCAATAACTTTTAATCCGTCTGTCGCACGTCGACACAAGTTGCGCCATTGTGCTCAGCACTGCCGAGATATCGAATCTACCATTTTGGATCGTCAGGATCGGACTCCGGATCGCGCCGTTAAGCCGCTCACTCTCCACGATAAAACTCAAAAACCCAAAAATACATATAAAACAATTTATATATACATATATATATATATACCAGTATATATATACGTATACAGATCGAAAATACAGAATCAGGGGAGAGGAACACAGAGAATTTCAAATTTCCAAAATTCGAATTCTCACAACCGGAAGATCAATAAACTTCATGGAACATGGGTATACTGGTTGAGGGTTGTTAGAATTGACATCAAATAGGTGGATTTAAGGATTTCCAGCTGCAGCCAAGAATCGCTTATCAGGAGTTATCTCAAGCCGGTTGATTTGTTGCAAATATGAGATAAGAAATATATTTAGGATCAAGATCATTAATAACATCATTTTCATCCATGTCAATTTTGATTTAGACAAATTAAAGGAACGAAAGGCAGGTAATGACTATTTAACCTGCAATATATGATTTAGACAAATTAAGATCACTGCATAGTATAGTATGACTATGATCTGTTCTCTTTCTCATGATATGTTGTCTAGGTTCAAATACTTTGTTCAACTGAGTAGCCAAAAGCTGGAAAGGTAAACATTCTCACGACATTTAATGATTCCAAGGATGAATTAGATATCAGATAAGTTTCATAATGCAAATTATTTTGCACATCATGAGTTAGAATACCTCCTGCAGTGCAAAAAAAAACAGCACTCACAATTGAAAATAAATGAATGCAATACTCAGAATTATACCATAATCAGCTATAGTGACAGGGCTTTTCTCTGCTTTTGATTGCACATCTGATTGCAGAAGTGCCTTCTCCAACTTCTGTAATAAAGAGGAAAAAAATAACATCTATTGGTAGAGAAGCCATAATCAGCTATATTGGAAGTACAGTACCTTTGTCTATATTTTATTTATAGTGTTAACTAGAAACTTAGTCCCCGCAGTTTGATCTGAACTTCAATTTTGTCTTTAGAATTTCAATCGTAAGAATCTTGAAACCCATTTTGATTTCACTCTTCCTGTAAAGGAGAGGGAATGAGGAAGGGTTCTTTATTTTTTGGGGTGGGAGTGAAGAAGCTGGTTTAAAAAATTTGTTGATAAACATCTTCTGCCTATTTATATAGCTTTTATAATGATTTTATTAACCAATATTCTGAAAACTCTAAATCAGGAGGAGTTATGAACTCTTAAAAGGTAATTACCTGCATAATGTGCGTCAGAAGTCACTTTCTAACTCCTATTTGCAAACAAATGCTCATCAATTTATATACAACAGCAAAGATGCCTCATTTTGGAGGTACACCTCAATGAGAATCAAGCTACTCATTGGGATCTTCAACATGGGTGACCACAAAAAGCTAAAAAAGAAACTGAAATTAACCAAAAGTATTTAAATATTAAATATACCAACCATAGGCAAACAAAAGAGTGCAAGTTTTCATTAAAGAAAATTTATGTTAATTATTTGAACGATTAAAGGTAGTAAATGAAAAAAACACATTAACTTAATAAAGTATAAGGAAAAAAGTAGCATGGAGTTAGAACTTTCCTCAAATTTCTTCTTCTTTTCATGTATTCTAATCTTTTTTTTTTAGTTTTTACTTAAAATTGAGTATATTAGAAGAAGAAGCAGCAGCATAATATACTTCTTCTTATGTTTCCTTTTTTTTTCTTAGGATAGTTTGCGATTAAAATTTGAATGCATATATAAAGAGCGAACAACAGAATTATTATCAAAGGAATAACAAACAAAAATTGTAGAAGTAGATGGGAATAAGATCCTTTCTTTCAAATTTAAAGTCATTCGCTAAAATTTGATACTTAAGCTTTAAGAAGAACTGGTTGAATGGGATGAAGAAGCATGATAGAAGATGGCTAATAATCACAAGTTGAATCCAATAAGACCAATTGACCCTTTTTCTTCTATTAATCCTTTAGAAGTCATAATCTTGAATAGTCTAGCTTTAACCAATTTACAAATAAGGTACGAATAGATTTCTAAAATTGGAAGTCGGAGCTCCTCGATGAAATTTAATCATCGATAAGAATTTTTGCCAAATTTTAGTGGTTACCGTTTTCTACTTATTTTCGATATTGTCTTGGTTCTATGCTAACTTAAATGAAAAGATAGACTTAATTGCTTATTTTCTTGCATTGCTTTCTATTTGGAAATCCGAATTGCTTATTTTATTTTTTCCTTTTTAATTAGCTATATTATATGTCTCTCAGGAAATTGACGATAATTTGGAACGGTTGTTTTGTGTCTCTTTGCTGTTGCCTTGCTTCCGTGCTCCTGTGAGTCCTAATTCAACCCTGTGCTTTTGAAAAGATTTAATGTATTGCCTATTAGATATTTAGAATTTTTTTTGCCTACAAGGAGTTCTCTAATCATGTTCATAGTAAATTTTTTTTTGCATTTAATCTTACATTGTCTGGGTCTTGCCAGTTTTTCTCAGCCTTCTTGCATCTGCTGTGAGCATATTCCTAGCAGCTGAGTTAGTTATTGCTATACATAATATTGTCTTGCATGAAAACATCTGTTTGATAATTGTTAACCTTATCATTTTGAAAAAAGGCACTCCCAGAGTTAAACTTTGGGAGACTAAATATGAACTTCTGAGTTTTTCTAACTATAGATCTTAAGTTTAAATAAGTGAAGTCTTATAATGTTGGTTACATGGTGCCTTTTGCACCTAATATTCTTATAGAAAGACTATATTGTTACGCATTTTAAGCTTCAAGTGCTATCTTGTATAGAGATTTGGCAGGTCTTCAGTCTTTGTAATCCTTCTAAAATAGGGTATATCCCTGTTTATTCAAAAAAAAAAAAGCTTCAAGTGCTGATTTGTTATTATGAAACTATGAGGATGGAAGTGAGATTTGGTCAAAATTCTAGGTCTATATTTTGTAATTAACCCTTATTCATATTAGCCTTGCTCTCTTGCTAATAGGCTAACTTACAGGATAATACCTGAATTAGCACATTCTGCATATGACAAGGCTGCACAATATTTCAACATCAAGCTATGGTAAACACTAAATATTAAGGAAAACTTCAAAAAGGCCCTCCAGAGTTTCTATACTTAGGACTTTACTAACCCATGATTCAGCGTATGGCACCTAGCACCTAATGGTTTTTATTTTAGTTTTTCGTAAGCTGGTTGAAATGGTAGCAAACAACTATACATTATCAAAAACAGGGTGGCAAAGTGTAGATCACAGATAGGGTGGCATATAGATAGATGTAGTGCTTTGCTTTCCCCTTATTTGTTAGGTCCTTACAAAAGGCTCATGGAAAGTTATTCCATAATTAAATGTCGCTGATGCGAAAAAGTAACCTATGAAATTAAAATAATCATAGAAATATTGAAATCATTTAATCACAAAAAAATGGACAGATATATAGCTTCTTACATATCACTCCTTTTAGAAGCCCAAGCAAACAGAAAGTAATACTTTACATTCCTAGGACTATCAATTTACCCACTGCTGCCTCTACCTAAGCAACATCCAAGTAATTTAGCCCTTAATAGGACTTCTACTGAAGAAAAATACTCAATGAAATGGAATACCAGACCATCCTCGAATTCGCTACCAGATGTTCTATATGAGGGAAATATTCTATAAGGCATCCTATGCAGTTACTCGATATCTAATACTTATCGAGTTTTTTGTCCTTCACACTTTGCAGTTTGAACAATCTATAACTGTATGAGACATCTACCTTACAAAGAACTATGCTATTTAATTAGCAGAAGCCTTATCATGGAGTGAAGCAGCAGCCTTGAAATATCGGCTCTAGCCTTGAAAGATAATTATAGACATTATCTTCATAATTATATTTTACTTGATACCAAAGCTTGAATTTAATTTGCATTTTCTTCTTCGCCTTGCTCCTCTTTGTAATAGAACAAAAAAATGATGGAAGTTCTTTGACTTCATCTCTTCTTATGTTCCCTGCTAATTGTTGTACTTATGTAATGTTAATCCTTTAGTTTCAGATTTGTAATTACCTCTGTGTGGTCATATCCTTTTTATGAGTACATTTTTTAAACTATGGTAATTACCAATTCTTCATAAATGTTGAGCATTGGATTTGAATAAAAAATCTTTTATTCTTTTAGATCTTTGAGAGCCTGTTGTCTCTCTGTTTTCGTGCACTCTTTGTAATTTAAAGCTATATAGCTTTTAAGTGTTGTATTGGATGGAAAGTTCTATAACAAAAGTGTTACTAGCAACTGAAATGATATGATAAGAATACCAATTGCCTAAATTGCATTTCATGCTGCCTTGGTACATGCCCACATAGGCAATTATTTTAGGCGACTTTGTACAGTAAGTTGTCTAAGATACATGTACTAAAATGCTTTAGAGGATTATTTAGTATAGCAAATAGCTATTAAAATGAACCAAGTAAGACAAAATTAAAAATATATAAATATTTTTGTTGGTATTTGAGAGAAATCATCATGAAAGAAGTCCCAAAGTAGCATTTTGTCGAACAAATGAAAGGTGATGACCAACTTGAAGGCAAATAAAATTAAAAATAATGATATTACTAGACTAAAAATGAAAAAAAAATAGACTATTCAAAAAATAACCTAAAAATGTAAAAACAGAGGCCAAAACGATTGAATTTGGGACCAATATAGCTAATTAAATAACTATTAACTAATTAATTTATTAATTTATTAATCTATTAATTTATTAATCTATTAATTTATTAACTTAATTTGTTAATTTATTAAATTATCTATTTGTAGTTAATTTATTAATTAACAATACTCACGGTTAATTAATTAATGATTAATTAATATCCCAATTATTTTATTAATTAATATTTTATGATTATCTAATGGTATTCATGATTAATAAACTTATTTATTTGTTAAATTATTATTTAATTAATATTTTGATGTTAATTAACTCTATAAAATATTATAATTTTAAAACTATAATTGCTATTATTCCTATTATTCTACCTAACTATACAAACACTATTTTTTTTATTCTCGAAACTAACCTTATTTTCAGCCAAACGTAAATATGGTCTTATACCCGCTTATCCCTGAAGTTGTACCAATCCAAGAATAACCAAAAAAAAATTATTCCCAAACTAAACAATTTCTAAAAGTAAAATAGCTCAAATGAACTGTCCCATACACAATCTTATAATACATATTTATAAATATAATTGTAAAAATTATCCGAAATCAATGGAATTTTCGGAATATATAAAGAAAAATTATGCATCAATCCCGTTCAAAATTAGATTGGCATGTAGGGATAAATTTTTTCTTTGTATTCATCATTTCTTTATACTTTATCAAGATATTTTTTTCCTCACCTTTTAAAGTTTAGATTTACTTTGTTCTGAAGGTGATGTTGTATATATAAAACTAAACTTCATTTATTTTTTTGACAAATTTGAATTTTGTATTACATTACAGGGTAATCTCGGTCTGTTTGTTTCTTTGCATCTGTGTCAGTTAGGAGGAAAGGTTGGTTGAAGTTCTTGACGTAATAGAGTGCAAAGGGATTCCAATCTGCTTCATAAAGAAACTCGGAGAGTGGTAATAAACTTCTATTCTGTATTACATTCTTTCTGATGCACTTTTTTATTCCAACAAAAAAGTTATCATTACAAGCATATTTCAAAGTGCATTCTTATCTTTGATGTAAGTATGATAGATCATAACTACTAGATTTCATACTTATGTACTTGATGTATTTATTGGTACTTTCTACTATTGAGTAGTGTTTTTTTTTAGAATTGGTTGATTTAGTGTCAGATGGATTATGCTACGACATCTAGAGAAAGACGAAAATTTCGAAAGTTTGTTCTTGATAATCGTCGAAACAGTCGGGGGTTCTCTGCCACGGTAAATTCAAATTGCAATGACTTTAGTACACTGAATTTCAGTGCATCGTTGTCACGCCCCGGGCTAGTTCAGGATGCGGAAAAACGTGCTAAATTTTTTTTTTTTGAAAGCCTAGCCCGCGCCACGTACAGACCCGCCACAAATACAGGGTCCACTGTACACACGGACAGAACCTCCCCTGTATTTGCACGGCGTCAACAGCATACAACAAGATCACAACCACTATTCATTCATCCCAACAGCACAACGACACCAAAGATTCATACAGCTAGCCGTCCTTAAACTTGTATGAATCTAAGCAGGTCCTTAAGCGAAGGATGATGCAATGCACAAGCAACAAACATTCTAGAAAGCTGCTCCTTACCCAGAAGCTTTATTTGAAACCCTAATTTAAAACATTCAAGAATCATTTGAAAACTGTTCTCCACACGAGAACTCTCTTTTTGAAATCACAAAACCGAGCAATCAGAAATCTATTTGAAAACCGTTTCCCACACAGAAACCTTGCTTTACGACGCTACCACGAGGGGTAGAAAACCAAAACTGCTCGACAAAAGAAACGATCGAATACAACCAATCAGTACAAGCATGCTATCATCACTCAATCATAAAGAGTAGATCTACAACACATAAGCATGCTATAGTAAGCCCAAAGAATAACTGAACCACAAATGACATCTAATAGGCGAAAGTAGGGTGATAACCAAATCTGGGGATGTAGCCTCATGAGTCGGAACCTCTAGAGCTACTATCTAGGCGTGCCTCGCAGCGTCCCGACACTCACCACCCTGCTCACCTGAAACCTGCAATGGGGGTGGGGGGTGAGAACATGCACGCATGTCTCCCCTCCCAGTGGGTACCGCAAGCCGACGAAGGCGAGGTGTACACACCGGCACGAGGGTCAACAAAAGATAGATATGGTATACAGTAGCACAAGTAAGTATGAGGCTAACATTCAACTGAAGTAACTATGCTACTGTAAGCAACTAGTATGCATCAAAGGGAAAACCACAAAGTAAACCCAATCTATAGCCACCGGGACATGGCCCTGGCACTGTCACACTGCTCATCTATCGGCACATAAACCTTCTGGACGCACTGCATCAAGGCTCACGGGTCGGCACAAACTCAACGACCCTTTTCCGGAAAAGAACACCCTCAAACGGTGGATCAGACCGCGGTGTACGTGAAGTGCTAGAAGAGCTGTGACGATCGATGCGAAAGCTCAATCCACAGAACCAACAAGCCGAGAAGCAACCAATAAGCCACAACTAGGATCGCTCGGAACAACAGGCGATCACCACCGACCAACTGGGTCGTCTCAAGAACCATGCAAACCACAACTAGGATCGCTCGGGACAACATGCGATCACTACCGACCAACTGGGTCGTCTCAAGAACCATGCAACTACAACTAGGATCGCTCGGAACAACATGCGATCACTACCGACCAACTGGGTCGTCTCAAGAACCATGCAACTACAACTACTCTACTATCCAAGCACGCATATAAGTAGAGTCTACGGGAGTCAAGTGAACTAAAAACTGTAATGCCAAAGAAGGGATAGAAAGGTATCACCGTAGTCCACTGAACCGACTCCGGATCGAAGCACCCACCTGTAGGTAAGATCCAATCTAACACCGACGGCTCTCGGGAACCGCGACAGGACCTACGAAAGACTCACGGGGTCAAGGTCCACCAAGTCGACGCTAAACATAAAGCTCACACATCCCGAAACCGACGGATCGCCCGGGAAACCCACCGGGACGATCCCGAAACCACACAAAGCCCCAGAGGGGTACCCAACAGCCAACAAGGCCCCTCGCTGTCCCCGAACACAACAAACCAAGTGACGGGACAGCGAGCACAAGCACGGGGTGCCACGAATACCAAACGCACCCGAAAAGGCTTCCCGGGTTCCCGAAAAGCGCCGATTGGGCACCGGAACCCCACATCACTCATCCGCTGTCCTCGGAACTTCGGGACAGCAATGAGGAACAGCCAACAAGGCTAAACAACGAAGCCAAGTCGCTCGCGAAAACAGCGAGTGAGTCGCACAACTCGAAACGTGCGTTTCACCGATTATTTCATCGAAAAACGCGTCGGAAACAAATCCGAAACTCCACGAAGGGCGAGGGGGTTGGACAACCAGTCCACAGGGTCTCCAAGACCTTACCCTTGCAGCCCACAGCGTCGCTACGCTGTCACAAACGCCAAAGTCCCCAAACATGCGACATACATACATATACATACAATCACTAAATTAAGCCGCTAGAGCAAACCGTACGTCCGCTCGACCTTCCGCAAGCACCAGCGGATAGGTAGCGACGTCACGAAGACCGTGCTCACTGTCCCGCTGCGACAGGACTAGTCGCAAGCCGGGAAATCCCATAAAAACAGCGAGCGCGCGCGCAAAAGCAAGCTTAACTAAGGCCGTGTGAGCAAGCCGTACATCCGCACGACCTTCCGCAAGCACCAGCGGATCGGCAACGACGTAACGGAGGCCATGCTCACAGCCCCACTGCGACAGGACCAGTCGCAGTCCGGGAAGGTGCATAAAAACAGCGGCCAATAGGCCAAAAAAATAGCCCGACGAAGGCCGAACGACGCAACGGCTCAACCAAAACCAGAACTAGGGTGAGCACGGTGTTCGGCACATCGCTGCGATCATCGGGCTCACCCTCCCGAGCTTCGGGAGTCAGCAGGGAGCTCAAACATCCCAACAAAACAAGAAAACACCACAGAACTGACCCCTGGCCGGAGCAGCTAGCTCCGGCCGGCTGCCGGCCGACAAGCATGGCCGGCGGCGGCCAGGGGTGGATGCGGAGGAGGTGGGGAAGGTGATGCTCACCTTGGCCGGCGACGGGAAGCGGCGGCGGCGGCGCAGGAAAGAGCCCTACTCTCGGGTTAGCAAACCCGAGGCTAGGGCACGGCGGCGCCGGCAACGGGCGGCGACGGCGGCCGGCGGCGACGCGAGCACCGGGAAGAGGAGGTCGCCGGCCGTCGTCCTGTCGGTGACCGCGACAAAAAGGGTGGCGGGTGGCGGCGGCGGAGCAACCCCAAGCCGCGGATGCCCTAGCTGCCCCGCCGAGGCTTGCGGTGGCTCCGGCGGCGCTCCGGCGGCACGGCGATGGCCGGGGAGGCAGGGTCCGGTAGCGGAGGTCCCGAGGGTGACCATGCTCACCCTCTCCGGCGTCAGGAGGCGGCGGCGGCGCGGCCCCACCAAGCTCGGCCAGCACAGCTCTCGGCCAGAGCTTGCAGTGGCTCCGGCGGCCCCACGGCGGCGGCTCTCCACTCTGGCGGTCGTGCCACCTCAGGGGAAGCCCAAGCATGGGTTTCCCCTGGGTGCACACCGCAGGGAGAAGAAGAGGGAGAAGAAGACAGTGAAGAAGAAGAAAAAAAAGGAGAGAGAGAGTGGTCGGAGTTGCTCCGGCCAGGCAGTGGCCGGCGGCGGCCGGCGCTGCACAGAGAGGAGGCCAAGGGGCAGTGGGAGCTCGGGCTCATCTCTGGGAGTAGTGGGGGAGAGAGGGAGAGAGAGAGGAGAGGTTGAGTGTGAGAGAGGTGGAGTGTGCAAGTGGTAAAGAGAGGGGGGTGGGTGAGCCTCATAAATGCTCCCACCAACCCCTCTCAGCCAAGCCCCCCTCTCCCACAGCAAGCTACAAAATCCCCCCAGGCCCCCCGCGATTCGAAAATGCGCGAAACGGTGCGAAAACGGGGACCCGATCGCGAAACATAAAACGTGACATAGGACCTCTCGGCGGTCAAGATGAAATAACTTTTTTTATCCGCTCGCCGCACGTCGACGCGGATCGCGCCATCGCGCTCAGCACTACTGAGACATCGAACTCACCATTTGGATCGCCAAAATCGAACTCCGGATCGCGCCGTTAAGCCGTTCACTCTCCGCGACGAAAATCCGAAAACTTAAAAACTCCACCAAAACTCACTTATATACCTATATATACATATATATCTGTATTATATACGTATACCGAGCAAAAACACAGTAATGGGGGAGAGGAACACTGAGAATTCCAAATTCCCAAAAATTCGGATTCTCACAATCGTACCGAACTTCTACAAATTGTGGAGTTCCGATAGAAAAATAGCATGTGAAGCTATGTGTGAGGCTTCGGCCCTGTTTGAGACTTGTGCGAAGTGTCTTCGGCGCAAAAGAGGCGTGAAAACGGACTTCGATAAGTTAAAACTGCAGATGTTGTAAATTCTGCATTTGGATTCCGGTATGTGAAGCTCATACCGGTACTGAAGTGATTAGTACCGGTATGTGATGAGTATACCGGAATGCCATGTTGAAACCGAAAACCCAGCTCTCGGGTTTTGCGAAACTTTCCGGAGTATACCGGGATGTGAAGAGGGATACCGGTATATGATGGTCGAAACAGTAAATCCAGCTCTCGGGTTCTGCGGAATCTCCGAAGTATACCGGAACCAACACTCGTATACCGGTATGCATATGCACATACCGGTATACAGTGCCCAGTTTGGGCTGATTGAAAGTGTTAAGTGTGGAGAATGGCAATTTGGTCTTTTCACACTCAAAGGAGGGTTTGAAAGGCAGGGAACACCCCCCTTTCTCAGTCACCTTCTTCTCCATTTCTCCTCTTCATCTCCTCTCACTTTCTCTCTCTAGAGATTTCTCCAAAACTTGGAGAAAATTGTGGATTGATCTTGGAAAAAGCTTCCAAATGAGAAAAGAAGCTTCTTGGTGCAAGAAGGAGCTTGGGGATTTCGTGATTAAGGTTAGTACCTCACGTTTTGGGTTCAAACCTTGGATTTAATCCTTTGTTATGAGGTTTTTGGGAACCCTTGGCAATCTAAACCACAAATGGTGGGAGATTGGTCATGAAATCTAGGGTTTGGCTTGCATGCATGCAAACCCTAGGTAGAATGAGGATTTTTGCAATGTGAGATTCTAAAAATATTTAGACCTTCGGAAATTGCAATTGAGGCATAGGAAATCATGTTAGAACACTTGATTTCACACATTGAGTTGATTTAAGGGTTCGTAACGAGTAACGAACCGTTTTCTTGTAGAAGCTTGGGTTGAAACAAGAACTCAAGGCTTGGACACTTAGGAGCTTGAAGAATACAAGGATTTGAAAGCTCTTGAGGTGGGTTTGTGTTTACCGAAGTGATTAGGTCACTTCCATGTCTAGGGTAAATATCCATTTAAAAATAAAATGGTATGTGTTGTGAACCCTAGAACTTGCATGTTGGCAAAGGTAAAATCATGATAAGTAGAGTAATGAGCTCCTATTGCATGATATAGAATTCAAGTATAATTCAATTATCTATACTTGTTGCATGGTTGCATGTATGATTGAACCTAGTGTTATTGAACATAGGTTGGAACATGTGAGAATAGAATCTAGTGTTATTGAACATAGGTTGGAACATGTGAGAATAGAACCTAGTGTTATTGAACATAGGTTGGAACATGTGAGAATAGAACCTAGTGTTATTGAACATAGGTTAGAACATGTGAGAATGGAACCTAGTGTCATTGAACATAGGTTGGACATGAGATTGGAACCTAGAGTCATGGAACCTAGGTTGAGAAAGAGAAAGTAAGCCTAGTGTTATTGAACATGGGCGAGACTTAATGACTTGAACCTAAGGTCATGAGACTTAGGTTGGCAAGTGAAAAATGTGAACAACGGGATGTGCGACGATTTTGCTATCCCGGGTAGGCGATGATTTCGCTACCATGCCATGCCACGAGTTGGCGGTGTCGACACGGGATGTGCGACGATTTTGCTATCCCGGGTAAGTGACGATTTCGCTACCACGCCATGAGTTGGCGGTGTCGAGATGGGATGTGCGACGAGGTTGCTATCCCGGATATGCGACGAGTTCGCTATCCATGCCATGTGATGGCGGTGTTGAGACGGGGTATGCGGCGATTTTGCTATCCCGAGTATGCGACGAGTTCGCTACTCGAACTAGGAGGTGACGAGTTCACTCCTCGAATGTTGGGATAATTATGGTGAGACGGCGATTCCGAAACCATAAGTAATTGACTAGTAATTGAACTTAGTCAATGTAGAATATAGGATGAACCTAGGAGAGAATGATAAATTATATTTCATTTGGTTGCATCCTTTATATTTATTTACAAGCATGTAAATAATTGTTGCATAGTTATATGTGATCTAACTTATGCATATGGTGTTTCTTTGGACCTGGTGGGTTGAGCTTCTCTCTTGGGTGGCCTTACCCACTGGGAACTATGTTTATAGTTCTCACCCCACGTTTTTCAGGTCCTTCCGCGAGTGAGGCGGCGGAGCGAGGCAAGGGTTTAGCTCTCTAGATAGCGGCCCTTCCATTTTGGTGATACTTAGTGTGTACCCCTAGCTTTGGATTATGATGGCATAGGGGGATTTTCATTTTATGTATGCCACTTGTATATTCCATAATTTTGGAACATAATGTATGGAATGAAAAAAAAAAGAAAAGAAAAATTTGCACATGTATATTGTGCCATGTGATGTAATAGAAGTAGAATTTCTTTATGTTGATGCTTTCCTTGTGCAACTCTTGTGCTCCGTTCCTAGTTGGAACATTGTGGATAAGCTTGTGTTGTGACGCCTTGGGCGGGTAGAAAAGATTTTATCCGTTCGGCGGGTCTGGGGCATGCGCCCGTGCGGTTATCCTTTCCACCTAGTCGGTGTTAAAGGGCCGGCGGGGCGTGACAATGACGATACTCTGCCTTCGGATTATGAGACCTCAGTTACTTTGTTAAGAAAACGAAAATGAATATCAAAATGTAGCAATTTAACGGTTGGTGGTCTTGCTGCACAACATGAATCTACTGGCAGTTCATCTCAAACTACAATCCATGGAGGGCAAGACATAGAACAGTCATACCTTGGAATGCAAGAATATGAGTGTCAATCATGTGGGGCTCTACTTTGGTATGATGAAAGGATCAAATCTTGCAATGAAAATACTCTTCGCTTTTCCCTTTGTTGTGCCGACGACAAAGTTGTCCTACCGCTGTTGCCACAAACACCTGATATATTAGACCATTTATTGGACTGCAATGGTAGTAGCGAATCAGCGAAATTTCGAGAAAATATTCGTGTCTACAATTCTATGTTTGCATTTACATCGATTGGGGCAAAAATTGACAATGAAATTAATAGAAAATGTGGCCCTTACATATTCAGAATTTTCGGGCAAAATCACCATAGAATGGGTTCTCTACTTCCTGTTGATGGAGAACGTCCGAAATTTGCCCAATTATACATTTATGACACGGAAAATGAAATCAATAATAGAATGAGATCATTTAATGCGTCTGATGAATTGCAAAATATTGATAGAAATATTGTTGGGCAACTAATAGAAATGTTCGATCATGAAAATGAGATAGTAAAATCATTTAGAATGGCGAGTGACCGATTCAAAGAAGATGATTTTTTGCCTATCCGCTTGAGATTGATCGGCAGTCGAGCTGACAGGTCTCAGTATAATCCTCCTTCATGTTCTGAGATTGCTGGATTAATAATTGGTGATTTTGGTCATGTGGATCGCCAACGAGATATTGTGGTTGACCATAAGATGGAAGGACTAAAACGGATTAGTGATTTGCATCCTTCCTTTATGGCAATGCAATATCCTATATTATTTCCATATGGAGAAGATGGTTTTAGGATAGGCATGAAATATAATAGTGCTTCACACAGGAAAATTGGTTCTAGGAAATGTGTTACAATGCGTGAATTTTATGCATACAGAATACAAAATAGAATGTTTGAGGGAAAGACACTAATAAAAGGAGGTAGACTTTTTCAACAATATTTGGTTGATGCATTTTCATGCATTGAAGAAGATCGTCTTGATTATATTAGGAGAAACCAGGCAAACTTGCGGACGGAGGTTTATAGTGGAATTAAAGACGCTGTTGTTGCAGGCGATGTGGATGGTAACGCAATCGGTAAAAAAATAATTCTACCTGCGAGCTTCACTGCTGGTCCCCGTTATATGATTCAAAATTACCAGGATGCTATTGCCATTTGTAGACATTGTGGACATCCTGATTTGTTCATCACATTTACCTGTAATGCACAATGGCTTGAAATACAAAATGCCTTACAATTTATTCCTGGCCAAAAGGCAGAAGATCGTCCTGATATTGTAAGCAGGGTTTTCAAGATGAAAGTCAACGCATTAATGACAAATATTAAAAAAGGAAACTATTTTGGGAGAACTATAGCTGGTATACTTCTGTTTTATGTACTTTTCGTTCCTCACTAAAAAAATTATTTCAAGATTTGCTTCTTACCGTTTCCCTTTTTTTCACCATGTAGATTTGTATACAATTGAATTCCAGAAAAGAGGTCTCCCTCATGTGCATATCTTAGTTTGGTTACATCCAGATCATAAGTTGCCAACAACTACGGACATAGATTCAATTATTTTTGCCGAAATACCAGATAAAGAATTGATCCGATTGGATATGCTACTGTTTCAAAATTTATGATGCATGGACCGTGTGGCTCTGCAAATTCTAAAGCACCGTGTATGGTTAAAGGCCGATGCTTGAAACATTTTCCAAAAGAATTCAGAAATGAAACAACCGTGGATGATAACGGATTCGCTGTTTATAGAAGAAGAAACAATGAAAGGTTTGTCGCAAAAAAGGGCATTAATCTTGACAACCGATATGTTGTGCCGCACAACTTGCCGTTAGTAGTTAAATATCAAGCTCATATTAATGTTGAGTGGTGCAACAAGTCAAGATTAATCAAATATTTATTTAAGTACATCAATAAGGGTTGATAGAACAAGGGCTGTAATAGAGGACAACTATTTGTGCAACAGTGGTTGTCGTGATGTACAATATAAGCAGATTGATGAGATTAAAAGGTACTTGGATTGTAGATATTTATCGGCATATGAAGCTGTTTGGAGATTATACCAATTTGATATACACTCTAGAGAACCTACAGTTGAACGATTGACTTTACATTTGCCGCTAATGAATAATGTGACATATCATGGAAGTCAAAACTTAGTTGATGTTCTAGATCGATACAATGTCCAGAAAACAATGTTTACTGAGTGGATGGTAACAAATGCAAATTACGATGACGCCCGTGAACTAACTTATGCAGAATTTCCGACTAAATGGGTTTGGCATTCAACTGACAAAATATGGACAAGACGTAAAAAAGGAAATCGAATTGGAAGAATTATTTATATCCATCCAAATGCTGAATCGGAAATTGTCTTCTTTTCAAAGTAAATGGCCACTTTGTTTCCGTCACATGCATTACAATGCGAGGGATATATACTTTTTCACCTGCGTGGTTCCCAGTAAATATCTGTGCCTCAATAACTTTTGAAGCCAATTGAGTAACAATTAAGCGAGTGCCATTACACAGCCCTGAACCTTGGCTGATATTACGTAGCAACATTATCGGAGTCCCTATTTTCAATTTTAGTTCATGGTGCGGCACACTATTAAACTTTAGAGAATTCAAGAATTCAACAGGATAGAGAACATTATTGTCGTCAGCATTTGTTGAGGAGCTACAAATTGAGTCGGAACTCATGTATACTTTCTCTTCATTCGGCAGTAAAGATAAGACATAATTATTTATTTCATCAACTGTTTCATTCATTGGTGTGATAATAGCTCTATCTCTTAAGTACGTAACTTTTTTGTAATTTTCTTGAAGGTCATCATATACTGTAGAAACAGTATCTTTAATACCATCTCCACTACTTTTTATTAGCAAATCATCTGGTATCTTGATCCAAGTAGCCTCTTCTTCATTGTCTAATTTGATGGCATCTAATTTACCATCACCCAAATCGAGAATCCATTTTGCGAAGTCTGCCAACTCCTTTTTTGACATCTCATTCTCTGGGCATTTAAGCAATCTCATATTTGTTGATAGCTGAAAGACTCTACAACTATCCCAAATATATGACCTAGTGATTGCTGCATTAACTATATCCTGTATTGTCCCGCCAATAATCACAGGAAGTATTTGACGAAAATCCCCTCCAAATACAATAGTTTTGCCGCCAAATAACTTTTGTTGAACTTCTCCAGTATCTGTTTGTAAGATATCTCTTAATGATTTATCTAAAGCTTCAAAACAATTCTTATGGTTCATCGGTGCTTCATCCCATATAATCAAGCTAGTGCAATAAAGCAATTTTGCAAGCTAAGTTCCTTTTTTAATTTTGCATGTTGAGAACTCATCTAGCTTTATAGGTATCTTGAATCTAGAATGAGTCGTTCGCCCACCAGGAAGTAGAAGCGAAGCAATTCCAGATGAAGCAACAGCCAAAACTATTTTGCCTTCGGAACGAAGTTTTGAGATTATTGTCTGCCACAAATAAGTTTTTCCTGTCCCACCATGACCATATACGAAAATCGCATCTCCTTTATCTTCATAAATAGAAGTCAAAACATAGTTATATATAGTCTTCTGCTCATCATTCAATCCGCTAAATAACCTTGTATGTTCACATTTTAAAGCATCTGCATCATAATCAAATTCTTCTCTCAACAACTTGTTACTCATATCTTCCAAAATCATTCTATCAGGAACTGGAAGGTTGAACTGAGAAAGTGAGCTGCAATTTTTATTGAACAACACTTCTAACTCAAATAAAACATAATTTTGTAGTTGTACTTCAGGCATTCGCAGTTCACGAACTCCCAGTACTTCCTTTAATCTATATAAAATATCATCCGCAAACAGTTTCCAAAAATCATTCCACAATTTTACAGGATCAGCTACCTCACAAAACATAACCAAAGTAACAAAAAGTTGCCTCAAATCAACAGGAGAAGACCAATGAGATGCTTCCTCTATTGCTTCGCGCCATTCTATATCATTACCCAGTAACCCAAGTGCATCACATGCAGCGCGGTATGTTTCGTACACAATACTGTCAACAGTTCTAATTTCTATATAATTTCTCGGTCCTTTAACCTTATTCAGAAGCATTCTTAGAAAATAAAGTTCACCATAAAGGATGCAACCAAATAAAATGTAAATTATCATTCTCTCCTAGGTTCATCCTATATTTCACATTGACTAAGTTCAATTACTTGTCATTTACTTATGGTTTCGGAATCGCCGTCTTACCATAAGGGTTCCAACATTCAAGGAGTGAATTCGTCACCTCCTAGTTCGAGTAGCAAACTCGTCGCATACTCGGGATAGCAAAATCGTCGCATACCCCATCTCAACACCGCCATCACATGGCATGGGTAGCAAACTCATCGCATACCCGGGATAGCAACCTCGTCGCACATCCCATCTCGACACCGCCAACTCATGGCGTGGTAGCGAAATCGTCGCATACCCGGGATAGCAAAATCGTCGCACACCCCGTGTCAGCACCGCCAACTCATGGCATGGTAGCGAAATCGTCGCATACCCGGGATAGCAAAATCGTCGCACATCCCGTCTCACCACCGCCAACTCATGGCATGGTAGCGAAATCGTCGCATACCCGGGATAGCAAAATCGTCGCACATCCCGTCTCAACACCGCCAACTCATGGCATGGTAGCGAAATCGTCGCATACCCGGGATAGCAAAATCGTCGCACATCCCGTTGTTCACATTTTCTTCACTTGCCAACCTAAGTCTCATGACCTTAGATTCAAGTCACAAAGCCTCACCTATGTTCATGACACTAGGTTTAATTTTCTCATTCTCAACCTAGGTTCCATGACTCTAGGTTCCAATCTCATGTCCAACCTATGTTCAATGACACTAGGTTCCATTCTCACATGTTCCAACCTATGTTCAATAACACTAGATTCTATTCTCACATGTTCCAACCTATGTTCAATGACACTAGATTCCATTCTCACATGTTCCAACCTATGTTCAATAACACTAGGTTCTATTCTCACATGTTCCAACCTATGTTCAATAACACTAGGTTCCATTCTCACATGTTCCAACCTATGTTCAATAACACTAGGTTCCATTCTCACATGTTCCAACCTATGTTCAATAACACTAGGTTTCATTCTCACATGTTCCAACCTATGTTCAATAATACAAGGTTCAATCATACATGCAACCATGTAACAAGTATAGATAATTGAATTATACTTGAATTCTATATCATGCAATAGGAGCTCATTGCTCTACCTATCATGATTTTACCTTTGCCAACATGCAAGTTCTAGGGTTCACAACACATACCATTTTATCTTTAAATGGATATTTACCCTAGACATGGAAGTGACCTAATCACTTCGGTAAACACAAACCCACCTCAAGAGCTTCTAAATTCTTGTATTCTTCAAGCTCCTAAGTCTCCAAGCCTTGAGTTCTTATTTCAACCCAAGCTTCTACAAGAAAACGGTTCGTTACTCGTTACGAACCCTTAATTCAACTCAATACACGAAATCAAGTGTTCTAACATGATTTCCAATGCCTCAATTGCAATTCCCGAAGGTCCAAATATTTTTAGAACCTTCCAAGGCAAAAACCCTCATTTAACCTAGGTTTCACATGCATGCATGTAGAACCACAAAATTTCTTAGCCAATCTCCACAATTTGTATTTTAGATTGCCTAGGGTTCCCAAAAACCTTATTTCAAAGGATTAAATCCAAGGTTTGAACCCAAAACGTGAGGAACTAACCTTAACCACGAATTCCCCAAGCTTCTTCTTGCACCAAGAAGCTTCTTTTCTCCTTTGGAAGCCTTTTTCAAGATCAATCCACCATTTTCTCCAAGTTTTGGAGAGATCTCTAGAGAGAGAAAGTGAAGGAGATGGAGAGGAGAAGTGGAGAGGAAGACAATGAGAAGGGGAGAAGGTCTCAGCCCTTCATACACCCCCAATATATGTGAAAAGACTGTTTTGCCCCTCTCCACAAACAACACAAACAACCAGCCAAAACTGAAATTTCGTAACACTGTATACCGGTATGTGCATTGCATACCGGTATACGGGTGCTATTCCGGTATACCCCGGAGGATTCCGCAGAACCCGAGAGCTGGGTTCTCGGTTTCAACCATGGCATTCCGGTATACCGATCATCACATACCGGTACTAATCACTTCAGTACCGGTATGGAGGTCCACATACCGGAATCCAGTGCAGACTTCACAAGTTTAGCAGTTTTAACTTTTCGAAGTCCGTTTTCGCGCCTCGTTTGCGCCGAAAACACTTCTCACAAGTCCCAAACTTGGCTGAAGCCTCACATATAGCCTCTCTTGCTAATTTTTCATCGGAACTCCACAATTTGTAGAAGTTCGGTACAATGCACTGAAATTCAGTGTACTACATTCCTCTCCCCTTAAAGAGAGTTTCGACCGCGAAACTGAATCATACCTCAGCTGGACTCAGCGAAGAGGTAAGGAAACCGCTCCCTCATTGAGTTTTTCAATTCCCACGTAGCTTCGCGCTCACCGTGATTCGTCCATTGTACTTTTACATAAGGAATTTCACGGTTCCTCAAATTTTTCACCTCGCGATCCATGATACACAAGGAAAATTCCTCATAAGTCAATTCCTCATGAAGCTCTATAGGCACATACTCGAGGACGTGCGCCGGATCATATACGTACTTGCGGAGCGTCGATACATGGAACACATTGTGTATCCCCACAAGTTTTGGCGGCAAAGCTAGCCGATATGCCACGGATCCCACACGCTCCAAAACCTCATAAAGTCCAATGTAACGGGGACTCAACTTACCCCGAACACCGAATCGCTTCACCCCTCTCATGGGTGATACTTTCAAGAAGACGCGGTCTCCTACCGCGAATTCCAAATCTCGTCGACGTCGATCCGCATAACTCTTTTGTCTGGATTGCGCCGTCGATAAGCGTTCACATGCCAAGCGGACCTTTTCCTCCGCTTCACGCAAAAAATCCGGTCCTAAGACCCTTCTCTCGCCGACTTCACTCCAATGAATAGGAGAGCGGCATTTCCTTCCATACAAGGCTTCAAACGGTGCCATACCGATGCTAGATTGATAGCTATTATTGTAAGCAAATTCAGCCATCGGCAAATGAGTAGGCCATGCACCCTTGAAGTCCAACACGCACGCTCGCAGCATATCCTCCAAAATATGAATTGTCCTTTTCGATTGACCGTCAGTTTGAGGATGAAATGCTGAACTGAAATCAAGCCGTGTATCCAAAGCTTCTTGCAAGCTTTTCCAAAAATGCGATGTGAAACGGGGATCTCGATCTGAGACTATCCAGGTCAGGACCCCGTGCAACCGCATAATCTCGTCCAGGTAGACTTGTGCTAGCTCTTCTCCCGACCAAGTGGTGTGGATTGACAAAAAGTGTGCCGACTTTGACAAACGATCCACCACCACCCAAATCGCGTCGTGGCCACCTTGTGATCGAGGTAAACCCACAACGAAGTTCATTGCTATGTTCTCCCACTTCCAAACTGGAATGGGCAACCCTTGCAATTTTCCCGTCGGAAAGCGACGCTCGGCCTTCACCTGTTGGCATACTAAGCATTGTGCAACAAAGCGTCCAACATCAAGTTTCATCCTCGGCCACCAATAATGTAGTTTAAGATCCTTGTACATTTTGGCGCCGCCCGGGTGAATCGCATAGGGAGAAGTGTGAGCTTCTTTCAAGATCTCCCCACGAATATCCTCGACTTTTGGCACGCACAATCGATTTCGGAATCGAATTGCGCCCTTCGAGTCTACATGAAAATCACCGGCGCGCCCGCTCTCGATAGTACTCCGCACCTTTTGGAGTTCCGGATCACCGGATTGCTTTTCTTTTATTTGCTCCAACAAGGTCGGCCAAATCTCGAGATTCATAAGTCTAGCGGGGACGCCCGGGGCCACGACTTCCAAGTCAAACCGGCCCATTTCCTTGATTAACGGCATTTGTCCCGTCATCTCAATTGCGAAGTTCTCCACGGATTTTCTACTGAGCGCATCGGCCACCACATTGGCTCTACCGGGGTGGTACAAAATGGTTAAGTCGTAATCCTTTATCAACTCCAACCATCTCCGCTGCCTCAAATTCAACTCCTTTTGAGTGAATAAGTACTTTAAGCTTTTATGATCCGTGTAAACCTCACAATGTTCCCCGTACAAGTAGTGTCTCCACAACTTAAGTGCGAAGACCACTGCTGCAAGCTCTAGGTCGTGGGTGGGGTAATTCTGCTCATAGCTCTTCTGCTGTCATGAGGCATATGCTATTACATGTCCTCTTTGCATAAGCACACACCCAAGACCACGCCGTGATGCATCACTATACACCACAAAGCCCTCCACCGCAATCGGCAAGGCGAGAACCGGAGCCGAAGTCAACCTTTCCTTTAGCTCCTTAAAACTTTGGTCGCATTCCTCGCTACAAACATATTTGGCTCCCTTGCGGGTAAGACGCGTTAGTGGACCGGAGATTTTTGAAAATCCCTCCACGAACCGCCGATAGTACCCCGCAAGACCCAAAAAGCTTCGTACTTCCGTGACATTGGTCGGACGAGGCCAATCCTTGATTGCCTCAACTTTCATAGAGTCCACCGATACTCCTTCCGCGGAGATCACATGACCCAAGAAAGCGACCTCACGAATCCAAAATTCGCACTTCTTCATCTTGGCGAACAACTTGTTCTCTCGAAGAACTTGAAGCACAATCCTTAGATGCTCTTTATGTTCCTCTTCACTCTGAGAGTAGACAAGAATATCATCTATGAACACAACCACAAATTGATCCAATAGTGGTTTGAACACACGGTTCATTAAATCTATGAATGCTGCCGGGGCATTGGTAAGCCCGAAAGGCAAAACCGTGAATTCATAGTGTCCATACCGCGTCCGAAATGCGGTCTTATGCATGATCTTCAATTGGTGATAACCGGATTGCAAATCAATCTTTGAATACACCCGAGACCCTTGCAACTGATCGAATAAGTCATCAATTCGGGGTAACGGGTACTTATTCTTGACGGTCACTTTGTTCAACTCACGGTAATCCACACATAACCGTAGTGAACCGTCCTTTTTCCGCACAAATAGAACATGGGCTCCCCAAGGTGACACACTTGGTGTCACGCCCCGCCGGCCCTTTAACACCGACTAGGTGGAAAGGATAACTGCACGGGCGCATGCCCCAGACCCGCCGAATGGATAGAGTCTTTTCTACCCGTCCAAGGCGTCACAACACAAGCTTATCCACAATGTTCCAACTAGGAACGGAGCACAAGAGTTGCACAAGGAAAGCATTAACATAAAGAAGTTCTACTTCTATTACCTCACATGGCACAATATACATGTCCAAATTTTTCTTTTCTTTCACTTTAATTCCATACCGATGGAATATATAATTTTCATACATAAAATGAAAATCCCCCTATGCCATCATAATCCAAAACTAGGGGTACACTCTAAGGTATCGTTTGGTTCGGGAATAAGCAAAAAGTGACTATTCCAGGGATAGGTATAAATTAAGGTATAAGCGGGGTTTAAATCAATTTTGCGTTTGGATGAAAATGAAATTTTTCTCGGGAATAAGGAAAATAGTGTTTGGATGGTTTGATTGGAATTGCGAGGATAAGAATAATTATAATTTTAAACAATAATATTATATCTAATTAATTAAGACGAAATATTAATTAAGTAATAATTTAACTTATTTAATCTACTAAATAATTATGAATATTGCTAAAAACTCTTAATATTAATAAATAAATTAATTGGTAATTAATAATTTAATTAATTACAAATAATTTAATAAAATAATAAATAAATTAGTTAATAATAGTCAGATGATTAATTAAGAAAATAATTAAATTACTCAAAATATTAATTAATTAAACAATATAATTAATTATTTAATTAGTAAATTAATTAAAATAATGAATTAATTACTCAAAAAATTAATTAAATATTTATTAAAGTAATAAATTAAATAGTTAATTAATTATCTAGTTAATTAGTAAATAAATTAATATATAAATTATTAATTAAATAATATTTATTATAAATCTAGCTTGGATATTTTATTCTTTTATTATTAATTAAATATATTATGTTTATATAATTTATGTTTAAATAAATTTATAATCTTAATTAAATTTAGAATTAAGTTTGGAATAGCGCTATTCCGTCAAAACGATGGAATAGTTTATCCCAGCTATTCCGGAATAACCGAGAATAACGAAGTTTGACCGGGATAAAATATCCCGGCCAAACTTCGTTTCGTTTGGCGGAATAGCGGGGATAACTTCGTTATCCCCGCTTTAACCCCCGAACCAAACGGGGCCTAAGTATCTCCAAAATGGAAGGGCCGCTATCTAGAGAGCTAAACCCTTGCCTCGCTCCGCCGCCTCACTCGCGGAAGGACCTGAAAAACGTGGGGTGAGAACTATAAACATAGTTCCCAGTGGGTAAGGCCACCCAAGAGAGAAGCTCGACCCACCAGGTCCAAAAACACCATACGCATAAGTTAGATCACATATAACTATGCAACAATTATTTATATGCTTGTAAATAAACATAAAGGATGCAACCAAATAAAATATAATTTATCATTCTCTCCTAGGTTCATCCTATATTCCGCATTGACTAAGTTCAATTACTAGTCATTTACTTATGGTTTCGGAATCGCCGTCTCACCATAATTATCCCAACATTCGAGGAGTGAACTAGTCACCTCCTAATTCGAGTAGCGAACTCGTCGCATACTCGGGATAGCAAAATCGTCGCATACCCCGTCTCAACACCGCCATCACATGGCATGGATAGCGAACTCGTCGCATATCCGGGATAGCAACCTCGTCGCACATCCCACCTCGACACCGCCAACTCATGGCGTGGTAGCGAAATCGTCACATACCCGGGATAGCAAAATCGTCGCACATCCCGTGTCGACACCGCCAACTCGTGGCATGGTAGCGAAATCATCGCCTACCCGGGATAGCAAAATCGTCGCACATCCCGTTGTTCACATTTTTCACTTGCCAACCTAAGTCTCATGACCTTAGGTTCAAGTCACTAAGTCTCGCCTATGTTCAATAACACTAGGCTTACTTTCTCTTTCTCAACCTAGGTTCCATGACTCTAGGTTCCAACCTCATGTCCAACCTATGTTCAATGACACTAGGTTTCAATCTCACATGTTCCAACCTATGTTCAATGACACTAGGTTTCAATCTCACATGTTCCAACCTATGTTCAATAACACTAGGTTTCAATCTCACATGCAACCATGCAACAAGTATAGATAATTGAATTATACTTGATTTCTATATCATGCAATAGGAGCTCATTTCTCTACCTATCATGATTTTTACCCTTGCCAACATGCAAATTCTAGGGTTCACAACACATACCATTTTATCTTTAAATGGATATTTACCCTAGACATGGAAGTGACCTAATCACTTCGGTAAACACAAACCCACCTCAAGAGCTTTCAAATCCTTGTATTCTTCAAGCTCCTAAGTGTCCAAGCCTTGAGTTCTTGTTTCAACCCAAGCTTCTACAAGAAAACGGTTCGTTACTCGTTACGAACCCCTAAATCAACTCAATACATGAAATCAAGTGTTCCAACATGATTTCCTATGCTTCAATTGCAATTATCGAAGGTCCAAATATTTTTAGAACCTCACATTGCAAAAATCCTCATTCTACCTAGGGTTTGCATGCATGCAAGCCAAACCCTAGATTTCATGGCCAATCTCCTACCATTTGTGGTTTAGATTGCCAAGGGTTCCCAAAAACCTCATAACAAAGGATTAAATCCAAGGTTTGAACCCAAAACGTGAGGTACTAACCTTAATCACGAAATCCCCAAGCTCCTTCTTGCACCAAGAAGCTTCTTTTCTCCTTTGGAGGCTTTTTCCAAGATCAATCCACCCTTTTCTCCAAGTTTTGGAGAAATCTCTAGAGAGAGAAAGTGAGAGGAGATGAAGAGGAGAAATGGAGAAGAAGGTGACTGAGAAAGGGGGGTGTTCCCTGCCTTTCAAACCCTCCTTTGAGTGTGAAAAGACCAAATTGCCCTTCTCCACACTTAACACTCTCAATCAGCCCAAACTGGGCACTGTATACCGGTATGTGCATATGCATACCGGTATACGAGTGTTGGTTCCGGTATACCTCGGAGATTCCGCAGAATTCGAGAGCTGGATTTACTGTTTCGACCATCACATACCGGTATCCCTCTTCACATACCGGTATACTCCGGAAAGTTGAGCAAAACTCGAGAGCTGGGTTTTCGGTTTCAACATGGCATTCCGGTATACTCATCACATACCGGTACTAATCACTTCAGTACCGGTATGAGCTTCACATACCGGAATCCAAATGCAGAATTTACAACATCTGCAGTTTTAACTTATCGAAGTCCGTTTTCACGCCTCTTTTGCGCCGAAAACACTTCGCACAAGTCTCAAACAGGGCCGAAGCCTCACACATAGCTTCACATGCTATTTTTCTATCGGAACTCCACAATTTGTAGAAGTTCGGTACGATGCACTGAAATTCAGTGTACTACATTCCTCCCCCCTTAAAGAGAGTTTCGGCTGCGAAACTAAATCATACCTCAGCTGGACTCAGCGAAGAGGTAAGGAAACCGCTCCCTCATCGAGCTTTCCAATTCCCACGTAGCTTCGCGCTCACCGTGATTCGTCCATTGTACCTTTACATAAGGGATTTCACGGTTCCTCAAACTTTTCACCTCGCGATCCATGATACACAAGGGAAATTCCTCATAAGTCATATCCTCATGGAGCTCCACAGGAACATACTCGAGAACGTGCGCCGGATCATACACGTACTTACGGAGCGTCGATACATGGAACACATTGTGTATCCCCGCAAGTTTTGGTGGCAAAGCTAGCCGGTACGCCACGGATCCCACACGCTCCAAAACCTCATAAGGTCCAATGTAACGGGGACTCAACTTACCCCGAACACCGAATCGCTTCACCCCTCTCATGGGTGATACTTTCAAGAAGACGCGGTGTCACGCCCCGCCGGCCCTTTAACACCAACTAGGTGGAAAGGATAACCTCACGGGGGCATGCACCAGACCCGCCGAACGGATAGAGTCCTTTCTATCCGCCCAAGGCGTCACAACACAAGCTTATCCACAATGTTCCAACTAGGAACGGAGTACAAGAGTTGCACAAGGAAAGCATCAATATAAAGAAGTTCTACTTCTATTACATCACATAGCACAATATACATGTCCAAATTTTTCTTTTCTTTCACTTTCATTCCATACATCATGTTCCAAAACGATGGAATATACAATTTCATACATATAATGAAAATCCCCTATGCTGTCGTAGTCCAAAACTAGGGGTACACTCTATGTGTCACCAAAATGGAAGGGCCGCTATCTAGAGAGCTAAACCCTTACCTCGCTCCGCCGCCTCACTCGCGGAAGGACCTGGAAAATGTGGGGTGAGAACTATAAACATAGTTCCCAGTGGGTAAGGCCACCCAAGAGAGGAGCTCGACCCACCAGGTCCAAAAAAACACCATATGCATAAGTTAGATCACATATAACTATGCAACAATTATTTACATGCTTGTAAATAAACATAAGGGATGCAACCAAATGAAATATAATTTATCATTCTCTCCTAGGTTCATCCTATGTCTCACAATGACTAAGTTCATTTACTTGTCATTTACTTATGGTTTCGGAATCGCCGTCTCACCATAATTATTCCAACATTCGAGGAGTGAACTCGTCACCTCCTAGTTCGAGTAGCGAACTCGTCGCATACTCGGGATAGCGAAATCGTCGCCTACCCCGTCTCAACACCGCCATTACATGGCATGGATAGCGAACTCGTCGCATATCCGGGATAGCAACCTCGTCGCACATCCCCTCTCGACACCGCCAACTCAAGGCGAGGTAGCGAAATCGTCGCCTACCCGGGATTGCAAACTCGTCGCACATCCCGTGTCGGTACGGCCAACTCATGGCATGGTAGCGAAATCGTCGCACATCCCGTCTCAATACGGCCAACTCATGGCATGGTAGCGAAATCGTCGCCTACCCGGGATAGCAAAATCGTCGCACATCCCGTTGTTCACGTTTTTCACTTGCCAACCTAAGTCTCATGACCTTAGCTAGGTTCAAGTCACTAAGTCTCGCCTATGTTCAATAACACTAGGCTTACTTTCTCATTATCAACCTAGGTTCCATGACTCTAGGTTCCAATCTCATGTCAAACCTATGTTCAATGACACTATGTTTCAATCTCACATGTTCCAACCTATGTTCAATAACACTAGGTTTCATCCTCATGTCCAACCTATGTTCAATAACACTAGGTTAACCATACATGCAACCATGCAACAAGTATTAATAATTGAATTATACTTGATATGTACATCATGCAATAGGATCTCATTGTTCAACCTATCATGATTTTACCTTTGCCAACATGCAATTCTAGGGTTCACAACACATACCATTTTATCTTTAAATGGATATTTACCCTAGACATGAAAGTGACCTAATCACTTCGGTAAACACAAACCCACCTCAAGAGCTTTCAAATCCTTGTATTCTTCAAGCTCCTAAGTGTCCAAGCCTTGAGTTCTTGCTTCAACCCAAGCTTCTACAAGAAAACGGTTCGTTACTCATTACGAACCCTAAATTCAACTCAACATGTGAAATCAAGTGTTCTAACATGATTTCCTATGCCTCAATTACAATTCCCGAAGGTCCAAATATTTTTAGAACCTCTCATTGCAAAAGCCCCAAATCTACCTAGGGTTTGCATGCATGCAAGCCAAACCCTAGATTTAATGGCCAATCTCTCACATTTTGTGCTTTAGATTGCCAAGGGTTTCCAAAAACCTCATTTCAAAGGATTAAATCCAAGGTTTGAACCCAAAACGTGAGGTACTAACCTTAATCACGAAATCCCCAAGCTCCTTCTTGCACCAAGAAGCTTCCTTTCTCCTTTGGAAGCCTTTTCCAAGATCAATCCACCATTTTCTCCAAGTTTTGGAGAAATCTCTAGAGAGAGAAAGTGGAGAAGATGAAGAGGATAAGTGGAGAAGAAGATGACTGAGAAAGGGGGGTGTTCCCTGCCTTTCAAACACCTCCACGAGTGTGAAAAGACCAAAATGCCCCTCTCCACACTTAACACTCTCAACCAGCCAAAACTGGGCATTGTATACCGGTATGCGCATATGCATACCGGTATACCTCAGAAATCCCGCAGAATCCCGAGAGCTGGATTTACTGTTTCGGCCATCGCGTACCGGTATCCTCTTTCACATACCGGTATACAGCGACATTCCGGTATTTCCCGGAGAATTCCGCAAAACCCGAGAGCTGGGTTTTCGGTTCAACCACGGCATTCCGGTATTCCTTATGCACATACCGGTACTATTCACTTCAGTACCGGTATGAGCTCCACATACCGGAATCCAATGCAGATTTCCCAAGTTCAGCAGTTTTGGCTTTTCGAAGTCCATTTTCGCGCCTCAATTGTGCCGAAAACACTTCGCACAAGTCCCGAACTTGGCCAAAGCCTCACATATAGCCTCTCATGCTATTTTTCCACCGGAACTCCACAATTTGTAGAAGTTCGGTACGATGCACTGAAATTCAGTGTACTACAACCGTGAATTCCAAATCTCGTCGACGACGATCCGCATAACTCTTTTGTCTGGATTGCGCCGTCGACAAGCGCTCGCGTGCCAAACGGACCTTTTCCTCCGCTTCACGCAACACTTCCGGTCCTAAGACCCTTTTCTCGCCGACTTCACTCCAATGAATAGGAGAGCGACATTTTCTTCCATACAAGGCCTCAAAAGGTGCCATTCCGATACTAGATTGATAGCTATTATTGTAAGCAAATTCAGCCATCGGCAAGTGAGTAGGCCATGCACCTTTGAAGTCCAACACACACGCTCGTAGCATATCCTCCAAAATCTGAATTGTTCTTTCCGATTGACCGTCGGTTTGAGGATGAAATGCTGAACTGAAATCGAGCCGTGTACCCAAAGCTTCTTGCAAGCTTTTCCAAAAATGCGATGTGAAACGGGGATCTCGATCTGAAACTATCGAGGTCGGGACCCCGTGCAACCGCACAATCTCGTCCAGGTAGACTTGCGCTAACTTGTCCCCCGACCAAGTGGTGTGGATTGGCAAAAAGTGTGCCGACTTGGACAAACGATCCACCACCACCCAAATCGCGTCGTGGCCACCTAATGATCGAGGTAAGCCCACAACAAAATCCATCGCGATATTTTCCCACTTCCAAACCGTAATGGGCAATCCTTGCAATTTTCCTGCCGGAAAGCGACGCTCGGCCTTCACTTGTTGGCATATTAAGCATTGTGCCACAAAGCGTCCCACATCAAGTTTCATCCCCGGCCACCAATAATGCAATTTGAGGTCCTTGTACATTTTGGTGCCGCCCGGGTGAATCGCATAGGGAGAAGCGTGAGCTTCTTTCAAGATCTCCCCACGAATGTCCTCAACTTTCGGCACGCACAATCGATTTCGAAATCGAATTGCGCCCTTCGAGTCTACATGAAAATCACCGGCGCGCCCGCTCTCGATAGCACTCCGCACCTTTTGGAGTTCCGGATCACCAGATTGCTTTTCTTTTATTTGCTCCAACAAGGTCGGTCATACATTGAGATTCATAAGTCTAGCGGGGACGCCCGGGGCCACGATCTCCAAGTCGAACCGGCCCATTTCTTTGAGCAACGGCATTTGTCCCGTCATCTCAATTGCGAAGTTCTCCACGGATTTTCTACTGAGCGCATCGGCCACCACATTGGCTCTATCGGGGTGGTATAAGATGGTCAAGTCGTAATCTTTTATTAACTCCAACCACCTCCGCTACCTCAAGTTCAACTCCTTTTGAGTGAATAAGTACTTTAAACTTTTGTGATCCATGTAAACCTCACAATGCTCCCCGTACAAGTAGTGTCTCCACAACTTGAGTGCGAAAACCACCGCCGCAAGCTCTAGGTCGTGGGTGGGATAATTTTGCTCATAGCTTTTCAACTGTCGAGAGGCATATGCTATTACTTGTCCTTTTTGCATAAGCACACACCCAAGACCATGCCGTGATGCATCACTATACACCACAAAACCCTCCCCTGCAATTGGCAAGGCGAGTACCGGAGCCGAAGTCAACCTTTCCTTTAGCTCCTTAAAGCTTTGGTCGCATTCCTCGCTCCAAACATATTTGGCTCCCTTGCGGGTAAGACGCGTTAGTGGACCGGAGATTTTTGAAAATCCCTCCACGAACCGCCGATAGTACCCCGCAAGACCCAAAAAGCTTCGTATTTCCGTGACATTGGTCGGGCGAGGCCAATCCTTGATTGCCTCAACTTTCATAGAGTCTACTGATACTCCTTCCGCGGAGATCACATGACCCAAGAAAGCGACCTCACGAATCCAAAATTCGCACTTCTTTAACTTGGCGAACAACTTGTTCTCTCGAAGAACTTGAAGCACAATCTTTAGGTGCTCTTTATGTTCCTCTTCACTCCGAGAGTTGACAAGAATATCATCTATGAACACAACCACAAATTGATCCAATAGTGGTTTGAACACACGGTTCATTAAATCCATGAACGCTGCCGGGGCATTGGTAAGCCCGAAAGGCATAACCGTGAATTCATAATGTCCATACCGCGTTCTAAACGCGGTCTTATGCACATCCTCCGGTTTGATCTTCAATTGGTGATAACCGGATTGCAAATCAATCTTTGAATACACTCGAGACCCTTGCAACTGATCGAACAAGTCAATTCGGGATAACGGGTACTTATTCTTGACGGTCACTTTATTCAACTCACGGTAATCTACACATAACCGCAGCGAACCGTCCTTTTTCCGCACAAATAGAACAGGGGCTCCCCAAGGTGACACACTTGGCTTTACGAAACCCTTGTCCATTAAATCTTGCAATTGTGCTTTCAATTCATTCAGTTCCGCGGGTGCTATCCTGTACGGGGCCTTAGAAATCGGCGCCGTACCTGGGAGCAAATCGATCACGAATTCTATTTCCCGGTCCGGTGGCATTCCGGGCAACTCCGTCGGAAATACATCCGGGAACTCTTGGACTATAGGAACGTCCTCAAGTCCCAGCACTTCCTTCCGGTCATCCACTACCGTCGCCAAGTAGGCAATGCATCCCCTAGCAATAAGCTTCCTTGCTTGCGACGTGGACACCATCGACGCAAAAAGCGAACTCCTACACCCACGGTACACAAACTCCTTGTGCCCGGGTTCTTTAAACTTCACTATCCGGCTCTCACAATCAATAGTGGCGTGATACTTCGAGAGCCAATCCATTCCTAGGATCAAATCATACTCATTCATTCGATTTAACACTAGCAAATCAGCTGGCATGATCCAGTTCTCAACCCTCACAGGGCAATCCATACACGCATGATGTATACAAAAAGTATGTTCAGGTACTTGCACAGTTCTTGCATGCGTGGCTTCTATGATTTCTATTCCATGTGCAATAGCAAATGATCGAGCAATGAATGAATGCGATGCACCGGTATCAAACAAAGCTCTACATCGAATGCCTTTAATTAACACAATACCTGCCACGACGTCATCCTGGGCAGAAGGCTCCTCCACCTGAGAGGCGAATATCCGCCCACTGGGCGCTGGTCGCTGGCCCTCCACTGGTCTCGGCGGCTGTGCACGGCCTGCCGACATCGCCGCGGGTGGGATGCCCGCAAGCTGCCTCGGTGGTGCAAACGCCGACGCCGACGACGGTGCTCGGCTATCATCCATCGGACAATTGTACCGCATGTGGCCCGGCTGTCCGCACTTGTAGCACCGGCCCTCACGATAGTCACACTGCTGAGTGTGGTGGGGGCCGCTACAAATCGGGCACTGGGTCGAGGGTCGATTCCGCCGGGACCCTCGGGACTGATTCTGCGACTGCGAGTGCTTCGGGGGTCGCTTTGAGCTAGACTGCCCACCCAAGCCACTCGCCGGTCGTTTCTTTTCTTTTTCCTTATCTTTCTCTCTTTCCCAAGACTCGCGCTCCTCGCGCGCACATGCATTCCCGTGCTCCACCCAAAGAGCACGGTCCAAGACCTCCGCAAAGGTCTGTAGCTTGAGGGCGTGCACCGCCCTAAAGATTTTCGGTCGAAGTCCGCGCACGAAACAGTCGACCTTGTCCAATTCTCCGCGGACAACGTGCGGTACGCAATTTATAATGTACGAGAACTCCCTCTCGTACTCGTACTCGCGCACGGTACGGTTCCCTTGTTTCAACTTGCGGAACCTTTCTTGAAGCTTTCTCTTCTCGCTATCGGGGAAGTAGGCAGCAAATACCATACCCCGAAATTTCTCCCATGACGGTGGCGGAAGGCTAGAGAGTCTATCCCGTCGGACTCCCTTCCACCACACCTTCGCCGATCGCTCCAAGCAATGAGCGGCGAGATGTACTTTGTCCCTCTCCAAGGTATAGAGATCCTCGAAGAGTGTCTCGATTGCGTCGATCCATGTTTCTACATCCCACGGATCCACATTCTCCCCGCTAAAAATAGGCGGGTTGAACTTTTTGAACCTCATGAGAGCCGCAAGTGCGCGCTCTCGTTCCGCGTCCTCCATCTCGGAGTCAGGCATAGGAGTACCCGACCCCTCGGCCACAGTCGGTGGTGCAGGTGGCGCCATTGCCGGCGCCGGTGCCACCCCCTCGGCCGGTATCGAAGAAGAGGCCGGAGGTACTCCCGACCTCTCCTCCCGACCCGCAGCCACTTGCTGCGCCATCTCGTCTTGGAGCTTTTTAATTTGCTCCTCCTGTCGCTGCATGGCTTCGGCCTGTCGCCGAACCACGCCCATCAACTCGGTCAACTCATTACGAAGACCCGAGTTCTCGCCCTCCCCGAGTTGTTCGGGAGCCGCGCTCGCTCTCCCGAGCCCAGCCCTCAAAGGAGGCCGTCCACGTACCATTATCCTGAAAATACAATGACTTTGGTCATTTCATGAAGTCATTCGCAACACTATATTTTACGAAAATCAGCGTGAACCCAATCTAGGCGAAAGTCACACAAGGGTCCTTATTCCCCTCACTTGGTTTTCATGTTGTCGGCCGCCAACACGAACACACTTGGCGAAGAATAAGACACACCTCAAATCTACCTCTATTTCCAACTAGAGGCATAAGGACATAACCCAATCTCTTATCTTTCGCCACAATCAAAGATCTCGTCACTCACGAGCCTACACTCCTAGGGTCTTTTCCATCCTAGGGTTTTCTTAGGTCAACCTAGACCGTTTCTACTCTCTGATACCACCTCAGTCTGTCACGCCCCGCCGGCCCTTTAACACCGACTAGGTGGAAAGGATAACCGCACGGGCGCATGCCCCAGACCCGCCGAACAGATAGAGTCTTTTCTACCCGTCCAAGGCGTCACAACACAAGCTTATCCACAATGTTTCAACTAGGAACGGAGCACAAGAGTTGCACAAGGAAAGCATCAACATAAAGAAGTTCTACTTCTATTACATCACATGGCACAATATACATGTGCAAATTTTTCTTTTCTTTTTTTTTTCATTCCATACATTATGTTCCAAAATTATGGAATATACAAGTGGCATACATAAAATGAAAATCCCCCTATGCCATCATAATCCAAAGCTAGGGGTACACTCTAAGTATCACCAAAATGGAAGGGCCGCTATCTAGAGAGCTAAACCCTTGCCTCGCTCCGCCGCCTCACTCGCGGAAGGACCTGAAAAACGTGGGGTGAGAACTATAAACATAGTTCCCAGTGGGTAAGGCCACCCAAGAGAGAAGCTCGACCCACCAGGTCCAAAGAAACACCATATGCATAAGTTAGATCACATATAACTATGCAACAATTATTTACATGCTTGTAAATAAATATAAAGGATGCAACCAAATGAAATATAATTTATCATTCTCTCCTAGGTTCATCCTATATTCTATATTGACTAAGTTCAATTACTAGTCAATTACTTATGGTTTCGGAATCGCCGTCTCACCATAATTATCCCAACATTCGAGGAGTGAACTCGTCACCTCCTAGTTCGAGTAGCGAACTTGTCGCATACTCGGGATAGCAAAATCGCCGCATACCCCGTCTCAACACATACCATTTTATCTTTAAATGGATATTTACCCTAGACATGGAAGTGACCTAATCACTTCGGTAAACACAAACCCACCTCAAGAGCTTTCAAATCCTTGTATTCTTCAAGCTCCTAAGTGTCCAAGCCTTGAGTTCTTGTTTCAACCCAAGCTTCTACAAGAAAACGGTTCGTTACTCGTTACGAACCCCTAAATCAACTCAATACATGAAATCAAGTGTTCCAACATGATTTCCTATGCCTCAATTGCAATTATCGAAGGTCCAAATATTTTTAGAACCTCACATTGCAAAAATCCTCATTCTACCTAGGGTTTGCATGCATGCAAGCCAAACCCTAGATTTCATGGCCAATCTCCCACCATTTGTGGTTTAGATTGCCAAGGGTTCCCAAAAACCTCATAACAAAGGATTAAATCCAAGGTTTGAACCCAAAACGTGAGGTACTAACCTTAATCACGAAATCCCCAAGCTCCTTCTTGCACCAAGAAGCTTCTTTTCTCCTTTGGAAGCTTTTTCCAAGATCAATCCACCCTTTTCTCCAAGTTTTGGAGAAATCTCTAGAGAGAGAAAGTGAGAGGAGATGAAGAGGAGAAATGGAGAAGAAGGTGACTGAGAAAGGGGGGTGTTCCCTGCCTTTCAAACCCTCCTTTGAGTATGAAAAGACCAAATTGCCCTTCTCCACACTTAACACTCTCAATCAGCCCAAACTGGGCACTGTATACCGGTATGTGCATATGCATACCGGTATACGAGTGTTGGTTCCGGTATACCTCGGAGATTCCGCAGAACCCGAGAGCTGGATTTACTGTTTCGACCATCACATACCGGTATCCCTCTTCACATACCGGTATACTCCGGAAAGTTCCGCAAAACCCGAGAGCTGGGTTTTCGGTTTCAACATGGCATTCCGGTATACTCATCACATACCGGTACTAATCACTTCAGTACCGGTATGAGCTTCACATACCGGAATCCAAATGCAGAATTTACAACATCTGCAGTTTTAACTTATCGAAATCCGTTTTCACGCCTCTTTTGCGCCGAAAACACTTCGCACAAGTCTCAAACAGGGCCGAAGCCTCACACATAGCTTCACATGCTATTTTCTATCGGAACTCCACAATTTGTAGAAGTTCGGTACGATGCACTGAAATTCAGTGTACTACACTTGGCTTTACGAAACCCTTGTCCATCAAATCTTACAATTGTGCTTTCAATTCCTTCAGTTCCGGGGGTGCCATCATGTACGGGGCCTTAGAAATCGGCACCGTACCCGGGAGCAAATCGATCACGAATTCTATTTCCCGGTCCGGTGGCATTCCGGGCAACTCCGTCGGAATTACATCCGGGAACTCTTGGACTATAGGAATGTCCTCGAGCCCCAACACTTCTTTTCGGTCATCCACTACCGTCGCCAAGTAGGCAATGCAACCACTAGCAATAAGCTTCCTTGCTTGCGACGTGGACACCATTGACGCAAAGAGCGAACTCTTGCAACCACGGTACACAAACTCTTTGTGCCCGGGTTCTTTAAACCTCACTATCCGGCTCTCACAATCAATAGTGGCGTGATACCTCGAGAGCCAATCCATTCCTAGGATCAAATCATACTCGTTCATTCGATTTAACACCAGCAAGTCAGCTGGCATGATCCAGTTTTCAACCCTCACTATCGGGGAAGTAGGCGGCGAACACCATGCCCCGAAACTCCTCCCACGCCAGTGGCGGAAGGCTAGAGAGTCAATCACGCCTGACTCCCTTCCACCACACCTTCGCCGATCGCTCTAAACAATGAGCGGCGAGGTGCACCTTATCCCTCTCCAAGGTATATAGATCCTCGAAGAGCGTCTCCATGGCATCGATCCATGTCTCTACATCCCATGGATCCACGTTCTCCCCGCTAAAGATAGGCGGGTTGAACTTTTTAAACCTTATGAGAGCCGCAAGTGCGCGCTCTCGCTTCGTATCCTCCATCACGGAGTCGGGCATAGGAGCACCCGACCCACCGGCTACAATCGGTGATGCCGGTGGCGCCACAGCCGGCGCCGGTGTCACCTCCTCGGCCGGTGCCGAAGCAGAGGCCGGAGGCACTCCCGTTCTCTCCTCCCTAATCGAAGCCGCTCGCTGCGCCATCTCGTCTTGAAGCTTTTTAATCTGCTCCTCCTGTCGTTGCATGGCTTCGGCCTGTCGCCGAACCACGCCCATCAACTCGGTCAACTCATTACGAAGACCCGAGTTCTCGCCCTCCCCGAGTTGTTCGGGAGCCACGCTCGATCCTCCGAGCCCAGCCCTCGCAGGAGGCCGTCCACGTACCATTATCGCCTTAAAACACAACGACTTTGGTCATTTCATAACATTCAAAGTCATTCGCAACACTATATTTCACGAAAATAACGTGAACCCAATCTAGGCGAAAGTCACACAAGGGTCCTTATTCCCCTCACTTGGTTTCATGTTGTCGGCCGCCAACATGAACACACTTGGCGAAGAATAAGACACACCTCGAATCTACCTCTATTTCCAACTAGAGGCATAAGGACATAACCCAATCTCTTATCTTTCGCCACAATCAAAGCTCTCGTCACTCACGAGCCTACACTCCTAGGGTCATTTTCATCCTAGGGTTTTCTTAGGTCCACCTAGACCGTTTCTATTCTCTGATACAACCCCAATTTGTCACGCCCCGTCGGGCCTTTAACACCAACTAGGTGGAAAGGATAACCGCACGGGCGCATGCCCCAGACCCGCCGAACGGATAGAGTCCCTTCTACCCGCCCAAGGCGTCACAACACAAGCTTATCCACGAGGTTCCAACTAGGAACGGAGTACAAGAGTTGCACAAGGAAAGCATCAACATAAAGAAGTTCTACTTCTATTACATCACATTGCATATTTATACATGCCCAAAATTTTCTTTTCTTTTATTTTCATTCCATACATCATGTTCCAAAACCATGAAAAATATAAGTTGCATACAATCAATGCAAACCCCTATACTATCCAAGTCTAAGACTAGGGGTACAACAACTCTATGTATCACCAAAATGGAAGGGCCGCTATCTAGAGAGTTAAATCCTTGCCTCGCTCCGCCGCCTCACTCGCGAAAGGACCTGGAAAACGTGGGGTGAGAACTATAAACATAGTTCCCAGTGGGTAAGGCCACGCAAGAGAGAAGCTCGACCCACCAGGTCCAAAGAAACACCATATGCATAAGTTAGATCACAAATAACTATGCAACACTTATTTACATGCTTGTAAAAAAACATAAAGATTGCAACCAAATGAAATATAAATTATCATTCTCTCCTAGGTTCATCCTATATTTCACATTGACTAAGTTCAATTACTTGTCATTTACTTATGGTTTCGGAATCGCCGTCTTACCATAAGGGTTCCAACATTCAAGGAGTGAACTCGTCACCTCCTAGTTCGAGTAGCGAACTCGTCGCATACTCGAGATAGCAAAATCGTCGCATACCCCATCTCAACACCGCCATCACATGGCATGGGTAGCGAACTCGTCGCATACCCGGGATAGCAACCTCGTCGCACATCCCATCTCGACACCGCCAACTCATGGCGTGGTAGCGAAATCGTTGCATACCCGGAATAGCAAAATCGTCGCACACCCCGTGTCAGCACCGCCAACTCATGACATGGTAGCAAAATCGTCGCATACCCGGGATAGCAAAATCGTCGTACATCCCGTCTCAACACCGCCAACTCATGGCATGGTAGCGAAATCGTCGCATACCCGGGATAGCAAAATCGTCGCACATCCCGTCTCAACACCGCCAACTCATGGCATGGTAGCGAAATCGTCGCATACCCGGGATAGCAAAATTGTCGCACATCCCGTTGTTCACATTTCCTTCACTTGCCAACCTAAGTCTCATGACCTTAGGTTCAAGTCACAAAGCCTCACCTATGTTCATGACACGAGGTTTACTTTTCTCATTCTCAACCTAGGTTCCATGACTCTAGGTTCCAATCTCATGTCCAACCTATGTTCAATGACACTAGGTTCCATTCTCACATGTTCCAACCTATGTTCAATAACACTAGGTTCTATTCTCACATGTTCCAACCTATGTTCAATGACACTAGGTTCCATTCTCACATGTTCCAACCTATGTTCAATAACACTAGGTTCTATTCTCACATGTTCCACCCTATGTTCAATAACACTAGGTTCTATTCTCACATGTTCCAACCTATGTTCAATAACACTAGGTTCCATTCTCACATGTTCCAACCTATGTTCAATAACACTAGGTTCCATTCTCACATGTTCCAACCTATGTTCAATAACACTAGGTTCAATCATACATGCAATCATGCAACAAGTATAGATAATTGAATTATACTTGAATTCTATATCATGCAATAGGAGCTCATTGCTCTACCTATCATGATTTTACCTTTGCCAACATGCAAGTTCTAGGGTTCACAACACATACCATTTTATCTTTAAATGTATATTTACCCTAGACATGGAAGTGACCTAATCACTTCGGTAAACACAAACACACCTCAAGAGTTTCCAAATTCTTGTATTCTTCAAGCTCCTAAGTCTTCAAGCCTTGAGTTCTTGTTTCAACCCAAGCTTCTACAAGAAAACGGTTCGTTACTCGTTACGAACCCTTAATTCAACTCAATACACGAAATCAAGTGTTCTAACATGATTTCCAATGCCTCAATTGCAATTCCCGAATGTCCAAATATTTTTAGAACATCCCAAGGCAAAAACCCTCATTTAACCTAGGTTTCACATGCATGCATGTAGAACCACAAAATTTCTTGGCCAATCTCCATATTTTGTGTTTTAGATTGCCTAGGGTTCCCAAAAACCTCATTTCAAAGGATTAAATTCAAGGTTTGAACCCAAAACGTGAGGAACTAATCTTAACCACGAATTCCCCAAGCTTCTTCTTGCACCAAGAAGCTTCTTTTCTCCTTTGGAAGCCTTTTCCAAGATCAATCCACCCTTTTCTCCAAGTTTTGGAGAGATCTCTAGAGAGAGAAAGTGAAGGAGATGGAGAGGAGAAGTGGAGAGGAAGACAATGAGAAGGGGAGAAGGTCTCAGCCCTTCATACACCCCCAATATATGTGAAAAGACTGTTTTGCCCCTCTCCACAAACAACACAAACAACCAGCCAAAATTAGAATTTCGTAACACTGTATACCGGTATGTGCATTGCATACCGGTATACGGGTGCTATTCCGGTATACCCCGGAGGATTCCGCAGAACCCGAGAGCTGGGTTCTCGATTTCAACCATGGCATTCCGGTATACCCATCATCACATACCGGTACTAATCACTTTAGTACCGGTATGGAGGTCCACATACCGGAATCCAGTGCAGACTTCACAAGTTTAACAGTTTTAACTTTTCGAAATCCGTTTTCGCGCCTCGTTTACGCTGAAAATACTTCTCACAAGTCCCAAACTTGGCTGAAGCCTCACATATAGCCTCTCTTGCTATTTTTCCATCGGTACTCCACAATTTGTAGAAGTTCGGTACGATACACTGAAATTCAGTGTACTACACCAAATATTTCTTTTTAATTCGAAAACTATATTATCATGTAGTAAATTAATGTAGAAATAATTTTTGAAAAAAGGTACAAGTTAAATGCCATTGTTGCGGATGATACCGGTTCAGCGAACTTCACCATTTTTGGCAAATCAGCGCAAGATTTGATACGAGTCCCTACTCAACAACTTGCTACTGCAATCAATTCAAATAGATTTATACTACCTCTTATTATTAAAAATATTGTTGGTCAAACTTTTATTTTTCAAGTTTCACTTGAGTCTCTCAAATTTAATATAACTATGCAATCATTCAGAGTCACAAAAAATTTTCAAACTGCTTTGTCTGCAAAAATTAAAATAGAAGAAAAGGAAGAAGATGTGATAGACATTACAGAAGATGATGTAAGGGCAAGTCCAAAAGAATTGCAAACAGCGTAAGAAAAGTTATCTAATATCTTTTTTTCTTTACATACTACCTTAAGTGTCTTATTCCTCAAAAAATTGATTTATTTCTATTCTTTTGTATGTAAAATTTTCTAAATTGTGGTGACAAGTTCTAAGTCCTACCTGGAGGAAGCTTTGAAGGAATCAAGAGGCAAAAAGAGAGTAATTAGGTAATTATTGTATTAAAATATTTTTACGCGATACATCAATGACTATATATTTAATTTAAAAAATAAATATATTCAAGCATTATACCAACAATAACATTTATTGACTTTCTTTTCTTTGTGCATTTTTGTAAATTATCCTCAGTAAAAGTTCTCAGCTGAAGTCAGAGGAAGCTGTTAAGCAATTAAGGGGTAAAAAAAAATTACGCAGGTAACAATTATATTAATATTGTTCTTACTTTATTTTTTCAATTAAAATGTACATAATATAACTTGCATTTATTCTTTGGTTTGTAGTTACGTTGAGAGTTTTGAATCTGATGAAGAAGAGAAATGAAGATTATCGAAGCAAAGATGTCACAAGAACTATTTTCTATAGTTTTTAAATAATATGTGTGATAAACTTATCACATTTTAATTTTCATGTTATGGTGATGCTATATATTATTTGCTCAGTTATTGGTCTTACTACATTACAAAGTATGTCATATGTGTAGCTATAGTATTGATAGTATCCTGAGAAATTATTATCATTTTAGACATAATATATTCTTACACTTCACACTTAGGTTGCTTTAACTTTTGACATTATTCATTATTTGATCTATATTTGATACTAAATATTTTTTTATTTGATCTATTGGGTTAACTCATATTTCAGTTCCACTATTATTATTATTTCCATCGTTTGATAGATACCCCGTTGTGAATAATTGTATATATTACTGTTTGCATCGATTGATATATGATTGTCTATATTGTAGCCTTTATTATTGATCTACTAATATTTTATTTAGTTATGTTGATATTTTATTACTTATAAAATTTTACTTTAGTAGTATCTACCCGCCGCAACGTGCGGGTATCTACACTAGTATATATATGGTTATATATATATATATGTATATATGTATATGTATATATGTATATGTATGTAAGTGTGATTGGTTTGCAGGCGTAGAGGATGGTTTTCGTCGCAAATCGGCGATCGTTTCTGGAAATATAAAAACACAGGTTCGATGTCTCGGCAGTGCTGATCGCGATGGCGTGATCCATTCACGAATCCGACGGACGGATCGCCGGCCGGGTATTGCCCAATCTTCGACGAAGGGTCGAAAGTGGCATTTTGGTCTTTTCGCAAATGTCGCTATATTTTATGTGTCGTTTCGCGAGGGATCGCTTGTGGAGGTGCGTCGACACGTTTTACACGCGCTGTGGAGGACTGGGTAAGAATTTCTGGTGTTTCAGGGGGTTTTGTGCAAATATACCTTAGGGTATATATTGTGCACCTAGGGTTTTCTCATGGAACCCAAACCCTAGATCCTATTCTTCCCCATCTGAGCCCCCTGCCGACTCTCCTCCTCCTATGCTGTCCCCTGTGCGCTGCCGTCGCCGCCGCCGCCGCCGACCAGCCCTGCCCGGCCGGAGCTGCTGCCAAGCCACCTCCCTCTCTCTCTCCATCTTCTTTTTCCCCCACCGCTGCCCGAGTGCTACCAGGGAGGCCCCTCGCCCTTGGGCTCCCTCTCTGGCAGCATCTTCGACCCCGGCGACCCTCCCTTGCCGGTCGTCGCCGTCCCCGTGCTGCCTGGAAGCCGCCGCCGCCGCTGTTGGACCGCTGCTGTAGTTTCGGGCAGAGGCGGCAGCAGGTCTCCTCCCCGCGCCGCCGCCGCCGCTTCCCGTCGCCGGCAGAGGTGAGCTTCGTGACCCTCACCTCCCCCGCATCCGACCTGGGCCCGCGCGCGCGTCGCCTGGCCGCCGGCTGCCGGCCGAAGCTGGCTTGCTCCGGCCGAGCCCTAAACTAGGGCTTTTGGGGCAGCGCGCACAGCCCCGAGCCCTCCGTTGCCTCCCGATCTTCGTGGAGGGGAGCACGATGACCGCGGTGATGCGCTGATCATCGTGCTCACCTCTGTTTCTGTCGGGAAGGTCCCGTTCTACCGTTTCGGCATTGTCGAGCTTTATTATTTTAGATAAATGCTTGGTTCTTGGGTCGGCCACGCCTTGCGACTATTTTTGTCGCTTCGGGCAGTGAGCATGGCCTCCGCTGCGTCGAGACCTATCCGCTGGTGCTCGCGGTTGGTCGTGTAGACGCGCGGTGCGCTCTAACGGCCCTCTGGTATGCTTTAATGTTAATTAATTGCTTATGTAGGGGCTTAATTGCATTTGTCGCAACGTGTGATTGCTGCGGGCAGCATGGGTTTAACCCTTGTGACCCTCTGGACTGATTGTCTAGGCTTTTGACGCCCTCGCATAAATCTGTTTCGATTTCCGACGCGTTTACCGACAAATTCGTCGGCGGAACGCGCGTCTGGTCGTGGGACCCACTTATTGGGGTCGTAGGTGACCAGGCTTCATCGTTGAGCCTCGTTGGCTGTTCTTCATCGCTGTCCCAAAGTTCCGGGGACAGCAGACGAACGACAGAGGGTTCCGATGCCGAAATCGGCATCTTTCGGGAACCTGGGAAGCCATTTTTGGGTGCGTATGTGTTCGTGGCACCCCGGACTTGTGTTCGCTGTCCGACCACCTGAATTGGTGCATTTGCGGACAGCGGGTGACTTGGATTGTGTGTCGGTACCCCTCTGGAGCTTGTTCTTGTGTTCGGAATCGTTCCGGTGGATTTTTCGAAAATTCCGACGGTTTCGAGATTGTGAGTTTGGGTTTTTGTGTCGACTCGATGGACCTTGACTTGGTGGGTCTTTCGTAGGTCCAGTCGACGTCCCTGCGAGCCGTGGGTGTTAGGCTCTTCCTTCTGTTCATGTGGGTACTTCGATCCGGAGTCGGTACAGTGGACTTACACGGTGATATCTCTCTTTTCCCCTTTCCTTGCATTCTATGGATAGTTAGTTCCACTAGACTTTCAGCATTATCTCTACTTTTAGTGTGCTTATGTTACTAGTAGAGTGGTGTGGTATCTTGCATGATCTTATGATGAGACCTGATTGGTCGGTGTTGATCGCCTCTTGTTCCGAGCGATCCTTTGGACTTGTATTATCAGTTACTTGTTTGTTTGATTGATGGATTTTGTTGTTCTGAATGTTTATGGATTTCTGATAATGTTACATGGATGTTGCGGTTTATCTGAGATGCATGATATGTGGTTTACTACCCCTCGTGGTAGCCGATTTTCAAAACAGAGTTTTCGTGTGGGAAACATTTTTCAAATGGATTTCGGATTGGTCGGCTTTTGGATTTCAAAAGAGAGTTCCCGTGTGGGGAATAGTTTTCAAATGACTTTTGGATTGTCAAGCCTAGTATTTCAAAATAGAGTTTCCGGTTGGGAAACACTTTCAAAGAATAGAGTTGATTGTCGTATTGTGCATCGCATCATCCTTCGCCTAAGGAGTGTTTAGAGGGCATGCATCATCGTAAGGATGGTTAACTGTATGATATTTGTCATCTGTATTGTGTTTGTTGTTTGGATGAGTGGATGGATGTGCTGTTGTGATCATGGTGTGTTACGCCGTGCAGATACAGGAAGGACCCTATCAAGGTGGACATGGAGATTTCTGTATCAGTGGCGGGTCTGTTGCGTCTTGTCGGAGTTTGTTCAAAAAAAAATTGTATGGGCATTTTCCGCTGACTCTATTTTGACTTGCAAAACGAACCCCGGGGCGTGACATCAACTTGCAGAAGTCATGTATAAAGTATATTCTAATCAAGCTCAACTCGACAATATCAAGATGTCGATGGTGCCTAGATAAGAAGCAATTTTATTATGTAGATATATTTATACATCTTTTGATAATTTTATTTAGTTTTGTCATGAATGATGTTCATGCTAACAAATTAACTATCTTTTTTTGTTCATTTTTGTCATGACAATGTTTTTGTTAACAAATTAGCTATCTTTACTCCATGCCTTTTTAGTTACTTTTTTTAATTGGTGATTATTTTTAGAATTATAGATCCTTACTATGGAATGAGCCAAACACAAAATTTCTTTATATGTTCTTCGCTCAACTAGACAATATCAAGATGTCGATGGTGCCTAGATAAGAAGCAATTTTATTATGTACATATATTTATACATCTTTTGATAATTTTGTTCAGTTTTGTCATGGATGATGTTCATGCTAACAAATTAACTATCTTTTTTTGTTCATTTTTATCATGACAATATTTTTGTTAACAAATTAGCTATCTTTACTCCATGCCTTTTTGGTTAATTTTTTAAATTGGTGATTGTTTTTAGAATTATAGATCCTTACTATGGAATGAGCCAAACACAAAATTTCTTTACATGTTCTTTTAATGAAACAAAAATGGATACAAATGTTGGAAAGTCTATACCATCAACTGGTAAGAAAGGAACTCCAACAAATGATGGTAAAGTCATTAAACTGAATTCCTTTTTTCTTTCTTAGCTGAACAAGTTATGACTAGTATGAAATCAAATAAATATTTTAAGAAGCCTATCATAGTAGCTATTGCTCAAGCAGTGAAAGAAAAAATTAATATTTAGTTTACATTTGAAAATATTTTAAATTATTACTGCATGCTTTCTACTAATTAAATACGCTGACATAAAAGAGTGTAGAGAATTAAGTAGAGTTTGTGAGTTAAAATTGATAACACTCTAGGGCCGTAATTACAACGCTTATATTGAAGTGAGACTTCTCAAAATTCTTCACAAGTAGTCTATACTATACATCTCTTAAGTTACATATTAATCAATATAAATGTAATTAGTTTATTCTTGCATGTTAATCCATGTATCTCATTAACAAGCCAATTCCTTATTACGAGACATTGATATATAGTAGTGTGTGGAGATGATCAAGCTACTGGAAGTATGAGAAAGAGAATTTTCATGAATTTTGGAGCAACAAGAGAAGTCAACAATGACGTAGTAATAGGAGAGAATGTGACTATCGGTGAGAGAACATTAGGGGATGGAGAAATGCAATCTTCTCATACTAGAATTGAAGATGAAGTGGCCTCAGAAATTGTTACCTAGTCATCTACTCAAAATACTAGAAAAGGAGCACGTGATTCACAACAAAATAAGAATCCAATGTTACGTGACCTATGTGCCAAGGTAGGTGATGTGGCACAAGCTATACATGAAACAAAAAAAATCCACTGGAGTGAATTTCTCCATGAAAAGATTAGAGGGATTGAAGGGTTTAATGACTTTATTCAAGAGCAAGTTTTTGAATATCTATATCAATATGAGAGACTTGCTAGATCATTTAACCCAAGGAATCTAGACATGCGCAAAGCATAGATGGACAAGTTCCTTGATAATGAGAAATGAAATTGGACTCCTGGTGAATTTTTTGGAGAATCCATGCATCACTATTTTGGTTCCTTTTGGCATGTTTAAGGTATTATATTTTGGAATGTAAATCATATAAGAAGCTACTAAATTCGTGTAATGTACTGAACTTTCACTAAATTGACAAAGTGTGGATTACGTTATACTAGATATGATTAAAATAGATTTTGAGAGGTTTAGGCTAAGTTTGGATCGAATTGAAATCAATTCATATCGAAATAAAGTTCCAAAAGAAAGAAACTAGGTTTCAGACCTTTCCGGATGCCCGGAATGGGAATTCGAGCGCTCGAAATAGTTTTGGATGGTCCAATGCAGCGTCCAAAACAATCTAATGCTCTTCAAGAGAGCATAGTTAGCAAAGAGGCCACTTTTGGGCGTCCGAATATATCTGGACCTCACTTGTGGGCGCCCGAAAACCTTCCGGACTCCTAACTTGAGAGCTGGATCATAGTGGGCTAAACACTCGGGCGATTGGATTGCCCTGCGGGTGCCCGAAACACCTTTCAAGTGGTCCCTTATGGGCATTCGAATTACTTTCAAACGCTCAACTCGAGAGCACAAATCACGCGAGGAATTAAATCGGACGCCGGATTTTCCCTGCAGGTGCCCGATTCCTGAACCGGACAGATTGAGTAGGTGTTCAAATTTTGAACCATATGTAGCTTACGATGGCTGAGGGTAGGTGCCCGAAACCTGGCGTAAAAGCTAAGGATCAGCCGTTTGCAATTAAAAAGAGTTGGAGGTTTTATGTGCTATTGTAACACCTCTATATAACCTGAAATCACAGCCTAAACCCTAATCCTCACCATTCTTATCGTCTCTCACTCTCTTCTCTTTCCCTCTCTAGAAGAAAGCGAAAATTCATTTTTCCCATTATTGGAGCTTAGAGTTCCATCTCCTTCGGAGCTTGGGGAGGATCAAAGGCATCAAGAGGAAGCTCGTGGAGGTGGAAGGAACCCACTTCACCTATGTTATTCTTACTAGAAGAAAAGAGGTGAGTTGGAATTTTAGGCTCCATTTGGTAACAGAATAGCTGTGGAATAATCCATTTTATTCTCGTTATTTTGCTAAATGAAAAAAAAAACTTCTGAAATAATTTATTCCAATCAAAGCGGGTTATTCCAGTTTTTCCTCAAATAACTCGTTAATTTAGTTCTCCTCCGCACCTGGAATAGGGTTTATTTTGGGGAATTCCAGGGGCATGGCAATAAAATTATTATTGCCTTGTTTTTTATGATGCCTTGATAACCGCGCCCACTATACACCATATATGACCGTACGTCCTCTTCGTCTTAGTGTGGAATTGTAGGCAATTAAATTAATTAGTTAATATTTCTTATCTTATTAGGTATTATGGATTTCATGATTGTATAAATTAATTTACAATCATCTTACTTACTATATGTTGTACTGATCTGTACAAAAAAAATTATTTCTTAATCATGATGTTTAGTATTGTAATTATTCTTGGAAAAATTATCTTCAAAATTTTCAAGCATTGTATATGTATTATACAAAGAAAAACATTGTATATGTATTATACAAAGAAAAAGATTCACTACATACATAAGGGCAAACTTGGTATTTTGAAATATTTCAATCGACTTTAGCAACTATTCTTCTCTTCTTTCAAGAAAGTTACCAAACATCATTTTGTTTATTCCAGAGAATAAGTAAATATTTTGTCAAATAAAAAATTACTTTCATTCCTCTCTATTCTAGAATATCTGAGATATTCTAGGGATAAAAAAATTTAGGCTAAATTACAGAAAACCCCTTTATAATATCCGCTTTTTTACTTTTTTTCCCTAACTTTCAAAAACCTATATTTTATCCCTTCAACATTTCAATATGTTGCATTTAGCCCTCCCCTCCCCCCCCCCCCCACCCAGGGTTCCATTATACCCTTCAAAATGATAGAAATATATTAAAAAAAATTTCCTTATAGAAGAAGTAAGGGCAATTTGGTCATTTTGACCTCTTTATTAACGCTTTATCCCCTTGAAAATATTTTTAAAATTTTAAGAGGGCAAAATATAGATTTTTAAATGTCAGGGAGGGAAAGTAAAAAAGTAATATTTACAAGAGAGTTTTCTGTAATTTAGCCAAAAATTTAACTTTGAAGTCATTATCCCATTTCCGAACGGAGCCTTAGGGTTTCTTTTGGGTTCTTTTTCCTAAATGAGGGATTTTTGAAGTTCTAACTTTGTTAGAACTACTTTTAGAATTTTCTTGGTTTTCTTAAAAGGTCAAAAGGTAACTCTTCTTGAAGAATCAAGAGAATGTGTGGAATATCACTGAAATGGATTTGATCTCTTCCTTTGTCTAAAGTTTTTTTAATTTTATGCATATATTATATGCAATGAGTAAGATAAAATATATTCTAGTTGCATACTAGTAGAGTTTATAGGTTAAGATATTTTCTTAGCATTTGGCCTAGAAAAAATTAGGTTTCTAACCCATTTGTATGGCAAAATATATATATATATATATGTAACATGCATATAAGTATAATGTGAACTTGGACATAGGTAAACCAGAGCGGCATTTAACTTAGATTGAAACCTAAAGTGTGAATATAGTGGCACTGAACTCTAGGTAAACATGAATTAGAGAACAAAAACATGAAAATGAACTTGGTAAAACCCCTAGAGGTAAGGGTGAAAATGGATCGGATATTATCCGAAAATATTCGTATTCATATTCAATAATATCCGGATCCGGATAGAAAATATCCAGATCCGGTCGGATACGGATACAGATATGATTTTAGAGAGTTAATTTTTTGCGGATATCCGAAAAAAACGGATACGGATGCGGATATCCGGATTTTTAGTACTATTATTTTTATATTCTTTATATTTTTGGATCCACCGGGCCTCGGCCCAATTTCGCCTGCTCGGCCCGCCCAATCCCTTTCCTCCAGAGTCGATCGCTCGATTTCTCTTTAACGATCAATATTTTATTTACAAACTTTCTTGTTTCATATTGCATTGTTACTAAATAATTATTTTTTTACAGGTTGTCTTGTTTGATATGTAATTATCGATGCGACTTGACATATAGACTATGTTGGATGGACTTGTAGTTGTACTATTTAAATTTGGTGACTATTTTGATGGTATTTTGAATTTGATGAATTTGGTGACTATTTAAATAGCTCTTTTTCGAGAAATCTCTCTTATCTACCATCTAACTCATTGCAAATCAAGGTACGAAAGGATTATTAATATATGTTGTGGGAAAATAAGGTAATTTTTTTGTTATTCGTTTATTTTATAATGAGTTATATATTAAAATTGCATATTTTATATGCGAAGAAATAAAGTGAGGAAATAAGGTAGGAAAATAAAGTAAATTTTTGTGTTTCTCGTTTATTGTATATATGCATATTATTTGTCCGAATACATATCCGATCCATATTCGAATCCGAAAAATATCCGACCATATCCGAATCCGTTTTTAGCGGATATGGTAATAAAACTTTAGCATCCGATACATATCCGTATTTGAATCCGTATCCGAAAAAAAAATATGGACGCGGATATGGTTTCATCAAATATCCGACCATATCTGATCCGTTTTCACCCCTACCTAGAGGTCATGAACTTAGGGCATATTAATGAAACATGTGCGACCCTCTGGAAGTGTCATTAAAAGGAGAAGTCTGATCATATCGACTCCCGACCGTACTTGGGGAAGTCCAATCCCCCTCAATCCCAAGTGCTTAATGATTGGAAAGAAGTCTGATCTTCCTCGACTCTCCATGAGGTGTGTAAAAAAAAAAAGAAACCAAACTAATAAGTTGGTTAAAGATAAAAATTGTATTGAGATAAATGTATAGGTAAATAACATAATAAAATATTAGATGCAAGTGGGAGTTTCTAATGGAAACTCACGTTTTTCATGCGTTAATAAAATGTTTGAAAGACAAAGGTCTTCTACGTGACACAAGATATGTCACCACTGAAGAGCAGGTAGACATATTGGCAAAAAATGCAAATAACCAAACTATACAAGCGCGGTTTCAGCATAGTGGTGAAACTGCTAGTCGACATTTTCGTTAAATGCTATATGCAGTTACACAACTCAGTAGAGATTTTATTCGTTTACCACGACCTATCACCCCGCCAAAAATCAAAAACAACTTGAAAATTTTTCCTTATTTTGAGAGAATTTTGAAATTTTCTACTTTTACATTTAATTAGATATTGAAAATGAATATTCTAAAAGTAATAACTTTTTTCTTTTCAAATTTCAGGACTGTATTGGTGCTATAGATGGTACACATATTTTCATGACAATCTCGACAAATTTGCATGAACAATATTGTAATAGAAAGCAAACTTTATTAAAAAATGTCATGGTTGCTTGTGACTTTGATCTTTTTGTATATATAAGGGCAGGTTGGGAATGATCGGCTTCTGATGCGAGGGTACTACAAGATTCATTGACAACGACTTTGAGGTTCCACGGAGCAAATACTATTTGGTTGATGCTGGGTACACAAATACTCCCAACTTCAGTACACCTTATCACAACACAAGATATCACATAAAAGAGCAGGGGTAAAGTCAAGAGAAGCCTAAAAATTATAAGAAACTATTCAATCTACGTTATGCACAACTACAAAATCATGTAGAGCGTATTATCAGTATTTTAAAGATGCGTTTTTCAATTCTCAAGGTAGCTACTTTCCATCCAATTGAATCACAAACAAATATAGCTATTGCATCCTATGTTTTACACAATTTTATATAGATACATAATGGTGAAACCAATTGGCTTAATAAGAATTCTACCAACATAAATCAAGCTAATGTGGTAGTAATGCCTGACAGCGATGAACAGTATGCTGCTAATATTAAATATATGAATAATCAAAGAAAAGCCAGCAATCGAAAACAAGATGATATTTCACTCAATATTGGAATGACTATGTTGCATGACGTCACGTTAGAAATTCTTAAGCGGCAACTCCGTACTTTGTAAATCATTGTATCAACTTTATTCGAGTAATTTTCATGGTTATAATGTTCATTTTATATGTAAGAGATTGCACTAATTATCAACACTCCATTTTTACATGCAATCAATTTTATGAAATAAATATCAAGAAATACACGTGTTTGTTTGAAACATAATCCAAATTTCATGCTCCAAAATATTATATAGTGCATCATACTCCAAAATATTATATATTGTGTCATAGTCCAAAAAGTAAGTAATACAAATTATATGAGTGTCTAATTATTAAGTTTTTCAACATCACATCAAAATGAGAAAAGTAAGATATTAAACATAATCCAAATTATCAAATGAAGCTATTGGTTTTCAACCATATTTTTCGATCACTTTCGTCTATGGAAAGAATATTTCATGGTTGTCTTTACTTGTAAAGATTTGTGTCGCCTTCATTCTCTCCTCCTTGCTTAGGCTTGGAATCACATAAAGTGCCTTGATACACTTACTTATAGAAAATGCATCCTCATTTTCATGCTCTTGTTGCCATAAGCAATGTTCTTCTTCTCTCAATGCAAGATAGAGATCATCTGATTGCTTCTTCAGTTCGATGAACTCGGCTCCAAATCAACTAATAGGATTAGTTTTTACTTTGGGCTTCTTTCTTTGTCGGCATTTTTCATGCTCTAAGGGAGACGTTGTTGGCCTTGAAGGTTGTGATTGTGTCTGGGTTGTAGGAGGGGACATTTGAGATATTGGTGGATTAGCTAAGTCAGTATCCATATCTTCACTTTCATTCTTCCAGTCAAAGCGACGAGTAGAAGTTTCAGAGGTAGGAATACTTGGATTTGAAGATGTTGGCTGCAATGGTAAGTCCAGTTGTGAGATAGGAGAATCAGTTAGAGATATTTCAATATAAGAGTTACTTCCACGAGCACTCTTCCCTTCTGCATATTTACCTATAATACATATGTAGTACACTGAATTTCAGTGCGTCGTACCGAACTTCTACAAATTGTGGAGTTCCGACGGAAAAATAGTACGAGAAGCTCTGTGTGAGGCTTCGGCCAAGTTTGGGACTTGTGCGAAGTATTTTCGGCGCAAATGAGGTGCGAAAACGGACTTCGAAAAGTTAAAACTGCTGAACTTGCGAAGTCTGCAGTGGATTCCGGTATGAAGATGTCAATACCGGTACTGAAGTGATTAGTACCGGTATGGAGTGTGGTATACCGGAATGCGAGGGCTGAATCCGAGAATCCAGCTCTCGGGTTTTGCGAAATTCCTCTTGGTATACCGGAATGGACACCCGTATTTCGGTATGCCAGTGCTGATTCCGGAATACAGAGCTGCGAAATGCCAGCTTTGGCTGGCTGTGTGAAGTGTTTTGTGGGGGGGGGGGGGTAAAATGGTCATTTCGCATGTGGGGAGTTATGTATTGAGGGCTGAGGCTCTCTCCCTCACTTCTCTTCATCTTTCCCACTTTCCCCTCCCTCTCCCTCACTTTCTCTCTCTAGAGATCTCTCCAAAGCTTGGAGAAGTGAAGGATTTGACCTTGGGAAAAACTTCTAAGGTGGATTTGGAGCTTCTTGGTGCAAGAAGAAGTTTGAAAAACTCGTGGCTAAGGTGAGTTCCTCACGATTTGGGTTCAAACCTTGGATTTAATTCTTTGTTATGAGGTTTTTGGAAACTCTAGGCAATCTAAACCACAAAACGTGGAGATTGGCCAAGAGATTTTGAGGTTCTACATGCATGCATGTGAAACCTAGGTAAAATGAGAGTTTTTGCCATGGGAGGTTCTAAAAATATTTGGACCTTCGGGAATTACAATTGAGGCATAGGAAATCATGTTAGAACAAATGATTTCAAGTATAGAGTTGATTTATGGGTTCGTAATGAGTAACGAACTATTTTCTTGTAGAAGCTTGGGTTGAAGCAAGAACTCAAGGCTTGGAGACTCAGGAGCTCAAAGAATTCAAAGAATTGGAAGTTCTTGAGGTGGGTTTGTGTTTACCGAAGTGATTAGGTCACTTCCATGTCTAGGATAAATAATCATTTAAAGATAAAATGGTGTGTAATGTAAAACCCTAGAACTTGCGTGTTGGTAAAATGAGAATCATGATAGATAGAGCCATGAGCTCCTCTTGCATGTTAAAGAATTCAAGTATATTTCTATTATCTATACTTGTTATGTGATTGCATGTATGAATCGGAACCTAGTGTCATTAAACATAGGTTGGAACATGAGAATTGGAACCTAGAGTCATGGAACCTAGGTTGAGAATATAAAGTAAACCTAGTGTTATTGAACATAGGTGGGACTTAGTGACTTGAACCTAGGGCCATTGGACTTGGGTTGGCAAGTGTAAAATGTGAACAATGGGGTATGAGATGATTTCGCTATCCCGGGTATGCGACGATTTCGCTACCCGTACCATGAGTTGGCGGTGACGGATTGGGATGTGCGACGATTTCGCTATCCCGGGTATGCGACGATTTCGCTACCCATGTCATGAGTTGGCGGTGACGGATTGGGATGTGCGACGATTTCGCTATCCCGGGTATGCGACGATTTTGCTACCCGTGCCATGAGTTGGCGGTGATGTATCGGGATGTGCGACGATTTTGCTATCCTGGGTATGCGACGATTTCGCTACCCGTACCATGAGTTGGCGGTGACAAGTGGGATGTGCGACGATTTCGCTATCCCGGGTATGCGACGATTTCGCTACCCGTGCCACGTGATGGCGGTGTTGAAATGGGGTATGCGACGATTTCGCTATCCCGGGTATGCGACGATTTCGCTACCCGAAGACGGAGGTGACGATTTCACTCCTTGGACGTTGGAATTATTATGGTGATGCGGCGATTCCGAAACCATAAGTTAATGACAAGTAGTTGAACTTGGTCAATGTGAAATATAGGATGAACCTAGGAGAAAATGAAAATGGATATTTTATTTGGTTGCATCCTTTATGTTTATTTACAAGCATGTAAATATTTGTTGCATAGTTATCTGTGATTTAACTTATGCATATTTGGACCTGGTGGGTCGATCTTCTCTCTTGGGTGGCCTTACCCACTGGGAACTATGTTTATAGTTCTTAACCCACATTTTTCAGGTCCTTCCGCGAGTGAGGTGGCGGAGCGAGGCAAGAGTTTGGCTCTCTAGATAGCGGCCCTTCTATTTTGGTGATACATAGAGTTGTACCCCTAGTCTTGGACATTGATAGTATAGGGGTTTACATTAAATGTATGCAACTTGTATATTCCATAATTTTGGAACATGATGTATGGAATGAAAATAAAAGAAAAGAAAATTTTGGGCATGTATAAATGTGCAAATGTGATGTAATAGAAGTAGAACTTCTTTATGTTGATGCTTTCCTTGTGCAACTCTTGTACTCCGTTCCTAGTTGAAACCTTGTGGATATGCTTGTGTTGTGACGCCTTGGGCGGATAGAAGAGACTCTATCCGTTCGGCGGGTCTGGGGCATGCGCCCGTGCAGTTATCCTTTCCACCTAGTTGGTGTTAAAGGCCCGACGGGGCGTGACAACATATGTACAAAATAATGGTATTAACTTTATATTTTGTATTCTTTCTATATGTATCAACTAATCATTGCCCGAAAAACTAACCTACTTAAATCTCGAAAAGCGTGTCGAAATGTGAAAAAGGCTTATTATACTATTTCCTTGCTTCTATGTTAGACTTCAATAAGAGAAACAAAATCTAATTATTTTGTAGAATGATAAAAGAAATATATATATTAAAAAAAGAGCATTTGACCAACCTCTAAAATAGGTTCCCAAACATCTTGCGAAGCAGAAACAATATTGGTGGTGGCATCCCATCTAAAACCACTAAGCTCAGTTAACGATTTCATTATCTGAAAAGCTCTCTTTAATTGTTATTCTTGGTCTTTAATTTGATTGATTTGTAATTAAGCAGTAGAAAATTCGCATTCATTGCTTTTGAAATATTGAACCAAGTTTCTTTGGTCCAACCATTTTGAGCACGAAATCTAGGATTATTGTGATCTTTCAATAATGTTACTAAATATATTTTTTTGCATTTCAGTCCATTTTGCTCTACTGTTTATTTTTGGGTCATTACCTGTATGACAACATATCAATAATATATGAAAGAAGCCAAGCACACAATTAAAAATGTTGCCATGTGGTGTTTCCACATTGACCCGTTCAAATTCAACATGATCCATATAAGATGTGGATTAGAATTTATCCTAATAAGTTAAGGATCAGGATGAATTATATGTTTTTCATTAGTTAAAAAATATATCTCCTAATGAATACCTATTATATCTTAATAGATGTTCTAATCCTAATCTGTATGTGAGAACCAGGATATTTTAAGGGGTCCCAATAATTTATAAATACGACATTTTTCTCTAGATTTTGTATTTACGAGAATATACGAGAAAATAGAGATTTCTTCTTTCTCCTCTCTCTTCTTTCTTTCTGGGATTTCCACCTTCGTTTCCGGAGTTTTGAAGTGTGGACATAGAAGAGGACTCTGATAGCCTCTTTGCATTCGACGATCTGCAACGTGTGTGAAAAGGCGAGATATGTGGAAGAGGAGATACGTGGAAGATCCAAAAGCATCGAGAAGATCCAGAAGCATCGGGACAAGAACGATCCAAGAAGCCTAGTGAAATAAGCAACCCGATCTAATTTTGGTTTCTGGATACATTCGCTATCCAGTTTGTAAGTTTCCACTGCCCTCTAATTCCTACAATTGGTATCAGATCCGTTTTGCTTGTTTTCACCTTATGATCATGCCTGTGATGCTTGATTTTTGATTGCTTGCTTCATTGATCAATTTTTTTGATGTAGGTTAGTTTTACAATTTTTTTATTATTCATTTTTTCTATGTGAAATCGATTATAAAAAAAAAGAAAAAAGAAAAAAAACAAAATCAATTTTAGTTTTTTATTTTAAGTTGATCATGAGACATGAAAAAAAGTAGTTATTATTTTAGTTGTATTTTTTTTTCTTGTTGATTCGTGCATTAAAAAAAATTATATTTGTTATATATATATATGGTTGCTTTGTGCATATAAAAAAAAATGAAAAATGCTACTTGTACACCCCTGATGGGACCATCCAATGGGTGGGGTGATATCCACCAGTCACATCAAGTGACTGGTGAAAAATTTCTCACCCATGGATGGGTGGGACGTAGGATGTACCCCCTTTTGGGGTGTACCACCAGCATTGCTCAAAAAAAATTTGCTGCAAAGGCGGACGCGCGCGGGCATGGACGCGACCCGGCCTGCTGCGCGCGCGCAGGCATGGGCGCGAGCGCCGCGGGCGGGCACTGGGCCGGCCCAGCCGCTGCAGGGACGCGAGCGCGAGCCCGCTCACCACGGGCGGGTCGTGGGCCCGGCCCGTCGCGTGTGCGGGGGCGCGGACCCGCAGGCCGCGGACGGACGCACGGGCCTGGCCCAGCGCACCTCGTGCACGCGGGCATGCGGGAGTGGACCCGCGCGCCCAGCGCGGGCACGAGGGCCGGCCCTGCCCGCGCCTGAGCACTACCCGCCCCGCACGGGCGCTGGGCCTGGCTCTGCCCGCGCAGGGCGAGCGCCCCGCGCTCAGGCTGCAGTTTATTATTTTCTTAATTTTTTATTAAAAAAAATTCTTATGTGTGGTGCAATTTTCTTCCTGTCTGGTAAATTTTTTTTTCGTGGGGTACGAAGAATAAAAAAATTATGTATTTTTTGTATGTTACTGTGTGGTGCATATTTTTTTTTTGCTTGTGTATAGATTTATGCATGTGTTTTTTGTTTTATTTATTCTATGTGGATGCAAATGTCAATGTTTGTGTAGCATATTGTGATTGCATGATTGCGTGGTATTTTTTTGGCATATAAGTACTTGTGATCTTTTAGTGTTTTCAACAAAACTAAATTTTGGAAAATCGGGTACGATGTGTGCAACATTACTATATAACATTTTTTTCAGATGTACATCTTTATAGTGATGTAGTAGGTTTTATTCTGCATAAGTGATATAATAATTAAGGCCATGTAAAGGAATGCATTTTGCGCAGTGTCGATATTTTTCAAATTAAATTTTGGCATAAGTACTTATTTTTTAGTTGTATGATGATATTATGGAGATAAGTTCTCAAAATATTTTTAAAAAAAGAGGATGTGTTCTTCTAAAATGGATGAGTTCCAATTATTGGATAAGTTACAAAAAAAAAAATTAAAAATAAAAATTAATAAGATTGTAATTTTTTGAACCAACATTGGGTAATGATTACGAGCGTAGCAAAGTTTTTGATCCCGTTGTGTCGAGAATAATGTTTCACTTGTTAATTTTTTTAAAAATGTGCCTAATGTCCAAACCTGCTTTTGAATGTAGTAAAATGGCTTCCAAAAACAGCATAATTGACCTTACTAGGGGTAATAAGTTAGATGAAAAGAATTATGATATTTGGTATAGAAAAATGCAATACCTGCTAAATGAATAAGGTGTTTTCGAAATCATCTATGTCAAAATGGTCATGCCTTCGGAAGGCACTATTTCGCAACATGAAAGGGAGGTTTATAATAAGTGGTTTAAGAAGGATCAAATTACTCAGTATACTATATTGTGTGCCATGCAAGATGACCTCATTGGATAGTTTGAGATCTACGAGACTACCAAGAACATGTGGGACAATCTCAAGATTACTTTTGGGCAAATTTTAGCTAAGAGGCAGTGTGCCTTACATTTGAAGTTTTAGCAGTACATGAAGAACCCGAAGCACTCAATGGCTGAGTATCTCTGTGTGATGAGCTCCATGATTCAAGATCTTGAGGCTGCTGGAAACGAGCTCAACGATGAACAATAGGTTCTTGCGGTGATTCGTTCACCGCCGGATCCTGAATGGTGTCAGATAAAACTCCTGATGACGCACAGCGAGAGTATTAAAATGTTTAATGACATTTCACGCTATCTTGAATTCGAGACAGAACGCTTGAAAGCGGACCGTTCTGTCGCTTTTGTTGCACGCTCTGAGAAGCGCAATGGGATCACATCCAAGCGCAAGAAGCATCACATCTCAATAAGGATAATTTAATTACTGATATAAGATATTTTAGCAGTTGAATTTTGCTAGACTAAGATTAGCACCATTGATTTTAAACTGAGAAAACTTATCGTGTATTTTTGTAAATATCTTTGAATTTAAATCAGGGAAAAAACAGAGAGAACTTATCTGAGTTATGGACCATTTTTACTCAACCTTTCAAAATTTTAATTTTATTGTCCCATCTTTTATTTCATTTGATTTGAATCAGTCAATAATATTTTGACTTCAAATTTAAATGCATCGTTTATCTTTACATGTTTAATTAGTATATTTCATGCGATTTCACAATTATTAAATTTATTAAAATAAATAATTAGCTTAAAATTTGAAGTCAAAGTGTCATTAACTGATTTAAATTAAACAAATTGAAAGGTTGCATACTAAAATAAAAAATATATTAAAGTAAGTAATTGATTCAAAATGGTCGATACTTAGGTAAGTTCTGTTCATTTTCACTTGATTTATGATTAAATAATTTTTAAAAATAACAAAATTTAATTTATAATGATTTAGAAATTTAATTCATGGTTGACAATAATAGGTGAAAATGTATAGAATTTATATGAACTATAGACCATGTTGATTCGACTATTCAACCTTTCAAAATTTTAATTTTAGTACCCAATATTTTAATTTATTTGATTTAAGTCATTTGATGGCTCTTTTAGCATAAAATTAAGCAAATTGTTTGCTTTAATAAATTTATAGTTGTATTAATTATATAACGTATGTAAATTAAACCTATAAAGATAAACACCGCATCCAAAATTTAAAGTTAAAGAATAAGTAACCAGCTTAAATCAAATATATTTTTAAAAAAATTAATTTTTTTAAAGATTAAATAGTCAAATCAAAATAAAAAATGGTTGACACCAGTTTTATATATATATATATATATAGAACTAGGCTGGAATACTATCAATAGTACCAAGGGCTTGGTGCTATTGATTTTTTAGCCCTTGGATTGAGAAATATGCGGTTATGATGATGTGGGCCTCCTAGGGTTGAGTGGGTGGTTGGTTGAATAATATAATCTAACGGGTAAAAATAATCAAATGATTAAATCTAACGGTAGAAAACTCGATAGCACCAAGCCCTTGGTGCTATCGATAGTATCCCAGCCGGACTCTATATATATATATATATATATATATATATATATGTATATTTACCTATTTTTTATTAAAAAAAACTCAATCATAAAAAATAAATCTAAACTTGGTATTAGCAAAAGCCCAAGCTCAATTATTGCCCAATATTCAAGCAGTTCACACTGCCAGCGAATCTGGGCCTTTGATCAGTAATTGTGCCGGTCTGGTCCTGGTTTTCTGCCGCGGAACCTTCCAATTCCCGGTAAAAACCAAGCCCTTTTATTCAACGTTTCCTGTACCCCTTTAATTTAATAAATAATAAAATGGGAAAAATTAATTCATACTTGTTACATACATTATACATAGAAACTTATATATATATTTATATTATATATATAATGACCGAAACGTAACGCATCCCAAGAGATTTCCGACTAATACGCTCCATACCACGTGCCTCGGCGCCAGGCGACTCCACCCCCGACCGCCACCTCCCCTTCTCCCTCCCTCTCCCTCTCCCTCTCCCTCCCCTTTTCGCAGGAGAGAGAAAAGAAAAGAGAGACACAGAGAGCCCCTTTTCCAATTCCCAAAGATTTCTCCCTTTTTCGTCTGATTTCAGCGATTCATTCCGTTTGGGCATATGCTTATCTTCTTCTTTCTTGAATCCTTGTATGAAGTTGATCCTAATTTCGCCGGAACGTAATAATTTCGGAGTGTATGAAGGGTTTCTTCTCGTGAGTCGATTTTGATTTTGTTGGGATTGGGAGTGGGAGTGGGAGTGGGAGAGAGATTGGGAATGGAAGAGGAGGCGATCCCGGAACGCGGCGCCGCCGATGGCGATCGGGCGTCGTCGTCGTCGCCGACGACTTCGGCGGCGACGGAGAACTCTCTCGAGGAGGCGGCTGCGGCGGAGGGCGCGGCGGAGGCATCGCCGGCGGATACGCCGAGGAATGGGCCGGGCGACTGCGCCCGCGCGCCGATGTCGCCGCTCGCGAGCATCAGGCAGCAGGCGAAGCACGTGCGAAGCGGGAGCTTCCAGAAGTGGCGGCGGCAGATGCAGCGGGCGTGGAGGTGGGGGCCTGGCGGCGGGGGAGGGGCCGGGGGCGGCGGCGGCGGCGGCGGTAGGGAGCAGGGGATGAGGACGACGCTGAATCTCGAAGTGATGGCGAATCAGAAGCGACAGTGGTATCAGATCCATTCTAGAGCTAGGGTATTGCTGGTTCCTCCTTTTAGAGTATCTTCAATTAGAACAAAAACACTCTACCATTCAACTCCACCACTCAATTGCATAGAAATTATGTGTGAAAAATACAAAATGGTTGACGATACGTAACATGGTCTAGGAACAAGTTTTTGAAGCATGCAGTTTTGACTACTAATTTATATTTAACACCTGGGGGGGTCTTGAGATGACTTACGAGTATATTATTGGTTTTGTTAAAAGTATATAATCGTATTTAGGAGGATAATGGTCTAGTGAAATATACTTTTTCATTGCTTAATGTAAACTTATCTTGACTGTGAGGAGCGTTCTCTGCTTGTTTCCAGGCTAGGCAAAAGAAGTTAATGTAATGTTAATAACATTTTTTGTTTAAGATTTACATTTGAAACATGAAGTTGAATTGTATTCTTATATCAAACCATACAAATGCTTTGTCTGTATAGTGTTTTCTATGCTTATCTTGGAACTGTGAAATACTTCCTTCCAACTTGAACTAATGTTTATAGGAAAAGGAAAAATTGTTAAAATATGGTGTACCAACTGGTCTCGACCCTTCATAAAGCTACAGATTTGTAATTCGTCCTAGTTGAAGACTTGAACTATCTTTCCGTGGTCATTTGTTTAACCTCACTGATTTTTCTTTCCTCTATTTCTCCTTCCGATTTTCTTTTCTCCTCTTTTTTTCCGGTTATTTGTAGGGATGCTGTTATAATAGTGTCTTTTTAGTTTCAGGTACTTTCTTAGTTGGAATTTACATTAAATTTGGCATTTGGCATGAACTACCTTTCTGTTGTGAGCTTCAAATGTTAACTATCAGATGATAACCACTGTTTTTACTTTGTTTATCTGGATATATGACTTTGGCATGACTGTTCTTAGGATCATAAGCAACATGAGGAACCCACATCACTATATGAACACTTCTTCATCGTGGGCCTTCATTCGTATGCAAATGTTGAAGTAATTGAGGATGCTTTTGCAAAAAGGAAAGCTTGGGAGTCTGATGTGGCAAAATCTGAAATCCTAGATTTAAGAAAGATTCAATATCATGGGCGAATGCCTAGCCTAGAACCTCAGGTCTGTAAAACTCGTTAGTAAAAGTGTAGTCTGTATAGAATTTGTTTCATCTTTGTTTTTGGCATTTCTTCCTTGAAATGATGAAAATTTCTTTACAAAGTGTGATGGCTATCTGTTATATGTATTGTCAGCTAGATGTTATTGTTGAATGCTTCCAATTCAATTTTGTTACTGTTAGAGGTTGAAATAAAACCTGTTTCTTTTTGTTGGATACACTTAACTTCCCCCCTCCCCCACAAAAGGTATTGAAGAATAGAAACAAGTCTGTTGGGATGGTACATAGTAGCATGTGTGTTAGGTGATGATGTGGTACAACAAGCTGGATTACCTACTGTTAAAGCTTTAAAGCGAGAAAATGAACAACTATTGGAGACTAAAATGATGTCTTTGAAGAGTGAAAGCAAGGATTTAAATATCGTGGCACGGGGTCGTGCCGGAAACTTGCTGGCACGGTATGGCACGGTGCGTGCCGGGCCTTGCCGATATGTGCCGGTCACAAAAATTACATGTGTGCCGACACATAATGGCATGAAATATTTATTTTCTTTAGCAACAAAATATTCTAATTGTTTATTATGTATCTTATCAAATATTTTGAACTTTATGGAAAAAATTACTTATTACTTTAAAGAACAGAGGGTTTTGAATTATGCCATCAGCACGGGGGCTGTATCGTGCCAGTATTTTGCTAGCACGGTACGGCACCGTGGATACGGCCCGTGCCGATAGGCACTTAAATCCTTGAGTGAAAGTTTACAACTAGATGTTTACTATTCTTGTGTATCGATTTTCTCGGTGGTGCATATGAAGTTATTCACTGATGAGCCAGCTCTAGGCTTAGTGTGGATATGTTGTAGATATTAGTGCAAAACTCGGTATATGTGGTGAATATAGGGACATATGATGTGTGTTGTACATTAGCTTCAATTTAAGACCCTGTTCATCTTTGTTATCAAGACAAAAGAAAGTTTCCTCTAACATGATAATCAAAACAAAAGTTTACAGAATGATTGCTGTGAACATGCTACATTTTGTAAGTATTTTTCATTAGTGAAAGCCTCAGTTACTACGAAACATGTGCAGGCCAGTTACAGTCTTTAGGGAAAAATATTTAGCGAATGGACTCCAATTTGTCCAGCCAATGAGATTTCGAGGAACATATTTGATCCTACTCGATAAACTTTTTTTTAATCACGGCACTGACTCTGCAATTTCCATAAGCCTGCAAATCTCAATGTGAAATAACCTATTTTGGTTTATCTGGTATATTACTTCTACATGCATTATTACTTGATTCTTCCCTACTTTTGATTCCTGTGCCTGTTTCTTCTCTCTCTTGTCAAGGCGGATGGATCTCTGAATTGATTAACATGCATTTTAGAAACTTAATTGTTATCTTGACTTATGCGCTCTTGTCTCCTATATTAATTGCAATGCCACCTTTGTTGGCCAAGCATTTTTAAATAGGAGGGATACTTCATTAACTTTTGGTACTTCAAATTATCCTCTCAAACATCTTTCTTATGATGTATGCATATTGGCTTGACTCTTAGATTGGGTTTTCTGTTTACTTTTTTTTTTTTTCGATATATATTCGAGGACGTCATTTAGCTGTCCTGTATGGAATCTCCTGATGGCTCGACGTGAAAAGAATCTGCCACTAGGTTGGGCCACTCTTTAACCTGGTCTTGATCCAAATTCATTTGATCTCTACCTCAGAAAAAGAAAGGTCTAAGAATCTGAATAGGCCCTCAAAGCCTAACTTAACCACCAAACCTACTTCAGCCTGGGGTTAGTAGGTTTGTGCTATATTCAGGAGCCCTATGCGATGCATGAACCAGAGGGATGCTTAGAACTAGCCCAACTTGGCTTGGTGATGCATCTAATTAATGATTATTGTGTTGATGCTTTTGGTTGATTTTCTCCCTTTGTCCTCTCTGTTCGCTGTGATGCTATTTTATCTAAGTAATTGATATATGATACTTTCAATTGCAGATTCTTTTCAAATATCCTCCTGGAAAGAGAGTGGAAATAAGGGAGGGTGATTTGCCAGCCTTTTGTTTCCCTGAAGGTGTAAAGGTTTGACAAATTTGCTCTTCTGTGGAGATGCTAGTGTGTAATGTCCTCCTATATGGCTTCTATAAAAGTTTCCTGTTAATAGTTTGGTTGTACTACTTATTCAAAGTACATCTAATCAAGGTTTAAAGTGCCGTGGCACGGGGGCGTGCCGCTCCGTCCCTGGCACGGTACGGCACGGGCACGCTTCTGTGCCGACACGTGGTACACTTGCGTGCCGATGGATACACATGACCTTCTACTGGCACGCTTTGGCACGGACTTATTTCAATTTTTTTGGTTCCAATAAGCTCTTATAATGTTATTTTGAAATATTTTAATCAAATAATTATGAATATTTGCTATGTATAGTTTACTATATTCATCAATTAACATACTTCTAAGCTTTTCTGTATGTAAAGTATAACTATACCTGATGCAGAATAGAAATTTTTACAGGTTAGAATTTTTAAAATGCAAAGACATCTTTCTTTCTTTCTTTTGACCATATTATAGTCTTTCTTTTATAAAATACAAAAAAATAATTTTAAATTATTTTAAAAATTAATTGAAAAAATTATTTTTTAATTCTTTTTTTCAAAAAATATTAGATCTATCAAAAAACCTAAGCAATAAATTATATGACAAATAAATGAAATAAATTTAAATATCAATTGATTTAATTTAGTTTTTAATTTATCAGTATTTTTAATCTTCTAACGTAAAAATAAATTTTTTATGCTTGATGTGCCTCAAAATTTGTTTAATTGAGTTCGATTTTGTTCCCCTAATTCGCAAAAATTTTCGCGGTGCGATAAATTTTGATAAAATAATTTGTGAAGAAAAAATGGATGTCTGTGGTGGAAGCGGAGGGCTCGGGCATGTAAATTAAAAGTTTGCCCGTATATTGATAAACAAACAAATTAAATTATACCTTTTTGACTTACCTAGCAAGTAGAATTTCGATTTGTAATGTTTTTGAGGGATGTGAGGTCGGATGTTTCTTGGTTTTCCAAAGAACAAAACAAAAAGGAAAAGAAAAGCAAAAAGAAAAAAAAAAACAGAAAAAGCAAAAAAAAAACAAAGTTTAAAGAGAAAAAGCAAAAAAAAAAAAAAAAAAATCTCAGTGTCGGCACGGCCGGCACGGCACGCGGCACGCTCGGCCGTGCCGCGATACGGGGGGGGCCCGAGACCCCCCCGTACCGTGCCCCCTAAGAAGGGGGCACGTACGGCACGGGCGGCACGAGCCGGCACGGTCGATACTTTAATCCTTGCATCTAATAACTTGTTACAACTAGAAAATGGGAATATTTTCAGTAATACGGAAACATTGAATGTCTTACGATGCCTTTTCTTGTATTATTTCCTTCAAAGAGTTATTTATTACTGCTGAGTTGATTATGTAATTTTTCATTATATTATGCAGGCTCGCTTAATAGAGAAGACCCCATCCATGAGTGATCTTAATGAAGTTGTCTTTGGGCAGGTCAGCTGAAGTTAGTTTCTTTTTTTTTTAATTATTTTTTTAATTTTTTTTATCGCCTCTAGTATCTGAGACAAACACTTGAAATTCTCTCTACTTTTGTGCTTGCTTTAGTTCAGTCGTGTGATCTTGCTTAGCAATATATGAAACCTAAGAATTTGTATGGAAGATATCTTTTTCTTGCATATATTAACCTGTTTCAGAAGGAAATTATAACACTTCTCCTAGTTGCATTCTTGCATCAGCTCAAATTGTGTAAATCAAGGTGAATTAACCTTGCCAAAATCTTGTAGAGCTGCCTATATTAATAATATGCTCATGAGTTTCAAACAATACATTGTAATGCATGTGATTCTTTCTTATATCCTTCCAAAATTTACTTTTCATATTTTATCCGCTGTCCTTCTGTGCAAGTAAGAACCTTATTGAGTGTTTGCCAAGTTTGCCTGTATGTTTATTGACAAATATAACATGTTAGAGAAACAATATCCATTTGACTAATTTAGCAACTTCAGGAGTGTCAAGTGAGTGAGAACTATTCCTAGCATTTGTTTACGAGTCTTGTGGATTGCTCTCAGCTGGAAACTTCTAAATCAGTGCGCTAACATATGTCCTCTAAATAAAGAGAGAAGTTTGGATTATGATGGCAGAGAAAATAGAAGCTGCTATAGTCATAGTGGCTCGCTCCAGATTATCTAATCTTTTACTTGTCTTCCATCAAAGGCATCATAGTGACATAATCGTATGTTGACTGTTTTCAAAATGCCACAAAAATAGGCTGACTATGCTTAGTTGATGAATTTTCGGGCACTTCATATGCAGGCAAATGCGACCAATCACATGGTTGTTTTTAGTCTAAAAGTACTCCAAATCATTCGTAGATGCATTTACGAAATATTCGATAGTTGGCGGTGGAGAGAGAAAATCATAATGCTACCTTTTGTATTACTCAAAATTAGTCATTAGGTTGCTTAGATGTTTGTTGATGTTGCTATATGTATTTCTTTTCCTTTTGTTTTTGCTAACTTTTTCAGGCATACTGAAATCACAAGGGATTTGTAGATCAGAAAAATGTAGTGTTTTATATTTCAATAGGATGGAAGGGATTACCATTCAGTTTCTTTTTGAGTGTTTACCAGTTGTAAGTTATTAAACCCATTATTTTCTTGGTGGACCTCTCAAATTGGGCAAATGGTGACTCACCGTATCTATGCCATTCATGCCAAATTTTTTTTGGGAATCTTTTGCATATGATGGCTATATCAATGTTGTACTCTACGTTAAAATCATTCCTACAGTTTTGGTATGATGTTGATAATTATGTACCTTAATATGTATGTAGGAGCATCTGGCAACGGATGAATTATCATTTATCTTCCGTCTGAAGGTATGTCGTGTATTTTTTGGGATAAATCTCTTACTTCTCTTTACAGATAATCTTCCTCATAAGTGTTTTATTATTCACATTTTAGAATATCCTAATCTTAAGAGAGAATTTCATATTCATAAGCAATAACACTAAATGTATGAATGCTAGCTTTTGGTAGACACTTGATGGGTTCATGAAACAAGTCTGAGACTACTACCGCATGATATTGCCACATCTTGTGGATGTAGGTCTTTCCTACTTGATAGGAAGTAGAATACCAGTTTTCATTTTCGGGGTAAAACATGTGAACATGGGACAATTCTTGATATATCCCAATATGATGACATAATCTCTAAACTTTTCATACAAATAATTTAGCTCTTGAAGTTTCTCATATAGTGCAATTCAAGCCTTGGTTGCTAAAATGTGTAACAACAGCTGAATTGTCCTATAAAAATTTTCAAGTTGCGAACAATGAAGTCATTTTACAGAAGGAGGGTAAGATGGTCATTCTGCTGAGAAGCCTCAGATGGTCAAGAACTGAACTTCAATAAATGAGAAAGTTCAGGGATTAAACTGTTGAGAGAAAAGTTCAGAGACTTAGCTGCAATATTGGGAGAGTACAGGGATTATCCATATAATCTGCCTACATTTTTACTGCATCAAATTTTCAGAATATCAGGGATTGTATGGACTTGTTTGGATGTCAGAACAAGATACTTTGGCTATGAGGATTTTCTTTTGTGATTGCAACTAGAAGTTTGACTTTAGCTCATTGAAAGATCTTCACATTCATGATTTATTCGGATGCTGTATTTCACCAATGAGGTAACTTTTCTTATTCTTAGAAAAGGACTTGAAGGCTGAATATGGTATCCTTTTCTAGAAATTTGACTGTACTTCTCATCTAGCAAATATTGCAAGCTTCTTGAAAAAAAGAAAGAGATGTGTTGAACAAGAAGTTCATGCATCCAAACAAGGCCTACATCTCTTACTTTTATTACATCTGAGTCTGATTGTTCAGAATATCTGATGCTTTGTTTTTATGTTGTTTGTGGCTTATCAGGTGTCAGATAATGCAACATTATATGGCGTCTGCCTGCATGTCCAGGAAATAGTTCAGAGGGCACCTGGTATTTTAGGTGCTGTTTCGCCACTTACTCGTACTTCTTACAAGCGTAGCCGTTTCTTGGTTTCTGCGCCACGATGTTACTGTATACTTACGAGAGTTCCTTTTTTTGAGCTCCATTATGAGATGTTGAACAGGTTTGCCTCTGTTAGCTTTGATTTAGTCGGTCTAAATCTACTTTAGCCTGAGAATAATTTTTGTCTCCTTGCGTTTGTCTCTTTTATATAATTTATATATGTAGTTATATAGAGACCATATATCTTTAGAGATATCCAAAAATTATATGAATATATTCATGTATATGGTGTTGTGCTGAGCCGAGGTCAGCACAGTATGTGTTTCGTGGTGCATACTGTGCTGAAACATACCGTGCAGTTGTAATTTTGAATTTTTTATGCTCCTAGTGCGTTCTAATTTCTGTAAAATACTATATTGGGTTCAAATGTTATCAAAGTGCTACAACTGTAGTAATTTTACATAGTCTCATGTTTTGTTAACATATAATGTATTTAACTTCATGTGGTCTAACTAGATCATGATATATAGAAATGTCGTCATAAAATGAACATGTTGACAAGTGAAGCTTAAATGTCTTGGATTGGAATTAAAGCTCAAATATCATTGATTGGATTTAAGTCCTTGCATATTTGTAGAAAACCAAATTTTCACGCCAACAAAGGAGTCACTCATGTTAATATTTGTCCTTATTTATCAAGATCGTGAATATGCCTTGATATACATGCCGAACAAGTGCCAGTATGCCGTCAACACGATTTTTGCTGGTTGGTAGAAATCAGCACAGCTGGCATGCACCATCCTTGTTAGTTACAATGTATCGTTGTACTTACTTAAAAAAGCCCCTTAGAAATGTTTTCATATTGAGAAGCCAATTTGCCCCTGAATTGGGTGACTTGCCAACGTAAAATCGGTATTTATGTAAGAAACTGCATTCTTGATAGGTCTATATAAAAAGTCAGATTTTCAAGGTTTACATGCAATGTATGATTCTGTATGGATATATATGTAGAAGTTACTTTATTTTCTTTTTTGCATATATATGGCAATAACTATTTTGTGTATTTTATTACTAGTTCTGAAGTCTTTGGTAATATTTTGCTTTATGTTGTTGGCAGCATAATTGCACAGGAGCGCCTTGACAGGATAACACAGTTTGTAAATGAAATTACCCTTATGGATTCAGTCCCACATTGCATTACAGAGCATGATCAGCTAGATGAGAATTATGATTCGCCTCAGAAGTTTTCTTGTAGTGAATGGATGGGACATGCTATACCTGTTGACAGTGTATCCGGCCTTCTTTCCTCACCCGGGCTTTCCTCAGAAAGGGATATCCCACCATTCTTATTTAGGAATTGGGAACCTCATTCTCCGGAGAGTGTCTCCACGAGTGAAGCTTCAGATTTTAGCCATGTGAAAGAGTTGGAGAAGGAAAATAGGAAGGCTTGGCAACATTATGATGACTGTACATCTGAGAACTCGGGCTCCCGTTCTGATAGTTTTGAAAGAGTGAACGGAACGTTTGAGAATGGCCAAGCTTCCCCTGATGTTGGCACAATGTATTGCAGCAGATTAGAGAGGGTTGAGAGTTTGGAGTCTTTGCAGAGGTAGTAGAACTTTTTCTCCCTGTTTATTAGATTTTTTTTTTCTTTTTACTGTACGCATGATTTGTATTACAGTTAATTCACCACACATTTAATGGCCTCCTATGATTTATGTTTATTTAGTGCTACAGGAATCTTCATGTTAATACAATAAAATATTACTAATCATGTATTTCAGACATAGGAATCAAGTATCTTATTTTGCAGTTGAAATGATGGATATGGTTTGGGTACTTGTAGGATGCTTCTTGGGTATTTTTGGGAGGAGATTATGATTTTTCACTACTTGTATGACTGCCAAAAAGATGATTCAGAGACAACTAATTGCCAACATTTAGTCTATTTAGTTGAACAGGTTGGAAATGCTTGCGTGAGCATTTGGATTCAATGATTTTGATGACAAATGCTTACGTAAATAAGCACACTAAACAATTTATTTATGTTACATGCATACTAAACCTGACTGAACTTTAGGTGCGCACACATTATCACACACATATAAACAGAGAGGGGATAATCTTAGAGTATTTGGGCTGAAGATCAATATAATTAGATACGATTATATGTTTAAAAGCCTATAACATGGTTCATGATCCTTTGAGAATGTATACACTTTATGACCAAGTAGTTGTGAAATGGAAATATGTAAGAATTTCCTTAACTAAGAATATTCACCATTAATCCTGATCTTAGATAGTTAAAATAATTTCTAAACGTGTTCTCAGTTATGGACATTGAGTAAACTCTTATACTTGCTGTTAAGAATGTCAACTTTTGATCTGGAATGTCAATAGGATACCTTCACATCCTCAAGATTATACAATAACTGTATGAATCATCTCTAATTGATGTTGAGGGGAAGTCTATCAAGGCCTAAAGCCCGAATGCTTCTTAAATTGTGCTAGGTTTTTCTTTTTGACTGTGTGCCTTTAGCTCCATCTATCTCATTGTCATCTTTATGCGTCCTCTCTGGGTCCATTGCATCATAGATCACCATTCTGTAATTGATTTTTTTTGGAAGATACAGATAACTTGGAATTTACTATTTCTGCTCTTTATGCCATTCGAGTTGATAAATGGATTTAAATGTTTTTGGACAGTTCAGTTAGAGGTGACGGATCAGATTACGATGATGATGAACTATCCTCTAAGCACGAAACAAATGTTGGTGATGAAAAAGTAATGGAATGGGCTAAGGTACTTACGAAAAGGCTAATGTGGTTACTCTATTCCTGTTGATATTTGAATTTTATTCGAAGAATAATTAATGCTTGCTTTCTCGTTTTTAGGCTCACAACAATGAACCATTACAAATTGTTTGTGGCTATCATGCTCTTCCTTTGCCTCCTCGAGGGGGTGAATTAGTTTTTCACCCTCTTGAGCATTTACAGCCAATTAAGTATTGTCGGCCTGGAGTGTCATTACTAGGCTTGGATAATATTATTCTTGATTATGATCAGTCCTCTCCTGCAGAAGTTAGCAAGGTACTCAGTCTGTCTAATTAAGGTATTGGCATTTATTTCCATATAATTCCTTTTTCTTGGTACTTACGAAGATGGAATTTTACAACAAGGTAAATGCATCCTTAGCTACTGCGGAGGAAGCTTTGGCACTATCAATATGGACGGTTGCTACAGTGTGTCGTTCTCTATCTTTAGAAAGTGTAATGCCATCTCTAAACTGCTTGCTGCTTTCTTATTATATAATCATGCATTGTTGTGTCTATTGTATGATAGGGAGTATAGATTTTCTTTTGCTTCTTGTTTATACTAAAATACATTAAAATATTAATGATAACTTATTTCTTGTTCTAAAGCTGACTACTATTCATTAAGATTTACTAAAAAAAATCATATTTAAGCTTTTCAGGTTTTGGCACTATTTGCTGGTGCATTACTGGAGAAACAAGTGGTAGTAATGTGCCCAAACTTGGTATGCCTGTTTGTCAGAAGTGTTTAATTCCTGAACTTAAGTGTGCCTATAGATAATTGTTGTGTTAACTATTGTTGATCAATATTTGCTTTCTTAAATATTAAGCGCAGGGTGTACTATCAGCCATTGTTTTATCAATCATACCAATGATTCGACCTTTTGAGTGGCAGAGTTTGTTGCTTCCGGTGAGTTTTTGAAAGTTATATTATAGTGTCTCAAGTCATTAATGATTAGTACATTTGCAACCTAAATAAATGAAGACATGGAAATATTTTTCCATGCGTAGAAAAATTATTTTGTGGTCATATCGAAGTATAACATGAACGAGATATAACAAAATTGCATATATGCTGTCCGACTTATATAATATCACCTTATTTGAAGTGTCAAAATAGCTATTCCATGATCTTTTTGTTACCTTCTAGCCATGCCATGTTGTGCTGGGAACTGGGAAGGACTGTATTATGTATAAAAAATATTTCATGAGTGGAATATAACCTTCTTTTAAGTTTTAACGTATATGGAGTAGGTGGTGAGGCCAAACTGACAGCCAATGATCAATTCATACTGTCTTTCTATATATTTAGGTCAAATGTCCTTTCAAAAAGTTTTTCTTTACAAACTTTAGCTGTTTGAGTTTATTTGTATCTAACAGTAACAATACAAAATATGTAGCCAAGATCTCATCAAATAATTGGGATTTGCTATCAGTTTGATTTGACTTTTGGTTGAAATTGAATTGTATCATATCAAATGGGTCCAAAAAGAACTGAGCCAAAAAACTAGGATTAGGAAAACTGAAGCGAAATGGAACTGAAGCCAAACACGATGCTTGAAAATCATAGTTCTTTTTTCGTAATTTTTTATCTAGTAATGAATTTTTATCTATTAAAATATGTAACTCATCTAGTCAGGTAAAGTGGCTGTAACTTTATTATTGTTAAGATATATTTTTATTTTCTTTTTCAGGTTCTACCAAGGAAAATGGTGGATTTCCTTGATGCTCCAGTTCCATTCATTGTGAGTTTGATTTCAATTTCAATTTTATTTTTTATTTATCTTATGCTCCTGAAAAGCTTTTTCATAGTGTGTGTGTGTGTGTGTGTGTGTGTGTGTGTGTGTGTGTGTGTGTGTGTGTGTGTACGACAGTGAAATGTACACAACCCTAAAAATTTTAAAACAATTTCTTCATGCACGCATGGCTTGAAAGGAACTGCATTTTCCTTTTGAGTTCCTTGTTTATTAGTTCACTAAAACCTACTTGTTTGCTTTTCATTGAATCTTAACGTTATATTGTCCTTGCTTCTTTCTAAGTTACATTTATAGGACTTCCGTGAATTCTTAAATACCAGGTGCAACAATGAAATTATGTTCAATTGTTTTACAACCTTGAATGTCATTGAATTCTTTCTTGATGCACAATCATCATGTTTGTTGTATTATATTGCTGAAGGCTTTTTATCTATTGTCGTGCATTACTATAAGGAGTCACCCTGTCATTAGGTGGTTTTGGTATTCTATCAGTCTTAGCTCGTTATCTTATTATTTTCTTTGGGGACATGTCCCCTTAATTTTGCCTTTTGTCTCTGCTTTTATCTTTTTAATTGTTAGTGGCAGGTGTAAATGCTATCCTGTCAGAAGCTGGTATTGACATACAGTATTAGGTCTATATTTGAACAGCATCGTCATTACTGGATAAATGTCAACATGCCTTGTGAATGTGCATGAGTTTGTCATGATCCAAATATGGGATTTTGAGGAAGTCTGCATCGCTAGCTTATTTGTATTAATAACAATGGCTTAGCATATTGGCATGCTTTTTCACCCCAACTGAGGTCTAGCATATTAACATTAGTATCATTGGTTTAAGCATATTTGTTACAGACACATGTCTCCAAATCGAAAAGCAATTTGATTTATTCCTACTTCGACGAAGTTACTCAAGTTGAGTATGGACATGTTTCAAATCCTCCCTAATTTTCTACAACGTCTGGAATTTGCTGTCACGCCCCGGGGTTCGTTTTGTAAGTCTTTTTCGAAAGAAGGGTTAGTTAGAAAACAGAGTCGGCGGAAAATGCCCATACATTTTTTTTTTGAACAACTCCCGCAAGACGCAACAGACCCGCCACAGGTGCAGAAATCTCCCTGTCCACCTTGACAGAGATCTTTCTGTACCTGCACGGCGTACCAACATCATGATTACAACAACACACCCATCCACTCATCCAATCAACAAACACAATGCAGATGTGTTACGATATATTTAGTATCTTATGGTATATTAGGATACTGTATATTATTATCATATATAGAGTAGGATTATATGGTATGTAATCCTAGTTGTAGTATTACTATAGTAGGCAATGTTACTATAGTAGACCTATCTCTTGTACTATATATTTTCATCAATTCAACCCAAGAGGGTATGCTCTTTTGCCCTTCTTTCATGGTATCAGAGCGGGAACCCTAATTTAGGGATATTGATCCACAGCTATCATCCACAACAAGTCTCACCTTCTTCCATAGGTGTTCTTTTCCTTTTGGTGTTCTATCTCCTCTTATCATTGGACTTCTATCTCTCCGCTACAGTACTGCTACAGTATCTGCGCTACAGTATTACTACAGTACTCGCGCTACAGTACTGCTACAGTACTCGCGCTACAGTACTGCTACAGTCGCGCGCTACAGTACTGCTACAGTACGCGCGCTACAGTCGCGCGCTACAGTAATTTCAGCCTCTTTGTGATTCCTCTTTGCTCTTCGGGTGCCGCTCGGACTATCCTCGTACCGCTCGCTGGTTGCTCGTGTCGCTCGGTCCTTTCCCTGGTGCGGCCGTTCTTATTTGGTGCTAAGTGGTTCCTCTCTTGTGCGCTGGGTACAACTAGTTTGGTAGAAACCAGGTTCTTCCTTTTTCTCATCCGCTACATTCCGATTTATCTTTCTTTCATATCTAGTGGTGGATCCTTCTCTTTTGGTAGCAAATATGTCTTCTTCTACCTCAAATTTGCCAGTTGTTAACATCAAAACTCTCATACCACTAGAACTCACTGATTCCACATATCTTGTGTGGAAGCAAGTCTTTCTTAATGTTCTAGAAAGTTTTGGTGTTACATCACATGTGGACGGAACTGGTGTTGTGCCTTCTCAGGCTATCGATACTGCTGATAAGAAGGTGGTTATAAATTCCGAATATTTAAGTTGGAAAAGGAAGACACCACTATACTTTCATGGATTAATGCCACTTTATCCCTTAGCATATTACGAATGGTCATTTCTAGCTCACCTAAAACTGCATATGATGCTTGGAGAATCATTGAGGCATATTTTCTTGATAAGACTGCTTCCACGGCTTTTTCTCTAAAGTCTGAATTGCGGAGCATCAAGAAAGGCTCAATGAGCATGTGTGATTACATGCAAAAGGTCAAGTCGATTGGTGATGCTCTTCAGGCGATTGGTGAAACCGAGTCAGACCATAATTTGGTCATGACTGTTCTTCTAGGGCTACCAGAAGACTATCGCGGTTTTTTTAGTGCTCTAAACACACACAGAAATAAGCCCACTTTTGAACAGCTTCGTCCACTCTTGATGCAAGAAGAAACGGAAGTCCAACGTCGTACTAGTGTGATGACATCCTCTGCTATTCCCACTATTGACGGTGAAGCTCTTTATGCCAATCGTGGACGCGGTAATCGTGGAGGCCGTGGAGGTAGATATCGTGGAGGCCGAGGACAGCATGGTAGACACAACTCTGGTCGTGGATCTCCTGGAACCTACTCACACCCTCAACCTAATAATCCTCAACAACCTTACATTCCAAAGTCTGGCACACAATGTCAGATCTGTGGCAAGTTCAATCATTCTGCCCTCCAGTGCAGACAACGCTTCAATCATTCCTTTATTACAGATGATGTTCCTCAAACTTTTGCTGCTATGAACCTTCATGAACCCGGTGAGGAAGTATGGTATCCAGACACCGGAGCATCTAATCATATGACCGCACATTCTGGTATTCTCTCCTCTTCTAAACCTTATAGTGGGCACGAAAAAATTCTTGTTGGTAATGGAAATTTACTTGATATTACTCAGACAGGTGAAACTCATTTAAATACGTCCTCTAACTCTTTTGCTCTTAAAAACGTCCTTGTTGTTCCTTCTATTAAGAGAAATTTACTTTCAGTGCGTCAGTTCTGTCATGATAATAATTCTCTTTTTGAATTTGACTCTTCTGGTTTTTCTGTGAAGGACAAGGAAACCAGGGCGGAGCTTCTTCGATGCCCTAGTTCGGGAACATCACTCTATCCACTTTCCTCTAAAGTTGCAAGTGTAGGAACTAAGAAACCGCTAGCTCTAGTTGCATCTAGGTTTAGCGGAGATATATGGCATAGACGGTTAGGTCATCCAAGTTTTCCTGTTCTTTTTCTACATTTATTAAAAACAATAAAATTGTTTCTGATTCTGCTTTGAAATTATCTGTTTGCAATGCTTGTAATATGGGAAAACATGTTAAACTCTCGTTTCATGATTCAGAATCTCAATCTGCTTTTCCTTTTCATATTGTTCATTCTGATGTTTGGCAATCACCTGTTCCCTCTGTTTCTGGCTACAAATATTATGTTATTTTTATTGATGATTACTCTCGGTTTTCTTGGCTTTACCTTTTAAAATTTAAACATGAAGTTTTTGACAAATTTTTCGAGTTTAAGACAATGGTTGAAAACATATTTCATAGTTCAATCAAAATTTTTCAATCTGACAATGGTACTGAATTTGTAAATGACAAATTTTCTACTCTTTGTTCACAAAATGGAATTATTCATAGATTCTCTTGTCCTTATACGCCTCAACAAAATGGCCTTGCTGAGAGGAAGCATAGGCATTTATCTAACATTGTTAGGAGCCTGCTGTTTCAAGCTTGCTTACCTCCTCGATTCTGGGCTGAGGCCATTCAAACTGCCGTCTTTCTTGTGAATCGAATTCCTTCTCTTACTGTTTTGAATGGACAATCGCCATATGAAATTCTGCATGGTTGTGTTTTCCCTGACTTGCAACTTGTTAGAGTTTTTGGATGTTTGTGTTATCCCGATGTTCAGGACATTGCAGCTCACAAGCTCTCTCCCCGTTCTCTTCCTTGTGTCTTTTTGGGACTTTCTGACAAACATAAAGGTTTTCGCTGTCTTTATCCAAGCACTGGTAAAATTTTTATTTCTCGCCATGTTACTTTTGTTGAACATGTTTTTCCTTACTCTTGTCTTTCTAAATTCTCTTCTTCTCCTTCCTCTTCTATTTCAAACTTTCAAATGTTTCAAAATTTTCTTTCTAATCCTCCCCTACTGGGTGAGAGTCCATCCACTATTGATGCAATCTCTGGCCTCCCCTTCACACGCCCCTCTACTGACGTTGGTTCACATACGCTTGTTTCACCGTCTGAGCAATTATCAGTTTTTCCTTCCACTGTGAATCATGATGCCCCACAGGTTAGTAATGAGAATGCTGCCGCTCCTGCTGGCCAAACTGAACTCCGGGTCTATACCAGACGACACACCAGCCGGCCTGCTGCTGCTTCACCTTCACCTATTGATCTGGCACCTTCCACCTCTGATCATCCACCTTCCCCTCCGCCTGCTGCAGTCTCCTCTCCTTCTCATTCTCCTTCTGAGCCTCCGTTGCCTGCCAGAACACACTCTATGCTCACTCGATCCATGGCTAAGGGTTCCGCTGCGTCTTCCTCCTTCCTCGCTTCTGCACGTTCTATTCTTCCTGCTGAGCCTACCTCTTTTCATGAAGCTTCTCAGGATGCAGGTTGGCGTGCTGCCATGGCTGAAGAATTTGATGCATTACTGACCAATGCTACTTGGGATCTTGTTCCTCCTCCCTCTTCTGTTAATCTTATTGGCTGCAAGTGGGTATATAAAGTGAAGCAGAAGGCGGATGGTTCCCTTGAGCGTCTCAAGGCTCGGCTTGTGGCTCAGGGTTACAAACAACAACAAGGTATTGATTTTGATGAGACCTTTTCTCCGGTTGTCAAGTCGACCACTATTCGAACTGTTATTTCAGTGGCTTTCTCCTCTGGGTGGTCTCTTCGACAACTTGATGTAAAGAACGCCTTTCTTCATGGTACTCTCTCTGAAGAAGTTTATATGAAGCAACCGCCTGGTTTTGTGCATCCTTCTCTTCCTCATCACGTTTGCCGTCTCCGAAAAGCGATCTATGGTCTCAAACAGGCACCTCGGGCTTGGTTTCAGCGGTTTACTTCTTTTCTTTTTGAACTTGGTTTTGTTGGCAGTACTGCTGATCCCTCGATGTTTGTTTGTCATTCCTCTTCTGGCACTCTTGTTCTTCTATTATATGTTGATGATATTATTGTCACCGGAAGCTCCTCCTCTCTTTTAGAGGCTCTTATTGTCACCTTACAACGAGAATTTGCTATGAAAGATCTCGGGCCGCTACATTATTTCTTGGGCATTGAGGTTAATCGTTCGTCTTCTGGTCTTCATTTGACTCAGCAGAAATATGCGCATCAACTACTTCAGCGCCATGGCTTTCTTGATAGTAAGCCCGTCTCTAGTCCTCTCTCTCCGACTTCTCGTCTCTCTTCTCATGAGGGGCGCCTTCTTGAGGATCCCTACATTTATCGTCAGATCGTTGGTGCTCTCCAGTATCTCACCTTCACAAGACCAGATATCTCGTATGCCGTCAACTCTGTTGCCCAGTATTTATATGCACCTCGTGAACCCCACATGCAAGCGGTCAAGCGCATTCTGCGTTATATTCGCGGGACGCTGTCTTATGGCATTCCTATCTCCCGCTGTATCAATCCTTCTCTCGTGGCATTCGCAGATGCTGATTGGGCTGGTTGTCCCGATACCCGTCGCTCTACTTCAGGATATTGTATATTTCTAGGGCCCAATCTTATCTCCTGGTCCGCTAAGAAACAGCCCACTATTTCTCGTTCCAGTTCTGAAGCCGAGTATCGTGCTGTGGCTTACGCGCTTGCTGAGACAGTATGGATCCGACGTTTACTTCGTGACCTTGGTGTGTTCTTATGGCGCTCCATCAGCATCTATTGTGATAATCTCAGCACGACTTATCTTGCGGCCAATCCTGTTCTCCATGCTCGAACGAAGCACATTGAGCTTGACCATCAGTTCTTGCGCGAAAAAAAGTCCAGTCTGGTGATTTAGAATTGGTTCACATCTCTTCTGATAAGCAACTTGCTGATATTTTCACAAAGCCTTTGTCACCTTCTCGATTTTCGGCTTTGCGGCTCAATCTTCGCATCCGGCCAGTGGATGCTTAGCTTGCGGGGGGATGTTACGATATATTTAGTATATGTTACGATATATTTAGTATCTTATGGTATATTAGGATACTGTATATTATTATCATATATAGAGTAGGATTATATGGTATGTAATCCTAGTTGTAGTATTACTATAGTAGGCAATGTTACTATAGTAGACCTATCTCTTGTACTATATATTTTCGCCCTTCTTTCAAGATGTCACATATCATTCAGCTAACCATCCTTACGATGATGCATGTCCTCTAAGCACTCCTTAGGCGAAGGATGATGCGATGCACACTACATCAAGCAATTCTATACTTAGAAAGTGTTTCCCACCCGGAAACTTTATTTTGAAACGCTAAGCTTCAATGAATCTAAAGATCATTTGAAACTGTTTCCCACAAGGAAACTCTATTTTGAAAGCCGGCTACCACGAGGGGTAGAAATCCACATACCAACAACTCAGGGTAAATCCGAAACATCCACATAATATTATTAGAAATCCAAAAGCATTCCAAATCAAAACCCATCAACCAAACAGATAAGCAACTGAACCATAACTATAATGTCTACTAAGTAAAGAAGAGTCAGGGGTGATAACCAATCTGACGAAATATTGGTCGGGACCTCTATAGCTCCCTAGCTATTGCGCCTCACAACGTCCCGACTCCCACCACCAAGATCACCTGAAAAAAAATAATGGCGGGGGGGGGGGGGGGGGGGGGGGGGGGGGGTGAGAACATGTAAACATGTCTCCCCTCCCAGTGGGTACCGCAAGCCGACGAAGGCAAGGAGGAGCAACATATGGATAGGTAAACAAATACAGTAGCTAATGATGAAGAACATGTAATAACAGGTATGAACGACTATGCTACTGCAAGTAGTAATCATATGCATCAACTGTAGATACGTAATCACCCAATCACCATGCCCTATAGATCCGCAGATCGCAGGCAAAGTCACAGTACGCTCACCCACCGGCACACAACCTCTGCAAAGCACCTGGCAAGAGGCTCAGGTCGGGAACACGACGACCACTTTTCCGAAAAAGAACACCCCCACGGTGGCCAAACCGCTGGTGTACGTAAAGTGCTAAATGAGCTGTGACGATCGATGCAGAATGCTCAATCCACAGGACGGCAACAAGCCGAGAATAGCAACTGACAATACAATTCCAAAGGATCGCTCGGAACAAGAGGCGATCAACACCGACCAATCAGGTCTCGTCAAAGTATCATCGAACCATCAAGAAACACAAGTACCGACCCCTCAGGTCAACCAGGATGGAACAACTCAACATCCTCTCAAAGATATGCAAGTACCGACCACTCAATATAAACTATAAGATATGCAAAAGAACCGAACAATAGGTCACAAGAATGTCAAGTCATCTATCAGTATAATCCAGAACTATCCGTCAGCCACTAGCTGACAATCCTACCCCTCAGGGTACACCGACCTCATAGGTCATCAAACGACAGGAGTAACTGAAACCGACCAACTACGTCACACGAATGTCACAATGTACAAGGTATAATCAAGACCGCTCTACTTCTAAATCATAGTACGCGAAAGATGAACACGCTAAGTAGAGCTAAAGTCAAAGTCACGTGGTGTAAGGCTCAAACACGAAGCATATGCAGAAAGTAAAAGATAAGGGTGGAGGGTGTAAGATAGGGGGTGCCCTAGGATCTATCTAGAGTATATCAATCACCTAGAGGGGGGTGAATATGTGTATAAACAAAAATCACAAATCTCAATGCGATAAGGTAATGCGGAAAGTAAAATCAGCACACCGAGATTTACGTGGGAAACTCCACCTTGGAGAAAAACCCACGGGACTAACACGTGAAAAACAATCCACTAAGAATAAAGAATTACAAGGTGATTACCGACTCCACGGACTTAACCTCTCCTTTATCTTCTCTGGATCTTGCGCACACCTCGGCTGTCCACGCTTCACGTCTGAATCCACAGATGCCACGCCTCGAATCCACGAGACGCCTCACTTCGAATCCTCGAAGCCTTCACGATCCGAATCCACGAACCGCCTTGAACACGTCGAATCCACGACGCCGATAGGAACAGGAACTCAGGTTTATACTGGTGATTCCTTGCTTAGAATTTCATTAAGAACCAGAAGAAAAAGTTCTAAGCAAGAAGGTGATCAATTCGACATATGAAATAGAAATTAAAACTATCTCGAATTGATCTCGGAGGCTATTTTGTGGAAAAAGGTTTAGAACGAAAATCCTAGCCTCTAGGGTTTCTCTCTCACGAAATCTGAGTTGTTCAATGTCAAAGAGAACCCCCATAGGTTATTTATAGGTGTTGGAATCAAATAGAGTCGGATTAAGACAAAACATACCAAATCTGGCACTGTATACCGGTATACGAAGGTAGATACCGGAATGCAATGACGGAACAGATTCTCACGCAAAGGCATTCCGGTACTAAACACTTCAGTACCGGTATACATTGAATCAGTACCGGTACTAAGTCCACATACAGGTATACAGTTCAAAAACCAGAATTTCTCAATCTGTTTTGAGGAACTTCAAGTTGAATTCCGGAATACACTTGTAAAAATTGATTTTTTCAAAACGGAAAAACTTTAGACTCCGGAATTCAAAACAAAGAGTTTTAACAAAGAAACTAAAGTTCCCAAAAACTCGTCTAATCCAATTTTAAACATAAACATGATTCCAATACCATAATTAACAATGAATCACCATATAAACAATAAATCTTACCTTCACGTCGTGATTCACCCTGTGAGTCGATGATACACTATTCTTGAAGTCTCGAATTATTCAACTTGTTCAAGTAGCACCTTGACTTTCAAGACTCCAACTCAACAGTTCACGAAATGTGCCAATACAAAATCCGTAACAGAGGAAACATCACCGAGTGTGCTCCACTGAACCGACTTCGGATCGAAGTACCCACCTGACAGAAGGAAGAGCCTAACACCCACGGCTCGCAGGAGCGTCGACTGGACCTACGAAAGACCCACCAAGTCAAGATCTATCGGGTCGACACTAACATAATATAATACTCACAATACCCAAAACCGTCGGAAATGTTCGGAACACCCACCGGAACGATTCCGAACACAAACCAAGCCCCAGAGGGGTACCGACATACAACCCAAGTCACCCGCTGTCCGCAAACGCACCAAATAAGGTGGTCAGACAGCGGACACAAGTCCGGGGTGCCACGAACACAAACGCACCCAAAAACGGCTTTCCGGGTTCCCGAAAGATGACGATTTCGGCACCGGAACCCTCCGTCGCTCATCTGCTGCCCCCGAAACTCCGGGACAGCGATGAAGAACAGCCAACGAGGCTTAGCGACGAAGCCTGGTCGCCTACGACCCCAACAAGTGGGTTCCATGACCAAAACGCGCGTTCCGCCGACGAATTTGTCGGAAAACGCATCGGAAATCGAAACAGATTTCCGCGAGGGCGTTACAAGCCTAGACAACCAGTCCAAAGGGCCGCAAGGGTTAAACCCTTGCTGCCCGCAGCGACCCCACGCTGCGACAAAAGCGAAAAAGCCCCTAAACAGTCATATAATCGCAAAACAAGCATTCAAGAAGGCCGTTAGAGCGCACCGTGCATCCGCACGACCAACAGCGAGCACCAGCAGACAAGTCTCGACGCAACGGAGGGCATGCTCACAGCCCGGAGCGACAAAAATAGTCGCGAAGCGCGGCCGATCCAAGAACAAGGCTTCTACATGCAATACAAGAGCTCGACTTCGCCGAACCAGCAAAACGGGACCTTCTCGATGCACACGGAGGTGAGCACGATCACTAGCGAGTCGCTGCGGTCATCGTGCTCCCCTCCTCGAAGATTGGGAGGCAACCGGGGTCACGGTGCTGCGCGCGATGCTCCAAAAACACCAAACCCGGGCTCGGCCGGAGCAAGTCAGCTCCCGCCGGCAGCCGGCGGCCAAGCGGCGCGGGCGGCGGCCCAGATCGGACACGGGGGAGGAGAGGGTGAAGGTGCTCACCTCCGCCGGCGATGGGAGGCGGCGGCGGCGGCGCGGGGAGGAGGCCCGCTACCGGTTCGGCTAGGGCGCGGCTAGGGCACACCCGCACGGAAACCAGCTGCGACGGCGGCGGCGGCCGGGAAGGTAGGGGCGGCGGCGGCGGCGGCGGCGCGTCACCGGAGGCCGGAGGAGGGCGGCCGCGACAGCGAGGGGCGGCGGCGGTGCAAGGGCCTCGGCCGCTGCTGCCCGATCCTGCCCTAGCTGCTACAGCAAAGGCCGCGGCGGCACTCTGGCGGCGCAGGGACGGCGGCGACAGTCACCGGGGGAGGATGCCTGACGTCGGGGCACCACCAGAGAGAGAGCCCAGGGGTGCGGACCCACCTGGGTTGCTCTCGGGCAGGGAAAGGAAGAAGAAGAAGATCAAGAAAAGTGGAGAGAAAGAGAGGGGCTCGGTAGTTGATTCGGCCGGCCAGGGCAGGTCGGTGGCGGCTGCGCACGGGGAACGGCGCACGAGGAGGGCCGGCAGGTGGGGCTCGGCAGCAGCTCGAAGAAGCTAGGGTTAGGGTTTAGCTAATGCAAACCCTAAACTCACATTATATACACATGGTATAAATGCACAAAGGCCCTCGAAACCTCGAAAATTCAAACCCAGGCCTCCACAGCGCGTGTAAAACGCGTCGACACCCCTCCACGAGCGATCCCACGCGAAACGATACATAAAATATAGCCTATTGCGAAAAGACCCAAAAGTGCAATTTCGACCTTTAAACGATGATCACGCGATATCCGGCAATCCGACCGTCGGATTCGCGAACGGATCGCGCCATCGCGATCAGCACTGCCGCAACATCGAAACTGCGATTTTACATCGCCAGAAACGGTCGCTGATTCGCGACAAAAGTCATCCTCTTCCGCCTCCAACACAAACACACACAATTATACATACATATATATATATATATATATATATATACATATATATGTATATATATATATATATATACATATATATATGTATATATATATATATATACATATATATACATATATACATATATATATATATATATATATATATATATATACATATATATGTATATATGTATATATACATATATATATGTATATATATGTATATATATGTATATATACATATATATACATATATATATGTATATATACATATATACATATATATGTATATATATACATATATATATATATATATATATATATATATAGGCGGTCCACAAAAGAAAAGAACCTTACAACTCTCTCTTTCCTGGAGGCTATCTTTTTTCGAGTGTCTTAGTTGAGCGAAACCCTTGGTCGCAGAATCGAAGAGCTTAGTATGAAAGGCTCAGGAAAGGAACGGAGAAGGGGAACCAATAGATCCGGGAAATTGTGTCCTGACCAAGCAAGGCAAATCCGAATACGGATGAAGAAAAGAAAAGAAGCAAGGCCTCTTTGTGATTTACTGTTGGCAGATCGAGATTGAAAGCCAGTAGCAACGAAGCGGTCCGTGTTAGCTATATATATATATATATATATAGAATTAGGCTGGAATACTATCAATAGCACCAAGCTATTGGTGCTATTAGTTTTTTAGCCCTTGGATTGAGAAATGTGCGGTTAGGATGATGTGGGCCCCCTAGGGTTGAGTGGGTGGTTGGTTGAATAGTATAATCTAACGGGTAAAAATAATCAAAGGGTTAAATCTAATGGTGGAAAACTCGATAGCACCAAGCCCTTGGTGCTATCGATAGTATCCCAGCCGGACTCTATATATATATATATATACATGTAGAGAGAGAGAAAATCAATTTCAAACTTAGACTTAAAAAAAAAAAATCAAAATCTTACGTCATCCCCACCTTACAAGAAGTTTCGTCCCTGAAACTTACACACCCTCCGCAAGTAACTGCGAGTACCGCTCTGGCATAGTCGACTCAAGCTCCCAAGTAGCCTCGCGTTCCTCGTGATTCGCCCACTGAACCTTCACATAAGGAATGCTCCGATTCCTCAACTGCTTCACCTCACTTGCCAAAATCCGCAACGTCGCCTCGTCATAGCTGAGATCCTCCCTCAACTGAACCGTCGTCGGGTTGATGATATGCGACGGGTCAGGGATGTACTTCCGAAGCATGGACACATGAAAAACGTTGTGCACTCGAGCAAGACTCGGAGGAAGAGCCAATCGATAAGCCACCGGACCCACGCGCTCAAGAATCTCGAACGGTCCCACAAATCGCGGACTAAGCTTGTTCCGCAATCCGAACCGCTTGATCCCCCTAGACGGCGACACCTTGAGCAGCACATGCTCACCGACCTGAAACACCAGGTCGCCGTCGCTGGTCCGCGAAGCTTTTCTGTCGACTCAGCGCAGTCAGTAGCCGCTGCCTCGCACTGTGAACCTTGGCTTCTGCATCCTCCAACAGGTCAGGCTCGATCACTCGACGTTCACCCACATCATCCCAACAGATCGGAGATCGACATCGACGTCCATACAAAGCTTCATACGGCGCCATTCCAATACTCGCCTGGTAACTGTTGTTGTAGGCGAACTCCACCAAGGAAAGGTACTTGTACCATCCATCACCGTAGTCCAAGACGCACGCTCGGAGCATATCCTCGAGAGTCTGGATGACTCGCTCCGACTGTCCATCACTCTGAGGGTGGAAAGCTGTGCTGAAGTTGAGCTTCGTACCCAAAGCCTGCTGCAAGCTCCTCCAGAATTGGGATACGAAGCGAGTGTCCCGATCCGAGACGATCAACACTGGCACTCCGTGAAGTCCGACGATCTCATCCAAGTAGAGCTGTGCCAGTTGATCTTGAGACCAAATAGTGTGTACCGGCAGAAAGTGGGCCGCTTTCGTCAGTCTATCCACAACAACCCAGATCGCATCGTGGCCTCGCTGAGATCGAGGCAACCCGGTGACGAAATCCATAGTGATCTGCTCCCACTTCCACACAGGTACAGGTAGTGGTTGAAGCTTCCCTGCTGGTCGCTGATGCTCAGCCTTCACCTGCTGACATACAAGACACTGCGCCACATGCTGAGCTACATCCATCTTCATACCAGGCCACCAAAATTCTGCTTCAGGTCACGGTACATCTTAGTCCCTCCAGGATGCACGGTGTATAGCGACCGGTGTACCTCAGACAAGATATCCCGCCTCAAATCCGGATCGCTAGGCACACATCTTCGTCCTCGAAAACGGAGAGAACCATCGGCGAGGATCGTGAAGTCACCATCTTTATCCTGCTCGACTTCTGCTCGCACCTTCTGCAAATGCGGATCCGTCAGCTGTCCACTAGAAATCCTGTTTACCAAGGTGGGCTGCACCACCAAAGTCATCAACTGAGCGGTAGCTCCAGTAGGTAGAATCTCCATCTCCAGTCGACGAAACTCCTCCACCAATCGCTCCTGGTCGGTGATCATGAGAGTCAGCTCCGCCGTAGACTGCTTCGGGCTCAAGGCGTCCGCTACCACGTTTGCCTTACCCGGGTGGTACAGGATCGAGAGGTCGTAGTCCTTCAGCTGGCGTGAAGCGTACACGATAACCTGCTCCTGCTGCATAAGCACGCACTCCAATCCGATCCGAGAAGCATCGCAATAGACCACGAAATCCTCACCAGGTCGCGGCAATGCCAGGATAGGGGCACGGGTCAGCCTGTCCTTCAGCTCCTCGAAGCTCCTCAGACACTCGGGAGTCCACTAATGACCTCCGATGGATACGAATGACCTCCTAATGGCACGCAGCGTGCCGATGGATACGCATGACCTCATAATGGCACGCTTTGGCATGGACTTATTTTAGTTTTTTTTGGTCCCAATATGCTCTTATAATGTTATTTTGAAAGGTTTAGCCAAATAATTATGAATCTTGGCTATGTATAGCGTACTATACTCACCAATTAACATACTGGTAAGCTTTTTTATATGTAAAGTACAAGTATACCTTATAGAGAACAAAAATTAAAATACATTAATAAAATTCATAAGTATAATAATTATATAAATTTACATCTTTATAGAGAGATGAATGCTTAATTTCACATAGATCGTCGCTGTGGATTATAAAAATTTGTTAGATCTATCCATAAAAATTTAGCAATAAATTATATGACAAATAAATTAAATAAATTTAAGTATCAATTGATTTAATTTAGCTTTTAATTTTATCAGTATTTTCAACTTCTAAATCCAAAAATAGATTTCTATGTTAGATGTGCCTTGAAATTTGGTTGCCGAGTTCGATTTTATGCCCTGATTCGCCGAAAGCTTCGCGGTGCGACAAATTTACACAAAAATAATTTGTGAAGAAAAAGTAGATGTCTGTGGTGCATAAGGGGTGCTGGGGGCTCCGGCCCCTGCGGTATGTGTGCAAAAAGAGGAGAAAAAACCCACAACAGAAAAAAAGGCACGATATTGTGCCGCGATAGCTGCTGGGGTATTGCGTTGTCTCGCATGATACCCTAGCGGGTATCGTGGCACGGCGGGGGGGGGGGGGTTGTCCTGCGAGACCCCCCGGTACATGCCGCTCGTGCTGTACGCCACGTGGCGACACTTGAAACCTTTTATACATACATACATATATATATATATATATGTATATATATATAGAGCTTGACTGGGCTACTATCGGTAGTAAACTGCTCGGTTTACTACCGATTTGTTTTCGATGATAGAGCTTCCAAATCGACGATCGGCTCCGTTGAACATGATCTAGACCATTTAAACTATCTAGAAATCAAATTTCATGATTTTTTGGCATCACTAACCGAACGAGCAACAAATCAACTAAATTTTTATTAGAAAAAGTGCTTGGTGCTTTTAAAAGCGCCATAGCAAGACTATATATATATACACACACATACATTTATATATATACATACATACATACATATATATATATAGAGTCCGGCTATTATACTATCGATAGTACCAAGCGCTTGGTGCTATCGAGTTTTTCGCCGTTAGATCTACTCCTCTGACTATTTCCACTCGTTAGATCATACTATTCAACCAACCATCCACTCAACCCTAGAGGACCACTATCATTCTAACCGGGGACCACTATCATCCTAATCGCGCATTCCTTCATCCAAGGGTCGAAAATTTAATAGCACCAAGCGCTTGGTACTATTAATAGTATAGTAGCCTAATTCATATAGAGTCCGGCTACTATACTATCGATAGTACCACGCTCTTGGTACTATCGAGTTTTCTGCCGTTAGATCTACCCCTTGATCATTTCCACCCGTTAGATCATACTATTCAACCAACTACCCACTCAACCCTAGGGGACCACTATCATCCTAACTGCACATTCCTTCATCCAACGGCCGAAAACTTGATAGCACCAAGCGCTTGGTGCTATCGATAGTATAGCAGCATAATTCTAGAATTATAGTAGCTGGACTCATACATATGTAGATATATATAGATACATACATATGTAGATATATATAGATACATACATATGTAGATATATATAGATACATACATATGTAGATATATATAGATACATACATATGTAGATATATATAGGTACATACATACACATATATATACATACATATATACATATATATATATATATATATATATATATATATATATATATACATACATATATATATATATATATATATACATACATATATATATATATACATACGGAGTAGGGCTATATATATATATATATATATATATATATATATATATATATATATATATATATATATATATATAAAGTTGAGCTAGAATACTTCTAAGAGTATCAAGGAGGTGGTGCTTGTGGGTTTATAGCCTTTGGATTGAGATTTGGAGGGTTGGGATGATGGTGGTAGGTGGTGGTAGGTGGTGGTAGGTGGAATAGTGTTTGATCTAAAGGCTATTAGTAATTAAAAAGTAGATCCAATGGCTAAAAATGTGGAAGCACCAAGGGGTTGGTACTTCCAAAAGTATTCTAGCTCAACTCTCTATATATATATATATATATATATATATATATATATATATGGAGTAGGGCTACTATTGTCACGCTCGGGTTCCAGCACTACGCAGGCTCGCCAACAGATTCGCCGCATACACGGGACGCCCCGTGTACACGAAGCGATAGAAGCACCTGTAATAACATACACGAACAACTACGAGCAAGTAACAGAGCGAAAATAGAACTACTAAAATAGAAATATAGTCTCCAGTACATACATGATATCCAAGGTGTACAAAAACCCCAAAAGTACATCATGGCCTCACAACTCTGAACAGTGAAACAAAATAAATACAACTGTATGTACAAGACTATAAACAGAACAACTATCTCTAAAATGGTAATCTAGCTCAACGACCGGGGTAGACAGGGATCTAGTTCACGACTCCCTTACCTCAATCTGTGGCGGCAGCAGGAATAGATGGCTCTGCAAGAAAAGTGATAACAATGGGCGTGAGAACTACTGTAAAACAAGTAGTCCTCAGTGGGTACCGTCACTGACGCCAACAGGCTACCCACTAAGTCTACAAAACTGAAAGGTAGAACAGGTAAGGAAAGGAGCAGAAGTAAAGCTGGAAAGAACTCTACAGCTAGAATGCCACTACATTACTAATGCTCAAGTCACGATCTCACAGTATGTATGCATCAACTAGCTATCGACTGACAACAACTAACTCAATCCAAAGGGAACCGCCACCAGGCCGGTCTAGCCTGTGCCAACCTACTACGGTGCACCACCCTCGGAGGTGGCCGACAATGGCAATTAACATGTTTTAAGTGTAGGTTTTCTCCTAAGTCAAAGCTCAGTTCAGCATTTAATAAACATCTAAAAATAGATAGATCATGCTCTAAATGCAGATCTCATATATGAACATGCAAATCTACAATTTGAGCTAGACAAGGTGATGATCAGAACATAACTAGTGCATGCTGAAATTTCTATAATACTTGGGAGGAATTTCAATGATTTCGCTAGACATCAACCCACCTCAAAACCAGCAATGAAGTAAAGCCAACTTCAAAGAGAAAATCCCAGCAAGGGTGAACTCCCCCATCTCAACAATTGCAACCAACCTGCTGGAATGATCCAAAATGCAACATGCTGAAAATCTGCTATTTCTAAAAAAAATCCGGTTTTTCTGAAAATTGTTAATCATACCTGCTCCGAATAACAATTCCAACCATCAACACCTTTCCTAGCACGAAATCGACTAGAAAAGATCAAGAGAAACTAGTCCCAAGTAAGGATTTAGCTGGAATAGAATTTACAGTAAAAAATCTAATGAAAATGCATTTCGGTTCCAAAAACTCAATTAATCATGGAATTGATCTCAACTAATCTCTAAACAAGCTACAACCAGCTTCAAATCCACAAGAGAGGAAGAAAAAACCATCTAGAATCCATCACAAACACTGCTAGGAAGAATCGGATTAAAAAATCATGAGAAAAACTCAAGAACTTCCAATTTCAGCTTAATTTCAGAAATTTCAGCAATTAACCAACTTCTAACCTGAAATTTAGAAGAGTTAGTCCAATTCTATACTCTCCTCCAACATCTAATCAACGAGCAAACTCTAATCCAGCAGTAGAAAACTCACAATCAGCTCAAAATCTAAGCTACTGCTGCTAGTGCAACTGCTGAATCTCAAAATCCAGCCCGCAAGGAGGAAAATGGAAGAATTGATGAGAAATTTATGGTTTTGAGGAGTGGAAATGGAGCTTCCTGTTGTTGGAGATGGAAAAGGGTTAGTTGGAGACGAAGGGGTTCATTTTATAGAAGAATTGGATAGGTAAATAAGCCCACGGATCAAAATAAGCTAACCTGTCCATTGCTGAAAAACCCGATTTAGGGCGCCCGAAACTAAGAACTGGGCTCTCGAAATAGCCCGAAATGCCTCCAAAACTGAAGTTGGTGCCCAACGCGATGGTCCGGATCCTTATCCTGTGCCCAAAAGCCACCAACCGCCAGCCACGTGTCAAAAACGATCGTTAATCACGAGGGAGGCTGCTAAACCCAATCTGGGCTCACTTCTGGGCGCCCGAAACTGGGCCCGAAATGACTTCAGTGACAAAGACCAAACTGCACTCCGATTCTGGGCACCCTAATCCAACATCTGGGCGCCCAAAACTGCCAGAACTTCAGTTTTAGCTTATTTGAATGCGCCGAATCTGTTTTCGCGCCCATTTCGCGCCAAAAGGACCCTGACTCGTCCCGACACTGTACAGATGTGTCGACCAGTCACTAATACTATAGTCATTCCGACAGCTAACCTTTCGGGACACCACAACTATACTCTTATGAGTACAATTGCCTTCGTACTCATAAGTTGTTTTCGATGATAGAACTTCCGAATGGGCGAGCCATACCGTTGAACATAATTTAGAGCAATTCATTCTAGAAATCGAATTTCATAATGTTTTGACATCATATACCTTGTGATCAAAGACCTCAAAATTGACAATTTTAACGGTCGGTATGGGATGTTTTCTAGTTTAGCGGTGTAAAATAATCAGAATCGGTTATTTTTTTGATAAAAATTCTATTCACTATATAGATCAAGATCAATAACTCTGATCTTGAATTGAAGAATTCGATTATCTATTTTATGAAGGTCGTTCGATATTGGCCGTTCATTTTTATATCCGTTTGATGGATTTTATTATAATATCAAAAAGTTGCAACATTCAGTTTCTAGGTACTTTAAATGTTGTAAATCATGTTTAACAGTATAGATTGTCAATTCGAAAGCTCTAACATCGAAAACAACTTATTAGTACGAAGGTCTATGTACTTGTAATAGTATAGTATATATATAATCCGACTACTATACTATTATAAGTACGATTACCTTCGTACTCACAAATTTTCGATGATAGAGTTTCCGAATCGACAATCCATACCGTTAAATATGATTTACAACATTAAAACATTTTATTAATCAAACTTTATAATTTTTTGACATCATATACCTTACGATCAAAGGGTTTCAAAATTGACTTTTTTACGGGGCATTTTCTAGTTCATGGTGTAGAAGAATCGGAATCAGTTGAATTTTTAATAGAAAATTTTATTTACTATATAGATCACGATTAATAACTCCAATCTTGATTTTGGAAACCCTATCCCTTATTTTTGGGAGATTGTTCGATTTTGACGGTTCATTTTCTACACACTTCATAGACTATTATAAATTTGAAAAATTACGAAATTCGGTGTCTAGATACTCCAAATGCTCTATCATATTTAATGGTATGGATTTTCGATTCAGAACTTCCATTATTGGAAACGAATTATTAGTACGAAGGTCTCCGTACTCATAAGAGTATAGTAGCCATACTCTCTCTCTCTCTATATATATATATGGAGAGAGAGAGAGAGAGAGCACGGTTACTATACTATATGTAGTAACATGGCTCTAGTATTATAGTCTCGTTTTTGACCTTAGGATGTTCAAATCAATGATCCACACTGTTAAAACTGATCTACGGTATTTGAAGTTTACAGAAATAAAATTTTATATTTTTTTGACATCATTTATTTTATAATCAAACCATTTCAAACTTGCAAATTTTAATGGCTATAATGACGAGTTTGTAGGAATCGAAATTTGTTCAAATTTTGATAGAAAATACTTAAAACTATCTAGATCAAGGTCAACTTCCATGATCTTGAATTTAAAAGCTCTATCCTCAATTTTTAAACATTGTTCAATTTTTACTGTTCATTTTGACATGATTTGCTTACTAAATAAACAATGTCGAGAAAATATAAAAACTTGTTTTTAAGAACTTCATAAATTCTAGATTATATTTAACGGTGTGGATCGTTGATTTGAACACTCTAAGGTTGAAAACGAGACAATAGTGCCAGAGCCCTGGTACAATAGATAGTATAGTAGCCTTTCTCTCTCTCTCTCTATATATATATATATGTAGAGTACACAAGGGGGTCTCCGTACTCTCAAGTTGTTTTTGATGATGGGACATTTGATTCGACAATCGGCTCCTTTAGACATAATCTACGCTATTGGAACTATCTAGAAACCAAATTTCATAATCTTTCGTCATCATATGCCAAGTGATCAAAGGGTCTCAAGAATGACTATTTTAATGGCTGATGTGGCACGTTTGTAAGTTTAATGGTATAGAACAATCCAAATTAGGTGAAATTTTAATAGAAAATTCTATTTACCATTGAGAGCAAGGTCATTTCTTCCTATCTGAAATTTAAGTCTTCTATCACTATTTTTTATGAGATTTTTATTTTCAGCCGTTTATTTTTAGACTATTTGTTTACTAGACAAATGAAATCGAAAAATTATGAAATTTGATTTTTAGACAGTTTCAATACAGTAGATCATTTCTAACGGAGCCAATCACCGCATCGGATGTCGCATTATCGAAAACAACTTGAAAGTATGGAGGCCTTCGTGCTTTCGAAAGTATAGTAGCCTAGCTCTATATATGTGTGTGTGTGTGTGTGTGCGCGCGTGTGTGAGCTAATACTATCGGTAGCAAACGGGCTCCGTTGCTGCCGATTTTGTTTTGATGATAGAGCCTCCGAATCGACGATCGACACAGTTGATCATTATTTAAGACCACTTAAGTATCTAGAAATCAAATCTTATATTTTTGTGATGTTATTTTCTTGTGCATCAAGGAGGTACAAAAATGAACGGCTGAAAATAAATATCATTCAAAAAGTGATGATAGAATTTTTGTTATCAAGATCAAGTGTGTAAATCTTGTTTTAAATAGTATAAAGAATTCTCTAACAAAAATTCAACTGATTTGAATTTTTTTTTTACACCTTTAAAAGAGCAAATGACTCGTATCAACCATTAAAATTATAAATTTTGCAACTCTTTGATCATTGGTCAGTGATGTCACAAAAAATGTAAAATTTGATTCCTTAATACTTCAACTGGTTTAAATTATGTTCAATGGTGCCGATTGTCGATTTTGAGGCTCCATCATTGAAAACAAATCTATAGAAACAGAGCCTATTTGCTACCGATAGTATTCTAGCCGAACTCTATATATATATGCTTTAATTAAACAAACACTTTTCTATCTTTCATCTTTCAAACTATGGCTATAGGTTTGTGTTATTTTAGTTCAAGTGAGAACGTGAGATTCTTTTGACATACCACATGAACAGCAATAGACTATTTGCAGTTGTAACACTGAATATTTGTGTGCTCTCCCTTGTGTTGATGTGAATTAATTATCGGAAAATAATGTTAACTCTTTTGGCAGGTTGGGATACAGCATAAACCAGCTGATGTTAAGATGAAAACAGCCAATCTAATTCGAATCAATGTCAACAAGGATCAGGTGAGTGGGATCTTTGCTTGTGATACCACCATCATGTATATCTCTTGTTCAAATCTTTTATGTTGAATGTTCGATTTAATTTTCCATCAATTGCTTCTTAATGAGGTATTACCAAACAATCTTTACATGCTCATAGACATTTCATCATAAAATAACATAAATATTATTTGGAGATGACGAGCCCCAACACTTTGGGGTTTTTTTGGGCTACTAATCCTACGGAACTCTTTTATTGTAAAAATAGGCATCCAAAATTTTTATTTATAAAATGAGGCATAAGCGGTGAATCATACCGCTTTTAGTGATTCACCGCTTTCTAAAAGCGGTAAACCATTCACCGTTTCCACATAATTTACATGTTTTCCACCTCCGAACTCCGGAAAATGTATAGTATTAAACTCTAATAATAATTTTAATAGTTTGAAGAAAGCGGTGAATGATTTACCGCATTTAGAAATCGGTAATTCATTCACCGCATAGGACTAGTTTTGTAAATAATCTTTTTACAGAACTATTTTTATAATTATAACATTCTTTAAGCCTATTGATAAAAAAAATTCACACTTTGGTGCTCCTGCTTTATATAGTGTCAGAAAGATTATCGTAGTAAAAGCTTCTTTGATATTGGGTCAAGCAATGTAAGCAGACTTATGGAACTTTTTTGAGATTATGCAGGTTAAGGCATGTTCATTGCCTCAACTTCCTCTATACAAGGAACTTGTTTCTGATCTAAGACCTTTTCATGCTAGACTTTCCTGTGAGAATTCCATAGCTAAGAGGCATCCTATTTACAGATGCAGCGAAGTCCAGGTACTAGACTATTTTGCTGTATTTATGGTTTATTTATCTTACTATAGGCCATCAGCTAGATAATAAATCTTTTTTTACTTATATGTTTATATGACATGTTTCATTTAGGAAATTATTTCATTATTTATTCTAGTTAATTATCATCAAATTAGAGTTTAGCAATTCATTTGAAAATTGAAATCACTACCTTTGTGCTTATCGATATGTTGGTTCTTACTGTATCTAGTTCTAGTTGAAATGCCTTAAGCCTATGACTAGCACTAAATTTAAACCTTACGTACTTTGGGTGGTTAGTTAATCCTATTGAAAGTTTGGTTCTTTCATTGTTGACTTATCACATGCTTAAGATTTTCCTTTAATGATAACCTTCACATACTTAAGAATTTCCACCAAATTTTTAAAATGAACTTGGCTTGTAGAAATGGCCAAAATGAATTTAAGAAACCCTTCCAAATTTAAATTTGTTCCCTCGGGCACTAAACACTATCTGACATAGGATTTTCTTTCGAACAATGTAATTGTTGCTTTAGGCTTTTCATGCTTTAGTTTCAGCGGTAACTGACTAAAACTGATGAAATGGGAAAAGTTCAGCCAAAAATTGCCTAAACTTATTATTTTTGAATGAAATTGATACAGAATTTGCCAAAACTGTCAATATTTGCTTAAACTATTAAAAAATGATGGAACTCTTGGAATTGGGGGATGCCTATGAAGCACTCATACTTCAATTTACATGCTGTTCGCGTATCCAATATGCATTGGATACAGATTCGAACCGATACACACCCGATATGTGTTCGATACAGGATTAGAGTATCCGAATATTTAAAAAATAAAAAAATACCGGATATGGCTCAGATACGGGGGATATGGGAGGATAGGGGGTGGAATATGAGGGGATATGGCCAAAGTTCTTTTTTGGCCTAAAATGATCGGAACTTAGAAATTTTTGAAAAGTCCACATTCTAGCCCACTGGAAATAAGGAAAAGAGTAGGGGAATTGCTAATCTCTCTTCAATTCGTCATTTTTTTTCATCTTTTTGCTCTTGGATGGTGGAAGGCTTTCTCTCTCACTCTGTTTCTACACCGTGTTAAGCTGTGGTTCAAGCCTTTAAAGTTTAGCTTTAGCTTTTCTTTTATTTTATTGGCCAACCTAGCACTAACCAACAAGGGCCACAGAGAATAAATTTTTTTTTCTTGCTTTTACTAAAGTGTTAGCATATTTTCTTTTATTAATGTTTTATATAATATAACCTAATGCTATTAAAAAATAGACCTATATGATGAACTACTAATTATCTAGTTTGTGCAACTAAATGTCTATTGTTATCATCTGGTCAAGTTGGATCATATTTGGTTGATACTTTTTGAATTATTGTTTCATATGATTGATTATCTTTTTTTGATGAACAAATCTAGAACAATTCTACAAGCTAATGTATATTGTAAATGTCTCTTAATATAATCCAGTTATTTTGATTATCCGCAATATTTCATTACATATAGTCAACATACATTAATATGTATTTAAAATATGTATTGATAATAATATTTTATTCAAGTATCCTCTGCGCATTAATCTTAGAGTTTTTAGGAATTGGCGTATTACTGTCTCTGTACCGTGTTGTATCTATTTTCCCGTTTCCGTATTTGTGCAACATAGGCAGATGCTAGCTGAAATTTGCGTATTGTCTTAGTGAACATCCCTTGACTTAGCTGAAAACATAAATCTTAGAGGTATTGGCTTCACTCTAGTGGCCACATATGCTGCCATCTTATCATAAACGATCAGGTTCATACCTGCTATAGAACCACTGAACTCTCAAATTTTTAACTTTCTGGTTAACTGTATTGCACATTTGGGGTTTTACAGACTATTTACGTAGAATCTTTGCTTTTCTAGCAACTGTAGTGAAATAGAAGTTGTGCTTTTTCATGACTAAGACTGCATAAGATGAGATAAAACTGATCGAAACCTCGTGTTGAAAGTAGGAAAAGAACAGCAGGTCGTAATTGACTTTAATCTATGGCTATGATTCCAGAAGAAACAAAATCGGATTAACATGATCTCGATCTTAATTGGTTTTGTCTGGAATCTGTACAGATTGGTTCAAACAGGTAGAAGTTTGAATCAGCTCGGACTCCATTATAGTTCTAACCAATCTGACTAACTGCTAACAGAGAATTGACCAAGCCATATTTAAAATTCTTATAAACTAAACTGGTCGACTCTGACTTCTCTGTCATTTCAATGACGTTCACCTTTCTATTTTGTTCGAATCACATTTGTATAGAGTACCTTTCTTTTCCACTTCACACTTCATTCTTTTATTTGAAATTATCTAATAGGGGTTGATTGCAGGCGGAGGCTGCTGGGCAATTCTTAAATGTTATGAAATGCTACTTGGAATCACTTTGTGCCGACTTGCGTTCTCATACAATCACCAATGTACAGTCAAATAATGACAGGGTTAGTAATTGAAACTTGTGTTTTTTCTTTTTCTCTTTTTTGTGTTAGTAATTGAAACTTTTATTTTTTCTCTTTTTTTTTTTTTTTTGAAATGTCGATTTAATTCATCTGCTAGTGGGTCAATTTTTTTCCTGCTAATTTACAGCCCTTCGTTTTAATTCATATTTTATTTTTCATGTTATCAGGTGTCTCTCCTTCTAAAGGACAGTTTTGTTGATTCATTCCCAGTTAAAGATCGGGCATTCGTCAAGGTGATTTATTTTTTTCTCATTTTGAAGAGCTCATTAAAGTGTTGTGATTCAGTTATGGAAAGAAATTATTGAAAGAAAATCCTATGTACAATTTTCTAGTGTTACTTTATTCATGCTTTGTTACATTCTGATGTTATGCATTTGTTTCTCCCACGAGTTTTGCTGGACATTGTGAAATTTTCCAATGGCCATACATTATAGTTTTAAAACTAAATGTTGAAAGCCTTCCTAAACACATTAATTATAGCTTTTACCCCCTTGACCTATAAAAACCTATGTATCACATTACTAAGTGCAACAAGTTCAAGTTGTATCTTAACCTAATTTAATTACATATGAAGCAAATTGTACAATATAAAATAAGTTTTTATGTTAGAATAAATGCTTCTGTTATTGATCTTCCCTCTTGCTTCTGCACCATAACATGAAAACAGTCACGCAAATACTATGCTAGTCCAATTTTTGACTCATGTAGTTCTAATGCTAGTTTGCTGCATCCGTAATGCTAGTTTGTTGAATTCTAAATCATTGCTTATCTAAGCTAACCCCTCATGCTTGTACTATTACTTGTATAGATTGTTATAGAGGAAGTGGAATTAAGTTTTCCACTCCTTACTATAATTATCAGCTGCCTATTTTTCTGCCAAGTGTAGGAGAAAACTAAGTTTGTGGTACTCCATTGCAATAGCTTACATGCCAACAACATTACTATATTTTTCCCTTATTGCCATTGACATATTTTTCTATATGCTTGACTGTTCCAGCTCTTTATAGACACACAACTGTTCTCTGTGCTATCTGATTCTCGGCTCTCCAGATATGAGAATGAACAGCCTAATTCATGAACATATACAAATAAAAGAAGATTGAATTATACGAGATCGGAAGGGAAGCTTGGGCTCCATTCTGCAACCGTGAACAGCTGCTCAGTGAAGTAACTGCTAAAACTTTTATGTCGCCGACAAGCTACCGCAGCTATTTATAGTTGAGAAAATTTGCGTGCTTTGTTGTAATATAATACCGTGGTAATTTTGATCGGAAGCAAGCGGTCTAAGGCTGGTGTGCATTGAAAAATGTGCTGCATCCTAAGCTTTTAAAATTGGATGCTTTGGCCATTGAAGGTCATTTTGCGTAATCCTTGTTGTATGTATCCAACATATCGAGAGGGCCCTTGATGGCCATTTTTCCTCTTCCTTTTTTCTTGCAATACTTGTGAATGAGTTGCAGGATCATATTAAATTACAAAAACAATCAATTATACCATGAGCTTATTGAATAAGGACTGTCCTCCATATTAAGTTTAGAAAACACACTTGTCCATTGATTCTTGAGTGTATTACAAAGTTTGCCCTTTTCTTTTTTGGTACCGAACATGCGTTTGAACCTTCAGTTTCCATAATGCATCATTTACGGCATTGTCCATTTCAGTATATTACAACATTTCTTTATTGTATGTTCAGTATATTACAACATTTCTTTGTTGTAAGTTAGACATTTTCCAATGTGGCCACTACTTCATCAGAAGAGTCAGTTAATTCATGGTATAATGGTGATAATAATAGAAAAAGAAAACTAACAAGAAGCTACCATATTAGTTACTAAGGGTGTGTTTGGTTTTACGTAAAATTGTGGAAAAAAAATTTTCGGTGGAAAAAAAAATTTCGGTGGAAAAATATTTTTACGTTATTTAGTGTTTGGTTTGTAGGAAAAAAAAAATAATTTTTTATGACGGTTGTTTGGTTGAAAGAAAAAATAAAATAAAATAAAATAAAATAAAAATTATTTAATATTTATTTTATTATATATATGATTAATATATAACAATTAATATACTATATATATTATTATTATAATTTCTATATATAGATTAAATATATTTAAAATTATAATAAATATATTACATAATATATAAGAGTTATATATTTAGAGATATTAATAAAATAATTACAAATTTATACATAAAATATTATATAATAATATCTCTATATAAAATAAAATAATATATATATATATATATATATATATATATATATATATATAAAATGAGAGGGAGGTCGGCCTCGTGGACTGCGTGAAAACGCGCCATGAGCTGCGATTTTTTGGCTCGGCGTTTTCGTTTTCCGCCATTCTCGCGCGGAAACGAAAGAGAAAAATTTCCTCAAAATATGTAAAATTATCTTTCCCGGAAAATTTTTTTACATCAAAACAAACGAGCCGCAAACCATTTTTCCACTGAAATTTTTTTTTCCACTCACTTTTACATCAAATCAAACACACCCTAAGCTTTGTAATTGGGCAAAGTCGTTTTTTATATGAATCAAAAGTAATTGACTGTAATTCGTGGCCCGTGCGTAGGGCTCACATTGCTTCTAAGGCGTCCTCATTTCATACTTTTAGAAGCCTTTGCTTCAAGGTTTGTATTACTTTAAAAATGTTGTATATTTATATTTAGAATGACAAGTTTGTTACTAATTTATTAAGCTACTTGGCGTGAAAGGTTTTAAAGAATTAGTATATTTTTATTAATAAACAACTAATGGTTTCAAGTATAAAAATGAGAATACTGTTTAACTCATGATAATCTAGTATTCCTACAACCTAATAATTTATAATGATTCAGCTACTTCACTTATACTTTTTACAACAATCCAATTTTAGTTCAATGGTAATGATTTGAATAATTTCAATAGAAAATATAAAGTATTACCGAAATATTACAAATTGTGAACAAACGGGCTCTTAATATAATTATCTTCATTTTATGTAAGAAAAAGCAATTTGACTTGTTATAAGTATCTCTTTGCTATTTAAATGGTAACACAATTTTTTATTTTGAGGAAAGGATAGCACGCTACCCACTTCATTCATTTGAAAAATGAACTTAGCACAAACATTAAGCCTCGGTCCAAAAAGAGAGACAAACAGCAGAAGAAAAAATTAAAGGACCAAAAAAAAAATCGCAAGCCTAGCGTAGCAGCTCGCCAATCACCTCGCCTACAGTAAGATTCCCATTGCTCAACCAAGCTCTTTATTTGCCCTACCACGGTCGTTGGATCCGAGTTACGCTGTCTGAAAAGCAAATTATTCCTCTCCCTCCAGATGAGCCACCAGCTTGCCGCCAAGACACTCAGCCTCCTTGCGGCGTTCTGGGAAAGTCCTTTCGTACTAACCCAGTCCCAGAGGGTTCTAACGTCCATCTCGCACGTGGGCTCATACTCACCATCTAGGGAAGACACAAGTATGAAATGGCAATATACACATCTCGTGAGGAGATGATCAATAGTTTCGGTCGTGTCACCACAAAGCACTCATGCTTGCTCTCCAACCAACCCCCTTTTGCAAGTTTGTCCACAGTGGGAATACTCTTTTTAAGGACAAGCCAAATAAAATTTTTAATTTTCACAGGTAATTTTAGCTTCTGCAGTTTCGTAGCCCCCCCCCATCTTGAAGCATTTTGTACGCAGATTTGACCATGAACCTATTCCGAGTATCCCAACGCCAAGAAACCGTATCTGGCTTGTTGGATAGGGAGAAGCCTGAAAACCTATCTTTGAGTTCTTGGATGCAGCTACCCTCGTTCCGCGTCTCCAGTCGATATCTCCTCAAGATCATCCTCCACCCTCTGCTATTCTGACACTCTTTGACTTTAAACCCTTTTCTCACTACCTTATCGAAAATATGTAAGACTTGTGTCAGCAGTGAAGCCTTGCCGCACCATCTATCAGTCCAAAAATCAATAGTTGCCCCGTCCCCCAAACTATAGTTCACAACGCACTTGAATCCGTCTCACAATTGCAATACACTGCGCCACCACTGAGAGGCTGGCCTGAAGGACCTACCTTCCTTCAGTGGCTCCCTTCTACCATATTACATTGCTTTTATTAGTTTGGTCCAATGCCGATTTGGTTCCGTGAAGAACCTCCACCACCATTTGACAAGAAGGGCATCATTCATCGTGTCTAAGTCCAGCACTCCCATCCTTCCTTCCTTCCTACTCCTACATACTCTTTTCCAAGCTACCATACAGCCGCTTCCTATCTTGTCCATGCTCCTTTTCCAAAAGAAGTCTCTCTGTAATATCTCAATACGACATACCACCCATTTTGGAGCTTTGTATACAGAGAGGAGATGGATAGGGATGTTTGAAAGCACTGCATTAACTAGCATCAGCCTACCCCCTCTTGAAAGTAATTTGGTCTGCCAGCCATTAATTCTGCGCTGAATTTTGTCGACTAGACCTGCGCAGTCTCCTCTCTTTAACCTCTTGCTAGAGAGTGGTATACCTAGGTACCTTGTAGGGAACCTTCCTATTTTACACGCATTAACTTTCACGCTTTCCCTTCTTTACTACCAAAATAGAATAGTTCTGACTTTTTCAAGTTGACTTTCACCCTTGAGGCCCATGCAAACAGGCTCCACTTGAATTTAAGATTTCTCATATACTTCTTTCTCGCCTCACAGAAAAAAATGTATCGTCGGCATATTGTATGATGGATACTACACTCTCCTTTGTGGGCCCAATTCCTTTTAGTAGATTGTATTCTGTTGCCGCTATTATCATCCTTGTAAGGCATTCAACCACCATTAGGAAGAGAAAAGGTAAAAGGGAGGTCACCCTGTCATACTTCTCTCTTAGTTTTGATCTAATTAGTTGCCTTTCCATTGACAAGCACACAACTTTCGCATTTTCGATACACTCCACGATCCACCCGCACCATTTCTCGTTGAATCCCCACCACTTCATTATCCTAATTAGGAAGGCCCAATTGACCTTATCGTACGCCTTCTCAAAATCCACTTTTACCCCTACCCTCTCGCCTCTGTCTTAACACCCCAAGCCACAATCTCACTAGCAATAACAAAAGAGTCCACTAGGAGCCTCCCCTTCAGAAAAGCCGACTGTGAATTTGAAATTATTTTATGCATCATTCCCTCCAATCTATTAGCCAACACTTTGGAAATAACTTCTGGATACCATTCAACAAGCTTATAGGTCTGAAGTCGTTAGCCTGCACCGCACCTACTTTTTTAGGTATAAGACATACATATGAATAATCAATAGATCTTGTGGAAAGTCTCTCTTAGTAAAGCTCGTGAAAAATACATCCTATATCATCCCTTAACGGTTTTCCAAAATGTCTGATAAAAAGCTCATTGGGCCATCAGGTCTCGGTGCCTTGTCCCTTCCGAGCTGGAACACTGCTTTCTTAATCTCCTCCAAAGAGAAAGGAGTTGTTAACTGCCCAGGATTCGTAATATGCCTCTTCTTGAACAGAAAATTAACTCCAATCCCCAAAGGTAGTGGCTTCGTGGTTTTTCGGAGCGAAAATCTCTTTAAATTTGCTTCTAAAGTATTGTCTTTTATCCTCAACATTAAAGATGTTGCGCCTATTATCCTCAATCACTCCGATCTCGTTTGATCGCTTTCTATTGTTATCTATCGCATGGAAGAACTTTGTGTTTCTGTCACCCTCCTATAGTCGTCGTTGCTTGGCCCTAGTTTTCTAAAGCACTTCCTCGTCATTCAGAACCGCCAATAGCTTTTTTTTAAGTGTCTCCCTTTTATTCAGTAAATCTTGTGTCAAGTCTTGTATCTCTTTCATATCATCGATCGCTTGGATTTCCTGTATAATTTTCTTCTTAGTTTTCATAATATTATAGAAATTGGAAGAGCACTATTCCTTTATCCTGTTTCGGCAATGTCTCAGTTTTACCGTAAATGTTGAAATTGCTATTCTCCTGGCGCTCACTTCATGCCACCAAAATGCCACCAACGAGCTAAAGTCCTCTTTATGTAGCCACACCTCTTCGAACCTGAACATTCTATTCTTGACCATTTCTCTGGTTGATAGAAGGATGGTATGGTCAGACGTGACTCTAGGGATTGCCGTCACCGCAGACCAAGGGAACGCTTGGTCCCATTCTGTTGACATCAAAAACCAATCCAATTTCGATAGGGTAGGGCATTTCTGCATGTTTGACCATGTGAATGACTGGTTCTTCATCGACAAATCCATGAGCGCAAGTTCTTGTATAAGATCGTTGAACATACTCATAGCCTTAGAACTCAAATCCTACCTTTTCTTTCTCCCTAATTTCTGGTGAAGTTAAAGTCGCCACAGACCACCTATTTTCCCTTATATATGTCCTTGAGGAGTCCCAACTCCATGCAAAACTCCTCTTTACCTTCCCGATGGAGGGGGCCAGTAAACATCAGTAATGTAGAAACTATCACCATTATTCTTGGAGGCTAGACGAAGAGTAATGGAAAACTTTCTCATGATCAGTTCACTACAAGAGAAAAAAAATGTGAACTCCAACAAGTAACTATCCTACCTGAAGCACCGTTAGCTTCCAAAAAGTGGCATTTATCATAGAAGGACCCACAAACACTATGCAAAAAAGACCCGGAGACAGACTCCACCTTGGTTTCTTGAAGATAGACTACAACACTCCTAAATCCAGAGATCACAAACCTAACAGCATTTCGTTTTGAGAGATCATTAAGCCCTCGGATATTCCTACAATAAATACCTAACATCACACCAAAAGGAAACACCACCCTAAACACCAAAGAAATACCAGACAGCCAGTGCTTAGTCCCTAGTGCGGACAAACTCCTTGAAGTCCTTCGCCTCTACATCCTCTAGCTGAACGCCAAACCTGCTACTTTTCGCCATAATCTTTTTCTTGCTATAAGTACGATGTGCCTCCGTGCTGCACTCCCTCCTTCTTCTCTCAATGTAGCCTTTCGAGTCAGCGCTTTTTTAAGTATCGACACAGATGCCGCTACTGCAAGGCGCGCGCTGGCCCTATTGGTAGCAGTTGATTCCTCACTGACTATCGATTCCCCCATGTTCTGAAAACTCACACAAACATCGCCACTACCCACAACACCGACCTCCTCTTGCAATTTCATCCCGTCTGCATCCCCTGGCTTCGAGTCTAGGAGGAAATGCGAATTCGTTGCCCCCTTATCCATCTCTAGGAGCTGGCCCACTCTGTCTGCAAGTTCCAGTCTTTTAACTAGGACAGAATGCCACCCTAGGAGTCCCTTGGCAAAATCCAACTCGACCTTCAGAAAAAAACAAGGAAGTCCCTCGATAGGCAAGAGCATCACCAAGATCACTCTCTCAGGCCCCATAACATTATCCTCTATATGAGCCCGGTCCAACATTATTTGGCTCGCCAAAATAACCCTGTTCTTAAGCTCCACAGTTCTCTTGCGGGCCTAGCCAGCCTAGTGGCAAATTTTACTAGGTTGGCCCACTATTACTTTCTATCCAGTAAAGGGCTTTCACCAGATTCTCCTGGCCTCCTTGGGCGTAGTACTAACATCCAAGCTCACACCCACATGAGTCTGCCAATAGTTCGCTCGAGGAGGTACTACTTTAAAATTGAGTAGTTTCTTTCTAATAAATGCACCTCCATTAAATGCACATTCACCTCCTTTGCTTGACCTCTCGAATCTTGTGTCACCACTTTCACCCAAAGAGAGATTGTTGAGCACCTTGTTCCCAAGCTTATACCCTAGGTCTCTTCCGTTCATGGAAATCCCTGAGTGTCTCGAGTGCACTGACGACGCAGCTCCATGATGATCTTAGAGAGATGGCTCCCCCACAACGCACCGCCCTTATGTCGCATAGGGACGTGCACCATGATCACCGATGCCTCGGGGCCGAGTTGTTGGTGACTGTTGACATCCCGATCTGTTCCTCTTACTTGGTGCCGTCTGCCATCGCCGGCGACTCCATCGGCGAACTACGTCTCCTTTCTCGGATTATAGACATCTTAGTATTACTATCCACTTGTCTTGCTTCGCTCTCTCCCATCTCCAAATCACCGTCGTTATCCCCTTCCAGTGGCTGAACCCTACCCCCTTGTCATTGGTTATGGTCTTTGTCGTTGTTATGACCACTACGTGGTGGTGGTGGTGGTGTGTCCCGGTCGTTACCACCTTCCCTTTTCCAGCTCTCCAGGTGAATAGGTACATTGAGGGATTCATCTCCCACAATAATCTCGATATTCTGAGGGATGTCTCTGATGTCGTCTGCAACAACTTGGCATCGGAAGGCTCTCAGATCGGTCATGAGTTTGGTAACACAATTTGAATTTTGCAAGATAAGGGGGATCTATTTTCTACACAGCAAAAATGGCCATGAAAGAAAATATCAACAATCTTATTTTTGAAGGATAGAGATTAATGTATGAGATGTAATTGGTGTTCTAAATAACGTATCATATCTTCTCTGTAAGGTAAACTATATAAAAATAAGGGTTAATTTCCCTGTACGCCTTCTAAAATATCGTAAATGCCCATCGAATTTTTGAAATCTCATGAATAGCCCTCTAAGTATAATGTTTCTTTTATAAATATTGTTACCGTTAGCTTTTGCTAACATCTGTCAACTTAACATATTTTTCCTTCAAAACATGAAATTACAATTTTACCATTAACTTTTGTTCGCTATTTGTTTAAAAACCAAACTAACTTTGTCCACTATTATTTTTCAGTATTTATACTAAAACTATTCAATTATACGCCATTTTAAAGTAAATCCTCGAAGTTTTTATTAACCTTTTCTTTTTTTAACACAAACTTCACTTAGCTTTTAATTTTTTAGGATAAGACATATGGACTATCTCCATTTGCGATTTTATCCTTTAACTTTTTGCATTAATATTTTAGTAAATATGATTAAATAATATTTTACCATAAATATTTAATTTTTTTGATAGTCAGGAACTGTAGTGCAATAATATTTTACCTTTTTTTTTTTTTCTTTCTGAGTTATTTTAGTTAGTTATGTCAAAAATTATTTGACCAAAATTACTCTATTAATTATTACATTAATTTTTTAAATTTTACATGCTGCAAAGTTACTAAAATTAATAAATTTGATCGAATCATTTGTGGAGTGGATAAAATCTCCAATTTAATTGAAAACAATCATTCAATTTCAAGGAAACAAAATTTAAAAAGACTTCAATTAAAAATGTTAAATTCAGGGGGCTATTTCATAACAGGTTGTAGTTGAGGGGGTCTCCATATATTTAAAAAACATTTGTGAGGGTATTGATGAGAATGAAATGGAGGGTAAAGTTGGTATTTTGAAGTATGACCGAATGTTAGTTATGAGGGCATTTTGAAATTTCTCCATGCTTTTAGAGGGAAAATATGAAATTTATTCAAAATTTTAAGAGTTATGCATGAAATTAGATCTATTTGGAAGGGTATTGAAGAAATTTTTCCTAAAAAAGTAACGACTTCTAATTAAATAGTTTCACCTTGCACGAATGACTTCTAATTAAATAGTTTAACCTTGCACGAATGAAGGATAAGAATAGAATTTTTATTGGCATCATTTCAACCTAAAACAAATATATTGCTTTTGAATCGACCTTTATTATCTCAAATTAGCCAATAGAATTGACCAATTGGGGAAATCTGATGAAGGTTGGCACCAGCTGGTTTAGTCCGTTTTTTAAAAATTTTCAAAAAAACTACTGTTCAGTTTATTCGGTTTCTAATAGTAAAAATTTGAATTAAAATATGCTAAACTAGTTAAAAAAATATATAATATGTTAACTTTTTGTAGTGTAGTAGACCTTAACAAATAGACAAGTTGCAGTGTGAGTTGGTAGTCAGCATTTCTGGAGAGTGTTGGACAGAGCTGAAGCTATTTTGGCGTGAAATGCACGCGAAAACGGATATGGAAAGTTGAAATCAGCTAAAACTGGAGTTTCAAGCAGTTCCGGACGCCCGGAAGTAGTTTAGGGCACCTTGGCGAGGTGAGGAATTAAAGTTTCAGATCCTAGTTGCAGATGCTAGAGATCCAGAAGTGGGTAGTTGAGTTGCAGGCGCCTGATAGTACTGTAGCAGCCCGGAGAGTAGGTGGTGATGTGACTGTAGTGGATGACTCAGTAGCAAATTCGAGCGCATGGTCTGGGCACCCGAATGTTTCCTGACGCAGCTATGATGGATTCGGACGCTGGCCTGGGCACTCGAAATCTTTCTTGACGCAACTACAATAGGTTCGGGTGGCCCGTTGCAAACTATGCGCGCCCGAAAGTTGTTTGTCGCAAGGTTTCCGATGCCTCAAAGATGGTTCCGGGCATCCAAAACGCAGCTTTTGCGTTGAGAGAGGTTTACTCAGAGGACTTTTCTAAAATTTTTCTTTGCCTATATATAGTTGAGGGGTGTTGTATGTTCACTCTTTTTTCACTTTCTCCACCCGTGAGACCTTAAGCCATCCTTCTTCTTCTTCTTTTTCTTCTTCCCTTCTTCCTTCCTGCTTGAGCAGTGGGCTCCATTAGAGGCTAGGTGAGCCCTGAGGTGGAGTCTCCTCTGCGGAGGAGATGAGGAAGACCCTGAAATTGTACGTAGCTGAGGTGAGGCTTGTGGAGTGAGGAGGAGCTTGGGGAGACCTTGCTTAGCTGGGGAGGAGGAGGATCTTGTGGTACATCCTCTCCATCTGATTAGAGGGGAGTAATAATTTTAGTTGGAGATTGGATTTTTGGATTTTTGCTTGGACGTTGATTCTAGCAGAGGTTTTCTTGTGATTTTTAGGAGCTGGTTTTGGAGTTTTTCTCGCTGTTTTTCTTGGAGCAGTGAGGAGGAGATTTTCGAGTGTGATTTTTTTTTTTTTATGGCAATGAGGAGGAAATTTTCGAGCATGATCTTTTTCTACCTCCTTGGACTAGCGTATCCAAGTGGGTTCCATGTCGCCGAAGTCAGTGGACTCCCTACTTTCTCTCTTGCATGGTCGGTACACATGTTAGTGTAGCGGTTGGGATAATATGATTAGTTGGACATTTATATAAGGGGCAATTTCCTATATACCTCTACAAAGTTTCCCCCTTTCATATACCCCTCATACAATCTGTTTTCTAATATACCCTTGAAAAAAATTAATTTTTTTTCAATGCATACTCAAAATAGAGGTATATAAGAAAGAAAGAAGAACTTTTCAAGGGTATATTAAAAATTAAGGGGTAAAAAAGAAATATCACAAGTTTACAAGGGTAAATAAGCAATTATCTCTTTTATATAATTATGTGAGAAGGTTTTATTGGATAGAGTGCTGTTAGTAAAGTTAGCATGATGAATTATGTATGTGCATAGATACTTCCTATATTCCACTGCATGAGACCCTATTGTTGTATCATGTAGAACGCAGCGGAAGTATGGTTCGGTTCGTTCGTACCTTTTGCGGAAGCGTTCGCGCTAGGACGCGATGAGCCCGGATCGAAGAGGTTGATTCATGTGTCTTTGGATCGTCCTCGAAAGTCTTCTATCGCACTAAACCCGCGGTGGATCGAACTACAAACGAGCACGATCTCTAATCCACCGTTCAAGACCCTCTAGATCAATAGGTTAATGGAGGATGTAATTTCTCTCTCTAGTTTTCTCTTGTATATTTTTTTATATGAGAGATAGCCCGTATATTTATAAGGGATTCCATAATCCTAATAGGGAAAGTAAAGATAAGGCCAAATCGGTTTATATTACATTATCCTAATCTGACTAGGATTTATCTCTAATTAGCTTTCCAATTTAAAAGCGAGACTAATCCTAATCTAATTAGACAATATAATAACCATCGGATTGAGCCCGATCATGGGCGTACCCGATTCGGTTTAACCGAATGCCAACATCTCCCACTCGCACGTGACGGGATCGATGCCATCGTAACCACTTCCTCAACATTACACCACTATTGATTCTATTCACACAGGGAAATGAACAGTGTGACCGCCGAGTCAACCTGCATTTTGGGAGCTCTATACTAGAAACCGCATACGGCCAGCATAGAGACATCAACCCTCAAAAGAGAATATTAGACTCGTGATGCCCTAGACCATTGAATTACATTAGGTTCAACATCTCTAATGCCTCAAAAAAGAGCATGCTAACCTCTATTGTGCACATTACGACACTATACTCATGATTGTCTCGCTATACTGAAGCGACACAACCTGTCGATAATGAGTCAAAGTATCTCAATGTAATCCAACTAGTCTTTCTTGAGCCCTCATGCCACTAAGTTGAGAACTGATTGCTTTCCCAACAATGCCCCGTAAAGCCGCATCACTCATAGTCGTAGGAAACATGCCAAAGTAGCAACATCAATTCTTTCACCTAATGACATAGTCAAAAGTCACTAAGAGCATCCAACATATGTGGGACATCGCCTCAAAATGATGTCCATAAGAACTCACACGATGAGGAAGCAGGGATCCATTCACTCATCTTCTTCATTTGGTCGCCTAGCACATGTAGTATGAAATACATGCTATGACAGAGAATCTCGATGAGTGTATGTCTTTCTCAATGTCATACGGATCTTAGCTCAGTCACTCCCGGAGTGTCTAGCCTGAGTTCTCCATTTGCTCGCTATCTCAAGCGCCAAATGGTGAGCTCACATCCGGCTCTTAAATATACAGGCCATACGAATCGTGGGACTATTCGAATGCGGTCATGCCAATGACCTCATCTTGATGTGAACCAAGGCGGCTTTCTTTAATGCCTCAATTTTCGCTCGCTCTCTACAGCCGAAAAGATGATTGCCCGTGTGAGAGGGCCAATCAGCCTGTGACATACCATTAATCCGTTCTTCAACAATATAAGATATATATGTATGTGTGCTAATCTTAATAAAGATCTTTGCCAAAAGAATAACTTATATTTAAATAACCAAAAAGGAAGGGGCAAAAATAATCGACTGTCTACACAATCAAATCCTACGGAGTCCAAGAGCTTTAACATGAGTCAAAAAGGATTCTCTAACAATCGGCTTAGTCAGAGGATCAGCAACCATGCGACTCGTAGAAATATGTTCCAGGATTATTTCCTTCTGCGCCACTGCCTCACGAACAAAGTGATATTTTAAGTCGATATGCTAGGTCTTACCATGATATTTCGGGTCCTTCGAGTATGCAATCGCTGCCATACTATCACAATAGATCGTCACAGGAACAGAAGCACAAGTGACAATCCCAAGATTTTGAAGGAACCTCTTCAACCAGATAGCCTCCTGAGCCGCTGCTGAGCATGCCACGAACTCCGCCTCCATGGTGGATAGAGCTACGCAGGTCTGCTTCTTGCTGCTCCAAGATATCGCGCCATTATCAAGCAAGAATGCATATCCTAAGGTCGACTTACGCTCATCAAGGTCACCAGCCCAATCCGCATCGCTGTAACCGACGAGACGCAAATTCGTACCTTGATAGCATAGCACGTAATCCAAAGTTCCTCTAAGGTAGCGAAGTATCCTCTTAACGACCTTCCAGTGGTCCAATCCCGGATTGGACTGAAAGCGGCTGACCAAACCCACAGCATAGCATATATCAGGCCGAGTACACATCATTGCATACATCAGGCTTCCGACTGCACTAGCATATGGAATTCGATTCATCTTGTTTTTCTCTTCAGAAGTATTTGGACACTGTTTAAGGTTAAGACTCTCACCTTTAGCAGTAGGAGTGTCAATGGGTTTGCAATTGTGCATCTGAAATCGTTCTAAAACTTTTCTTAAGTAAGCCTCTTGAGACAAACCTAAAAGTTTCTTTGAACGATCTCGTAGGACCTTGACTCCGAGCACATAATTCGCTTCACCCATGTCCTTCATCTTAAAAATAGAGGACAGCCACGTCTGAGTGGCGACAATCATCTCCTTATTATTCCCAGCCAATAAAATGTCATCCACATATAAAGAAAGGATTAGAAAATTTTCTTTGGACCGTTTAGCATACACACAATGATCTTCTTCAATCATCGTGAACCCATCTTCAGTGATGGCTCGATGAAATCGAATGTACCACTGTCTGGATGACTGCTTCAATCCATAGATGGATCGTCGGAGCTTGCAAACTTTATGCTCCTCACCCTCTACTGTGAAGCCAGCAGGCTGATCCATATAGAGCTCCTCATCCAGTTCTCCATTAAGAAATGCAGTTTTAACGTCCATTTGGTAGAGTTCCAAATCCATATACGCGACAATGGCTAAGATTAGGCGGATCGAAGCAAACCTTACAACAGGAGAGAAGGTTTCCTCGTAATCAACGCCTTCTCGTTGGGTAAAACCCTTTGCTACCAGGCGAGCCTTATATCTATCGATTGAACCGTCTGCCTTGCGCTTAACCTTGAGAACCCATTTATTCCCAATAGTTTTGCGCCCCGGCGGTAAGTTAACCAAGTCCCAGACATGATTTGACTTCATCGATTCTATTTCCTCTACCATTGCATCCAACCATTCCTTATTAGTAGGTGATGACAGAGCCTCTTGGAAGGACCTAGGCTCATCATCATCATGAGCAGCAACCATGAAAGCTTCCTCCTCAATCTCAAAACGACGACGGGGAACACCCACACGTGTGCTCCTACGAAGTTGAGGCTCCCGTTCTAAAAGTAAGTCGCTCCCACTATCCCCAGGAGGTGTTGGAGTTGCATCCTCTTCCTCAACTGAGCGAATAGAAGCGCCAATACCAGAGTCATCCATCTCATGAAACTCAATTTCATTTCGGACCTCACTTCTATAAGAAAAATCCTCCTCGAGAAATTCAACATCTCGTGACTCAATTTCAGTCAAACTTCCATCTGGCTGCTTTCCGATGAACACGTATCCCTTAGAGTGTTCAGGGTACCTTATAAAGATACACTTCTTCCCTCTAGGATCCAACTTTCCATATTTGTGAGAAGTATCGTGTACATAAGCTGCCGAACCCCAAGGACGCAAGTGTTCCAAATTAGGTTTCCTGCCTGTCCACAATTCATAAGGGGTGGAAGGTACTGTCTTGGAGGGTACACGATTAAGAATGTAGGCAGCAGTTAACAATGCGTCACCCCAAAAAGAGACAGGCAAATTTGCTTGCGCCATCATTGACCTAACCATGTCGAGCAAGGTGCGATTTTTTCTCTCCGCTACACTATTTTGCTGCGGAGTTCTAGGAATTGTCAGCTGTCTGATTATTCCCTTTTCATCACACAATTTCTTGAATTGTTCAGATAGATACTCGCGGCCTCGATCAGTTTTTAAGGTTTTAATTTTCATATCTAACTGATTCTCAACCTCATTAACGTAACGTCTAAAGCAATCCAATGCTTCAGACCTATGGGAGATCAGATAAACATGACCGAAGCGCGTATGGTCATCTATAAATGTGATGAAATAAAAAGCACCATGTCTCAGCCTCACACTCATTGGGCCACAAATGTCGGAGTGGATCAAGAATTTCTTCTTTTTGAGTCTCAGCTGGTTTGCATGCAAGCAGTGAGACCTCTTCGGGAGAGAAGGATGCAAAGGAAATTCTGCCCTAGAAGCTTTATTAAATGGTTTTCGGGTCGCCTTTCCCGCCAGACAATGTTCACAAGTGGGCAGATCGACTTTAGTGAGCGAGCTCAACAGCCCATCTCTAACTAATCTAGTCATTCTATCCTGCCCAATATGACCAAGACGAGCATGCCATTTAACAGAAACATTGTGATCATTCTCAATAGAAGATAGCAGGAAAAACGAATCATTATTATTATTATAATCAATGTCCAAAACCATAAAAACATCTGAAATAAAACCTCTACCATAATAAACAGTTCCAAGATGAATCTTAACTACATCATTCTCAAAACTAAAAGAAAAGCCTAACTGAAGCATAGCAAGAATAGAAAATAAGTTCTGCCGGATTCCTGGAGCATAAAGTACATCATGAAGGTACAAAGTGCGACCACCTCGCATGATCAACTTGTACGTGCCAACGCCTAATACATCGACACTTGAATTGTTCCCCATGTATACTCTTCTGCTCCCAACAGGCACGCGGCGGTACTCGACGAATCCCATCCGATCCCTCGCTATGTGGTCTGTTGCTCCTGAGTCTACAATCCACACATGGAGAGATTTAGCAACAAACATACTAGAAGAAACAAAAGAGCGAGAATCAGGATAAATGGGTACCTTCTTCGGCTCAGTGCAATCACGAGCGAAGTGTCCCAGCTGGTTGCAATTGAAACAAGACATCCTTGACTTGTCCTTCTTGCCACCTCGTTTGCTTCTCTTTCTTTTGGTGTTCTTCGCGTTCTTAGGCACAGATCCACTGTGGCTTTGACTCAGCAGCATTGGCAGTTGGAGTTTTAACAGCCTCAAGGCGCTCCTCCTCCAACTCCAGATGTCGTGCCACGTCCTCAAAGATTTTGACACTCTCATTATGTGTCAAATTTACTCGCATATGTTCCCACGAATTGGGAAGTGAGCGAATCATTGCTTGGATCTGCTGCTCATCAGTCAAGGTGCCGCCAGCCGACTTTAACTTGCGAATCATATTTGACATTATCCTAACGTGCTGTTTCATAGTCTGATCGGCACGCTTCTTATAACTGTCAAACCGCATAGTCAGGCTGTGCAACCTTGTGGCCGAAGTCGCACCAAATTTAGTTTTGAGAGCCTCCCACATGTCATACGCAGTCGGGTACAGCTCATACTCGCACAAGAGATCATTCTGCATACTGCTCAGCAACGTGATGCGAGCAATGCGATCCTTTTTAAGCCAATTATTATAGGCTTCCATATCTCGGCGAGCCTGAGCACTATTACCCTCTGCGGGTTGGTCCATTTTATTACTCAAGTTCTCTAGGATCTCTTGCTCGGCGAGAACATATTGAATTTTACGGTGCCAAATATCATAATTGTCACCACCAATTTCTCGCCTTTGATCAAATCCGCAACAACTTGTTTGGAGGCCATTTAATCTCACTAAGTTCATACAGTGCGCAAAAAAAGATATTTAAAAATTAGCTGTAGCACTTTGAATTTTGGTGCGTTGTTTCGAACTTTACTAAATTTGATGAAGTTCGGAAAGAGCCGGTAATGGCTGGTGTGGAATTGGGTTCCGAAGGTTTCGGAACATTATGGGTATGAGTGGAAACCCGGAAATCAAAAAATTGTGAAAAAGGGACCAAGTGGAGCAAAACTGCTCACGGGGTCCGGACCCTGGAAGCTGGGGTCCGGACAATGAAGTCCGCGGGCAGCCACGGTCCGGACCCGGATGCCACGGTCCGGACCCGAGCTGGTCTCCGAGTTGGGGTGCGTACGGGTTCCGGACCCGGACACCAAGGTCCGGACCCGGCCTGCGCACTGACCAGTTATCAGTGCGGGGTCCGAACCCTACTCGCAAGGTCCGGACCCGGCTGAGGCAGAATGCCCAGTGAGGGGTATTTTGGTAATTTCGTGGGGGATGGGCTATGTATAGAGGGCTAGAGTCCCTCTCCTCATTACTCCACCATTTTTCCTCTCATTCCCTCCCCCTCTCCCTCACTTTCTCTCTCTAGAGATCTCTCCAAAGCTTGGAGAAGTGGAGGATTTGACCTTGGGAAAAGCTTCTAAGGTGGATTTGGAGCTTCTTGGTGCAAGAAGAAGCTTGGGAGCTAGGGCTTTGAGGTGAGTTCTTGTGATTTAGGGTTTAAACTTAGGATTTAATCCTTTGAAATGAGGTTTTTGGAAACCCTAAGCAATCTAAACCACAAATGATGGAAGATTGGCCATGAAATCTAGGGTTTGGCTTGCATGCATGCAAACCCTAGGTAGATTTGGGGCTTTTACCATGGGAGGTTCTAAAAATATTTGGATCTTCGGGAATTGCAATTGAGGCATAGGAAATCATGTTGGAACACTTGATTTCACATATTGAGTTGAATTTAGGGTTCGTAACGAGTAACGAACCGTTTTCTTGTAGAAGCTTGGGTTGAAGCAAGAACTCAAAGCTTGGACACTTAGGAGCTTGAAGAATACAAGAATTTGGAAGCTCTTGAGGTGGGTTTATGTTTACCGAAGTGATTAGGTCACTTCCATGTCTAGGGTAAATATCCATTTAAAGATAAAATGGTATGTGTTGTGAACCCTAGAATTTGCATGTTGGCAAAGGTAAAAATCATGATAGGATGAACAATGAGATCCTATTGCATGATGTATATTTCAAGTATAATTCAAATATTAATACTTGTTGCATGGTTGCATGTATGGTTAAACCTAGTGTTATTGAACATAGGTTGGACATGAGATTAAACCTAGTGTTATTGAACATAGGTTGGACATGAGATTAAACCTAGTGTTATTGAACATAGGTTGGACATGAGGATTAAACCTAGTGTTATTGAACATAGGTTGGAACATGTGAGATTGAAACCTAGTGTCATTGAACATAGGTTGGACATGTGATTGGAACCTAGAGTCATGGAACCTAGGTTGAGAATGAGAAAGTAAGCCTAGTGTTATTGAACATAGGCGAGACTTAGTGACTTGAACCTAAGGTCATGAGACTTAGGTTGGCAAGTGAAAAAAATGTGAACAACGGGATGTGCGACGATTTTGCTATCCCGGGTAGGCGACGATTTCGCTACCATGCCATGAGTTGGCGGTGTTGAGCGGGATGTGCGACGATTTTGCTATCCCGGGTAGGCGACAATTTCGCTACCATGCCATGAGTTGGCGGTGTTGAGCGGGATGTGCGACGATTTTGCTATCCCGGGTAGGCGACGATTTCGCTACCATGCCACGAGTTGGCGGTATCGACACGGGATGTGCGACGAGTTTGCTATCCCGGGTAGGCGACGATTTCGCTACCACGCCTTGAGTTGGCGGTGTCGAGAGGGGATGTGCGACGAGGTTGCTATCCCGGATATGCGACGAGTTCGCTATCCATGCCATGTAATGGCGGTGTTGAGACGGGGTAGGCGACGATTTTGCTATCCCGAGTATGCGACGAGTTCGCTACTCGAACTAGGAGGTGACGAGTTCACTCCTTGGATGTTGGAACAATTATGGTGAGACGGCGATTCCGAAACCATAAGTAAATGACAAGTAAATGAACTTAGTCAATGTGAGACATAGGATGAACCTAAGAGAGAATGATAAATTATATTTCATTTGGTTGCATCCTTTATGTTTATTTACAAGCATGTAAATAATTGTTGCATAGTTATATGTGATCTAACTTATGCACATGGTGTTTCTTTGGACCTGGTGGGTCGAGCTTCTCTCTTGGGTGGCCTTACCCACTGGGAACTATGTATATAGTTCTCACCCCACGTTTTTCAGGTCCTTCCGCGAGTGAGGCGGCGGAGCGAGGCAAGGGTTTGGCTCTTTAGATAGCGGCCCTTCTATTTTGGTGATACCTAGAGTTGTACCCCTAGTTTTGGACTATGATAGTATAGGGAATTTTTATTTCATGTATGAAAATTGTATATTCCATCGTTTTGGAACATAGTGTATGGAATAAAAGTGAAAAAGAAGAAAAATTTGGACATGTATATTGTGCCATGTGATGTAATAGAAGTAGAACTTCTTTATGTTGATGCTTTCCTTGTGCAACTCTTGTGCTCCGTTCCTAGTTGGAACATTGTGGATAAGCTTGTGTTGTGACGCCTTGGGCGGGTAGAAAAGACTCTATTCGTTCGGAGGGTCTGGGGCATGCGCCCGTGCGGTTATCCTTTCCACCTAGTCGGTGTTAAAGGGCCGGCGGGGCGTGACATTAGCACACGATACATATATTTAATTTTGTCGCATCTCTAATTAAACAAACTAAAAATTAGATCATAGGTGCGTAAAGAAAAATTTCGCTAGGCTCATAATCACATTACACATCCTACGTCCAATTTTTAATTATTTAATTAAGTTGCACAAAATATTTGGGAGTAAAAAAATATACAATTTACTCTACCAAAATAAAAAAACTCCCACTTGAATAGCATGCATAAAAAAAATATATATCATACCAAAAATTATATCTATACATCATAAAAAGCATAATAAAATTCATCATGATAAGTGCATGCAACTTATATCACAATAGCATATTAAAAAAAATCATGTCTTTATCTATATATATATATATATATATATATATATATATATATATATATATATATATATATATATATATATATATATATATATATATATATATATAAATATTCTGTTATATTATTTTATAAAAAAAAATGTGCAAAAAAAAAAAAAAAGGTGGCAGGGGCCTGCGCGGCCCGGGGCCCCGTGCCGGCTATCCCCGCGTTGGCTGCGGGCCTGCGTAGGTGCAGGCCAGCAGGTCAGCCTGCTGGCCTGCGTGGGCTGCGGCCGGTGCGGCCCGCCCTGCGCGGGCTACGGGCCAGCGTGCGGCAGTGGGCCTGCGCGGCCTGCGGCCCCGCACGGGCTAAGCGCCTGCGCAGGCGCAGGCGTCCTTTTTTTTTTTTTTTTAATAGATGAATAAACTTGAAAATTTGATAACTTTTGATCCACAAGTCCAAATTATGCATGTAATATGTCAATAGAAAGTTTGTGAAGAGCTCTATCAAATCATACAAGTTTTACAATGGGATATGTATCATACATCAAACAAGCCACCCGCAAAGTTTCGATTTAGGGTTTCGTTTTTCTCATAAAAAATAAAACCAAAATAAATCAAACTTTGTAGATCGAATCTACAGTAGAAGTGCTACAAGTTGTATGAAAATCATGCAAAGATATCTACCCTAGAAAAATCCGCCATTAACACCCACAAGCATGTAAGAAAAAATTCAAACGATGGTAGATTTAATTCTACGCATGCAATCGCATTAAAGAATTAATCTAGGGCACAAAATCAACCTAATAAGGCTTTGATACCAATGTAGAACGCAGCGAAAGTATGGTTCGGTTCGTTCGTACCTTTTGCGGAAGCGTTCGCGCTAGGACGCGATGAGCCCGGATCGAAGAGGTTGATTCACGTGTCTTTGGATCGTCCTCGAAAGTCTTCTATCGCACTAAACCCGCGGTGGATCGAACTACAAACGAGCACGATCTCTAATCCACCGTTCAAGACCCTCTAGATCAATAGGTCAATGGAGGATGTAATTTCTCTCTCTAGTTTTCTCTTGTATATTTTTTTATATGAGAGATAGCCCGTATATTTATAAGGGATTCCAAAATCCTAATAGAAAAAGTAAAGATAAGGCCAAATCGGTTTATATTATATTATCCTAATCTGACTAGAATTTATCTCTAATTAGCTTTCCAATTTAAAAACGAGATTAATCCTAATCTAATTAGACAACATAATAACCATCGGATCGAGCCCGATCATGGATGTACCCGATTCGGTTTAACCGAATGCCAACATATCCCAATTATTGTATAGTATATTGTGAGACATGTAAAGATACCAAGGGCCAGTCGGATATGATAGACAGTGAATTTATCATAAATGTGGCAGGGGCACCGGGACAGTACTATTGTGATCATCGTATTTGACAATAGCCTGCTAACCACATTGAGCTTTACAGTGTGATATGCTATATACTCGATCGGGGTCGCGTCCTGCGAGTGTCACTCTGGAGGTTGGCTAAGATCTATATTGAGACAGAGACAGTAGCTTGCATGGTAGCGGACCACTATAGGTGGGTGCTGGACACGAAGCGACGCAGGCTTGATCAAACTTATGAGTTGGTCGGTGTGATTGGGTTATTGTATTGTATTATCTAGTTATTCAGCCATTCAGATTTGACGCATGCTATACCTATTTTACAGCTTTCAGTAGTAGTATAAAGGCATGATAGTGGTAGTTTATTGTCACTCAGTTATTCATTTATTCTCACAATTTATAGACTATTATTTTCTTTAGTAGACCTAGTGGTGTAGGTCGTTACTGTTGCTGACTTTACCCACTGGAGACTACTGCTTAGTAGTTCTCAGGCCATCCATTTTGTTGTTTTTCTATTTCAGAGTCCTCAACGCTTTTTTTCTGATCGAGGTAAAGGGATTGCAATATAGATAGGGTCTCCTACTCGTGGGTGCGTCTGATAGAGGAGGACCACTAGCTAGCTGGTTTTGGAGTATAGCAGACTGTAGATTTGGACTGACGAGACCAGAGTTTTGTATATTATACTTTTATTTTGGAGTTGTATAGACGAGTGGATATATATGTACAGTGATTGCTATACTTGTTTAGTTATTTATTTATATATTCTGATATTTAGTCTCCTGTTATAGGTTGTGATTGTACGTGTTGTTGTGGATGCTATATAGGTGCGAGTGCATCCTCTGTCTATGGTGAGTTTTTGTGCGCGCACCTGGGGAATTCCGCTGTGGTTCGGAGCATGGCATTTTTTTGTAAAAATTTTAGTCGAAGGTAGAAGTGATAAAAATATACAATTATTTAATTATATTTAACATTAATATAATATTAAATTATGAAAAAATAGTTAATTTGATTAATTTTATGAGTTTCTAACTTTTAAATCAAATTGATGAGTCCGATTATGGTTTTTCGGAAGCACCATTCATGTGGTGCTTTCAATTTTTTTAACCTTAGATCAACCATTTGATCATTTTTAGTTCTTGAATTAATATTATTTTTCTAGAAGATCACTAAATTCTAAGGGAGACCACTATCATACCAACCCTACAATCCTTAATCCAAGGGCCAAGAAGTCGGAAGCACCAATTCCTTTTTTGCACCAACCCTACAATCCTTAATATTATGTTCCTCTTTTTAGTTCAAGTAGTGCAACAATTTACACACGCTGTTCGCTGTAGAACATTATAATAAGTAATCAGTGGCCTGAATTGAAACTAGCTAGAGAAAAATAAATAATTTTTTAAAAGTTTGATCCTTCTTACTAAAACGAAAACCATGGGTACCTCTTGTGCATTAGATTCGTAAGCACCAACAGACAATGCTTTTGTTCAAAATCTTAATCTCAATTTGGGTTTTGCTGGAATCTCTTTCTTCTTCAAAATTTTAATCTCTATTATGTTTCTGTTCAAAATTTTAATCTCAATTTGGATTTTGCTGGAACCTCATTCTGGTTAGCCTAAAATGTTATACTATTAGTAGGCGGTAAATTTTATTATACTCACACATTTAATAATTTATTTAATTTTTCAAATTTTCCAATATTAAAAAATATTGATAGGACTGATAAATAAATACTAGTCTTCTTTGAACAGATAGAATGTAAAATTACACTCTACTTACATGTATTATAGGGAAGAGCTTCATCCTATTTATTCAAAAACTATATTTCTATACTTGCCTTATTAATATTTTTTAAAAAAATATTCAAACTCTTAGCGAGATGTGTGCTTTTTAGGTGTGAAGTATTATTTCTCTATCTTCTTTTATTTGTCAAATGTTATTGTCAAAATAGTGGTTGGTGAAGAGAAAAGCCAAATATAGTACCGCCGAATAGACCCCTTAATTACGAGGGTCCACTCACTTCGGTATATAGATCGCTGAAAGAGGAGAGACCCACTATACTATACTTTATACTATAGTGGGCATCTTATTATATAGTTTTCTCCATGGCTCATATTGTGCTCTTCCCCTTCCTCGCCCAAGGTCATCTGAACCCCTTCCTCTCCCTCGCCGACCTCCTCCTCCGCCGCCGCCCCTCGCTCACCGTCACCCTCGTCTCCACCCCTCGCAACATCGCCGCCCTCCGCTCCTCGCTCGCCCCCGACTCCCCTCTCCGCCTCCACTCCCTCCCCTTCTCCCCCTCCTCCCACGGCCTCCCCCCGCAAGCCGAGTCCCTCGCCGCCATCCCCGTCCGCCAGTTCATCACCTTCTTCCGAGCCTCCGAATCCCTCCGCCCCGCCTTCGACGACTTCATCGCCGGCACTCGCGACTCATCTCCCCTCTGCGTCGTCTCCGACTACTTCTTCGGGTGGAGCGCCGACGTCGCGCGCAAGCACGGCGCCTTCCACTCCGTCTTCCTCACCAACAGCGCCTTCGGCACCGCCGCCTACTTCTCTCTGTGGACCCACCTTCCCCACGCGCTCACTTCCGCCGACGAGTTCCCGCTCCCCGACCTTCCGGACGTCGTCGTCCACCGCTCGCAGCTCTCCAAGTACGTCCTCGCCGCCGACGGCACCGACCCTCTATCGCGCTTCTTTCGAGCGCAGATATCGTTCTGTCGCACCACCGACGCCGTGCTGGTGAACACCGTCGAGGAGATCGAAGCCGCCGCCGCCGCCGCCGCCGGACTCCGCATGCTCCGAAGAACCCTCAATGACGCACCCGTCTTTCCCGTCGGGCCGCTGCTTTCTTCTTCTGCGCCCGAGTTTCCATCGTCGTCAGCTTCGTCAGAGATCGTCGAGTGGTTGGACGCGCACCCGCGGGGGTCGGTGATATACGTGTCGTTCGGGTCGCAGAACACGATACAGGCGGCGCAGATGATGGAGCTGGCGATGGGCTTAGAGGCGAGCGGGCGGCCGTTCATTTGGGTGGTCCGGCCGCCGGTGGGCTTCGACGTGACGGCGGAGTTCGACGCCGAGTGGCTGCCGGAAGGATTCGAGGAAGCGACGAGGAAGGAGAAGAGGGGGCTGGTGATACGCGGGTGGGCGCCGCAGGTGACGATCCTCCGGCACGGATCGACGGGCGCGTTTCTGAGCCACTGCGGGTGGAATTCGATGCTGGAGAGCATGATCCACGGAGTGCCGATCATCGGGTGGCCGCTGACGGGGGACCAGTTCTTCAACGCGACGATGGCGGCGGAGCTGGGGGTGTGCGTGGAGGCGGCGAGGGGGAACATGGAGAGCTCGCGGGTGGAGCGGGGGAGGGTGGCGGAGGTGGTGGGGGCGGTGATGGGGGAGGCGTCGGGGAAGGAGATGAGGCGGAGGGCGGCGGAGATCAGGGCCGTGATGGAGGCGGCGTGGAGGGAGGGGATTGGGCCGCCAGGGTCGTCGGCGAAGGGGATGGAGGAATTCTTTGAAGTGGCGGGTGTGAGGTAATCAATCAATTGGGCTCCGGTTGGTGGAGTTCCAATCCTAACTCGCCCCTTTTCTTGATGGGTTGGTAAGTGAAAGATTGTGAACATGTTTGCATTGAAAAACCGGAATTATTTTTATAATTCCGAATTGGTGGAATTTCAATCCTAACCGGTTCTATTATGTTTGGATATACAAATATATGAACTTTTTTACAAAATAACGCTCTAAAATTTAGTAATTTGTAAAATAATCCTGCCTAAATTATATTTAGAGTGGTGGAGATTTTCGTTCAACGCCTTTCTAATTTTTCACAATAGCGGTGAATCATTTACCGTCTTTCGCTTATTTACTGTTTCTTTCTATATCCCATATATAAGGCCTTTTTGCATAAAAAATCCACTAGTTTTGGGCTTTTGCAAAATTGGTCCGCATTTTTCGTTTTTGCAGATTCGATCCGGATTTTCAGCAAACTGACCAAAATACCCTTGTTACTTTTTCTCTTTCTCTCTCCTCTTTTTTTTCTCTCTCCTCTTTTTTTTTCTTTTTTTTTTTTTATCGCTCTTTTTTTTTTCTCTTCGAAGAAGGCGGCCGAGGCGGAGGCGGAAATGGCCCGCCTCGCCTCTGCCCCTCACGACCTCGCCCTCGCCCTCGCCCTCGCCCGCGCACCCCCGCCCTCCTCGCCTCAGACCCCGCTGAGGCCGCGCCTCACCGCGACTCTTTTTTTTTTCCCTCTCCGACCCTCCTCCACCTGCCGCCACCGCCGGCGACGAAGAAGAAGTGCTTCTTGGGGCCGAGAAGCACGCCGGCGAGGGAGGGAAAAAATATAGTTACACTCCGGCGAGGGCGGTGGATCATGAAAAAAAAATTGTAAAGAAAAAAAATAAAAATAAAAAATATTATTTTCCTACTGAAAGGAACAAAAAAAATAGAGAAAAATGAAGAAGATGATGAAATTACACTGTTAAAAAAAATTACACTGTTTAAAAAAATATTTGCACTGTTTTAATGAATGTTGCACTATTTAAGAGAGAAATTACACTTTTTTTAGATGAAATTTACACTCTTTAGGCCAAATTGCACTATTTAGAATAATGTTGCAGCATTTGTTTCTCTTCCTCTTCTTCTTTCTTCTTCCTCTACTCTCTATCTTCATCCCCTTTCTCTCTCTCTTTCCTCACACTCCAAAATAATTTTGAACCGCTGCGGTCGAAGCCGGAGGAGGAGGAGCGGTCGTAGTCGCGGGGGTCGAAGAGGTAAACGGAGAGGAGGAAGCGGGAGGCGTCGGCGGCGGCGCGCGGGGTGGTGGTGGTGGCGGGCGGGCGGGCGGGCGGGGTGGTGCGAGCGCAGGCGGCGGCGCGGCGAGCGCGGGGGCGCGGGCGCGGGCGCGATCCCCCTGCGCCCCCTCTCCCCCCGGGACGCGCCCCCTAGGGGCGCGTGCGCGTGCGCAGGGGGCGCAGGGGGCGCCCCCTGGGGGCGTGCGCAGGGGGGAGCGCCCCCTGCGCCCCCTGGGGGCGCGTGCGCACCATGCACCCCCTACGCCCACCAGGTGGGGCGGGCGGGGGCCCAGGCCCGGGCCCGGGCGGGCGGGCGCAGCCCGCGCCTGCGCCTCCAGGGGCCGCAGGGGACGCGTCCCCTGCGGCCCCCGCGCCCCGCCGCCGACGTGCTCCCCTTCTCCCCGTTTATCTCTTCGCCCCGCCGCGCCCTCGCCGCCGACGTGCTACTCCCCCGCTCGCCTCTCGCTCGCCTTCGAGATTCTTGACCGCGGGAAGATGGACGAAAAATAAAAATACAACGAATGTGTAAAATAGTGCAATAAATATTAAAATAGTACAACAAATGTGTAAAATAGTGCAACGAAGGTCAAAATAGTGCAACGAGTGTAATTTCTGTAATTTCTTTGCACTATTTGAGAAAAGAGTTGCACTCTTTAGGCCAACGTTGCACTCTTAGAAAACTTTACACCATTTTTTTTTCTCTTCTTCTACCTCGTTGCACTATTTCTTCTCGTTACACTATTTCTTTGCACTCTTTCTTCCCAACCAAACTCGATCCGGTCACCTCCCTCTCCATTCAATTTCATATAATCTTAACAGTCTGAAAATTCTAATAATCTATCCATATAATTCCATATAATCTTAACAATCTGAAAATCCTAATAATCTATTCGTACAATTCTAACAATCAAATAAAAATTCTAATAATCCACATATAATCCTAACATTCCTGCCTCGAGCCCTCTCCTTGGCTCATCACCAGCCACTCGCCGGCACCGTCTAATCACCTTGGTAGGCGATACACTTCCATGACACGAGCATGCCTGGGTACCCAATGCCTACCCATACGTTTGGTCCATACTATATTTATACCTGAATAGTAGCAAATGACCACATGATAAATACATGCCATGCTCCAATGTCAAATCATACTGTACATGTGATTCTTTCAATTAAATCATACCCGTCACGACGTCGTCGGTAGCAGTAGGCTTCTCAACCTGGGTCGCGCACCTATGGCCACTTGGCGCCCGTCACGAACCCACCGGTTGCCTTAACATCGGCACACGCTCTCCAGACCTTGTCTCAGGTAGCATACCCGCGAGCTGCCTCGGAGAAGAAAATGTCATTGCGGTCAGTAGTGCCCGGCTATCACCCAAAGGACAGTTATATTTCATGTGACCTGGTTGCCCACATCGAGTGCATTTTCCCTCTCGCAGCACACACCGCCGCGCCTGGTGAGAACCACCACAAATAACACACCCCATGGAAGATTGAATAGAAGACATCTTCGGGGTTTGGGATTGCGATTGCAAATGTCTCGGGGGTCGCCTAGAGCTTGATTGACCACCCGAACTTCCCATCAATCACCTCATCCCCTATCTCTTGGCCATAAGATTCGCGCTCCTCCCGCGCGAATGCATTGTCTTGCTCCGCCCACAAGGCCCGGTCCAATACCTCGGCAAAAGTTTGCAACTTGAGCGAGTGGACCACCATAAAATTTCTGGCCGAAATCCCCACTCGAAGCAATCGGCCTTGTCCTTGTCATCCCGAACCACGTAAGGGATACAATTTACAATGTGAGAGAATTCTCTCTCATATTTCCTCACAGTGCGGTCTCTTTGTCGCAGCTTCCTAAACCTTTCCGGCCTAGACCCTATCAGAGGTCGCCTGTGCGATACCATGACCTAGATCAAATCATCGACCTTCAAGGTCAATACAAGGCAACATTCAAAAATCAAACTCAATTAGGCGAAAGTTATGCAAGGGCGCCTATTCTCGTCACTCGGTTTCATATTGTCGCGCACCAATATGAACACACTCGGCTGAGAATAAACCACACCTTGAATCTACCTCTAACATCCGATTAGAGGCATACAAATAGATGACCCAATCGATTCATTTTTCGCCACATGTCACAAGTTCTCGTCTCTCACGAGCCTAGGTCTTTATGGTTTACCATCCTAGGGTCTCCTAGGTCCATCTAGACCGTTTCTACGCTCTGATACCACCTTAGTCTGTCACGCCCCGCCGTCCCTTCCCCAAATAGGTGGAAGAAGCCCCGCACGAGCGCATGCGCTAGACCCGCCGAACGGACAGAGTTTTTCTTATCCGCCCAAGGCGTCACAATCGGTACAATTCAAAACATTCCAAATAGGAATAGAATTCATACACAGATTGTATAAGGAAAGTATCATAAACATAAATAACTACGCTATTACAAGCATTCCTCACATTGTAATTACATATTACATTTTTTTTCCAAATATAATCATACTGTTATTACAATTTTTCTCTTTTCTATACCCTTAAGCTATGCTGATCCAGAATACATCTATCTCTGGTCACAATGGCAGGATGCTAACTATCAAGCTACGTCCTTCCCACGCGCCGCCGCGCACTCACGTGTGGACCTGAAAAATATGGGGGTGAGAACTATAAACATAGTTCCTAGTGGGTAAGGCCACCCAAAGAAGAAGCTCGACCCACCAGGTCCAAAGAAAACAACACAAGCATAGGTTAGTTCATAATAAACCATGCATAACTACAATCACATGTTTAAATTTAAAACATGAACGAATGCAACCTATATAAATGACATTTTTTTTCATTTTCTCCTTGGTTCATTCCACAAGTTCATTTATGTCATTCTTTTTGGCATTGGTGTCGAAATCGCCACTCCACCAACCCATTTGTCGAATACTTGGCATTGGCGTCAGAATCGCTGCTCCACCAACCCATTTTCTCGAATACTTGGCATTGGTGTCAGAATCGCTGCTCCACCAACCCATTTTCTCGAATACTTGGCATTGGTGTCAGAATCGCTGCTCTACCAACCCATTTTCTCAAGGACCTACATAAGGTACGGTCCCAGCTTGCGCCGTGTTTCATGGTGGTGTCCAGCATCCATCACCCCACCCAGTCGTGCTATGCATCCATGACCTGGGGTCGTGCATCGCATCCATCACCAAATCCCTCAAGGACCTACATCAAGTACGGCTCTAGCTTGCGCCGCACCTTATGGGTGGTGTCCAGCATCCATCACCCCACCCAGTCGTGCTATGCATCCATGACCTGGGGTCGTGCATCGCATCCATCACCCAATCGGCTCTCAAAATAGCAAAGCGAGCACTCTCGCTTGGTTACACCTCCGGAGGACCAATGCCCTGGGGGAGCGACCCCCACGAGCAACTGCTAATTGAGCTCATTTGGCCCTTGCAAGTTTTAGTCACATGCACAATGCATCAAAGTCTAGATGCTCATCAATGACCCACCGGTCATATACATACTAGCAGAATCGCTGCTTTAACCAATTACTTACATACCAGCAACATGCAAGTTTTTTTTTATGGGTTCATAGGGTTTATGTAGTACACCGAACTTTTACAAATTATGGAGTTTCGGTGGAAAGATAACATGCGGCGCCATATGTGAGGCTCCGGCCAAGTTAGGAACTTGTGCGAAGTGTTTTCGGCGCAAATGAGGCGCGAAAACGGACTTCGGAAAGCTAGAACTGCTGAATTTGAGAAATCTGCAGTGGGATTCCGGTATGTGGAAGTTCATACCGGAATTGGAGTGCGTATACCGGTATGCGATGTGAGATACCGGTATACAGTGGCAGAATCCGAAAATCCAGCTCTCGGGTTTTGCGGAATTCCTCGTGGTATACCGGTACGCCAACCCGTATACCGGTACGCCAACCCGTATACCGGAATACAGTGTGCAGAATGCTGTTTTCGAAGGGTAAATTGGTAATTTCATTGAGGAGGGCTTACATATAGGGGAACCCTTCCCCTTTCTCCTCTGAAAACGCACACACACAGGGAGAGTGAGAAACTCTTCTCCCTCTCTTCTCTTCTTCATCTTCCTCTCCTCCAAGTGGGAATCTTGGTGGAGATCAACTTGGGAAGCTTGGAGGAGTGAAAGATCGAGCTCGTGCATGCATGGTGGCTTGGTGAGCTCGCGGATCCGAGGTAAGTTCTTGGATTTCGTAGCTAGGGTTTCGGATTGAGGCTAAGAAGTGAGGTTTTGGAGACCCTTGGCTAATCTAGACTACAAATTGTAGAGATTAGCAAGAGATTTTGGGTTTTGCCATGAGTTTTGGAAAACCCTAGGTTGAAAGAGGGATTTTCTTGTGGAGGGTTTTAAAAATGTTTTAACCCTTTAGAACCCTAGTTTGGGGTTAGTAGAACATGTGGGACAACTCCATTTCGAATGATTTGGAGAGATGAGATCGTTATGAGTTCGACTCGGATTAACGAATCCTTCATGTGTGTTAGGGCTAGGAGCTTGAAGACCAAGCTTGAGGCCAAGAGGAAAAGAGCCCGATTGCAAGTGTATACAAGCAATCGGAAGAGTGTGAGGTGGGTTTGTGTTTACCGAAGTGATTAGGTCACTTCCATGTCGAAAGAGTAAAGTATAATTATTTTACTTGATGCATGTAATGGTAGGTTATTTGGCAAATGGTATATATGTATGAATGAGTAGATCATATGATGTTAATACCATTAACTACCATGGATTGGAATTGTAGGCATGTGGAACACATTGTTACAAATGGACATGTGTATGCCTAGATGTGAACATAGCGGGGAGCTAGTTTCTCTACATGATAGAGAATTTGACATGGTCCAATAAGGGCTGGAGGTCATGTGAATGGAAATCCTAGATATGGACAACTAGGATAAGAAAGAACCATAATGTGTATGTTGGCATAGATATATATGTATATCAAAATGATTTGAGCCATGAGCTCACCGTGCATGTAAAAGAATCTAAGTATTTCATAATAATATATATACTTGAGAGATGATGCATGCATGTTAAACCTAGTGTTATTGAACATAGGTTGGAATGTATGCGAACCTAGAGTTATTGAACCTAGGTTGAGATAATATAGTGATAGGAAGATCACTTAAACAGGATATCGAACCTAGTGTTATTAAACATAGGTTAGAATGTGATGGTACATAACCTAGTGTTATTAAACATAGGTTGAATGTGTAATGAACCTAGTGTCATTGAACATAGGTTGAACGTGTAATGAACCTAGTGTTATTGAACCTAGGTTGAGATAATATAGTGATAGGAAGATCACTTAAACAGCATATCGAACCTAGTGTCATTGAACATAGGTTGGAAAATATGGTGGTAGGTTGACCACTTGGACACAGGTATATGAACCCAGAAGAGGTTTACTACATAGGGTAATGATGAACCCTTGAGATGTGAAAGTGGATTCCGGAATCCCTAGACTGATACTTGCAGGTATGTGTGGTTCTCCTCGCCTGGCAAGTGATTGTGGCTGCGGGTATGTGTGGTTCTCCTCGCTCGGCAGCAGATTACACTTGCGGGTATGTGTGGTCCTCCTCGCCCGGCAAGTGACTCATAACTGCGAGTATGTGTGGTTCTCCTCGCTCGGCAGTGATTTGAGTAGCGGAGGTGTTTGTGGTATATCCCTCACCTGCCGAGTGGATTGTAGGCTGAGGTGTATGTGGCATGTTCATCTCCTCAGGCCTGGATATAGGCGGTAATCCGCTGATATTTGACTCAAGAGTGAGTCGGTGAAGGTTTGACTAAATAAGTAAACCTTAGTTGGGCTGCGGTCCAAGGATATTTGACTCAAGAGTGAGTCGGTGAAGGTTTGACTAAATAAGTAAACCTTAGCTGGGCTGCGGTCCAAGGATATTTGACTCAAGAGTGAGTCGGTGAAGGTTTGACTAAATAAGTAAACCTTAGTTGGGCGGTGGCCCAAGTATGTTGACTCTAGAGTGAGTCGGTTTAGGTTTATCTAATGTATGTAAACCTTAGGAGGGTGGTAACCCGTTAATATTGGACTCGAGGGCAAGTCGAGTATGGCTTAACTAAGGTAAATGAACCTTAGGAGCAGATTGATTATGAAATGGGTAGTGGAATAGCAGATAAAAATATATTGCATGGATTTCATTATCGCATTTGTTGAAGCATAGCATGTTTACTTTCGTATATTGTAAAGTTATATGCTTATTGGTTATGTATATGTACTAACCCATGCTCGTATGCTTCCTTTGGACCTGGTGGGTCGAGCTCCTCTCTTGGGTGGCCTTACCCACTGGGAACTATTTTATATAGTTCTCATCCCACTGTTTTTCAGGTCCTCACGTGAGCAGCGCGGCGACGCGAGGGAAGGGCGTAACTCAATAGTTAGCGTCCTACCACTGTGACCAGAATAGAAGTACCCTCTACTGCGTAGTTTAGGGGTATTCGAATGAAAGGAAATGTAATAATAATATGATTGTATTTGGAAAGAATGAACAAAGACAGAAAAATGTAATATGTGGAAGTATTGCGAATACTTGTAATAGCATAGTAGTTATGATGCTTTCCTTATGCAATCTTTGTATGAATTCTGTTCCTGTTTGGAACCTCTTGAATTATACTGGTTGTGACGCCTTGGACGTACAGGGGAAACTCTGTCCGTTCGGCGGATCTGGGTCATGCGCCCGTGCGTTTTGTCCTTCCACCTACTTGGTGCTAAGGCACGGCGGGGCGTGACAGTTTAACAAGTCCACTTGTTCACTTTCCCTATCTATGTTTCACAATATCATCATTGTCAACCTATGTTCAACAACACTATGTTCATATCATCATTTCCAACCTATGTTCAATGACACTAGGTTTCATATCATCATTTCCAACCTATGTTCAATGACACTAGGTTTCATATCATCATTTTCAACCTATGTTCAATGACACTAGATTTCATATCATCATTTCCAACCTATGTTCACAACACTAGGTTCATGTCATCATTGTCAACCTATGTTCAATGACATTAGGTTCACTTCTCCTTATCTAACCTATGTTCAATGATACTTGGTTTACTAAGTTCACAACTCTTGTTCTCTATTTATCGCTAGAGAAGCATATTTATACACACTTGGTGCAAGTCATCTCATACCGAGCACATTCTAATTAAATATGATATCATATTATCGACAATTCATGAATGTACTCGTTCTACTACTTTTTTTATCACTTAGGCATACAAGTTGTTTACACATGCAATGCTCTCCCATGTTGTTTAGACATAATTCATATCTTTCTACTCACATGCAAGGTGAGCCCATGACTCAATTTACAAAACAATGCATTTTTAGCAACATGCACAATTCACTTCTAGGGTTTCACACAATTACATCATTTACTTGCAATGGTTATTTACCCTAGACATGAAAGTGACCTAATCACTTCGGTGCAACACAAATCCACCTCACAAAGCTCCCTAATTGCTTGTAGACACTTGCAATTAGGCTCTTATCCTTGGCTTCAAGCTTGGTCTTCAAGCTCCTTGCCCTATCATACATGGAGGATTCGTTACTCCGAGTCGAACTCAAAATAATTTCATTTCTTGGAATCACTCGAAATCGAGTTGTCCTATATGTTTTACTAACCTCCAACTAGGGTTCTAAAGGGTTAAAATATTTTTAAAACCCTCCACAAGAGAATCCCTCTTTCAACCCAGGGTTTTCAAAAATAATGGCAAAACCTAAAAATCATATGCTAATCCCTACAATTTATAATTTAGATTAGCTAAGGAGTCTCCAAAATCTCATTTCTTAGTCCAAATTCGAAACCCTAACTACCAAATCCAAGGACTCACCTCAGATCCACGAGCTCACCAAGCCACCATGAGTGCACGAGCTCGGTTTACCACTCCTTCGAGCTCCCCAAGCTCGATCTCCACCAAGATCTCCAAATTTGGAGGAGAAGAAGAAGAAGAAGAAGAAGAAGAAGAAGAAGAAGAAGTGAGAGAGAGGAGCTTCTTTCTCTCCCTCTCTCCCTGTGTGCGTGTGTGGATTTCAGAGGAGAAAGAGGAGAAGGCTCCCCTTAAATAGCCCCCCCCACTAAAATTACCAAAATAACTGTAGTACACTGAATTTCAGTGCATCGTACTGAACTTCTACAAATTGTAGAGTTCTAGTGAGAAAATGGCATAAGAGGCTATATGTGAGGCTTTGGCCAAGTTCGGGACTGTGCGAAGTGTTTTCGGCGTAATTGAGGCGCGAAAATGGACTTCGAGAAGTTAAAAACTGCGAACTTGGGAAGTTTGCACTGGATTCCGGTATGTGAACTCTAATACCGGAATTGGAGCTTGGTATACCGGTATGTGAAATGGTATATCGGAATGCTGTGTTAAAACCGAGAAACCCAGCTCTCGGGTTTGCGAAATTTTCCGGGGTATACCGGTATGAGAAATGGTATACCGGTATACAATGTGCGAAACAGTGAGACCAGCTCTCGGGATTCTGCAGGATTCCTGAGGTATACCGGTATGCATATGCGCATACCGGTATACAATGTCCAGATTTTGGCTGGTTGTTGTGTTGTTTGTGGAGAGGGGCAAAATAGTCTTTTCACTTGATTAAAGGGGTGTATGAATGGCTGAGGCCTCTCCCTTCTCATTTGTCATCTTCTCCACTACTCCCCTCTACTCCTCCCACTTTCTCTCTCTAGATATCTCTCCAAAAACTTGGAGAAAAGGTGGATTGATCTTGGAAAAAGCTTCCAAAGGAGAAAAGAAGCTTCTTGGTGCAAGAAGGAGTTTGGGGATTTCGTGATTAAGGTTAGTACCTCACGTTTTGGGTTCAAACCTTGGATTTTATCCTTTGAAATGAGGTTTTTGGGAACCCTTGGCAACCTAAACCACAAATGGTGGGTGTTTGGCCATGAAATCTTGGGTTTGGCTTGCATGCATGCAAATCCTAGGTAGATTGAGGGCTTTTGCAATGTGAGGTTCTAAAAATATTTGGACCTTCGATAATTGCAATTGAGGCATAGGAAATCATGTTGGAACACTTGATTTCACATATTGAGTTGAATTTAGGGTTCGTAACGAGTAACGAACCGTTTTCTTGTAGAAGCTTGGGTTGAAGCAAGGACTCAAAGCTTGGACATTTAGGAGCTTGAAGAATACAAGGATTTGAAAGCTCTTGAGGTGGGTTTGTGTTTACCGAAGTGATTAGGTCACTTCCATGTCTAGGGTAATTATCCATTTAAAAATAAAATGGTATGTGTTGAGAACCCTAGCATTTTGCATGTTGGCAAAGGTAAAATCATGATAGGTAGAATAATGAACTCCTATTGCATGATGGATATTTCAAGTACAATTCAATTATTGATACTTGTTGCATGGTTGCATGTGAGATTTAAACCTAGTGTTGTTGAACATAGGTTGGAACATGTGAGATTTAAACTTAGTGTCACTGAACATAGGTTGGACATGAAAATGAAACCTAGAGTCATGAAACCTAGGTTGAGAATGAGAAAGTAAACCTAGTGTTATTGAACCTAGGTGAGACTTAGTAACTTGAACCTAAGATCATGAGATTTAGGTTGGCAAGTGAGAAATGTGAACAACGGGATGTGCGACGATTTTGCTATCCCGGGTAGGCGACGATTTCGCTACCATGCCATGAGTTGGCCGTGTTGAGACGGGATGTGCGACGATTTTGCTATCCCGGGTAGGCGACGATTTCGCTACCATGCCATGAGTTGGCCGTACCGACACGGGAATGTGCGACGAGTTTGCTATCCCGGGTAGGCGACGATTTCGCTACCTCGCCTTGAGTTGGCGGTGTTGAGGGGATGTGCGACGAGGTTGCTATCCCGGATATGCGACGAGTTCGCTATCCATGCCATGTAGTGGCCGTGTTGAGACGGGGTATGCGACGATTTTGCTATCCCGAGTATGCGACGAGTTCGCTACTCGAACTAGGAGGTGACGAGTTCACTCCTCGAATGTTGGAATAATTATGGTGAGACGGCGATTCCGAAACCATAAGTAAATGATAAGTAAATGAACTTAGTCATTGTGAGACATAAGATGAACCTAGGAGAGAATGATAAATTATATTTCATTTGGTTGCATCCTTTATGTTTATTTACAAGCATGTAAATAATTGTTGCATAGTTATATGTGATTTAACTTATGCATATGGTGTTTCTTTGGACCTGGTGGGTCGAGCTCCTCTCTTGGGTGGCCTTACCCACTGGGAACTATGTATATAGTTCTCACCCCACATTTTTCAGGTCCTTCCGCGAGTGAGGCGGCGGAGCGAGGCAAGGGTTTGGCTCTCTAGATAGCGGCCCTTCCATTTTGGTTGTATGTAGAGTTGTACCCCTACTTTTGGACTATGATAGTATAGGGGATTTACATTCGTGTATGAATGTTGTATATTCCATAGTTTTGGAACATGGTGTATGGAATGAAAAGAAAAAAATTTGGAACATGTATATTGTGCCATGTGATGTAATAGAAGTAGAACTTCTTTATGTTGATGCTTTCCTTGTGCAACTCTTGTACTCCGTTCCTAGTTGGAACATTGTGGATAAGTTTGTGTTGTGACGCCTTGGGCAGGTAGAAAGGACTCTATCCGTTCGGCGGGTCTGGGGCATGCGCCCATGCGGTTATCCTTTCCACCTAGTTGGTGCTAAAGGGCCGGCGGGGCGTGACAGACTGAGGTGGTATCAGAGCATAGAAACGGTCTAGGTTGACCTAAGAAACCCTAGGATGGAAAAGACCCTATGAGTGTAGGCTCGTGAGTGACGAGATCTTTGATGTGGCGAAAGATAAGTGATTGGGTTATGTCCTTATGCCTCTAGTTGGAAATAGAGGTAGATTCGAGGTGTGTCTTATTCTTCACCAAGTGTGTTCATGTTGGCGGCCGACAACATGAAAACCAAGTGAGGGGAATAAGGACCCTTGTGTGACTTTCGCCTAGATTGGGTTCACGTTTATTTTCGTGAAATGTTGTGTCGCAAATGACTTTGGATGTCACGAAATGACCAAAGTCGTTGTGTTTTCAGGAGATAATGGTACGTGGTCGGCCTCCTGCGAAGACCGGGCCCGGAGGATCGGGCGCGGCTCCCGAACAACTCGGGGAGGGCGAGAACTCGGCTCTCCGCAATGAGTTGACCGAGCTAATGGGCGTGGTTCGGCAACAAGCCGAAGCCATGCAACGACAGGAGGAGCAAATTAAAAGGCTCCAAGATGAGATGGCGCAGCAGGCGGCTGCGACTAGGGAGGAGAGGACGGGAGTACCTCCGGCCTCTGCTTCGGCATCGGCCGAGGAGGTGACACCGGCGCCGGCCGTGGTGCCACCTGCGCCACCTGTTGTAGCCGAGGGGTCGGGTGCTCCTATGCCCGACTCCGACATGGAGGATGCGGAGCGAGAGCGCGCACTTGCGGCTCTCATGAGGTTCAAGAAGTTCAACCCGCCTATCTTTAGCAGGGAGAATGTGGATCCGTGGGATGTAGAGACATGGATCGATGCTATTGAAACGCTCTTCGAGGATCTTTATACCTTGGAGAGGGACAAAGTGCATCTCGCCGTTCATTGTTTGGAGCGATCGGCGAAGGTGTGGTGGAAGGGAGTCCGACGGGATAGACTCTCTAGTCTTCCGCCACCGACGTGGGAGGAATTCCGGGGTATGGTATTTGCTGCCTACTTCCCCGATAGCGAGAAGAGAAAGCTTCAAGAAAGGTTCCGCAAGTTAAAGCAAGGGAACCGCTCGGTGCGCGAGTACGAGAGGGAGTTCTTGTACATCATTAATTGCGTGCCGCATGTTGTCCGCGGAGAATTGGACAAGGTCGATTGTTTCTTGCGCGGACTTCGACCGGATATCTTTCGGGCGGTGCACGTCCTCAAGCTTAGGACCTTTGCGGAGGTCTTGGACCGTGCTCTTTGGGTGGAGCACGGGAATGCATGTGCGCGCGAGGAGCGCGAGTCTTGGGAGAAAGAAAAAGACAAGGAGAAAGGGAAGAAGCGGTCGGCGAGTGGCTCGGGTGGGCAGTCTAGCTCTAAGCGGCCCCCGAAGCACTCGCAGTCGCAGAATCAGTCCCGAGGGTCCCGACGGAATCGATCCGCGACCCAGTGCCCGATTTGTAGCGGCCCCCACCACCCTCAGCAGTGTGACTATCGTGAGGGCCGGTGCTACAAATGCGGACAGCAAGGGCATATGCGGTACAACTGCCCGATGGATGATGGCCGAGCACCGTCGTCGGCATCGGCATTTGCATCGCCGAGGCAGCTTGCGGGCATCCCACCCGCGGCAATGTCGGCAGGCCGTACCCAGCCGCCGAGACCATTGGAGGGCCAGCGGCCAGCACCCAGTGGACGAGTATTCGCCTCTCAGGTGGAGGAGCCTGCTACCCAGGAGGACGTCGTGGCAGGTATTGTGTTAATTAAAGGCATTCGATGTAGAGATTTGTTTGATACGGGTGCATCGCATTCATTCATTGCTCGATCATTTGCTATTACACATGGAATATAAATCATAGATGCCACACACGCAAGAACGGTGCAAGTACCTGAACACACCTTTTGCGTACATCACGCATGTGTAGATTGCCCCGTGAGGGTTGAAAATTGGATCATGCCAGCTGATTTGCTGGTATTAAATCGAATGAATGAATATGATTTGATCCTAGGAATGGATTGGCTCTCTAAGTATCACGCTACTATCGATTGTGAGAGCCGGATAGTGAAGTTTAAAGAACCCGGGCACAAAGAGTTTGTGTACCGTGGGTGTAAGAGTTCGCTCTTTGCTTCAATAGTGTCCACGTCGCAAGCAAGAAAGCTCATTGCTAGTGGTTGCATTGCCTACTTGGCGACGGTAGTGGATGGCCGTAAGGAAGTGTTGGGGCTCGAGGACATTCCTATAGTCCAAGAGTTCCCGGATGTGTTCCCGATGGAGTTGCCCGGAATGCCACCAGATCGGGAAATAGAATTTGTGGTAGATTTGCTCCCGGGTACGGCGCCGATCTCTAAGGCCCCGTACAGGATGGCACCCGCGGAGTTAAAGGAATTAAAAGCACAATTACAAGATTTAATGGACAAGGATTTCGTGAAGCCAAGTGTGTCACCTTGGGGAGCCCCTGTTCTATTTGTGAGGAAAAAGGACGGTTCGCTGCGGTTGTGTGTGGATTACCGCGAGTTGAACAAAGTGACCGTCAAGAATAAGTACCCGTTACCCCGAATTGATGACTTGTTCGATCAGTTGCAAGGGTCTCGGGTGTACTCAAAAATTGATTTGCAATCCGGTTATCACCAATTGAAAATCAAACCGGAGGACGTGCATAAGACCGCGTTTAGGACGCGGTATGGACATTATGAATTCACGGTTATGCCTTTTGGGCTTACCAATGCCCCGGCAGCGTTCATGGACTTAATGAATCGTGTGTTCAAACCACTATTGGATCAATTTGTGGTTGTGTTCATAGATGATATTCTTGTCTACTCTCGGAGTGAAGAGGAACATAGGGAGCACCTGAGGATTGTGCTTCAAGTTCTTCGAGAGAACAAGTTATTCGCCAAATTGAAAAAGTGCGAATTTTGGATTCGTGAGGTCGCTTTCTTGGGTCATGTAATTTCCGCAGGAGGAGTATCTGTGGACCCTATGAAAGTAGAGGCAGTCAAGGATTGGCCTCGCCCGACCAATGTCACGGAAGTACGAAGCTTTTTGGGTCTTGCGGGGTACTATCGGCGGTTCGTGGAGGGATTTTCAAAAATCTCCGGTCCACTAACGCGTCTTACCCGCAAGGGAGCCAAATATGTTTGGAGCGAGGAATGCGACCAAAGCTTCAAGGAGCTCAAGGAAAGGTTGACTTCGGCTCCGGTTCTCGCCTTGCCGATTGCGGGGGAGGGCTTTGTGGTGTATAGTGATGCATCACGGCGTGGTCTTGGGTGTGTGCTTATGCAAAGAGGACAAGTAATAGCATATGCCTCTCGACAGTTGAAAAGCTATGAGCAAAATTATCCCACCCACGACTTAGAGCTTGCGGCGGTGGTCTTCGCACTTAAGTTGTGGAGACACTATTTATACGGGGAACATTGTGAGGTTTACACGGATCACAAAAGTTTAAAGTATTTATTCACTCAGAAGGAGTTGAACTTGAGGCAACGGAGGTGGTTGGAGTTGATAAAAGATTACGACTTAACCATCTTGTACCACCCCGGTAGAGCTAATGTGGTGGCCGATGCGCTCAGTAGAAAATCCGTGGAGAACTTCGCAATTGAGATGACGGGACAAATGCCGTTAATCAAAGAAATGGGCCGATTTGACTTGGAGATCGTGGCCCCGGGCGTCCCCGCTAAACTTATGAGTCTCGAGGTGTGGCCGACCTTGTTGGAGCAAATAAAGGAAAAGCAATCCGGTGATCCGGAGCTCCAAAAGGTGCGGGGTACTATCGAGAGCGGGCGCGCTGGTGATTATCATGTAGATTCGATGGGCGCAATTCGATTTCAAAATCGATTGTGCGTGCCGAAAGTTGAGGACATTCGTAGGGAGATCTTGAAAGAAGCTCACGCTTCTCCTTATGCGATTCACTCGGGCGGCACTAAAATGTACAAAGATCTCAAACTACATTATTGGTGGCCGGGGATGAAACTTGATGTTGGACGCTTCGTGGCACAATGCTTAGTATGCCAACAAGTAAAGGCCGAGCGCCGCTTTTCGGCGGGAAAGTTACAAGGATTGCCCATTCCAGTTTGGAAGTGGGAGAATATCGCGATGGATTTTGTTGTGGGCTTACCTCGATCGCTAGGTGGCCACGACGCGATTTGGGTGGTGGTGGATCGTTTGTCAAAGTCGGCACACTTTTTGCCAATCCACACCACTTGGTCCGGAGACAAGTTAGCACAAGTCTACCTGGACGAGATTGTGCGATTGCACGGGGTTCCGACCTCGATAGTTTCAGATCGAGACCCCCGTTTCACATCGCATTTTTGGAAAAGCTTGCAAGAAGCTTTGGGTACACGGCTCGATTTCAGTTCAGCATTCCATCCTCAAACCGACGGTCAATCGGAAAGGACAATTCAGATTTTGGAGGATATGCTTCGAGCGTGTGTGTTGGACTTCAAAGGTGCGTGGCCTACTCATTTGCCGATGGCTGAATTTGCTTACAATAATAGCTATCAAGCTAGCATCGGTATGGCACCTTTTGAGGTTTTGTATGGAAGAAAATGCCGCTCTCCTATTCATTGGAGTGAAGTCGGCGAGAGAAGGGTCTTAGGACCGGACGTGTTGCGTGAAGCGGAGGAAAAGGTCCGCTTGGCACGCGAACGCTTGTTGACGGCGCAATCTAGACAAAAGAGTTATGCGGATCGGCGTCGACGAGATTTGGAGTTCGCGGTAGGAGACCGCGTCTTCTTGAAAGTATCACCCATGAGAGGGGTGAAGCGATTTGGTATTCGGGGTAAGTTGAGTCCCCGTTACATTGGACCTTATGAGGTTTTGGAACGTGTGGGATCCGTGGCATATCGGCTAGCCTTGCCGTCGAAACTTGCGGGGATACACAATGTGTTTCATGTATCGACCCTCCGCAAGTATGTGTATGATCCGGCGCACGTCCTTGAGTATGTGCCTATGGAGCTTCATGAGGATATGACTTATGAGGAGTTTTACTTGTGTATCATGGATCGCGAGGTGAAAAGTTTGAGGAACCGTGAAATTCCTTATGTAAAGGTACAATGGACGAATCACGGTGAGCGCGAGGCTACATGGGAATTGGAAAGCTCGATGAAAGAGCGGTTTCCTTACCTCTTCGCTGAGTCCAGCTGAGGTATGATTCTAGTTTCGCGGCCGAAACTCTCTTTAAGGGGGGTGGAATGTAGTACACTGAATTTCAGTGCATCGTACTGAACTTCTACAAATTGTAGAGTTCTAGTGAGAAAATGGCATAAGAGGCTATATGTGAGGCTTTGGCCAAGTTCGGGACTGTGCGAAGTATTTTCGGCGCAATTGAGGCGCGAAAATGGACTTCGAGAAGTTAAAAACTGCGAACTTGGGAAGTCTGCACTGGATTCCGGTATGTGAACTCCAATACCGGAATTGGAGCTTGGTATACCGGTATGTGAAATGGTATACCGGAATGCTGTGTTAAAACCGAGAAACCCAGCTCTCGGGTTTGCGGAATTTTCCGGGGTATACCGGTATGAGAAATGGTATACCGGTATACAATGTGCGAAACAGTGAGACCAGCTCTCGGGATTCTGCAGGATTCCTGAGGTATACCGGTATGCATATGCGCATACCGGTATACAATGTCCAGATTTTGGCTGGTTGTTGTGTTGTTTGTGGAGAGGGGCAAAATAGTCTTTTCACTTGATTGAAGGGGTGTATGAATGGCTGAGGCCTCTCCCTTCTCATTTGTCATCTTCTCCACTACTCCCCTCTACTCTTCCCACTTTCTCTCTCCAGAGATCTCTCCAAAAACTTGGAGAAAATGTGGATTGATCTTGGAAAAAGCTTCCAAAGGAGAAAAGAAGCTTCTTGGTGCAAGAAGGAGCTTGGGGATTTCGTGATTAAGGTTAGTACCTCACGTTTTGGGTTCAAACCTTGGATTTTATCCTTTGAAATGAGGTTTTTGGGAACCCTTGGCAACCTAAACCACAAATGGTGGGTGTTTGGCCATGAAATATAGGGTTTGGCTTGCATGCATGCAAACCCTAGGTAGAATGAGGGCTTTTGCAATGTGAGATTCTAAAAATATTTGGACCTTCAATAATTGCAATTGAGGCATAGGAAATCATGTTGGAACACTTGATTTCACATATTGAGTTGAATTTAGGGTTCGTAACGAGTAACGAACCGTTTTCTTGTAGAAGCTTGGGTTGAAGCAAGGACTCAAAGCTTGGACACTTAGGAGCTTGAAGAATACAAGGATTTGAAAGCTCTTGAGGTGGGTTTGTGTTTACCGAAGTGATTAGGTCACCTTCATGTTTAGGGTAATTATCCATTTAAAAATAAAATGGTATGTGTTGAGAACCCTAGCATTTTGCATGTTGGCAAAGGTAAAATCATGATAGGTAGAATAATGAACTCCTATTGCATGATGGATATTTCAAGTACAATTCAATTATTGATACTTGTTGCATGATTGCATGTGAGATTTAAACCTAGTGTTGTTGAACATAGGTTGGAACATGTGAGATTTAAACCTAGTGTCATTGAACATAGGTTGGACATGAAAATGAAACCTAGAGTCATGAAACCTAGGTTGAGAATGAGAAAGTAAACCTAGTGTTATTGAACCTATGTGAGACTTAGTAACTTGAACCTAAGATCATGAGATTTAGGTTGGCAAGTGAGAAATGTGAACAACGGGATGTGCGACGATTTTGCTATCCCGGGTAGGCGACGATTTCGCTACCATGCCATGAGTTGGCCGTGTTGAGACGGGATGTGCGACGATTTTGCTATCCCGGGTAGGCGACGATTTCGCTACCATGCCATGAGTTGGCCGTACCGACACGGGAATGTGCGACGAGTTTGCTATCCCGGGTAGGCGACGATTTCGCTACCTCGCCTTGAGTTGGCGGTGTTGAGGGGATGTGCGACGAGGTTGCTATCCCGGATATGCGACGAGTTCGCTATCCATGCCATGTAGTGGCCGTGTTGAGACGGGGTATGCGACGATTTTGCTATTCCGAGTATGCGACGAGTTCGCTACTCGAACTAGGAGGTGACGAGTTCACTCCTCGAATGTTGGAATAATTATGGTGAGACGGCGATTCCGAAACCATAAGTAAATGATAAGTAAATGAACTTAGTCATTGTGAGACATAGGATGAACCTAGGAGAGAATGATAAATTATATTTCATTTGGTTGCATCCTTTATGTTTATTTACAAGCATGTAAATAATTGTTGCATAGTTATATGTGATCTAACTTATGCATATGGTGTTTCTTTGGACCTGGTGGGTCGAGCTCCTCTCTTGGGTGGCCTTACCCACTGGGAACTATGTATATAGTTCTCACCCCACATTTTTCAGGTCCTTCCGCGAGTGAGGCGGCGGAGCGAGGCAAGGGTTTGGCTCTCTAGATAGCGGCCCTTCCATTTTGGTTGTATGTAGAGTTGTACCCCTACTTTTGGACTATGATAGTATAGGGGATTTACATTCGTGTATGAATGTTGTATATTCCATAGTTTTGGAACATGGTGTATGGAATGAAAAGAAAAAAATTTGGAACATGTATATTGTGCCATGTGATGTAATAGAAGTAGAACTTCTTTATGTTGATGCTTTCCTTGTGCAACTCTTGTACTCCGTTCCTAGTTGGAACATTGTGGATAAGCTTGTGTTGTGACGCCTTGGGCAGGTAGAAAGGACTCTATCCGTTCGGCGGGTCTGGGGCATGCGCCCGTGCGGTTATCCTTTCCACCTAGTTGGTGCTAAAGAGCCGGCGGGGCGTGACAATAACCTTCAAAAACTACATTCTGCATAACTGCGTACCGGTACTCGGATTGGCGTACCGGAATGCGGGCATTTAGTTCCGGTACCCCGAATCCAGTTCCTCGAAACCCGCGAGCTCATTATCCTCATTTTGTATTGCGTACCGGTACCCAGTTTTTCAGTACCGATACTCAATACAAAATCTGCAGCTTTGACAGATTTTTTATTTTCGAGTTCGTTTTTGCGTCCGGTTTGCACTGAAAACACTCGAATACTCACCAAACTTCGCCGGAACTTTTTTAATAGATTTTTAAGCTAGTTCCTACCATAACCTCATAATTGTAGAAGTTCGGTACACTACAAAGAACCTCCGATTATGGAAGATCTTAAATAGATTCAAAGCCACACTCTCCTTCAATGCCCATATGCATCAAGGCCTTCTCCATCTTCTGGAGCCAAGACTCTCCCACTAAAGGATCCGTCAACCCACGAAAAATAGAAGGATTTAGCTTCTGAAAATTAGTAAGACTCTTCCCACCTTGAGGATCGCTACTTTTCACTGCATTAAGACCTCTGATCCCCTCCTATAGAGCCATCATCCGATCCTGCTGAGTCTTAGTAATACTCAGCATCTCCTGTAATGGGTCTCGCGACCCTCTCTGTCGCTTCCTAGTTGAGGATACCTTCGGTTGCGAGTTCTCCGCCGGTAGGCCTAGTGTGAGATAGATCTCACATCGCCTGGTGAATCTGAGACTATGTGTATGATTGGGCCGGACTGACGAGGACGTCAACGCCTAAACAAGGGGAAAATATGACATCCTAGTAGTCCCACATTGGATAATGTGGGAGAGTGTGATGGATTTATAAGTGATGGACACACTAGTAATAATAACTGGGCTTAATCATTTCGGGCCGGTGGTTTGAGAACGAGTTATTATTGATAGCAGATTGTATCGTTACATTTGGTATGAGAGCCTGATAACCAGCCGAAAGTGTGAGATGAATCTCACATCGCCTGGTGAATTTGAGACTGTGTATGATTGGGCGGGGCTAACGAGGACGTCAGGACCTAAACGAGGAAAGTATGTGACATCCCAATAGTCCCACATCGGATAATGTGGGAGAGTGTGATGGGTTTATAAGTGATGGACACACTAGTAATAATAACTGAATTTAAACATTTTAGGCCGGTGGTTTGGGCCCAACGAGTTATTATTGCTAGCGGGTTATATCGTTAAATTTGGTATCAGAGCCTGATAATCAGCCAGAACTGTGAGATGGATCTCACATCACCTGGTGAATCTAGAACTATGTGTGTGATTGGGCCGGGCTAACGAAGACGTCAGCGTCTAAACGAGGGGAGTATGTGACATCCCAATAGTCCAACAACAGATAATGTGAGACAGTGTGATGGATTTATAAGTAATGGACACACTATTAATAATAACTGGGCTTAAGCATTTTGGGCTGATGGTTTGAGCCCAAGAGTTATTATTGCTAGCGGGTTGTATCGTTACATTTGGTGTCAGAGCCTGATAACCAGCTGAAAGTGTGAGATGGATCTTACATCGCCTGGTGAATTTGAGACTATGTGTATGATTGGGAAGGGCTAATGTGACGCCCCAACTTCCCAGGGGGTCACCCATCCTAGCACGCTTAACTCTCTTAACCTCTTGGGCCCACCACCCAAAATGCTTAAGCCGGGTTAAAAGTTTAGCCCTATTATATGTTATATGTAGGACTATCTGGGGTTTCACAATCTCCCCCCCTTTAAGCCCTGACGTCCTCGTCAGGCTCAGACTCACAAGTATCAGGCGATGTGAGACTCGTCTTGCTAGCCTTGTCATTCCTACCCTGGCTCAGCCAAGACTCATCTCACACTTCTGGCTGGTAATTGGCTTTGATACCAACTGTAACGCCCCAACTTCCCAGGGGGTCACCTATCCTAGGACTACTCCCGTCCTAGCACGCTTTTCTCTCTTAACTTCTTGGGCCTAGCCATCGCCCAAAATGTTTAAGCCGGGTTATGAGTTTAGCCCTATTATATCTTATATATAGAACTATCTGGGGTCCCACAGCTAACAAGGACGTCAGAGCCTAAACGAGAGGAATATGTGACATCCCAATAGTCACACATCAGATAATATGTGAGAGTGTGATGGATTTATAAGTGATGGACACACTAGTAATAATAACTAGGTTTTAAACATTTTAGACATGTGGTTGTGGTCAAACGAGTTATTATTGCTAGCGGGTTGAATCGTTACATTTGGTATCAGAGCATGATAACCAGCCAAAAGTGTGAGACTAATTTCACATCGCTTGGTGAATCTGGGACTACGTGTATGATTGGGCCGCGCTAACGAGAACGTTAGGGTCTAAATGAGAGGAGTATGTGACATTCCAATAGTCCCCCATCGGATAATGTGGGAGAGTGTGATTGGTTTACAGGTGACGGACACACTAATAATAATAATAACTGGGCTTAAGGTTGGTAGTATGGATCCAACGAGTTATTACTGCTAGCGGGTCGGACGGCCCAACGAGTAGTTTGGATCGTTACAGTTAATGACCCTTGTAGAAAGGGAAAAGTGCTCAAAGTTCAAGCCTCGTATGATCAAGTGAATAAGAATTATTAATTTCATATGACATGATCATAGTAACCAAATTCAAGTGGGAAAAATTTTAAGAGTTAAATTATGGGCAGATGGATTCTAAAATAGAGTTGTGCTCACATTGTTTTATGGGGTAAACAATTGTTAATGCCGTGAATTGCGATGCTTCTCCAAATTGAGAGAAAAAATGGGGCCGACAAGATATATTTAATGGTCTTTAAAAACCCTAGAGATACCCTTCCCACCATAAGTTGCTGAAGCATGGGGTTTTATATTGAAAAGACTCTCCCTCCCATGCGAGCTAGAAAGTTTTTGATAAACTCAAACATAAACTCCATTAAATAAAAAGAAAATTAAATAAAACTAATGCTATGATACTAAATGAAACAATCAATCAGATAAAAATATAGGTCGTGTTTGAATGTTGGAATGAGATATTCAACGATTATTTATTCATTATGAAGATTTCTTTCATGTGATTGTAAGATTGGAGTTTAACTTTTTTTTTTCATAATTTAATAAGATAATATATTTCACTTATAAGTAATTTTATTTATTTTGATCTTGAAGACCGAATATAACATTTTATTTTAAATATTTGATTGCACTCCTAACTTTCAATTAGGATAGAAAAATCGACATAATGAATAGAATATCATCAAATAACTTATTGTTAAGTTAGTCCTGCTTACAGCTACTGACACATGGGGGTGGCAATCCGGCTCGCCATTCGCGAGCCAGCTCGTGTTCGGCTTGAAATGAGCTCGAGATCGGCTTGCTCGTTTAGTAAACGAGCCGAGCACGAGCTGAGTTTTTCAGCTCGTTTAATAAACGAGCCGAACACGAGCTGGGATCAACTCGCTCGTGTTCGGCTCGATAACAGCTCGAATATATATTTTATATTTATATAATTTATATTTATATATATAGATGAATATTTATATATATATAATATATATTTTTATTATTTAACTTTTAGCAAAAATTAAAATATAAAATCAAATTTAATTATAAAAAGACTCATTTATATACAAAATTTTAATCATTAGATTAAAGTTTAATAGGCAAGATTTTATAAATTTATTTTTTATATATATTCAAACTATTTTTTAAAATTTATTATTCGTGGGTCAGCTCGTGAGCCAGCTCGTGTTCGGCTCGTTAATAAACGAGCCGAACACGAGCTGAATTTTTCGGCTCGATACTTTAATGAGCCAACTCGTGCACGAGCCGACCCCGGCTCGCTCGTGTTCGGCTCGTTGACACCCCTACTGACACAGTAACTTTTACAGCCAAGAAAACCCACTTTAGTTGGCCACAGCCAAAAAAAAGTGCAGACATTTGGTTATGAAACGCTTCAAATTACCTTTTCAAGGGAGAGAAAAGAGTTCAAAAACCAAACAAAACAGGCAGCAAAAAGCTTTGTTTCCTATATCCCCCCCAAAATTAAAAATCTTAAAGCCCTTACGAAAAAAATAAATAATAATAATCTAGAATCAACCTAAACAACGGTACCCGATAAAGCAATTTTTAAGTCCACTATTCTGAATCCGTCTCAAAGTAAGGAGCAGTTAAAAATACCTAGTAGTAGTTATGAGGGATTTTATACTCTGCCAAACAAAGAGGATGAGAGGACACAAAAGGAACAGCTAACTTGCACATTCACGCAACAAGCATTAAGCATCATATATTCTTCTCATATGGCAGAGAACCTAAGTCACCTTTAACTACTGATTCAATCTAATTTAACTCTGAAAAGAATAGCCAAATCAAATGGAACTTTAACTTTAAAAAATTTCCATAAGGACGACGGCGCAATATAGCAGTCGAAAAACCATCTACACATTGAAGTATCCAATTGATGATGATTTAAGAATAGAAAAATATAAGCACGACAATATGCCTTCATCCGCAGAATAACATAAGCATGCAACAGCATATTTGCTTGTATATTAATTTTCATGAAGTTTTTAAGGTTGAGCCATATTTTTGGTAGTTTTAAGGCTTTAATCATTCTACGTAATTGCGATAAAATTGTTCCTGATAAGACATCAATGTGTCAACATCCATCTCTCTCAGGATCACCTAATTTAACTAAATTCTTCCAAATATATACTATTAGCACAGTAGAATAATGCACAGAATGTAGATATAGAAGTTTCACAAGAGACCTCTTCTAATATACTTCTCGTCTGCTTTGACTAGATTACACTCTCTTCTGCTTTGACTAGATTACACCAATTGAAACAAAAGATACAGCAACACTATCGCCTTCTATTTCTAGATCCTTTAAGAAATTGCAGAGAATACGTTTAGCGAAATCTACAAACTACAGAAAAATAATCAATATTATATAGAAAGAATGTTGGACTAACCAACATTCCAGTCTTACAATGGTTATAGGCATGGCTTCTTAAAACTTTCAATGAATGCTCATCAAATGCACCAAGATGATCATAAGAAATAATGAAGCTGATCCTTTGGTCCTACTGGCTCCTCTGGTCATTTCTCCAAGAATTCTTCGCCGCTTCAGCATTTGAACTGCCCGAATCTCCGCTACCATCTTTAGGCTTCGAAAAGAAGGGATTCCATTCATGAGGCCCTACAGTACGCTGCCCTGCTGCTAACAAAGCATACTTCCAACTATTCTCCTCAACGAAGTCCTTGTCCTCACGGCCCTCTATTATATCCCTTCTCAATTTCGTAACTTTATCGATAATCGCCTCTACAGCTACATCAAAAGCATCCTTAAGAGTTTCCAACTTAGACCTAGGGTCGGCATATATCAACCTCGGTATTAGACTAATGACCTCCTCCCTCATCTCTGTGACAACATCGAAAGAAATTTTCCTTAACGTCTCCTCTACGCTAACATTTCTCCGTCGAATGTCATCCTCTGGGATGAAAACCGAGTACTTAGTATAATTCCCCGGAAGATGCCACGTGTACTGCGCGCGTAAGCTGACCCCGGGTGGAAGAAAACCGGTATGCACCCGGCCAACACGGAATCAAAAGCTGATCTCCTTGTATACGAATCGCGTTGAGGTTGCAAGCAAAATAAGGAGCTCTGAAACATCCGCATAATGCTGCTCGGAGAATGGCACGCACTTTCCCCAAGATCACACTCCAACAGTTTACACGCACCGGATGCCTTGCACTGATCAATTAATCTGTCCTCTAATCGACTTGGGATTATCAGGACGAGGCGCCCCCGCGAAGGAGAACAGCCATCTTCGATCTAATTTCCGCATTCTGTCCTGCCGGCTGAAGACGTCAGCGTCCTTTGCCGGGTGAAAATAGGTAGGGTAGGGTATCCCAAAATCATTGTCGTTCCAAGGGCTTGATTCGACGACCAGCATCATTCCGGAAATCCCTGAGCATGTCATCATTAAATCTACAAGGGAGGTCGTGGACATAGACGTACCGCCCGCCGCACGGGTCTGTTTTGTCCTCGTACGAGGGGACGGGCAGTTGTTCTCTCGGGCTGCTAATTAGGACTGAGAAATGGAAGTAGAAGATCAAGATCCGAAAGGCGGCCGAGATGGCAGCCATGAGGCAGAGACGGGAGTGTGACGGCTTACTGCCGCCGGACTTGTCCATCTCCTCGTGGTGGCTGCTTGCGGCGGATCGCCGCCTCACGAGTTCCAATTCAAGGAAGGGACTACTACAGAAACAAAATAGGGGCAAATTCCAAACTGGCTATTAATTCAAGGAAGGGACTAACCCTAACCTTTTTAGACTAAATCCACAGATTTAGGCATCCGTCACAGTAGCAGAGGCAACCATCGCCTGTACATAACCCACAAATATCTCACTCATCCACTTACATAGTTACATTCACAACTTGGGTATTATATTACGAATGTAGCAAATCTCGAACCCTGATACCAAAATAATAAGCATACCAAAAACGCCCAAATTAGCAAAACGGCGACACCCAGAACTAGTTTCAAAATTGATGCCAAAACCACAATTAATACAATCCTATACTTGGAAATTTCAACTGCTGTAATAAAATCTGACCACCAACTCGATAACCCGGCCAAACTAAGAATTAAAAACAAGAGGTTTGAAGGGAACACACACACACACACAAAAAAGGATGGAGATTGGGCTCGTTTTCCGAGGTGAGAAACGAGAAAGTGGGATTAAAAGGGCACTCACTCGCGCGGAAGGGCAATAGGCCTCCTCGATCGCTTTGTTCCCTCGAAAGGGGAAGGTCGCTGAGGACCGAGGAGCGAAGACGTGTGGCCGATCTCCGTTAGATACGGGAAAGGGACAGCATCGGCGGATTCTAGTGTGTTGTGCCGGTCGCATCCGAAATTTTATCCGAATTCAAATTCAAATTGAGTGGATTTATTCGATACTAAGTAGATATAGTTTCGAATATGGATATCAGATATAAAAATTTGACTAATTTAAATTCGGATATAAATTTTGATTGTACCTGATTCGAATCCGAACCCGAAGCCGAGCCCAACCCGAACCTAAACCCGAATTTATTTTACATTGTATATAATATGTATATAAATGTTTGATATTATATTTGAATTTGTATTTTAAAAATTTAGATTTAATGTAATATATTTTGAAATATTGAAAAAAGAAATAATTGTTTCGGATTCGAATTTACGGGTTCGGGCCCGGGTTCAAATTTCAGATTTTTGGTCAGATTCGGATTTGGATATGAATTTTTAAAATCCGTCGGATTCGGGTTTTAGGTTTGGAGTCGGGTTTGGGTTCGAATTGTTAAAAATCCGTCCCGTATCCGACCCTCTGACATCCCTAGTATCCGCCCAACCAAAAATTTAAAGAGATAATTGCTTTTTTGCCCTTGAAAACTTGTGATATTTTTTTTTATCCTTTAATTTTCGATATACCCTTGAAAAGTTTTCGTTTCTTTCTTATATACCCCTATTTTGAGGGTGAATTAAAAAAATTTGCATTTTTTCAAGAGTATTTTGGGAAACTAATTCTATGAGGGATCATGTAATACATAATTTGACAGTTTTGCAGGCGCCACGTGTCATTCTCTGGGGCTCTTTTCTGCTCTCCAACCCCCCCTCTCTCTCTATCTCTCTCTCTCTCAACCTGACTCTCTCTCTCTCTCGATCGAACTGAGGCCTGCCTCGCTCCTCTTTGACCCCTACAACCCCTCTCTCTCTCTCTCTCTCCTCCACAACCCTCTCTCTCTCTCTCAACCTGACTCTCTCTCTCTCTCTCGAACCGGGGGCGCCGCATCCTCTCTCCCCCCGAGCCCTCTCGACTCTCTCTCTCTCTCTCTGGCACTCAACGAGGGCATGAGGGGGAGGCGGCGACAGTGGGGGAGGGGGTGATTGTGGGTCCCAGCAGAATATGGGAGGGAACGAGGATCCCAACAAAACTGGGATCACAATCCTATGCAATCATCACAGATTTTTCAAATCTATCTAGATTTGGAGAGATCTAAATGCAATCATCAAATCTATCTAGATTTTTCAAATCTATCTAGATTTTCAAATCTCCGCCTCCAGCTGGCCCCTCTCTCCCCCCTCCCCTACTCTCTCTCTCTCTCTCTCTCTCTCTCTCTCTATCTATTATGCCCCTTTCTCTTCTCTCTCATCAAAATTCCTCTCTTGCAAGAGAATCGGGCTTCGGCGGCGACGGCAGCGGCAGTCACGGCGGCGGCTTGGACGGCGACAGCGACGATCATGGCAACGGCGACGGCGGTGGCGGCTTGGACGACGGCCACATCAGTCACGGCAGCAGCAATGGCTTGGGCGGCGACGCGGCTTGGACGGCGGTCATAGCGGCGGCAGCGGCTGCAACGGAGGTTGGGAGGATGAGGGAGGAGTGCAACGTCCCATCGCCGAACCCGTGAGTGGCCTTTTTGCACAACCGAAGTATATGGTATGGGACCAATCTATGGAGTATTGTGTTATTAGGAAATGGTGTATAATTATTTCTTCACTCCGTAGATAAGAAAATGACATTACTATCATCAAAGCTCAAATATTAGTTTAACTAGGTGCGGTTGGTGATTTTTCTACGATTTTTTTAAATTTTTCTGTTTGCGCATGTTTTCTTGCCCCGTAGTTTTTGCTAAATATAACTCTTTTTTAGGTATATATTTGTGGATGCTGGTCTTGCACCCATTGATATTGAAAAAGCGAGAGAAACTCAAAGTTGAGCAATCACAGATTATGAAGAGATCATAATAAGCATATGCCCACCCTCATGGCAAATAAAAGGAGCACTCTATGTAACCGTACTAATGCATTATTCATCATATTTGGTAGTTAATATTTTAAAAAGAAAATATTTTATATATGTTATTTTATTTAAAAGGTCTATATTCATGATTAATATTGTAAAAATAAAGTATCCCATATGTATGATTTTCATTCAAAGGGTCTATAAATAAATGTGTACTTATTTTCTTTTTTCCCCCTTTTAACTGCAAAGTCCGTAGGGGTGCTTCTAATATTTTTCTGGACAATTCATAAAATTTTATTTAAATTTTATTTTCTAGAAAGCGAATGCTGAATCACCTTTCGACATCTTACTTAGTAATCTTGGGATTTTTCTTTTCTTTTCACAATTTTTTTCATATTTTTCCGGCATTGAAATTGAATTTATTTCTTAAATTTTTCATTGTTTTCTGTGAATTTGCATGATTTTTAAAAAAATTGATTTGAGAAAAAATTAGCCATATTTTTTATATTAGAATTTAAGTGCCTATTAAAATTTAACATATTTTTTATATTAGATTTTGTCACAATCTTTTTTTTTCAGTTTTTCAGCATAAAATTCGAATTTTTACATGATTTTTTCTGCTATTTTTTGTGTTGTTTATATGATTTTTTTTAGATGAGTAACTAAGCTACTTTGCACTTCAAAAAAATATCTAAAAGATATAAGAATTATAATTTGGTGAATAAAATTAGTGCTAATATGTTCACTTTAAGAATTTTTTTAATCAGAATTTTACTTTTTTATCTTTTATTACAGAATATTTTATAATATGTTGATTAATATTTTTGTACTTAATAAAATATTTTATACCTTTTGCAATATAAAACTCAAGTTTCAATAAAATTTGATATTTTAAAGATTTTACCACATTTGGAAAAAAAAACCATTAGGCTCCTTTTCCTTTCTTTATTTTTGTATGTTTCTCATTTCTTTTTTTTATTATTTTTTTCTTATATTTAAAAAAAATTCAGATATTTCTTCCTCTCTCTCATTTTCTCTCTTTCTCTCCCATTCTCTCTCTACCATATCTTAATATCTCTCTCCTCCTTTTTCTATCATATCTTATAGGATTTCATCATATCTTTTAGAATCTCATAGTATCTCCCTTTCCCTATTTCTCTCTCTATTATATTTTATAATGATTTCATAATAATATATAAAATTTTTCTCTCCCTCCTCTCTATCATATCTTATAATATCTTATAATAATCTACAGAATCTCTCTCTCCTTTTTCTCTCTCCCTTCTCTCTCTCTATCATATCTTTTAAGATCTCACAATAATTAATAAAATCTTTCTAAATAACTCTCTCATAGACAGTTATTGTGTCTCATAATCATAACTCTAATTCCTACAACTCTCTCTTTCTCTTCCTACATATTTCTATCATACCATATTCTATAAAATCTTTTTGATAAAAAATAACATATATAAAGACATCTTTTTTTAAAATAAAATAATATTATATCATATTCCATATTATCGCTTTACCTTTACTTGATTGCAAGAGTTTAAAATTTTTGCATAAATTATCTTCTTTTATTTTGTATTTTTTAAATTATTGTTTAAAAGTCTTTATATAAATTAGTCGCAAACTATTTAGCCGCAGTGAAGCGCGGGAAGTTACCTAGTATATATGAAAGGAGGGAACTTTATAGGGGTATATAGGAAACTGCCCCAAATTTAAAACTCCCTAGTTTTCCACTTGGCAATATATGTAAAATTAAGTGGCAATTTCATAAATGTTCTTTTTAGATTCTGAAATTTTATAGATACTCGTTCAAAATTTTAAAATAATATATACTAGCAAAGGATCCGTATAATATACAGATTACAATTACTAATTATAGTTTTTTTAAGTTTTAGATTATTTATGTAATGCATATAATCTTATAAAATATTACTGTGTTTTCTCTTTATTAGAGTAGATTTTACCATAAAATATTTTGTTCCAATAAAATATTAGTTATTTTCTCTTTACCTTAGTAAGTCTTATCATAAAATATAATTTGAATTTTCTTTTGTTTTTCTTCTTATTTATGAATCACTATTAAATATTCAAATGTTTTTTTTTTTTGTTTTATTACTCTGTATTAGTATAGCAATTAGTAATTAAAAGTGTACTCGGTATAATTTGAATTAAAATAAACTAATTTGAAATAGAGAATAAGTTCTTATTTTTTATATTAACAAAACTAAAACTGCACTATTTGCTAGTTTTAAGCACTAAATATTTTTAATTTCCATTTATGCGACTCTTTTAAATATCTTTTTTATTCTTTTTTCTCATTTACTTAAAAATTAGATCAGCAAATATAAAAAGAGACATTATCTAATTAGCTAAATGGAAAATATAAGTTAGTAAATCTACCTTTTATTTCATTGCAAATTTTATTTTTTTTCTTCAAATGAGTGAAAAATAGTTTTGTAATTTTTATCAAATAGGAAATGTTTTGAAGATACCAATAAGCTCATATTAGATTGGATAATAAAAATATAAACCAAAATTTGTAGGTACGAATATAATTTTTATTTCAAAATTATACTGTACTGTTCCGGTGCTTAGTAGCTAGTAAAGGTTCCCGTGGACCGGATCGGATCTGGATAATTAATATACTGTACCCATACCCTAAAAAGAAATGGTTACGAAAAAAAAATATACCCTATCCATTTAACTTCGGGTCGGATCCGGGTCTGGATACTTAAGTTACTAATATATCCATCGGGTCTATTTAAGTGGGTCTGGGTAGTGACTACCCGTAGACTACTCGTTCAAGACCGGGTATGGATCAGGTCTAGATCGGGTACGAGTACCCCTATACATATATTTTTTTTACAGACTTTATTAAATAGTCTATGGACAAACCCTAAGGCGGAAATGAAACAAGAAAATGAGTAAAAAACAAAGAGTAAAAAAAATTAGAAAAAAGAAAGGAATAAAAGAGCGGCTAGGGTTTCATTAGGATGAAAATATGTAGAGACCCCTCATCTATAAGTCCTATTAAAATTGATCCCTCAACTTCAAAAGTTCAAATTTTTTTTATTTACTATCAGATATTTCATCGGGTCCGGGTACGGGTCCAGATTTGAAAACTATTCCGGACCCTACCCATTTAAAAGTCGGGTTCGGGTCGGGTCCAAGTCGGGTATGGGTATAAAATATCCAGACCCATACCCGAAACTTTAATAGGTAATTTTTTTTACCCGTATACTATCTATTTTTTATCGGGTCCGGTTCGGGTCCGGGTTGGGTCCGGGTAGGGTCCGGGTCGGGTATGGGATATCGAATATTTTGGACAGCTTTAGTAGCTGGGTCTAGGTGCAGTAGAGATAACTGCTCGACACATCTATAGAGTGTCGGACCGAGCGGGACATTTTAGTGCGAAATAGACACGAAAATATATTCAGAAAGCTGAAAACTGTTGGAACTGAAGTTCCTGGACTTTTCTGGCGCCCAGAAGATGAATCCGGATGCCCGAAAACTGTGGTAGCAGCGGACAAGGTTTCAGACCCTTTTTTCGGACGCCTAGAAGTTACTTTAGCAGCTCGGAAGTGAGTTGGTGAACTTTCTAGAGAGTATCAGAGCTCCTTGACACGTGTAAAGTGGACTTTTGGATACGGGCGCAGGTTACTGTAAGTTACGGGGGAGCCCTAGGATCTATCTAGATACTATCAATACCTAGAGTGGGGTGAATAAGTATAACGGCCAAACCACAAATCTCGATACAATAAAATAAGTGCGAAAATAAAAATAGCACACCGAGATTTACGTGGGAAAACTCCAACTAGGAGTAAAAAATCAACGAGACCAACACGCGATAACAATCCACTAAGAAATAAAAGATTATAAGGTGATTACCGACTCCACGGACTCAAACCTCTATTTTATCTTCTTTGGATCTCGCGCACACCACCGGGTTGTCCACGCTCCACGTTCGAATCCACGAACGCCACGTCCCGTATCCACGAAACGCTCAATTTTGAATCCACGAAGCTTTTATCACGCCGAATCCACGACGCCCACTCGAATCCACGAGCGCACTCCGTCCGGAGCAAGAACAATAAAGTTGATGACGATTTATTGCTTAGAATATCATGAAAGATCTGTGAGAATAATCTCTAAGCAATTCTCAAATTGATTCTAGAAGAATATTAAAGAACTAGGGCACCATGAATCAATTTGAGAGAAGCTTGATGTAGAAGACGAGGAAAACGGCTACCTACAAGCTTCTAGGGTTTCTAAAATATAATCTATGCTTAACCACGTTTTAGAGACACCCCCACATCTTATTTATAGGTTTAGAAGCAATCCGAAATAGACTAGGATTGAAAACTGATTTTAAAAAGGTTTGGAATCAAATTAGGATTGCAAAACTGATTTTAAAAAGGTTTGGAAGTAATTAGAATCAAATTAGGATTGCAAAACTGATTTTAAAAAGTCTACATCTTATTTATAGGTTTAGGAGACATTAGAATCAGAGTAGGATTGAAAAAATATATTTTCAAAAAATCGCGACGGGTCGGGGTCCGGACCTTTGATGCAGGGTGCGGACTCTGAAACTCTCCAGCGTTTCATAGTCCGGACCTCAGCCCTCAGGGTCCGGACCCTCCCTGCGTGACAGCCAGGGAGGCGTACGGGTTCCGGACCTCACCTCAGGGTCCGGATCCTGAAAATTAAAAAACTTAATTTTTATATTTTAAATTAATTTTTATCTATTCTAATGTCTTCCAAACACTTGTAAATGTTCATAAATCATCATCAAGATTATTTAAACTTACCAAGCATCGTGAATTCATACGTTGAGTCTGCGAGTCTTCAAACTTCGTCTCTTCTTCTTTGAACCTTCAAGACTCCGACTCACTTCACGAAATATGCCAATATAAAATCTGTAACAATCTCCCCCTTTGGTAATTTCGTGACAAAACCCAAAATTACACAAAACACTCACGATGCTTATCTCTCTAGAAACTTTGAAATTCATTGTCATCACCAAAACAATGAACTTTTCACGTGAAAGATCTAAACAAAATTCAAAATACAACTTTGTAACTCCTAAAATAAACTCTATGACTTAGACAGACATTGAGTCTTGAAGTCGTCAAAGACCTGCAGAAAAATTTATCCACGAACAAAGTTAGTAGTAAAAAAAATATATATCAAACTCTCTCCCCCTTTGTTCATGCGTCTAAGTTCAAAAACTTATCCTTTTCCTCTTTTCTTTTATAAAACTTTCAATATCATTATCACCTCTCTCCCCCTTTTTGTCAAAAATTGCCAAAAAAAAACACCCAAAAATAGAGAGAGGTAAAGAGAAATCAAATCGAAGCACAAGAAACACAAGTTTAAAATTTTGTTCAACTTTGAAACCACTTGTGATATAATGAGAAAACACAATGATTGGATTGAAAACAATGTTAGTGAATGAACGTGATGCATTCACATAGATTTCTTTCAATCCCTATTAATTTTATAAAAATTAAGAATTTTACTACACAATCACCATGATGTAGATAAAATATTACACGATTTCTTAATTCATATTAACTTTAAAATCAAATCATCAAAAATAATCTAAAGGCTCAAAAGCTATCAAGATGTAAACGGATTATGAAGATGACTTAAGGATTCTTCAAAGAGACAGAAATTTATCGCATAAACGTTCAAATTTGAGATAAAACAAATATCGCACAGGGGGTGGCTCTTTGAGCATCTTTCATGTATGTGGACCACCTTATAACTCCGAAAAATAAATTTTGTGATATTTTTTCTTTTGCATGCTTTTGCACTTATATATATATATATATTTTTTTTTCGGATATACAATTCAATTCTCATGTGGTAGCTGCACACACTAACCGGACGACCGGGGTGGTAGTTCTTTCCTCCATGTGATGGTAGTTTTCACACTCCTTTAAGGATGTAACTCTTTCCACATCTTTCAAAGTATATGAGCATTCTTTTTTCAATATAATAATGAGTCCCCCTCACTTAAGCAATCTCTTAGTTGAAAGAATATGTGACAAATTTTAGTCCATAAGAGAATGATTATTCATCAAATTCAACACACACAACCGAGATAGGTTAAGTTCCTAGAGATTACACATGAGTACCTAAATTTGATGAATATAAGTATTAAGAATTCTCATAATAAATTATCTTCATAAATAATAAAAATAAAGTAAATCGATAATTAATGTGAAATTAATTAGAAATGAATGAAAGTGAAGTATTGATGTTCAAAGCACTATTTAATGTTGTAATTGTTCAATGAATTTTTAAAAATCGTAACAATGAAAGCACCAAAACGTGTAATGCAATGATCAAGCGATATGCAATAAGAACCAATCAACGCACTACACAAAGTCAAAAACAAGTTAAGATTTAAGACAAGGAAAGATATCACCTTTTCGAACCCAAACTTGTCGAATTGTTGGTTGTCTTGGTTTGTTGCGGTTGAGCACCGATTGTTTTGACTTTTGATCATCCGTTGGTCGCCACGTTGCATTCGGCTTTGTAGAAATCGATTGTTGTGGCTTCGACTTTTGGTTGATCTTCGCTACTCGACTCAATTGATGTTGCTTTTGAATCCGTGAGGGTTGTCGAGTATTAGAGGATGCCAATTGATGTTTAGAAGATGCCGATTGAGTATTCTTTTCTTTCCTAGGGCATGTCTTCTTGATGTGACCTTTCTTTCCACATCTATGACATACTTTATCATTCAAAATAGTTGAGACTTTATGTGCTGAATTTTTAACCTTCTCAATATGTTTCCGTTCATATCCAAGTCCAAGTTTGCTTGTTTGACCCAATCCGAGCATGTCATCAAGTTTCTTTGATCCGGAGAAGAATTTTTGTATGTCGGATTTGAGTTCATGGACTTGTTTGGTCAAAACTTGGTTGGATGTGTGAACTTCCTTGTATTGTTGCTTTAGAAAACCAATCTTATCTTCATAGGATTTGATCATTATCTCCGATTGATCTAGTTTTTCTTGCAGGATTTTGTTATTCTTCAATATCGATTCCCTTTCCTCCTCAAGAGCTTTAGATGCCTCCTTCAAATCGTTGTTCTCATCCTCAAGTTTCAATATTTGTCTCCTCAACTTCTTGTTGTGCTTAGCCATCTTTCTAGATTCCATAAGAAGTTGTTCATATGCCTCGGCCAAACCTTCATCATCCGACTCCCCTTCACTTGTGCCATCGTCGCTCGACGTTTCATGCAAAGAAGGAGAAAGCAAATCATTAGAAATAGATGATAAACAAAGAACCAACGAGGAAGGTAAAGAAGTATGTGAACATAAAGCTATAGCATCATTCTTTTCCTCTTCACTTGAGGTCGATTCATCCGAAGTAGAATCGTCCCAATTTTTTGCTTGCAAAGCCTTCTTTTTATACGATTTTTTCGTGGGACAATCCGTGGAAAAATGGCCGTAGACTTTACATTTGTAACATCGGATTTTCCTTTCAAACTCATCTTTTTTAGATGATTTTGCAAGTTTCTTCTCTATAGAGGATTTAGAATTTGAAGATCCTTTAGAAGAAGATTTGGATGTAGATCGATTTGTCTTGTTCTTCCGAAAATTTTGACGAAATTTCTTCGTGAGACGCGCCAATTGGTGTTCAAAGTCGGCAAGTGAAATTTCTTCGTCGGAATCCGAGTCGTCGTCTTCCACCTTCGTAGATTTGAGTACAATACCTGTACTTTTAGAAGAAGACTTGGAAGAAAATTTATTAGTAGGAAAAGTCATTTCATATGTTTGTAAAGCGCCTACTAATTCCTCTACTTTCATCTCGTCCGGATGTTTTATAGTCTCAATGGCCGCAACCTTCGGACGAAATCTTTCGGGAAGAGTTCTCAAAATTTTTCTTACAACTTTAGATTCCGAGATTTTCTCTCCCAAGTTTGCGCATGTATTGACTATGTCTTGAAGACGAGTATAGTACTCGGTAAAGGTCTCATGATCGTCCATAAAAATTGAATCAAATTTACTTGTAAGCATTTAAAGTTTTTGGACCTTTACCAAGCTAGTTCCCTCATGCGTAACTTGGAGAGTATCCCAAATCTCCTTCGCTGTCTCACATGCCGAGACGCGAGAGAACTCGGTTTGATTTAAAGCATTGAAGGCATTAATTCCTCTACTGTTGTAAGAAGATAAATCAATCTCTTCCTTACTCTATTTATTCCGAGGTTTGGGCTTGTCAACATTCTCTACCTTTTCGGTAGGATGTTTCCATCCAAATTCGATGGATTGCCAAACACGCTCGTCGATGGCAATTAGAAAAGCTCTCATGCGAACCTTCCAATACGCATAGTTAGTGCCATCGAAAAACGGAAATCGATTAATATTACCACCTTCACCCATAATGATAGAAAAATCTAGAGCCCTCTCTGATACCAATTGTTAGTTACGGGGGGGCCCTAGGATCTATCTAGATACTATCAATACCTAGAGGGGGGGTGAATAGGTATAACGGCCAAACCACAAATCTCGATGCAATAAAATAAGTGCGGAAATAAAAATAGCACACCGAGATTTACGTGGGAAAACTCCAACTAGGAGTAAAAAACTCACGGGACCAACACGCGATAACAATCCACTAAGAAATAAAAGATTACAAGGTGATTACCGACTCCACGGACTCAAACCTCTCTTTTATCTTCTTTGGATCTCGCGCACACTACCGGGTTGTCCACGCTCCACGTTCGAATCCACGAACGCCACGTCCCGAATCCACGAAACGCTTAACTTCGAATCCACGAAGCCTTTATCATGCCGAATCCACGACGCCCACTCGAATCCACGAGCGCACTCCGTCCGGAGCAAGAACAATAAAGTTGATGACGATTTATTGCTTAGAATATCATGAAAGATCTGTGGGAATAATCTCTAAGCAATTCTCAAATTGATTCTAGAAGAACATGAAAGATCTAGGGCACCATGAATCAATTTGAGAGAAGCTTGATGTATAAGATGAGAAAAATGACTACCTACAAGCTTCTAGGGTTTTTAAAAAGTATTCTATGCTTAACCACATTTTAGAGACATCCCTACATCTTATTTATATGTTTAGAAGCAATCCGAAATAGACTAGGAATGATAACTGATTTTAAAAAGATTTGGAATCAAATTAGGATTGCAAAACTGATTTTGAAAAGGTTTGGAAGCAATTAGAATCAAATTAGGATTGCAAAATTAATTTTAAAAAATTTACCATCTTATTTATAGGTTTGGGAGATATTAGAATCAGAGTAGGATTGAAAAAATATATTTTCAAAAAAATCACGACGGGTCGGGGCCCGGACCTTGGATGCAGGGTCCGGACTCTGAAACTCTCCAGCGTTTCATAGTCCGGACCTCAGCCCTCAGGGTCCGGACCCTCCCTGCGTGACAGCCAGGGAGGCGTACGGGTTCCGAACCTCACCTCAGGGTCCGGATCCTGAAAATTGAAAACTCAATTTTTATATTTTAAATCAATTTTTATCTATTCTAATGTTTTCCAAACACTTGTAAATGATCATAAATCATCATCAAGATTATTTAAACTTACCAAGTATCGTGAATTCATACGTTGAGTCTGCGAGTCTTCAAACTTCGTCTCTTCTTCTTTGAACCTTCAAGACTCCGACTCACTTCACGAAATATGCCAATATAAAATTCGTAACAGTTACGAATTCTGGCTCTTCTCAGCAAACGCCTATTTCACATTCTGGATGCTGATTCAGGTCTTTTAGATGCTTGAATGAGGTCTGGGCGCCCAAAACATGGCATTTCTGTAGGGAGCAGGTAATTTTTTTTGATCCGAGGGCTTATTTTATCCACTTCTTTTATCTATAAATAGCATCCCTAGTTCACCAATTTTCCCTTCTTGAAATTCTAAGTGCCTAAGACTTAATTTCCATCTCCTCCTCATTCTTTTTCTCCTCCACCTTGCGATCGCGAAATCAACAGCAATAGCAGCAACATCAGAACCAGCAATAGCAGTGGCAGCAGCAGTGGAGTTTTGCAATTTGGGATTGACTTGGAGTTTCTTGCTGTTGGATTGCATCTTGATCATGGCTTTGATGATGGATGTGAACTTGTGCATCAATCCTACCGGCTATAATTTAGGTTAGTTGTAGTTTAATTGAAGTTTTGGATTGTTAAGCTAAAATTTGAAGTTTTGTTGATTCCTCTTTTGTGGTCTTAAGGTTCCATTGTTTTCACCCTACATTGTCAATCTTTCTATATTCAAGTCATCATGTCTGAGTGGTATCCTATCCACTATTTTTTTTCACCTATGCTCAATGGCACTATATTCTTTGTGTTCACATGTTGAATTCTTTAATATCCTTAGAGAAATGTCAACCTACATCTAGTCCATAATATAGGTATATAGAATATCACATGCATTTTACTCATACATAGGTAGTAAATTATTCCAAGTAGTATAGGCCTCATGCATGCATATTTATCAAATTACCTACCATATATCATGTATAGCTTAATTTAGTTATTTACTCTCTAGACATGGAAGTGACTTATTCACTTTGGTAAAGCCAACCTTCCTCAATACACTCCTAATTGCTTGTCGATATTTGCAATAGACTCCTGTAGGCTATTCGCTCTGCTCCGAGCTTCTTCACCCAAAAACACCAAAATTGGTTCGTTTCTTCAAATCGACCTTCGGGATCCTTTCGTTCCTCGAAACGAAGTTGTCCCACGCGTTTCTCTAAACCTTAATTGGAGTTTTTAAGGATTAATAGATTTTAAACTCTCTAATCACGAAAACCCTAATTTTACCTAGGGTTTCCCAAAACTAGAGCAAAACCCAAATTTTCTAGCTAATTTCTACCATTTGTAGTTTAGATTTGCTTAGGGTTCAATAAAACTTCATTATAAGGGTTAAATCTAAAACCCTAACCCAAAATCCTAAGAGACTCACATTAGTCACAAGTATTTCCACTTCTTCTTGCTCAAGAAGAGGACTCTCCACTCCAAAATATATCCTTCAAGTTTGACCTTCGAAAGCTGCAAGTGTTGGAGAAGCTCTATTAGAGAGAGTGAGAGGAGGAGATAAGAGTGAGAGGGAGAGATGAGAGAGTTTTTCCAGTTGTGCCTAAGTGAGAGAGAAGGGGCTGATGTTTCCCCTATATAAAGGTGTTGCAACGTTTGCAACTAACACCCCCAAACTCTCCTATTTGCAATTAACACCCTAAACTCTCCTATTTGTAATTACCACCCCTAAACTCTCGTATTTGCAATTAACACCTCTAAACTCTCCTATTTGCAACTAGTCAAAACTAGCACTTCGCAGCATTGAGTACCGATACTCGAACTTGAGTATCGGTACATGAGCTTTAGTTCCGATACCAGCTTTCCAGTTCCGCAAAATTCAAACGTTGAATTTTTATTTCTACTACGTATCGGTACTCACCTGAATCAGTACCGGTACTCAGTGAATCGGTACAAGCAATCAGGCTGAGTTCCACAAAACCCGATAGCTGTTTTCTCTCTACGCAATTGAGTTCCGGTACTCTAATTTAGTACTGGTACTCAATACAAAATCTACAGTTTCAACATATTTGATTCTTCGAAGTCTATTTTCATGCCAAATTTGCGCCGAAAATAATCGAATAGTCCCCAAACCTCGTTGAAACTATTCGAATAGCCTTCTAAGCTACTTTCCACTAGAAGTCCGCAATTTGCAGAAGTTCAGTGCGCTACATGGAGTCTGGCAGCAGAGCACCTTGGCAGTAAAATTCGACGCAGCAAAGCTTTGGGCTTAAGAATTAGCTTCGATTCATGGTAGAGGAGAGGAAAGGAGCTTGTTCGATACCTTCTCCCAGCTGGATTGTGAGATATGTTGGTCGAATTTGGAGTTTCATTGGATTTTTGGAGTCAAATTGAATTTTCGTTAGATTTTTTATTCCAATTTTCCTTGCAGATTGGTCGCTGGATTTTTAGAGGTTTTGTTGACAATTCTTGTTGGTTTGAGCTGTGAGGATATGCTCGTAGAGTTTCATTCGATTCCATGGTTGGATTTGCTAATCGAGGTGGGTTTAATTTACCGAAAATAGTGAACTGCTTAATCTAGAAGGTGATTACATTGAGCATATGTAGATCAATTCGTGGACATGTAACTAGATGGAGTTGTTCATTGTTGATGTTAATTATTACATGTTTGGCTGGTGAATAGCTGATTTTAGTCTTTGTTCTAGTTGACAACATAGCATGTATAGTTGGCATTGTTGTTGCAATTCCATACTAGTAGATAGGTTTGCTAGTACCCTGTACATGCTGCTTGGTTATTACTAGTTTGCGGATATCTACACTATGCAGTTTTTATGTCCAGTTGTGTGATATTACTCTCCTTTGTGTGATATTACTCTCCTATGTTACACCCGATTAGGGGCAGGGATCGAGAAAGTGTAGAGTGGTTGTATTCTCCAGTTTTGGATTGATTTTAGTTTGTGGACTTCTTATAGGCTGATTGTAGTTGTGGGTGATACAACGGTTCCAGATCGTTGGGGTACACTCCGGATTGTGCGAGGGCACACGGATAGTGAGTAAATAATCCGGTTGATCATTTGCATTGATTACAACCTGTATGAGCCGTATTTAAGCTTGATAGAGATATGTGTTGTATACTTGGTGGGGTCGCATCCCTCGAGTGCCGCTCCAGAGTTTGCTATAGCATTGATGTTGCAGCAGCTCTGGTGGGCGACCTATATATTAATGAGCCACCTGCATAAGTGGTGCCATAGCGGTAGGTAGGCGTAGGCTTGACCGGATCCTCAAGTCGGTCAGTGAGATTGGGTTATGATTGTGAGTATCCGATAGTTAGTTGATGCATACATATACATTCAACAGTTTTATCTTGAGCATCTATAGTATAGAGACATAGTAGCCGTATTCCAGCTTTTACTTATATACTATTTTACAATAGATTATCGCTTTCTTTATACCTCTAGTAGACCTAGTGGGTAGGTCGTTGTCGTCGGTGATAGTACCCACTGGAAAATACTTGTTTAGTAGTTCTCACGCTCTCTATTATTATTCTTTTTTTGTTTCAGAGCCCTCTATGTCTATTGCTGCTCCTGATCGAGGTAAGGAGATCACAGGATAGTAGCATCTCCTACCCAAGCTGGATGTATTAGCGGAGCATCCGGTAGCATTAGTTTTGGGAGAGCGTATTGTATATTGGGATTGGCGAGGCCAACATTGTTGTATTTACTTTCAATCTTGAGAGGTGTAGTTGTACTTTTGGATCATGTATGTATAGTATGGCTATACACTTTAGTTTGTTTTATTCCAACTCTGATATCCATTGTAATAGTAGCTCTTTAGTTGTTTGCAAGTTTAGACGCTTCGTGTACGTGGGGCTTTCCATGTATGCGGCAGATTTGTTGGCAAGCCCAGGTTGCTGCTGTCGTGACACCGATTTCACTAGATGCCTAGATACCAGAAAAGTCTATAAATAGGTATTTTTTTCTGCTTGCTGGTGAAGCGATTTCCTGGAGGAGCAGCAAACAAAGTATTACTGCCCCTTCGACTATAGCAGCAGAATATATTGCATGTTACGAGATCATATCATAGGCTATTTGGCTTAGGAATTTCATCACAGATTTAAAGATTGTGGACTCCATTGCTCGTCCAATAAGAATTTTCTATGATAGTTCAACTGCAGTTTCTTTTGCCAATAATAATAAGATTACAACGAAGTGTAAATATTTGGACACCAAATATTTTATTGTGAGAGAAAAATAGAGCAAGGTTATGTTACAATTGAATACATTAGTACCAAGTGTATGATTTGCAGACCCCATGATCAAAGGACTAGTACCTAGAATATATATAGATCATGTTACTAGTATGGATCTGATTAGTTTTTTTTATTTATAAGGTTATAATATTTTGTCTATTTTCAATAAAGTTACAATTTTGATGCAGTTATGTTGGACTATTAATAGATATAAAGTTTTGTCTATTAACGAAAGGACATATAGTTTTCAGTTCATTCATAAAGTTATGCCATATAAAGTAGTAGGTTAGGAGATGAATATGGTAATTATGGAAGAAAATTTTTAATATATAAAAAGGAAGCTATAGTTCCTATTATTGCAGTTTTTTAGTTTAAGTTAAAGGAGAAGTGAGTTCTAAGGAATTTGACCATAAAGATGATACACTAATTGTGGAAGGAAATTTTTAATATATAAAGAGCTGAGCCACTATAGTTTCTACTATTGTAGTTTTTTAGTTTAAGTTAAAGAACAAGCGAGTTCTAAGGTATTTGACTATAAATTTTTAATAGTACGCAATAAAATTTGGGGTATAGCAAATCTCTTCATGGAATATGATAATATGGGCCAAGTGGGTGATTGTCAGGATTTATATAAATGTGGCGTAATTAATGATATTTAAATTTGAATTTACTATCAATAAAAATCAATTCTAGCAGATACAGGACTACTTGATATGATATATTTTATCTTTTTTTTATCTATTTAAATTAAATTAAACTCTAATCAGACTTTGATTGGAAGTCGATTTGGACCGTATATAAAGGGGGAACCGGTCCTACCACTTTCTTACGTGTATTTTGATGAAGAATTGCCATATATTCCACACTATACGGAGAGTGCTTGAGACAAGATGAAAAATCAGATTAACCAATTTCGGTTAGTGATATTCATATCCGAGTCGTATTTCTCACTTTTATAGATTGATCAAGAGTTTTCTTTTTTATGGCATTCTGTAAATTATTTTTCACTCTTTTTATGATTTTGAATATTGACAGGTACTTAATTTTATTGTTCTTACATGGCATATAGATCTCATGACTTACTTTTTAGGGGCTATTAAGTAATTTACTCTTGCAGCGTCAATTCATAATATTCAAAACTTTCGGACGGTTTGCTAAATAAGATCTAGAGCTTGTGTCAGTCCCCATTTGTACGAACTTGACTTCATGCCTGTCTTGGGATAAGCCAAGGTTGCTTAAAGTGCATAAAGTTGACAGGTCCTCTCATGCTCCATACAAGTCTGCCATTGGGTTTCTCAATTCATTCTGAGTGAACCAAATGTGTGCAACTTTGACTTCATCGAGGAATTTTATTGATTACACGCCCATCTTACAAGCAAAACAAATGTGCCGTCCAAATCTATTCTATTGACATTGTTGCGTGTCGATTTCCTAGACCGTTGGCCCGGTCAAAGGTCCTCCCTCGAAAAGCGAGCAAGAATGTAAAACGGTTTCTGACGATGACCCTCGAAGTTTGTGCCCACAACAAATCAAGCGATTCGGCTGATAAGGGATCGGATCAGCCGAGTTCAATAAACTACACAATACTTTTTGGTTCGGCTGAAGAGCCGAATAAAGTTTATATATATATTGCAAAATGGATGGAACTGTTTACAGAAGGAAAGCTAACTTAACAACTACTCCTAAAACGGTAAATGTGGGAAAAAGAAATTACAAGTAGACTTGTCACGCCCCGGATTACTCGTTTCCCCGGGCTCGCCAACAGATCCGCCGTATGCATAGATTTTTCTATGTATACGAAGCGATAGCTAACCTGTAAACAAACATACAAGCCACTACAAGAGATATATAGAGTTGCAATAAAACATACTAATAACAAAAGCCACCTGTACATATAGGATCCAAAATACAACGGGTTCATCACAACCAAAATAGGAACAAGTCCACTATATATGTACATGGCACAACTCAAAAAGAAACTATCTCCAGTAGGGTCCTCCTCTAGGGACAACAGGGACAGGTAGGGATCTAGCTCGCGACTCCCTTACCTCGATCCGCGGAAACAGGCGCAGCAGCCGCAACAGAAGAAGGCTCTGCAAAAAGATGGCAACAAAGGGTGTGAGAACTACTATCAAAAGAAGTAGTCCTCAGTGGGTACCGATACCGACCTCAACGGTCCACCCACCAAGTCTACGAGACTAACAGTATAGCTGGTAGGTAAAGAACAACAAAGTAAGCTGGAATAAACTCTACAGCTATCATGCCACTACCCTACCACTATCCAAGTCAACTCTCAAGTAAGCATCACCAAAGTGAGAAATCAGCCTTGACCCAATCTATCGGAACCGCCCAAACGGGCTCGTCCAGCCAACTGCCTAGCCACACCGCACACTACCAAAAAGGGGTAGCCGGTCCAAAACAGATCCACAATCTGTAGCGACATCAACGCAAAAGAGGCCTCACTCCGGAGCGGCACTCGGGGGAGCTACCCAGCCGAGTTAGTACGCGTATCTCTGTCGAGCACAAACAGGCTCCGGCAGGCTATAGTCAAAGAACAAAGGGGTCAAAAGGGGTCAAAGACTCTAAGCTCACGTGCCCTCAGCACAACCAGAAGCTAAAATAAGAGTCTGGGTCCACCGTCAACCCCGACGGCACCCGGTAATACAGAACAGTCTAACCCTGCTGTAAATACAAGCTCGGCATCCCAGCACGAGCGTAAACTCGTCCTATAACGAACTAAGTATCCACCTCGCACTAACAGCGGTGATACAAGAACAGAAACGGCTCCTAGAGCTAAATCTGATAACAGTTCGAAAAGTGACGGTTGTATGTTCGCGAGTTTTCTCCTAAGTCAATTCCCAGTTCAGCATGTAAAGTCATGTCAATAAATTATCAATTTATGCTCCAAATTTAGATTTCATATAAACACATGCAAATTCACGAATTCGAGCTACTAACATGATTAAACAGATAATAAAACAGCATGCTGCACTCTCTACACTTAGGAGGAAATCCGGCGATTTCGGTAACATCAACCCACCTCGAAAGCTATCCAACAGCGGCTAGGAGTCGAGTGGAAGGCCTCCAAACAACGCCGGCTGAAATCGAGCTCAAATCAGCAACCTCGAGATTCGGACCCACCTGCTCACTGTTCTGGGCGCCCAGAACATCAGCCCAGAACTGCAGCCTGGCAGCACAACCCATATGTGATCAACATGCGATAAAATCCAAATCCTAAGTCCAAATGCAGTGAAATTTGGTTCAACTCACCAGCAGAGGTTCAAGAACAAACCCTCCAAATTTCAGCCAAATCGGAGTTCGACTCGATGTCCAAAAAGCCTAAACACTGAATCAGGTCAACATCTGGACCCTCCTGCACATGGATCCAGAAGTTCCAGCACTTAAGCAAAACCCAAAAACAGCAAGAATTCAAGGATTCCAACGATTCTAGCTCATAGAAAGGGGTCACAAACCTCACAAAAACAGTGATGGAACAATCCAAAACCTCTCCAAAGATCCTCACAAAGATCTGGATCTAAAAATCCAAGAAATTCCATCAATGACCAAAAAATTCAGCACTTAAGCAATTACTCAAAATCTGAGCTAGAACTCACCTTTGAATCCTCAATTCAAGTGGGAAGGACCTCCAAACCAGCAAGGAAAGTGGAAGGATCAATCTTCACTTCGTAATTCCAGCTCCCAAGAGATTGGATCCAAAGAACAAAGGAAAAACCCAAGTTTCAGCTCAAGAACACCAGGGGTCCAGTAAAATACCAACTGTAGCTTACATACCTGTCCAAATCGCGATTGGAAAGATTCCACTTCTTCCTCTGCGAGTCCTCTATCCAAAAAACCAAGTTTCGTTGGATTTGGATACTCTTACACTGCACACGAGCACGAACACTCCAGGTCGACGTTGCAGTTTCAGCAGGAAACCAAGATCATCAATGGAGGAAGATGAAATTGGGAGAGAAGAGAGGGTTCCCTTGCAAGATCCGAGTTCACCTTGAAGAGGGGAGAAAAGAGCCTCAGGGGAGATCGTCCACATCTTTTATAGACAAGGGATAAAGGTGCAGTGAGCCTCAAGAACAGAATACATCTAACCTGTACTCAGCAGGAAATTCCCAGATTCGGCCGCCCGAAACTCATGAAGTGGGCGCCCAGTTCTTCAGCCTGCATCAACTCGACCATCGGACTCTCCGCCGCGGTCCGGTGCGCCCAAACCTGGTCCGGCGGATCTCACCAACCGATCAACACGTGTCGAGCCGTTCGATACTCACGAGGCAGGATTTCCGGACTCACTTTTCGGGCGCCCGAAACATGGATCCGAAATGACTTAGTAATTTTCAGAAATGAGCGCTGCACAACTGGACGCCCAAAACAAGGCTTCTGGGCGCCCTAAAGTTCAAAAGCCCAAAACTTCAGTTTTGGCTTGCTTCGGCGCTCCGAGTCCGTTTTCGCGTCTATTTGATGCCGAAACGACTCCGACTTGTCTCGACCTTCTCCAGAAGCGTCGGACAGTCTAGAATACTACAGTCATTCCGTCAGTTAGGCCCCAGGGGTACTACATCCTTCCCCCCTACGGAAAGTTTCGTCCTCGAAACTCAAACTCAAACTCATACCTCAAGAAGACGGCTCGAAAAGGTAGGGATAGGATTCCCGCATCACCGTCTCCGGCTCCCAAGTCGCCTCACGCTCCTCGTGATTATTCCACTGCACTTTCACGTAAGGTATGACTCGGTTGCGCAATTCTTTCGTCTCGCGAGCAAGAATCCGCATCGGTCGCTCCTCGTATTGCAGGTCCTCAGCCAACTCGAGTGGAGTGAAGTCAATCACGTGGGAGGGGTCGAACACATATCTCCTCAGGGCCGAGACATGAAACACATCATGGACTCCAAAAAGTCGCGGTGGTAGGGCAATCCTGTACGCTACCGGCCCCACTCGCTCTAACACCTCGAACGGGCCAACAAACCGTGGACTGAGCTTTCCACGAACTCCAAAATGGCGAATTCCTCTGGACGGCGAGACTTTCAGAAACACATGATCTCCAATGTGGAACTCCAAGTCTCGTCTCCTAGTATCCGCATAGCTCCTCTGTCGACTCTGGGCGGTCTCAAGACGTCGTCGAACCATCTTGACCTTCTCTTCCGCTTCCAATAGGATATCGGGACCCAAAGTCCTCCTCTCACCCACATCGCTCCAATGCAAGGGCGAACGACACCTGCGTCCATACAATGCCTCAAACGGAGCCATCTGGATGCTCGCTTGATAGCTATTGTTGTACGCAAACTCAACCAGTCCTAAGTGTCGATGCCACCCTCCACCAAAGTCTAGGACACATGCCCTCAACATGTCCTCCAGAGTCTGAATGGTCCGCTCAGACTGACCATCTGTCTGTGGATGAAAAGCCGTGCTAAACCGCAGCTGAGTACCCAGTGCTGTCTGTAGACTCCTCCAAAACTGTGAGACGAATCGTGTGTCTCGATCAGACACAATCGAGGTAGGCACTCCATGCAGTCTCACTATCTCGTCCAAGTATAACTGAGCGAGTCTGTCCCTGGACCAAGTAGTCTGCACTGGTAAGAAGTGGGCAGACTTGGTCAGTCTGTCCACTATCACCCAAATAGCGTCAAAACCAGCCTGCGACCTCGGTAATCCCACGACAAAGTCCATGGCGATCTGGTCCCACTTCCACTCGGGTATTGGGAGACTCTGAAGCTTGCCAGCAGGTACTCGGTGCTCCGCCTTTACCTGTTGACAAGTCAAACACTGAGCCACAAATCTCCCAATATGGCGCTTCATTCCATTCCACCAGAAGTGTGCCTTCAAGTCCTTATACATCTTGGTTCCACCGGGGTGAACCGTATAAGGTGAGTAATGAGCCTCTCTCAAAATCTCCTCTCGGATCTCTGAATCCATAGGCACACACAGTCGGTCCCTGTACCGCAGTACTCCCGAACTGTCAACACTAAAATCCCCAGTCTGCCCACTGGCAATCTGATCTCGAATCCTCATCAAGTAGGGGTCTACACTCTGTTTCTCTCGGATCCTATCCAACAGAGTGGGTTGCAAAACCAAAGACATAAGTTTTGCAGTAACCCCAGGGGATACCACCTCAAGCTCAAGCCGCCTCAACTCCTCAAGTAACGGCGCCTGCTGAGTGATCATCATACTAAGGCTCTGCACTGCACTGATCTCCTGCTCAACGCATCTGCCACTACATTCGCCTTGCCGGGATGATACTGGATGGTAATATCATAATCCTTCAACAGTTCCAACCACCGGCGTTGCCTCAGATTCAATTCCTTCTGAGTGAACAGATACTTGAGACTTTTGTGATCTGTGAAAATCTCACAGTGCTCACCATACAGATAGTGCCGCCACAGCTTCAGTGCAAACACTACAGCTGCCAGCTCCAAATCATGCGTAGGATAATTCTTCTCATAATCCTTCAATTGCCGGGAGGCATAGGCAATTACCCTACCATGCTGCATCAACACACAACCCAAGCCACTGTGTGATGCATCACTATAAATCACAAATCCTTCCCCCATAACTGGAAGGGTAAGGATGGGAGCAGACATCAGTCTCTCCTTCAGCTCCTCAAAGCTACGCTGGCACTCAGCACTCCAAACAAATCTAATCCCCTTCCTCGTCAGACGAGTGAGGGGTGTGGAGAGCTTCGCAAAGCCTTCCACAAATCGACGGTAATATCCAGCTAACCCGAGGAAACTCCTCACCTCGGTAACCGTCGTCGGTCTGGGCCAATCCCGCACAGTCTCAATCTTCTGCGGGTCCACCGCTACTCCAGTGGCCGAAATCACATGGCCCAAGAAAGCTACCTCTCGAAGCCAGAACTCGCACTTCTTCAGCTTAGCATACAACTTCTTCTCTCTCAGAAGTTGCAGCACAACCCTCAAGTGCTCCTCATGCTCAGCATCGCTCCGAGAGTAGATCAAGATATCATCAATAAAACACCACCACAAACCGGTCCAAGAACGGCTTAAACACTCGATTCATCAAATCCATAAACGCGGCAGGGGCAGGGCATTAGTCAATCCAAACGGCATCACCGTAAACTCATAATGCCCGTACCGGGTCCTAAAAGCCGTCTTAGGAATATCCTCGGCCTTCACCTTCAATTGGTGGTAACCAGACTGCAAGTCAATCTTCGAGAAGACACAAGATCCTTGCAGCTGATCAAACAGATCATCAATGCGCGGCAAAGGATACCTGTTCTTGATGGTCACTTTATTCAACTCTCGATAATCCACACAAAGTCTAAGTGAACCATCCTTCTTCTTCACGAATAACACCGGCGCTCCCCAAGGCGATACACTGGGTCTCACAAACCCTTTATCCATCAAATCCTGAAGCTGCGCCTTAAGCTCTCTCAGCTCAGCCGGTGCCATTCGGTAGGGTGTCTTTGAGATTGGTGCAGTTCCTGGACTACGTCAATCACAAACTCGACCTCCCTGTCTGGTGGCATCTCAGTCAACACCGGGGGGGAAACACGTCCGGGAACTCGCGGACTACAGAGATGTCCTCGAGCTCCGGTGCCACTGCAGATACCTCCACAACAGTCGCCAGAAATGCGGTACATCCTCGACTCATCATCTGTCTCGCTCGTGCCGACGAAATCCACGTCGCAAACAACGTGCTCCTGCAGCCTCGATACACGTACACCCCCTGGCCTGGCTCGCGAAACGTCACGGTCCTCTCGCCACAGTCGATCGTCGCGAAGTAGCGCGTCAGCCAATCCATGCCGAGCACTACATCAAAATCCTGCAATCGCCCCAAGACCAACAGGTCTGCGGGCATCACCCAAGGTCCAAGCTGCACTGGGCAAGCTTGACAACAATCCTCCACACGCAAAACGTGCTCGGGAATCTGCACCTCTCGTGCACAAGGTAACGGCCCTATCACTAGCCCATGCAAGGATGCAAATGCTCGACTAACAAAAGAATGTGATGCACCGGTATCAAATAATGCACGAGCTCTAATGCCAGAAATTAAAATGATACCTGCCACCACATGATCCGCCGCCGTGGAGTCCTCCAGTTGAGCCGCAAAGACTCTGCCGCTCTGCGCCTGCTGCCGCCGCTCACCCAGGCGTGGTACAGAAGCCCGATCCATCTGGCTGTGACTCGGTGGAGCTCCATAGGCCTGCTGATGAACAGGGGTGCCGATGCGATCGATCGATGGTACAGGCGACGCTGCTCGGGGACAAGCTGCCCGCAGATGTCCGGACTGACCACACCCAAAACACCGGCCCTCACGCTGCTCGCACTGTCTAGGCCAATGTGGTCCTCCGCAGATGACGCATCTCGGTGGTGCTCCCCTCTGCTGCCGTCCCTGCTGACGGGATCCACCAGACCTCTGTCGCCCCGAAAACCCACGACCCTGAGAACGTGATCGTGGAGGTCTCGGCGGGCGTCTGCCGCTGGTCTGTCCTCCGTCCTCCGGAGTCGGGCGCTTCCTATCCAAACCCTGACTCAGAGTGGCCGTCCGCTCACTCGCCGTCAAGGCTCCTCGCTCCACCCATAGCGCCTGCTCGATCGACGCGTCCAAGGTCTGCAACCTCTGCGCCTGAACTAAGACAAATATCTCATGTCTCAATCCTCGCTCGAACAAATAAACTCTGTGAGCCTCATCTCTCGCAGCAAAAGGAACACAGTTCAGGAGTCTGGTAAACTCCCGGGTATACTCCTGCACTGTGCGATCTCCCTGGAGTAGACTCTTCAAATCCTCCTCGAGTTTCTGCTTCACGCTGTTAGGGAAATAGGACCCATACAGCATCCCGCAGAACTCGGTCCAACTCAAATGCAGCGCATCCAGCGACCTGCTCGATCTCGTCCTCGTCCACCAGATGCGTGCATCACCTGTCAGGCAGTGAACTGCCAAGTGAACCCGCTCCCGCTCTGGCACGAAGAGATCCTCGAATAACTTCTCCATCTCGCCTACCCAGGCCTCCACCACCCATGGCTCGGTGTGGCTACCATCAAAACGGGGTGGATCAAACCGACAAAAACGAGCCAGTCTCTCGGTCATCCGCTCCTGCTCAGCCTCCGACATCTGTCCACCTGACCGGGAAGTGTCGCCAACCGGTGCGGCCGGAACTGCCGCTGCTGGGGGTACGGCTGCAGCTGGAACGTCAGCTGGAATAGCAGGAGGTGGCTCCTGCGACTCCGTCGCTCTAGGTGCTGCACTCCACGTGTGAGTAATGGTATCACACATCCTCCGCAAAAGTGCACTCTGCTGCCTAGCTGACTCGGCTAGCGCATTCAACTGCTCACACACATCAGGGGGTGCACTAGGTCCCGCCTGCTCAGGCACCACAGAAGGCGCGGGGGTAGCCCGCGTCGGGGGGGGTCGACCTCGGTGTCGGGGAGGCGCCATGCTCACCTGCGCAACACACAGATCAGTCAACAACCACAAAACAACTCAAGACCCAATCAAGCGAAAGTCCAGAAGGTCGTCTCTTTTCCCTCGCTGCTTGACGTCGTCTGCAGCCAACGCAAGTTCGCGACAGGAAAGGACACACGCCTTCGATCACTCCCTCCACTTAAGGATGAGTTCAACAGTCAAATCGATGACTTTCGCGGCAAGTCACGTCTCTCACGTCTTGCATTCCTAAGGTCTGCCATAGCCTAGGGTTTACTAAGTCCCAACGACCTATTCCTAAGCTCTGATACCACTTAATCTGTCACGCCCCGGATTACTCGTTTCCCCGGGCTCGCCAACAGATCCGCCGTATACATAGATTTTTCTATGTATACGAAGCGATAGCTAACCTGTAAACAAACATACAAGCCACTACAAGAGATATATAGAGCTGCTGCAATAAAACATACTAATAACAAAAGCCACCTGTACATATAGAGTCCAAAATACAACAGGTCCACCACAACCAAAATAGGTACAAGTCCACAGTATATGTACATGGCACAACTCAAAAAGAAACTATCTCCAGTAGGGTCCTCCTCTAGGGACAACAGGGACAGGTAGGGATCTAGCTCGCGACTCCCTTACCTCGATCCGCGGAAACAGGCGCAGCAGCCGCAACAGAAGAAGGCTCTGCAAAAAGGTGGCAACAAAGGGTGTGAGAACTACTATCAAAAGAAGTAGTCCTCAGTGGGTACCGATACCGACCTCAACGGTCCACCCACTAAGTCTACGAGACTAACAGTATAGCTGGTAGGTAAAGAACAACAAAGTAAGCTGGAATAAACTCTACAGCTATCATGCCACTACCCTACCACTATCCAAGTCAACTCTCAAGTAAGCATCACCAAAGTGAGAAATCATCCCTGACCCAATCTATCGGAACCGCCCAAACGGGCTCGTCCAGCCAACTGCCTAGCCACACCGCACACTACCAAAAAGGGTAGCCGGTCCAAAACAGATCCACAATCTGTAGCGACATCAACGCAAAAGAGGCCTCACTCCGGAGCGGCACTCGGGGGAGCTACCCAGCCGAGTTAGTACGCGTATCTCTGTCGAGCACAAACAGGCTCCGGCAGGCTATAGTCAAAGAACAAAGGGGTCAAAAGGGGTCAAAGACTCTAAGCTCACGTGCCCTCAGCACAACCAGAAGCTAAAACAAGAGTCTGGGTCCACCGTCAACCCCGACGGCACCCGGTAATACAGAACAGTCTAACCCTGCTGTAAATACAAGCTCGGCATCCCAGCACGAGCGTAAACTCGTCCTATAACGAACTAAGTATCCACCTCGCACTAACAGCGGTGATACAAGAACAGAAACGGCTCCTAGAGCTAAATCTGATAACAGTTCGAAAAGTGACGGTTGTATGTTCGCGAGTTTTCTCCTAAGTCAATTCCCAGTTCAGCATGTAAAGTCATGTCGATAAATTATCAATTTATGCTCCAAATTCAGATTTCATATAAACACATGCAAATTCACGAATTCGAGCTACTAACATGATTAAACAGATAATAAAACAGCATGCTGCACTCTCTACACTTAGGAGGAAATCCGGCGATTTCGGTAACATCAACCCACCTCGAAAGCTATCCAACACACGGCTAGGAGTCGAGTGGAAGGCCTCCAAACAACGCCGGCCGAAATCGAGCTCAAATCTGCAACCTCGAGATTCGGACCCACCTGCTCACTGTTCTGGGCGCCCAGAACATCAGCCCAGAACTGCAGCCTGGCAGCACAACCCACATGTGATCAACATGCGATAAAATCCAAATCCTAAGTCCAAATGCAGTGAAATTTGGCTCAACTCACCAGCAGAGGTTCAAGAACAAACCCTCCAAATTTCAGCCAAATCGGAGTTCGACTCGATGTCCAAAAAGCCTAAACACTGAATCAGGTCAACATCTGGACCCTCCTGCACATGGATCCAGAAGTTCCAGCACTTAAGCAAAACTCAAAAACAGCAAGAATTCAAGGATTCCAACGATTCTAGCTCATAGAAAGGGGTCACAAACCTCTCAAAAACAGTGATGGAACAATCCAAAACCTCTCCAAAGATCCTCACAAAGATCTGGATCTAAAAATCCAAGAAATTCCATCAATGACCCAAAAATTCAGCACTTAAGCAATTACTCAAAATCTGAGCTAGAACTCACCTTTGAATCCTCAATTCAAGTGGGAAGGACCTCCAAACCAGCAAGGAAAGTGGAAGGATCAATCTTCACTTCGTAATTCCAGCTCCCAAGAGATTGGATCCTAAGAACAAAGGAAAAAAACCCAAGTTTCAGCTCAAGAACACCAGGGGTCCAGTAAAACATCAACTGTAGCTTACATACCTGTCCAAATCGCGATTGGAAAGATTCCACTTCTTCCTCTGCGAGTCCTCTATCCAACAAACCAAGTTTCGTTGGATTTGGATACTCCTACACTGCACACGAGCACGAACACTCCAGGTCGACGTTGCAGTTTCAGCAGGAAACCAAGATCATCAATGGAGGAAGATGAAATTGGGAGAGAAGAGAGGGTTTCCCTTGCAAGATCCGAGTTCACCTTGAAGAGGGGAGAAAAGAGCCTCAGGGGAGGTCGTCCACATCTTTTATAGACAAGGGATAAAGGTGCAGTGAGCCTCAAGAACAGAATACATCTAACCTGTACTCAGCAGGAAATTCCCAGATTCGGGCGCCCGAAACTCATGAAGTGGGCGCCCGGTTCTTCAGCCTGCACCAACTCGACCATCGGACTCTCCGCCGCGGTCCGGTGCGCCCAAACCTGGTCCGGCGGATCTCACCAACCGATCAACACGTGTCGAGCCGTTCGATACTCACGAGGCAGGATTTCCGGACTCACTTTCCGGGCGCCCGAAACATGGATCCGAAATGACTTAGTAATTTTCAGAAATGAGCGCTGCACAACTGGACGCCCAAAACAAGCTTCTGGGCGCCCTAAAGTTCAAAAGCCCAAAACTTCAGTTTTGGCTTGCTTCGGCGCTCCGAGTCCGTTTTCGCGTCTATTTGACGCCGAAACGACTCCGACTTGTCTCGACCTTCTCCAGAAGCGTCGGACAGTCTAGAATACTACAGTCATTCCGTCAGTTAGGCCCCAGGGGTACTACATCCTTCCCCCCTACGGAAAGTTTCGTCCTCGAAACTCAAACTCAAACTCATACCTCAAGAAGACAGCTCGAAAAGGTAGGGATAGGATTCCCGCATCACCGTCTCCGGCTCCCAAGTCGCCTCACGCTCCTCGTGATTACTCCACTGCACTTTCACGTACGGTATGACTCGGTTGCGCAATTCTTTCGTCTCGCGAGCAAGAATCCGCACCGGTCGCTCCTCGTACTGCAGGTCCTCAGCCAACTCAAGTGGAGTGAAGTCAATCACGTGGGAGGGGTCGAACACATATCTCCTCAGGGCCGAGACATGAAACACATCATGGACTCCAGAAAGTCGCGGTGGTAGGGCAATCCTGTACGCTACCGGCCCCACTCGCTCTAACACCTCGAACGGGCCAACAAACCGTGGACTGAGCTTTCCACGAACTCCAAAACGGCGAATTCCTCTGGACGGCGAGACTTTCAGAAACACATGATCTCCAATCTGGAACTCCAAGTCTCGTCTCCTAGTATCCGCATAGCTCCTCTGTCGACTCTGGGCGGTCTCAAGACGTCGTCGAACCATCTTGACCTTCTCTTCCGCTTCCAACAGGATATCGGGACCCAAAGTCCTCCTCTCACCCACATCGCTCCAATGCAAGGGCGAACGACACCTGCGTCCATACAATGCCTCAAACGGAGCCATCTGGATGCTCGCTTGATAGCTATTGTTGTACGCAAACTCAACCAGTCCTAAGTGTCGATGCCACCCTCCACCAAAGTCTAGGACACATGCCCTCAACATGTCCTCCAGAGTCTGAATGGTCCGCTCAGACTGACCATCTGTCTGTGGATGAAAAGCCGTGCTAAACCGCAGCTGAGTACCCAGTGCTGTCTGTAGACTCCTCCAAAACTGTGAGACGAATCGTGTGTCTCGATCAGACACAATCGAGGTAGGCACTCCATGCAGTCTCACTATCTCGTCCAAGTATAACTGAGCGAGTCTGTCCCTGGACCAAGTAGTCTGCACTGGTAAGAAGTGGGCAGACTTGGTCAGTCTGTCCACTATCACCCAAATAGCGTCAAAACCAGCCTGCGACCTCGGTAATCCCACGACAAAGTCCATGGCGATCTGGTCCCCACTTCCACTCGGGTATTGGGAGACTCTGAAGCTTGCCAGCAGGTACTCGGTGCTCCGCCTTTACCTGTTGACAAGTCAAACACTGAGCCACAAATCTCCCAATATGGCGCTTCATTCCATTCCACCAGAAGTGTGCCTTCAAGTCCTTATACATCTTGGTTCCACCGGGGTGAACCGTATAAGGTGAGTAATGAGCCTCTCTCAAAATCTCCTCTCGGATCTCTGAATCCATAGGCACACACAGTCGGTCCCTGTACCGCAGTACTCCCGAACTGTCAACACTAAAATCCCCTGTCTGCCCACTGGCAATCTGATCTCGAATCCTCATCAAGTAGGGGTCTACACTCTGTTTCTCTCGGATCCTATCCAACAGAGTGGGTTGCAAAACCAAAGACATAAGTTTTGCAGTAACCCCAGGGGATACCACCTCAAGCTCAAGCCGCCTCAACTCCTCAAGTAACGGCGCCTGCTGAGTGATCATCATACTAAGGCTCTGCACTGATCTCCTGCTCAACGCATCTGCCACTACATTCGCCTTGCCGGGATGATACTGGATGGTAATATCATAATCCTTCAACAGTTCCAACCACCGGCGTTGCCTCAGATTCAATTCCTTCTGAGTGAACAGATACTTGAGACTTTTGTGATCTGTGAAAATCTCACAGTGCTCACCATACAGATAGTGCCGCCACAGCTTCAGTGCAAACACTACAGCTGCCAGCTCCAAATCATGCGTAGGATAATTCTTCTCATAATCCTTCAATTGCCGGGAGGCATAGGCAATTACCCTACCATGCTGCATCAACACACATCCCAAGCCACTGTGTGATGCATCACTATAAATCACAAATCCTTCCCCCATAACTGGAAGGGTAAGGATGGGAGCAGACATCAGTCTCTCCTTCAGCTCCTCAAAGCTACGCTGGCACTCAGCACTCCAAACAAATCTAATCCCCTTCCTCGTCAGACGAGTGAGGGGTGTGGAGAGCTTCGCAAAGCCTTCCACAAATCGACGGTAATATCCAGCTAACCCGAGGAAACTCCTCACCTCGGTAACCGTCGTCGGTCTGGGCCAATCCCGCACAGTCTCAATCTTCTGCGGGTCCACCGCTACTCCAGTGGCCGAAATCACATGGCCCAAGAAAGCTACCTCTCGAAGCCAGAACTCGCACTTCTTCAGCTTAGCATACAACTTCTTCTCTCTCAGAAGTTGCAGCACAACCCTCAAGTGCTCCTCATGCTCAGCATCGCTCCGAGAGTAGATCAAGATATCATCAATAAACACCACCACAAACCGGTCCAAGAACGGCTTAAACACTCGATTCATCAAATCCATAAACGCGGCAGGGGCATTAGTCAATCCAAACGGCATCACCGTAAACTCATAATGCCCGTACCGGGTCCTAAAAGCCGTCTTAGGAATATCCTCGGCCTTCACCTTCAATTGGTGGTAACCAGACTGCAAGTCAATCTTCGAGAAGACACAAGATCCTTGCAGCTGATCAAACAGATCATCAATGCGCGGCAAAGGATACCTGTTCTTGATGGTCACTTTATTCAACTCTCGATAATCCACACAAAGTCTAAGTGAACCATCCTTCTTCTTCACGAATAACACCGGCGCTCCCCAAGGCGATACACTGGGTCTCACAAACCCTTTATCCATCAAATCCTGAAGCTGCGCCTTAAGCTCTCTCAGCTCAGCCGGTGCCATTCGGTAGGGTGTCTTTGAGATTGGTGCAGTTCCTGGAACTACGTCAATCACAAACTCGACCTCCCTGTCTGGTGGCATCTCAGTCAACACCGGGGGAAACACGTCCGGGAACTCGCGGACTACAGAGATGTCCTCGAGCTCCGGTGCCACTGCAGATACCTCCACAACAGTCGCCAGAAATGCGGTACATCCTCGACTCATCATCTGTCTCGCTCGTGCCGACGAAATCCACGTCGCAAACAACGTGCTCCTGCAGCCTCGATACACGTACTCCTCCTGGCCTGGCTCGCGAAACGTCACGGTCCTCTCGCCACAGTCGATCGTCGCGAAGTAGCGCGTCAGCCAATCCATGCCGAGCACTACATCAAAATCCTGCAATCGCCCCAAGACCAACAGGTCTGCGGGCATCACCCAAGGTCCAAGCTGCACTGGGCAAGCTTGACAACAATCCTCCACACGCAAAACGTGCTCGGGAATCTGCACCTCTCGTGCACAAGGTAACGGCCCTATCACTAGCCATGCAAGGATGCAAATGCTCGACTAACAAAAGAATGTGATGCACCGGTATCAAATAATGCACGAGCTCTAATGCCAGAAATTAAAATGATACCTGCCACCACATGATCCGCCGCCGTGGAGTCCTCCAGTTGAGCCGCAAAGACTCTGCCGCTCTGCGCCTGCTGCCGCCGCTCACCCAGGCGTGGTACAGAAGCCCGATCCATCTGGCTGTGACTCGGTGGAGCTCCATAGGCCTGCTGATGAACAGGGGGTGCCGATGCGATCGATGGTACAGGCGACGCTGCTCGGGGACAAGCTGCCCGCAGATGTCCGGACTGACCACACCCAAAACACCGGCCCTCACGCTGCTCGCACTGTCTAGGCCAATGTGGTCCTCCGCAGATGACACATCTCGGTGGTGCTCCCCTCTGCTGCCGTCCCTGCTGACGGGATCCACCAGACCTCTGTCGCCCCGAAAACCCACGACCCTGAGAACGTGATCGTGGAGGTCTCGGCGGGCGTCTGCCGCTGGTCTGTCCTCCGTCCTCCGGAGTCGGGCGCTTCCTATCCAAACCCTGACTCAGAGTGGCCGCCCGCTCACTCGCCGTCAAGGCTCCTCGCTCCACCCATAGCGCCTGCTCGATCGACGCGTCCAAGGTCTGCAACCTCTGCGCCTGAACTAAGACAAATATCTCATGTCTCAATCCTCGCTCGAACAAATAAACTCTGTGAGCCTCATCTCTCGCAGCAAAAGGAACACAGTTCAGGAGTCTGGTAAACTCCCGGGTATACTCCTGCACTGTGCGATCTCCCTGGAGTAGACTCTTCAAATCCTCCTCGAGTTTCTGCTTCACGCTGTTAGGTAAATAGGACCTATACAGCATCCCGCAGAACTCGGTCCAACTCAAATGCAGCGCATCCAGCGACCTGCTCGATCTCGCCCTCGTCCACCAGATGCGTGCATCACCTGTCAAGCAGTGAACTGCCAAGTGAACCTGCTCCCGCTCTGGCACGAAGAGATCCTCGAATAACTTCTCCATCTCGCCTACCCAGGCCTCCACCACCCATGGCTCGGTGTGGCTACCATCGAAACGGGGTGGATCAAACCGACAAAAACGAGCCAGTCTCTCGGTCATCCGCTCCTGCTCAGCCTCCGACATCTGTCCACCAAACCGGGAAGTGTCGCCAACCGGTGCGGCCGGAACTGCCGCTGCTGGGGGTACGGCTGCAGCTGGAACGTCAGCTGGAACAGCAGGAGGTGGCTCCTGCGACTCCGTCGCTCTAGGTGCTGCACTCCACGTGTGAGTAATGGTATCACACATCCTCCGCAAAAGTGCACTCTGCTGCCTAGCTGACTCGGCTAGCGCATTCAACTGCTCACACACATCAGGGGGTGCACTAGGTCCCGCCTGCTCAGGCACCACAGAAGGCGCGGGGGTAGCCCGCGTCGGGGGTCGACCTCGGTGTCGGGGAGGCGCCATGCTCACCTGCGCAACACACAGATCAGTCAACAACCACAAAACAACTCAAGACCCAATCAAGCGAAAGTCCAGAAGGTCGTCTCTTTTCCCTCGCTGCTTGACGTCGTCTGCAGCCAACGCAAGTTCGCGACAGGAAAGGACACACGCCTTCGATCACTCCCTCCACTTAAGGATGAGTTCAACAGTCAAATCGATGACTTTCGCGGCAAGTCACGTCTCTCACGTCTTGCATTCCTAAGGTCTGCCATAGCCTAGGGTTTACTAAGTCCCAACGACCTATTCCTAAGCTCTGATTACACTTAATCTGTCACGCCCCGGATTACTCGTTTCCCCGGGCTCGCCAACAGATCCGCCGTATACATAGATTTTTCTATGTATACGAAGCGATAGCTAACCTGTAAACAAACATACAAGCCACTACAAGAGATATATAGAGCTGCAATAAAACATACTAATAACAAAAGCCACCTGTACATATAGAGTCCAAAATACAACAGGTCCACCACAACCAAAATAGGAACAAGTCCACAGTATATGTACATGGCACAACTCAAAAAGAAACTATCTCCAGTAGGGTCCTCCTCTAGGGACAACAGGGACAGGTAGGGATCTAGCTCGCGACTCCCTTACCTCGATCCGCGGAAACAGGCGCAGCAGCCGCAACAGAAGAAGGCTCTGCAAAAAGGTGGCAACAAAGGGTGTGAGAACTACTATCAAAAGAAGTAGTCCTCAGTGGGTACCGATACCGACCTCAACGGTCCACCCACTAAGTCTACGAGACTAACAGTATAGCTGGGTAGGTAAAGAACAACAAAGTAAGCTGGAATAAACTCTACAGCTATCATGCCACTACCCTACCACTATCCAAGTCAACTCTCAAGTAAGCATCACCAAAGTGAGAAATCATCCCTGACCCAATCTATCGGAACCGCCCAAACGGGCTCGTCCAGCCAACTGCCTAGCCACACCGCACACTACCAAAAAGGGTAGCCGGTCCAAAACAGATCCACAATCTGTAGCGACATCAACGCAAAAGAGGCCTCACTCCGGAGCGGCACTCGGGGGAGCTACCCAGCCGAGTTAGTACGCGTATCTCTGTCGAGCACAAACAGGCTCCGGCAGGCTATAGTCAAAGAACAAAGGGGTCAAAAGGGGTCAAAGACTCTAAGCTCACGTGCCCTCAGCACAACCAGAAGCTAAAATAAGAGTCTGGGTCCACCGTCAACCCCGACGGCACCCGGTAATACAGAACAGTCTAACCCTGCTGTAAATACAAGCTCGGCATCCCAGCACGAGCGTAAACTCGTCCTATAACGAACTAAGTATCCACCTCGCACTAACAGCGGTGATACAAGAACAGAAACGGCTCCTAGAGCTAAATCTGATAACAGTTCGAAAAGTGACGGTTGTATGTTCGCGAGTTTTCTCCTAAGTCAATTCCCAGTTCAGCATGTAAAGTCATGTCAATAAATTATCAATTTATGCTCCAAATTCAGATTTCATATAAACACATGCAAATTCACGAATTCGAGCTACTAACATGATTAAACAGATAATAAAACAGCATGCTGCACTCTCTACACTTAGGAGGAAATCCGGCGATTTCGGTAACATCAACCCACCTCGAAAGCTATCCAACAGCGGCTAGGAGTCGAGTGGAAGGCCTCCAAACAACGCCGGCTGAAATCGAGCTCAAATCAGCAACCTCGAGATTCGGACCCACCTGCTCACTGTTCTGGGCGCCCAGAACATCAGCCCAGAACTGCAGCCTGGCAGCACAACCCACATGTGATCAACATGCGATAAAATCCAAATCCTAAGTCCAAATGCAATGAAATTTGGCTCAACTCACCAGCAGAGGTTCAAGAACAAACCCTCCAAATTTCAGCCAAATCGGAGTTCGACTCGATGTCCAAAAAGCCTAAACACTGAATCAGGTCAACATCTGGACCCTCCTGCACATGGATCCAGAAGTTCCAGCACTTAAGCAAAACCCAAAAACAGCAAGAATTCAAGGATTCCAACGATTCTAGCTCATAGAAAGGGGTCACAAACCTCACAAAAACAGTGATGGAACAATCCAAAACCTCTCCAAAGATCCTCACAAAGATCTGGATCTAAAAATCCAAGAAATTCCATCAATGACCAAAAAATTCAGCACTTAAGCAATTACTCAAAATCTGAGCTAGAACTCACCTTTGAATCCTCAATTCAAGTGGGAAGGACCTCCAAACCAGCAAGGAAAGTGGAAGGATCAATCTTCACTTCGTAATTCCAGCTCCCAAGAGATTGGATCCAAAGAACAAAGGAAAAACCCAAGTTTCAGCTCAAGAACACCAGGGGTCCAGTAAAATACCAACTGTAGCTTACATACCTGTCCAAATCGCGATTGGAAAGATTCCACTTCTTCCTCTGCGAGTCCTCTATCCAACAAACTAAGTTTCGTTGGATTTGGATACTCCTACACTGCACAAGAGCACGAACACTCCAGGTCGACGTTGCAGTTTCAGCAGGAAACCAAGATCATCAATGGAGGAAGATGAAATTGGGAGAGAAGAGAGGGTTCCCTTGCAAGATCCGAGTTCACCTTGAAGAGGGGAGAAAAGAGCCTCAGGGGAGGTCGTCCACATCTTTTATAGACAAGGGATAAAGGTGCAGTGAGCCTCAAGAACAGAATACATCTAACCTGTACTCAGCAGGAAATTCCCAGATTCGGGCGCCCGAAACTCATGAAGTGGGCGCCCAGTTCTTCAGCCTGCATCAACTCGACCATCGGACTCTCCGCCGCGGTCCGGTGCGCCCAAACCTGGTCCGGCGGATCTCACCAACCGATCAACACGTGTCGAGCCGTTCGGTACTCACGAGGCAGGATTTCCGGACTCACTTTCCGGGCGCCCGAAACATGGATCCGAAATGACTTAGTAATTTTCAGAAATGAGCGCTGCACAACTGGACGCCCAAAACAAGGCTTCTGGGCGCCCTAAAGTTCAAAAGCCCAAAACTTCAGTTTTGGCTTGCTTCGGCGCTCCGAGTCCGTTTTCGCGTCTATTTGACGCCGAAACGACTCCGACTTGTCTCGACCTTCTCCAGAAGCGTCGGACAGTCTAGAATACTACAGTCATTCCGTCAGTTAGGCCCCAGGGGTACTACAAGACTACTCCTAGAAAGCGTAAGAAAATGCATAGAAATAAACTGATCTTTTTGTTCTCAGGAAAAAAAAGACCCCTTTATCAGGCGTCCTTTATCTATTTATAGCTCCGCCTTTTATTGTTCGATTTTCTCCACGATCGGCCATATCCCTGGATTCGTGGGCCACTATCCATTGAACTGCGTAACTTACTCCTGTTTTCGTGGCCACTACCAGCCGACCTCAACCGCGTGAACTGCTTTTTCAGTTTTAGCCGCGGTCTGCGCTGATCCCAGCATACCGCGTGTCGCCTATTTCTTGGATTCGCGGGCGACTCCCGTGGTGCCTAGCGGTTCACCACGTGGCACGTTTTTATTGGCGTCAACAATTGCCCCCCCGACAGCTTCCGAATGATCATTTGGTGGCTGACGTAATCTTCTCCAAGGGTCGGATATCAAAACCATCACATCGTAGTCTCAGCTCCTCTTAGCCGTGCGTTCATCCTTTTGACGTCCATGATCCCTTATGCTCTTTTGTCTCATTTGACGCATTAATTAGGTCATTTATTGCTGCTGTCTTTTCATCATCAAACCATTTCTCAAAATTCCCTCAGACGGATTCGCTAGCACACTTCGTCTTCTTTCTTTTCTCGTTCTTCTTCCCAACCGAAAACCTCACTCTCTTACACCTCTTCGTCTCCTTTCTTTTTTTATTTTTCTAGTCCTCTACTCTTCCTTTCAATGGCTCTGATCCCCTCTCTGTGTGATGCCCCAACTTTCCAGGGGGTCACCTATCCTAGGACTACTCCCGTCCTAGCACGCTTAACTCTCTTAACCTCTTGGGCCTAGCCACCACCCAAAATGCTTAAGCCGGGTTAAGAGTTCTAGCCCTATTATATCTTATATATAGGACTATTTGGGGTCTCACAATCTCCCCCCTTTAAGCCCTAACGTCCTCGTCAGTCTCAGACTCACAAGTACCAGGTGATGTGAGACGTCTCGCTAGCCTTGTCATTCCGACCCTGGCTCAGCCAAGACTTATCTCACACTTCTGGCTGATAATTGGCTCTGATACCAACTGTGACGCCCCAACTTCCCAGGGGGTCACCCATCCTAGGACTACTCCCGTCCTAGCACACTTAACTCTCTTAACCTCTTAGGGCTAGCCACCACCCAAAATGCTTAAGCCGGGTTAAGAGTTCTAGCCCTATTATATCTTATATATATAGGACTATCTGGGGTCTCACACTCTGCCCTCATCTTCTTCTCTTGACTATAACTTCTTTTGACAATACGTCGAATCAGACCCTTCTCGATTTGTTCTTGGTCCTTCATTTGTAGATTTTTCTGTTCCTGAAGATCTCCCCTTCTCCGCTGTTGGTCTCACTTTGCTGGCCGATACCATTCACCTGCAATCTTGGTACGCCTCAAAATCGTCGGGGAAGAGTCTCCAGACTTGGCCTAGCGTTTCAGACGCTTACTTGAACAGGCTGAACCGAGTTGGAGCATCTTATGCTGACCTCTGTCATGAAGTTGAAATTTATGAAGCTATCCAACTTTCAAAATCTCCTCCTCAAGCTGACAATCTCCTTCTGGCTGTGGCTTTATGTTTCTGGTCCCTTGCCTCCAATGCTTTTCTCTTTAGACTGGGACCCTTCACACCAACTCTTCTTGATGTGGCAGTGATAGTTGGTCTCCGCCCTCACGGTGTTACTCTTTTGATGGCCTACAATTCTGATGGAGTAGAAGATTTCGAGGCTCATCTTGACCCGAAAGCGGACCTTGCCTACACCAAGTTTATTCGCCGGTTCGCAGGTCAATCTCCTGATCCAGTTACTAAGAAGGAGCACACCGCCTTCCTCCTTTACTGGCTATGTCACAACCTCTTCTGCACCCGCTCGTAGAAGATTAACCGAGATTTTGTCCTGATCGCCGTTGTTTTAGCTAACGGCGAAAAGTTGGCGTTAGGTACATATTTTCTCATTTTTGTATATCGAATTTTTTTTGAATCCATCAAACCACTGCCGTCGGGTAAAGGCTTGACAATCGGCTCCGGCTGCGGTGTTTTGTGGTTCCTACAAATGTGTTTATAGATTTATTTTTCGTACTTATGCACGAACTCCCCTAGACTTGAATTCGGCTCCTCTCTCCGACAGCTACGGTTTGGCACTCAGTTGTCCGGAACCTTTGACTCCATGTCAACCGGCAGATTGTGCCACATATTTTAAAATTTTTTATGAAAGAGACCAGCGCCTTATCATCAAGTGGGCGCCTTTTGGGGAACGAATTATTGGCCCATCTTGGCTTCTTACTCGCTATGAAGCCATCAAAGATCAGTTAGCTTCTTCTCGGGCGAGCGAATATTCAGATTTTTGGTATTCTCTATTGGCCCTCGAGACTTCCACATCGGCTTGAAGACCCGCTCTAAATTGATGCTGAGCACTGAAGTATATTCGCCTCAATACGTGGCGCGCCAATTCGGGTTTGTTCAAGCAATTCCAGCCCCAGCTAGATTTTTTACGGCTAACACTGCTAGCAGCCGTCCCCCTACAAAAAGTGCAGCTGAAACTGATCGGCTCTCGGACATGGGGAATCGCCTCCGACGTTTTTTTAAGCTCGTGGGTTTTCGGCCGAACCATTCCGGGGTAGTGGACTTTCGCTTTACTAAAGCTTGGGATACTAAAGCTTGGGATGTTTTTGGCAAGCCAATCTTTTTCAAGTCAATACTTTTTGCCACTCGTAAAATTCATCATGTAGGTGGTATGTTATTTTACAATCGACCTATATCTCTTCCTTTTCTTCTCCCTGAATCTTTTTCTTTGTCATTTTATTTTTTCCAGCACCTCCTGTGGTTAAAGAAATCTTTCCTGATTCCCCAAGGCAAGAAGATTCAGGAGAAAATTCTGATGAAGATTCTGAGGTAAATCCTATCTCGTAATGTGTTTTCTTTTTTATAACAGGAGTTTTCTGCTAACATATTCTTTTCAACCGATTCTGGCTTCTACCTTATCGGCCCAACGTCCTGACAAGCGGCCGATAGAGTCTGATCAACCGGTCCAACCGCCGCGGTAGAAGCGGCGTAAAACTTTCGCAATCAAGATTCGTTCTCTCTTCCCCCTATGCCGACTGAAGATATATCCTTAGCGGCAATTCCACCGGCTGACACCATGGCCGAGGGGGTTGATCATGTTCAATCGATTCCCGTCGACCCAATATCTACTGAGATAAATCCTCAGCCCATTTTGATTGATTCTTCATCTTCTCATTCCTCACTCGGATCACCTTCACTATCCTTTTCGGTTGAGCAGACACCTTCGAAAAAGGTTCTACACGCTCGCTTTACCTCAGCGCTGGAAAAAGCACTTTCTGACGTTGAGAGGCAGGCTCGCCGGGAAGCTCGTCTTGACAAAAAACAGGAGGATAAGAGAAGACGAGTAGACAAAGAGAAAAAAGTTGAGGGAGAGAAGAAAAAAGAAAAGGAAAGTAAGACACAGAGAGATACCCCGAAAAAGAAAGAAGAGAAAAAGAGAAAAGAAGATAAAAAGAAAAAAGAAGATGAGTAAAGACGCAAAGAAGGAGAACATAAAAGGAAAGAAGAAGAAGAAGAAGAAGAAGAAGAAGAAGAAGAAGAAGAAGAAGAAGAAGAAGAAGAAGAAGAAGAAGAAGGACAGAAGAAAGAAAGAGAAGAGAGGAAGAAGAAAAAAAGAAAGGAGAAGAAGAGAAAGAACAGATTAGAATAGAGGAAGAAGTAGGTGTAAGCTCTCCTACCGAACCTCCAGCCGAAGTTTCTACATCGGCTCCTTCACAAGCATCTCAGTCTTTAGACGCGTTGGCTATCTCTCTTCAAGACTTAGCTGCTTCCAGCCCCAAATCCAATGAAGTAGAGGATCTTCCCACTACTATTTCGAATGAAACTCAACAGAAATTGGACGAATGTTTAAAATTGTACAGTAGTGGCCTTCCTACTCTGGCTCGAAACTTGGAGCAATTTGATCGGCTTGGAGCGCTACTCCTCGATCTCTTAGACCAACTTGATCTTCCTTCCTCAGGTAAATGCTTTGCAGAGACATTATATGTTCGCCTTTCTTCTTTCTTAACTCGACAACAAATGCTTTCCACCGAGTACCTTGCTTTGGAACATCATTTCTCACGGGTCGAATTCTTCAAAACTAAAGCTCCTGAAATAGCAACTCCAATAACCGATTTAACCAAGTAAGACGATCTTTTAAAAGATCAAGAGTTGGCTCTTCGGCACCTATTGCTAGTCTTAAAGAAGAACTCGTTGTAGCCGAAACAGCCTTGTCCCATGTCTCTGAACAGCGTGCCATTGTGCAAGCTCAATTACAGGCCAAAAAGGAGGAAGATGTGGCGCTACATGACCAACTCTCCCAACTCTACAAACTCCATCCCATGATGAAGCGAAGAAAGCGAGCGGCCGATCTTGCTCAATCCAATCTGGAAACTGAGTGGAATCAACTCAGAGACTTATTATCCTGATTCTCTATGTTTTTTCCATTCTTAAATCGGCTGTGATATAATTTAACTTCTGTTTGTATTTTTGTCCTTAACTTTTATTCAATTTCCCACTTGGATGGGTAATACTTCCTTAAATATTTTCTATTGATTGGTTTGTCATTTTTCAATCCACCTAATGTCTTTAGAAAATATGCGTTGCCTCTTGCAACTTCATATACTTGGAATGGTCCTTCCCAATTTGGAGACTATTTTCCATGCACTCGGTCTCTTCGACCGATCGGTAATACTAGTTTTAAGACTAGATCCCCAACAGAGAAGGATTTAACCTTAACTCTTTTGTTGTATGCATTACTCACTCGGCTCTGATAAGCTTGTAAATGATCAAGTGCTAACAGCCGAATCTCATCAATTTCATCTAACTTTTCATTCATCAAAGTTTTGTATTCTTCTGGTAACTCCTTCTGTCCCTCAACTCGTAAAGAAGGGACCATTATCTCGGTTGGCACTACGGTCTCGTGGCTGTATACCAATCAAAACGGCGTAACTCATGTTGCTGTTTTAACAGTGGTTCGGCATGCCCATAGTACTTCTGAGAGCTTCTCGCTCCACTTTCTTGGGTGTTTTCTGATATGCCATTTCATAAGAATTATAATAACTTTGTTCGCTGCCTCGGCCTGTCCATTGGCCTGAGCGTAATAAGGAGAAGAATGTAGTAACTTGATTTGTCACGCCCCGCCGGCCCTTAAACACCAACTAGGTGAAAAGGATAACCGCACGAGCGCATGCACCAGACCCGCCGAACGGATAGAGTCTTTCCTATCCGCCCAAGGCGTCACAACACAAGCTTATCCACAATGTTCCAACTAGGAACGGAGTACAAGAGTTGCACAAGGAAAACATCAACATAAAGAAGTTCTACTTCTATTACATCACATGACACAATATACATGTCCAAATTTTTCTTTTCATTCCATACACCATGTTCCAAAACTATGGAATATACAACATTCATACAAGAATGCAAATCCCCTATGCTATCATAGTCCAAAATAGGGGTACAACTCTATGCATCATCAAAATGGAAGGGCCGCTATCTAAAGAGTCAAACCCTTGCCTCGCTCCGCCGCCTCACTCGCGGAAGGACCTGGAAAATGGGGGGTGAGAACTATATACATAGTTCCCAGTGGGTAAGGCCACCCAAGAGAGAAGCTCGACCCACCAGGTCCAAAGAAACACCACATGCATAAGTTAGATCACATATAACTATGCAACAATTATTCACATGCTTGTAAATAAACATAAAGGATGCAACCAAATAAAATAATCTCTATCATTCTCTCCTAGGTTCATCCTATGTCTCACAATGACTAAGTTCTTTTACTTGTCATTTACTTATGGTTTCGGAATCGCCGTCTCACCATATTTGTTCCAACATTCAAGGAGTGAGCTTGTCACCTCCTAGTTCGAGTAGCGAAATCGTCGCATACTCGGGATAGCGAAATCGTCGCATACCCCGTCTCAACACCGCCATCACATGGCATGGTAGCGAAATCGTCGCATACCCGGGATGGCGACCTTGTCGCACATCTCCCCCTCGACACCGCCAACACGTGGCGCGGTAGCGAAATCGTCGCATACCCGGGATCGCGAAATCGTCGCCTATCCCATGTCGGCACCGCCAACTCGTGGCATGGTAGCGAAATCGTCGCATACCCGGAATAGCAAAATCGTCGCACATCCCGTCTCAATACGGCCAACTCATGGCATGGTAGCGAAATCGTCGCCTATCCGGGATAGCAAAATCGTCGCACATCCCGTTGTTCACATTTCTCACTTGCCAACCTAAATCTCATGATCTTAGGTTCAAGTTACTAAGTCTCACCTAGGTTCAATAACACTAGGTTTACTTTCTCGTTCTCAACCTAGGTTCCATGACTCTAGGTTTCATTTTCATGTCCAACCTATGTTCAATGACACTAGGTTTAAATCTCACATGTTCCAACCTATGTTCAATAACACTAGGTTTCAATCTCACATGTTCCAACCTATGTTCAATAACACTAGGTTTCAATCTCACATGTTCCAACCTATGTTCAACAACACTAGGTTTAAATCTCACATGCAACCATGCAACAAGTATCAATAATTGAATTGTACTTGAAATATCCATCATGCAATAGGAGTTCATTGTTCTACCTATCATGATTTTACCTTTGCCAACATGCAAATTGCTAGGGTTCTCAACACATACCATTTTATTTTTAAATGGATAATTACCCTAGACATGAAAGTGACCTAATCACTTCGGTAAACACAAACCCACCTCAAGAGCTTTCAAATCTTGGTATTCTTCAAGCTCCTAAGTGTCCAAGCCTAGAGTTCTTGCTTCAACCCAAGCTTCTACAAGAAAACGGTTCGTTACTCGTTACGAACCCTAAAATCAACTCAATATATGAAATCAAGTGCTCCAACATGATTTCCTAAGCCTCAATTGCAATTATCGAAGGTCCAAATATTTTTAGAACCTCACATTGCAAAAGCCCTCATTCTACCTAGGGTTTGCATGCATGCAAGCCAAACCCTAGATTTCATGGCCAAACACCCACCATTTGTGGTTTAGATTGCCAAGGGTTCCCAAAAACCTCATTTCAAAGGATTAAATCCAAGGTTTGAACCCAAAACGTGAGGTACTAACCTTAATCACGAAATCCCCAAGCTCCTTCTTGCACCAAGAAACTTCTTTTCTCCTTTGGAAGCTTTTTCCAAGATCAATCCCCCTTTTCTCCAAGTTTTGGAGAGATCTCTAGAGAGAGAAAGTGGGAGAGATGGAGAGGAGAAGTGGAGAAGATGATCTCTGAGAAAGGGGGGTGTTCCCAGCCTTTCTAATACCCCCACGCATGTGAAAAGACCAAAATGCCCCTCTCCACAAACAACACAACAACCAGCCAAAATCTGGACATTGTATACCGGTATGCGCATATGCATACCGGTATACCTCAGGAATCCTGCAGAATCCCGAGAGCTGGTCTCACTGTTTCGCACATTGTATACCGGTATACCATTTCTCATACCGGTATACCCCGGAAAATTCCGCAAACCCGAGAGCTGGGTTTCTCGATTTTAACACAGCATTCTGGTATACCATTTCACATACCGGTACAACAAGCTCCAATTCCGGTATTGGAGTTCACATACCGGAATCCAGTGCAGACTTCCCAAGTTCGCAGTTTTTAACTTCTCGAAGTTCATTTTCGCGCCTCAATTGCGCCGAAAACACTTCGCGCAGTCCCGAACTTGGCCAAAGCCTCACATATAGCCTCTTATGCCATTTTCTCACTAGAACTCTACAATTTGTAGATGTTCAGTACGATGCACTGAAATTCAGTGTACTACATGATTTTTCTTGACTCTACAAATCGTGAGAACTGTTTCCCTGTGAACATCGTTCCTTGGTCGGTGTAATCGTCTCGGGAATTCCAAAACGATGAATAATAGAGTCTTTCACGAAATCTATCATGTCTCTCTGAGTGGCCAATCTAGTAGGTTTTGTTTCTACCCATTTGGTAAAATAATCTACGTCCACTATCAGGAATTTATGTCCAGCCGAAGAATTCGGCTGAATCTCTCCAATTAAATCCATAGCCCACCCTCGGAAAGGCCACGGCTTAATAATTGCACGCATTTCAGAAGCTGGGACTCTTTGTATGGAGCTGTGGAACTGGCATTCCTGACATCCTCTAGCGTATTTTATACAATCTTTTTGCATAGTCGACCAATAATATCCTAAGTGCCGAACGGTCCATCTCAATCTTTTTTCAGTTAAGTGTGCTCCACATAAGCCTTCATGGGCTTCACCCATAACTATTAAAGCTTCCTCAAGTCCTAAGCATTTTAACAACACTTCTTCGACTGTTCTCTTGTAGAGTTGTCCATTTAGTAGACAATAGCCGAGTGCTCTCTTTCGTAAGTGATAATTGACCTGCATATTAGGATTGTTAAGAAATTCCACTAAGGGTTTCCTCCAATCCTCTTGTATTTCGATTGGAGCAATCATCGGCTCTCGTATAAAAATCAATGGTAACGACCTTCTTTCTATCTTGACTTGATTCTCTTTCGGCTCTCTATACCCTGAAGCCGATTGAGCTAAGTCATTAGATTTGTTATATTCTTCTCTTGATATATGCATAAATTCTACTTCTCCGAACTGGCTAAATAGTTCTATTGTTCGATTGAGATAATTTTGCAAATTTTGATTTTCGCATCGGTATTCTTCATTCACTTGTTTTATTACTAACTGTGAATCACCGATGGCTTTTACACAGCGTGCCCCTAACTCTTGTAAGATCTCTAGACCAATTATCAAGGCCTCATATTCGGCTTGACTATTGGAACAGCCGAAATCTAGTTCAAAGGCAAATTGATAAATATAGCCTTTCAGGAGATTGTATAACTATTCCGACTCCCGCTGATTCGGTTGTTTTGGACCCGTCAAAATAGAGTGTCCAAGGTTGACAACCGACCAGGTTTTGCATCAGCTCTTCAATCTCGACACATGGATGGCTGGCTAAAAAGTCAGCTACTGCTTATCCCTTAACTGCCTTTGCCAGAATGTAATTAAGAGAGAATTCAGATAAGGCTAGCATCCAACGTCCAATTCTTCCCCCTAAAACTGGTTTAGACAACATATATTTAATTAGGTCGGTCTTGCACACAACCGACACTTCTACTGGTAAAATATAATACCTCAGTTTAGTACAAGCATAGTATAATGCTAAACATAACTTTTCTATAGCCGAATATTGTCTCTCAGTATCTAGTAAGCATCGGCTGAGATAATAAATAGCATGTTCTTTTTTCAAGTCATTTTCTTGGGCCAATAAACATCCCAAGTTCTCTTCTGCAGCCGATATATACAGTTTCATCGGCTGTCTTTGTCGTGGGGGCATGAGAACTGGAGGATTCACCAAATACCGTTTAATATTTTCAAATACCTCCTGATGTTCCTCAGTCCAGATAAATTCTTCCTGGTTCTTAAGCCGAAGCAATGGAGTAAAACTCCTATTCTACCGGCTAAGTTTGATATAAATCGACTTAAGTAATTTATTTTTCCCAGAAGACTTTGTAATTCCTTTTTACTTTTCGGCGGCGATAAATCAATAATCTCATTTGCCTTATTTCTGTCTATCTCGATTTCTTTTTGGTGTACTAGGAATCCAAGAAAATTTTCAGTCGATACTCCAAACGCGCATCTCAAAGGATTCATTTTTAAATTATATTTACTCATGCATTCAAAGGCTAGTTCTAGATCGGCCCAATGATCAGTTTGTGACTTGGATTTTACAACGATATCATCAATGTAAACTTCTAACATTTTACCGATCAAATCATGAAATATGAAATTCATTGCCCTCTGATAAGTGGCTCCGGCGTTCTTCAAACTGAAGGGCATCACTATCCATTCGAATGTCCCAATGGATCCTATGCATCTAAAGCTGTTTTCGATACATCTTCTTTGGCAATAAAAATCTGATTGTAACCGGCATGTTCATCCATAAAAGATAAAATTTTATGTCTGGCTGCCGCGTCCACTAGCATGTCAGCCATGGGCATCGGATATTCATCCCTTGGGTGTAGCCAGATTTAAATTTCTAAAATCAATGCAAACTCTAAGTTTGCCATTCTTTTACTATATTAGACACCCAATCAACATAATGAGCCGCTCTAATAAATCCACCTCTTAAAAGATTTTTAATCTCATTCTTAATTTGAAGTACAATACTCGGCTCAAACCTATGAGCCAGTTGTTTGTAAGGTTTATACCCCTTTTTAATAGGGAGCCTATATTCTATAATTTTTTGGCTCAGTCCTGACATTTCTTCATAACTCCAGGCGAAGCAATCCTTATATTTTATCAGCAACCTTGTTAGCTTCTCCTGTTGTTGAGCCGGAAGCTTTGCGCTAATATACGTCGACCTTTTATTTTCGTCCGACCCTAAATTCACTTCCTTTAGTGGGTCCTGAGTTTTCAGCTTTTTCTCACCGACCTTGATTGGCGATTCTTCCATATGCTCTGTTTTGACCCCTTCAGGATTTCAGTGCAAGTCTGATCAGGCCTTACTACAGCCTTGATCTCCTGAGCCGTGTCATTTTTTCCTAGATCGGCTCTTGAATTTAGAGTTTCATCATGTAATTCTTTGTCGGCCACCTTAGCCGATTCAATGCATGATTTTTCCTCGGCCGATTTTGCCGATCTCTTTGCTGATTTCACATAGAACTTCCCATCGGCCAATTCAGCCAAGCTAATACATGATTTTTTATCGGCTAACTCAACCGATTTGATAAAGTAACCGACCTCTTTGGTCGGCTTGTCTTGCCGAAGCTCGTCTAGAGCCTTGGTTCTGAGCTCTTGACGTCTATTTTAACTATTCTGGTGGCTCTTCTGCAGCCACCAATGCCTTTGCTTCCTTTAGGAGCACTAGTTGTACTCCCTCTTCAGTGACCCGTACGAACGAAATTTGATCCGGGTCAGTGTCGGCCCAGTTGATATGGCCGACATCTTCCAAGTTAATATCCACCATTTGTGGCCGTCCCTCGGCCCTAATTTCTTCAACGCGATCCTCGATCCATCGGAAAAGCTTTCCGTGCAAGGTAGACGGTACGCATTCATTTGCATGGATCCAGTCACGACCAAGCAACAGATTGTAGTGGCTATCTCAATCCACCACGAAGAAAGCTGTCCAGAGGGTTTTAGATCCGACCGTGAGCTCTGTTGTTATCACCCCTCTTGCCTGTTGACCGTTTCCAGTGAAATCGGTCATAGTTGTGTCGGTAGGCTTAAGTTTGTCTTCACTTTTGTCTAATTTCTTGAAGAATGATGTAGGCATGACGTTAACCATCGCCCCACCATCTACCATAACTCGGCCTACATGCCGTCCTTCTATTAGGGCCCTTATGAATAAAGGCCTGACAAATCTTGTCTGCAGGGCCGATGGCTTTTCGAAAACCACTGCATCGGCCGCCTTCGCATCTTCAAGCTGAAGTTGAGCCATTGTAAGTTCCTCCCCATCGTAAATCGGTTCCTCCAACTCTATAGTTTTTGCCTTGAATGAGTGTGGCAGAGCATATACCATGCTTACATCAGCCGAACTTTCTTCGGCCGATTTTTCCTCCACTTTTTGTTTCTTCTCTTCTGATTCTTTTGCTGCTTCGGCCGAGGAATCACTTTTCGGCCGAACCTCCATCTCCTTGGGAGGCCATCTGTCTTGCTTAATGATCGTCTCCAACGAGACAATTTTCTCCTCTAAAGCTTTTCGTGTGACTGTCTTTGTCGGCTCAACCGGAGTCGACTGTTCAATCTTCGATTTTAACCATGACTCGGGCCTTGAACCACCCGCCTCATAATCATTTTTCATAGGCCGAAAAGACGGCTGTGACTCAAGCCGATTCCAGACATTCGGCCTCATCCCTTTTGCTTCTTTCCAATGATGTCTCGCCTCGGCTTGCATTTTTTGCTGCCGGCGCTGTTGAGTCTTCGTCAGCATCGATCCATGCCATTTGGCCGGTGCTTTTGTAGTGTGCCACTAGTCAATTGGTATATTGGCAAGCACCTTGACGGTCCTAAGATGTTCTCTCAGAATTTCCCTTCTCTCCCACGGTCTCGGCCAAGGTTGAATGCCGAGCTCGTTAACTAGTCTTTGACCGAGGAATTCAATGTCACCCTCGGTCATACCCTCATACTCAGGCTCGGGTCTCGGCCTAGCCTGATGATGCCAGTTAGGCCGATATCCCGGGTACCTCTATCGTGCGCCGAAGGGCTTCTCAGGGTAATTCCTTCGGCTCATTCTTTCTTCAGTTTGACGATTGTATTAATCGTCTAGGACCTTTTGTACCACCAGGTCCTTCTTATCCTTCTTAGACTCCACTTCTTCTTCGGAGTCATTCGAATCCTCTTCCGAACAGTCATCCGGATCATTTTTTGCTTCAGAAAGATCTTCCCATTCTTCGAGGAATGCCATAAATTCTTTTCATTCTCCGTGCAATTTCTTCTCCTGAATGATCGCTTTCCAGTCACGATGTGTCATTTCGGCCTTGCATCGTATGCATAGCCGAAGTGTCCTCTTAGTGTAGGCAATGTCCTGCTCGATCTTTCCTTCAACCGGTGATTTTTTTTTTATGTCCACTATGTTGACCTGCGAGGGAAATGGATTTTGGTCAATTTTCATATTTTTATTCTCTTGGTCGGCAAATATCAGCAGACCTTCATTTATTTCTTTTTGAATTTGCCTTTTAAAGGTCGTGCATTCATTTATTTTGTGGCTCCATGAATGATGCCACTTGCAGTATTTTCTTCTTTTTAATTCTTTCCTGAAAGGTATCGTTTGACCTTCTTGAAGTTTAATCCGTCCATCTTTCAATAACCGATAAAAAATCAAATCGGTTTTTGCCACATCAAATAAATAGGTATATGAAGTGACGCGTGCTTTCGCTTCACTGGCTTTAGCCGGTTTCAACAAAGCACACTTATAAGGTTGACGGCTTTTGACAATCTCCACCGCATATACTTCGGCTTCATCAGCCGAATCTTCTGTTTCATCAGAGGTGTTCGGCTTATCTTGAGCCGAAGATTCCTCAACGAAGAAGACATTCTTTTCTTTCTCCTTATTCTAGTCCTTGTTTCGGCTCCATCTGGGCCGATCCTCATTATTACTTTTCCTGAATTGCTCATATTAAGCAACTCGGACACCCAAGTCAAACAAATTTGAAAAATATTTATCTTCGAAATGATCTTTTATTTTGAAGTGCAAACCATTGAATGCCATTTTAGCAAATTCTGATTCTGGCATTCTAAAGAAACAGCGACTTCCTACCATTTTGAATCGGTTCAAGTATTCCTCTACCGATTCCCCCGGCTTTTGCCGATATTGTGCTAAGTCAGCAACCGATAATTCCGGCTCTGATCTATAAAACTGTTCATGAAATTTTCTTTCCAATTCGTCCCAATTTCGGACAGAATTGGCAGGCAAACTTGTATACCAAGTAAACGCCGTTTTAGTCAACGACGAGTTAAACAAACGAAGTTTCATAAATGGTCAGCGGCGGCTTCCCTACCCTGGGTCGTGAACCGCGCCACATGTTCGACCGTGTTCTCGGTCTCATCTCCAGAGAATTTATCAAACTTGGGCATCTTCCAATTCGCTGGGTACGGATGCTCCGCATCAATATTGGCAGGGAAAGGAGAGCGAAATACGGACCGCATTGTCGGCTTAGCTCCCACCCCAAAAGTATTACGAATTGCTTCTTCAATTTGAGCGTATAACTCATTATTGTTCCCAAGTACGGGAACATGAGCCTGTGCCTGAACTGGGTTCTGTCCTGGAGGCACCCATAATTTTGTGCCGCAGGATTCATACCTTGCATCACATTGGGGGCTTGCCACCCAGGCCTTACCCCTATATTCTAGGGCTGGTAAGCTGGTAACGGCGGTGGAGTAGGCAAACCCCACGCCACTTTCGGCTGTTGACCGGTATTTGCATTTGCCAGTCTGTAGGCAGCCTGAAATGGTGTTACCTGAGGCTGCGTAATCGCCGGTGTAACTGGATTTTGCAACACCGGCGTGCCCACAGGTCCTGGTACGCCCGCATACGGTTGTTCGTTTCGAGTCAACAACTGCCCAATCCGGGCTATATTTTCATTAGAAGCTGTGATGGCGGCTAAAACTGCGTCCAGATGGGTGGTTGTCACGCCCCGTCGTGCCTTCACACCAATAGGTGGAAGGAAAAACGCACGGGCACATGACCCAGATCCGCCGAACGGACAGAGTTTCCCCTGTACGTCCAAGGCGTCACAACCAGTATAATTCAAGAGGTTCCAAACAGGAACAGAATTCATACAGAGATTGCATAAGGAAAGCATCATAAACTACTATGCTATTACAAGCATTCGCAATACCACCACATATTACATTTTTGTTTTTTCTTTGTTCAATCTTTCCAAATACAATCAATTTATTATTACATTTCCATACGCTCGAACACCCCTATACTACGCAGTAAAAGGGTACTTCTATTCTGGTCACAGTGGTAGGACGCTAACTATTGAGTTACGCCCCTCCCTCGCGCCGCCGCGCCGCTCACGTGAGGACCTGAAAAATAGTGGGATGAGAACTATATAAAATAGTTCCCAGTGGGTAAGGCCACCCAAGAGAGGAGCTCGACCCACCAGGTCCAAAGGAAGCATACGAGCATGGGTTAGTACATATACATAACCAATAAGCATATAACTTTACAATATACGAAAGTAAACATGCTATGCTTCAACAAATGCGATAATGAAATCCATGCAATATAATTTTAACTGCTATTCCACTATCCATTTCATAACCAATCTGCTCCTAAGGTTCATTTACCTTAGCTAAGCCATACTCGACTTGTCCTCGAGTTCAATATTAACGGGTTACCACCCTCCTAAGGTTTACTTACTTTAGTTAAACCTTAACCGACTCACTCTAGAGTCAACATCCTTGGGCCACCGCCCAACTAAGGTTTACTTATTTAGTCAAACCTTCACCGACTCACTCTTGAGTCAAATATCCTTGGACCGCAGCCCAGCTTAGGTTTACTTATTTAGTCAAACCTTCACCGACTCACTCTTGAGTCATATATAACTATGCAACAATTATTTACATGCTTGTAAATAAACATAAAGGATGCAACCAAATGAAATATAATTTATCATTCTCTCCTAGGTTCATCCTATGTCTCACATTGACTAAGTTCATTACTTGTCATTTACTTATGGTTTCGGAATCGCCGTCTCACCATATTTGTTCCAACGTTCAAGGAGTGAGCTTGTCACCTCCTAGTTCGAGTAGCGAAATCGTCGCATACTCGGGATAGCGAAATCGTCGCATATCCCGTCTCAACACCGCCATCACATGGCATGGTAGCGAAATCGTCGTGTAGTACACTGAACTTTTGCAAATTGCGGAGTTCTAGTGTGAGAATAGTGGCTTGTACTATTCTGGGGTTTTGAGTTGAGTTTGGCGAGCTTCGGAGTGTTTTCGGAACTTAGAAAGTACGAAAACGGACTCTGGAAGTCGAAATCTGCAAAAGTGCAGATTTTGCAATCGCATACCGGTATCTGGTTTAGGGATACCGGAATCCAATGAGAATTGGTTTGCGCAGCTCTCGGATTCTGCGGAATCCGGCTGGAAATACCGGAATACACTGGCATTCCGGTATGTGCAATGCGCATACCGGTACTGGAGTGTTAGTACCGGTATGGGAAGTCGCATACCGGAATCCCTTTGCGCAGACTGCTTGGCCGAGGCTCGGTTTGCGGGATTTTTGGTGGGATACCGGTATGCCCATGCGCATACCGGTATACAAAGCTGCAGAATGCAATTTGTGCAGTTTTGTGATTTTGTTCTTTGGAAGGGCTTTTGGGGATATTGTTACATCTCTATAACTTACCCCTTCACCCCTCCTCTTTGCTGTTTTGGGCTGAGGCTTGGAGGAGAAGAAAGGTAGGGTTTTCCCCTCTCTCTCTCTCTAGATTTTTCTCTTCCCCCAACCCCTTAGATCATGTTTTGATCTCTTTTCTCTCCATTTTCTTCATGGAGGAGTACTCCTAGGCTTGGAGGGAGCTCGGGGCTGAGGAATGGAGCTTGATGGTGGATGGATCTTCAACCCTAGCTTGTGTGAGCTTGGTTGGAAGCCCGATTTGAGGTTTGTAGACTCTCTTACAACCTCTATTTGTGTTTTTGCTTAAGATTTAGCTTGTAAACCTAGTTTCTTGAAATTAGGGTTTATTTTGGGGTTTCGTGATTGTGAGCCCTTGAGGTGGAATTGATGGGTGTAGAATGATGTTGTAGGTTGGATTTGATGATCTCTAACCTCAATTTGGACTTAGAACAAGTTTTACTTGCTCAAGGTAATTTTCACCCTTTTACCTCATTGTTTTTAGTGGTTTTCGAATTTGTTCATTCGAAGCTTTTAACCCCTTGGAAAATTATCTTAGGGTATGAGAAGCTCGGGGGACAACTTCGTTTCGGAATACTGCGAGGTTTCGTCGGGTTTCCGGTGGGTTTGACCTCACCGAAATGGGTGAACTCCCCCTATGTCTCCTATCTTGTTATAGGATTAATTAGATGCATAATTATGTTAATTATGGCATGATGATAATTGTGAATGCATGAGACATGCATGTTGTTATGAAAATGCATATTTCATATAGTAAGACATTATGAGAATATTATGCATGCTAGGATGTTTGCACTATTAGTGTAACGACGCATTAGGAAATGCTAAGTATATTATGCATGCCAGGAATGAGCATCATTTGAGACACCACTTGAGTGGTGGACTAGTGAACTCTCTTGCATACCAAAGTATGCTTGTATAGAGAAAAGAGGAGTTATGGCAAATGCAATATATGCAGGTTTGTATAGAGAAAAGAGAGGACTTGATATATGCAGGATAAGTTGTTGCACCTCATTTTAGGTGAACAACTTTGACGGGCATCGTTGGCTTTTGGGCTTGACCTTTCGGTCGCGGATATGATTTCATGTTTAAGACATGAGGAAATGGATTCTAGTTGTATGTGATATTTGTAATTGGTTAAACATGGGTCCTTAGTTATTGGAATACTCGCATGATAGCTTTTATACTCTATGTAGTAGAGGTTAACATAGCTCATGCATGGCATGGTTTATGGACTTGTTGGCATTGGTAGAATGCATAGTACATGGCATTAGGATAATGCATGGTTGGGGCATCGGTAGAATGCATGAAGTATGGCATTAGAGGAATGCATGAAGTATGGCATTGTAGAATGCATGATTTACGGCATTAGAACAATGCATGGTTTATGAACTTAGTAAACAAAGAGGTGGACAATTACATGTTAGGGACATGGACATATTGGTAGGGATATACCCTAGAACATTGAGAACAACATGATGATGTTGACATTTAGCATATTGGCTATTGGATGTAGTAAACATAAAATGATATGTTTTGACATAATGTGGAATTAAACCTATGATATTACTATGGTTGATTGTGCTTGTGACCATTATGCTCGTTTACACATGCTTGTGAGGGTCGCTCCCTACAAGCCGGCACTCCGGAGGTGGCCTCGCGACAGTTGTTTCGCACGTGTGGTTGAGAGCGCCGAAATGGAACCGCCGTGGGTAAGGCTCACCGAAGCGTGAGGTGTTGACTACCACGGAGCCATTAGGCACGGCACAAGATGGACATCCCGCTATTATATTATTTTATGGCTACACAATTATGGTGTATGCAAGGTGAATATTCATATGGTAAAAAGGTTATTCTAACCGGAACGTGACATTTGACACCCTAATAAATTGATGCATATACATGTAGTGTATGGACATAGTATAGGGTGGTGACATTGTGGCATTACATGTAGTGAACATAACTTTCATTCTGTTGAGAACAAGTCATGTAGTTCATACATGTAGTGGGAATTAGTTACACATTACATACTTGTAGTGGAGACAAGTCATTGTGTATTAGTAAACTTGACATATAGTAAGTTTATGACATTAGAATATGTGTGAGAAAGGAGGGGGGGTAGGAGAGGAAAGAGAAAAAATGAGCAGAAAGAGAAAGAAATGAGAAAGGGGGGAGCAGAATAACAAGAAGATAGATTTATGGGGAAGATAGTAAGAAAAAGAGTGGAAAGTGGGAAAGTAGAATGATAGAAGAGAAAGAAGGAAGGGAAGAGTAAAGGAGGAAAAGGGGTGGGAAAGGGAAGGAAGTGGGGGAGAGAGAAAGCAGAAGGAGAAGGTGGAGCTGGGAGGAAAATTTGAAAAGGGAGAGAAGGTCGTCCAAGCGGGGCGGACAGAAGGAGTAGACTAAATAGAGAAAGGGAGAAGCAGAGGTAGATTTTGGAGTAATTGAGACGGGCACAAGGGAATTCGGAAGTGATGAAAGTCAGAGCACAATCCAGAGAGAAAAGAGGAAAGTTGAAAAAGAGTAGAGAAAGTGAGAAGAAGAGGACAGACGTTAAGGCTAGAGCTTTTTTGTCCTGAGTTAAGGAACCAAGAGAGAGATAACCAGGTAGCTTGGAGAGAAGCTGAAGAGAAAAGGGAGGAGCAAACGAAGCTAGAGGAAGCAAGCTTCTATCAGGTAGTTGATGTGTTTAGGAAAAGGAGCTGTGAAGAGGAATAAATAAATTGAAAGAGAGTCGGAACTATAACGTTGAGCAAAAAATAAAGAAAGGGATAGGCATGGAAGCGTCAGGCTAGATAAGACTTCATAGTAAGAAATAGGGGAAAAAAAATCTGTGAAGCATACCCCTATGTAAAACAAACGATGACCTAATGATACAGCAGACAAAAAACTAACGCAACAAAGTAAAAAATCCTTTCGCGCAGGCTGGGGATTTATCACTTACATACACTCTGGTTACTTACATAGGGGGGGGGGGGGGTATCGACTTCAATGCTGTTTCATCCACAGCACAAGTATGCAATCAGGTGAATTAAAGTCTACTACGGATGTCAATAGGAGCGAAACGTGAGGAATTAAGGTCGGGTTACCACTTACTTTGAAAAGCGAACCGAAAGTAAAAAAAGAGGGTAGACCAACGGAGAAATTACTAGCAAAAGAAGTATAACACGCAATTGTGTTTTTTGTTTTTTTCAAGTTATTTTTTGTTGCCGGAGGGCAGAACTCTGATTAACGGAAGTAATATTTTAGAAAATAAACACGGAGGATGTTGTGAGGAGCGTTCAACAAAATGAAAGGAGAAGGAGCCATTAATTATACAGACTAAAATTTTGTCCATAATATTGGGGCGTAATGAGACGAGATAACCCGGAAGGATTTACAATATTTATATAAATATTTATTTATTTATATTTATAATATGATTTTTTTTTTTTTTTTGTTTTTTTTTTTTTAATAAGAGTGTTACAGTAATCCTTACAACCAACGGCACAAGAGGAACACACATGAGGGAGACCAAAGGTATCGATCGAATAAGATGAAGACCAGGGGACGAACCACGAGAAAAATAGGGCGCTCCGCGAGAAGATCCCAGGACATAACCTGAAAGGGCGCAAATCCCACACCCAAGGGGCGCAGCGAGGAAACCCGATAGTCAAATAAGCGGGGTCTGGAGGGAGGAAGGCGAAATAACACAGATAAACACAAACCAGAGAAAGGAGCGAGGTGAAAGTGCAACGCACGCCCAGGAGCTCCCCATACCACGCTAGCAAGAAATCGTGAATGAGACATTTTACGGGGAAAGCATAGTTTCATACGAGGCTCAGCGGCTAACCCGCCAATGCAACACTACACCGAACGTGGCTCGAAGGGGAAGACTCCACCTAGAACACGGATCCACCCCCACCACCATGCGTCACCCCCCATAAGCCAACCAGGGCTATCCCCCCCAACAACCAAAGCACCCCCATCAACTACCCCCTCCACGCCCAAGGAGAGACACCCGCCCGCGACCCGCACAGGACACGTAGCACTCACGCCAAACCAGTACAGACACCACTCTCCCCCTCCCAAACAATAATAGAAAGATTCGCCACTACACCCGGGACGGGCCGTACAAACCCCTTAAAAATACCTCCTGCAGTATCACCAAGCAATGTCCCACCGTGACGCTACGTAGAAGTACAGCAACGAGCAGCCTAAAACGACAACGAATCCAGATCGACGCCAGACCCCTACTTAACCCATCTCCAAGGATTCGAAAGTTAGGAATGACGGAGCACCACCCCAGGTAGCAACTAAGGTGATCATCCACGCACCCCCAGATAGAACAATGTGAAAATACGGACGAGCTAAAATTAGCAACTTTCCCACCAGGCCACCCCCCACACTGCGAGCAACGCCTCATCCGAAAGAGGATTAAACGTATCGCAGCCGCAGGGAGGGCTCCCATCCAGACTGGTATTGGGCGAAATAGCTACAAGTCTTAACCCAAATCGTACAGATCATAGCGTAAAAAAAAACCAAACCCCGAGCCGCCAAAAATTTAACACTTCAATAACGCAGCGCCACCAGGACAAACAACACGTTGGAGCGAAGGGAGGTAGACGGGCGATAGCCACGCACAAGACCAGACCGTAACCAACGGCAAGATCACACCCAAGGGTCGGATAAAGTAAGCGGTGAACCCAGCAAACAAACCCCCCCACACCCCTACCCCGCGCACACCCCCCCACCCCCCGCTCTAATCTACCACGTGACTACCAGGAACGGGGGTGCGCAGGTACACTTCCCTGAGGTAGGATGGCGCCCAGGTTGGACCTCTACCTGATGATGCTAAACCAGTCAACACAGCCACAGGTACCTTTCACCGCTAAGGAGACTCAGATCCGAGGAAAAGCCCTCCTTCAGGACAGAGGTCTAAGAGTCGAAGCGAATTAGGAGGCCGGTCACCCACAAATCCATACCCCAGGCGCACACCGCACTCAAGTATGCTGGCGGTGCTAGCACCCGCCTTGCTAATCCATCCCAAGAACGAGATCCTGCCCACAACCACCTATCAAATATCTCCCGTGGAGCCGGGGACAATCACCGGGAGGCAGCAACCTTCTCGCTATCGATATATATCCCTAACCTGAAGTACCACTCTAATTACCCTACACATGCTCTTTGGGCCTTACAACCTACCCCCCATACGCACACTCACCGGGCTTTACGCCTATCATCAGCTCACTAATGGTCAGCGGCCTGCCTGCACGAGAGGAACTACAATAAACATAAAAGGAGCATGCCGGACACCGTACCTCGTCAACCTCGGTCAAATCATACCGTAACACCCCCCCCCCCCTCCCCCTACACAAGCCATCACCCAACACGCAAACATCCCCCGTCCTACCCCAAACCCGTACACTACCTACCCCCCCCCCCCCCAATCCACACCGGCACACGAGGGGACCACAAAACCCTTCACAACTAGGAGTAGATCCAGGATGGGGGGGCCCAGAAGCCGAGAGAGACTACACTCAGAAAACTAAAGGGACCCCCAACCCAGATTCTGTCGCAACACCTGATAACGCACAAACTCACAAGAACTCCACGGGGGGGGTCGGATGGTGGCACCAAAGGAAGACAGAGCTGATGGTATCTGGCTCCCAGGCAGGGCCACCGCGCGGAGTGGGATATCCAATCCGGATACCAAAGCATAGTGAAAGGAACAGAACCCGCCCTTGCACATCACCAGCCCACCATCTCCCAGACACCACGGACCCAACCACATGACGCGATCCACAACTACCGGAAACACCCTCGAAAGACGGTGGGGGCGAAGGGGGGCAATCACTTCTGCACCTTCACCTCCTCGGAATAGTAGAGGTCTACCACCACCCTAGACCCCAGTTGTGCACGTTCACAGGGAGACTATTGTATGGGGCAGATACAGCATTAACACATAAGCCGTATCGGTGGGCCCGAACCCCGTAACATCACGGCTCGCGACCCGCCCAATCTTCACAAGCTACCACATCTCTCTAACCAACACCTCCACCTATCACAGGAACAGTACATTAACCGTGGGGGGGGGGGAAGGTGTCGGATCTGGTCAGCTCCTCGCCTTCCTTCCTCTCTCTCTCTCTCTCTCTCTCTCTCTTACACACACACACACACACACACACACACACATTTGCTCCCCCGCTGACAGTTCCCTCCCCTGCAGCTCCCGTTGGCCCCCCTTCCTCCGGGTGTCTTCAGCGACAAGATCCGGCACCTCCTCGAGCCACGCCGGATCCAGTTCCGCCGACTCAACATCAAGAACGCCTCCTGTCTCGAGGGCCTCATCAAGATGTCGGATCTGGTGAGCTCCTCGCCTCTCTCTCTCTCTCTCAATCTCTCTCCCCCGCCGATACATCCTCCCCTGCAGCTCCCGTTGGCCTCCCTTTCTGCAGATCCGCTTCTCCCCCTTTCTCTGGATGCCTTCTTCTTATTTGCTTCCTTGATTGTACTTTGTTTCTTCCGTCCTGTGGTCTTTCTGGTTTCTTTTGCCTTCTACTTCTTCTTTGTTCCTAGTATCTATTCCTTTGTTTCGATGGATTCCTAAGGGTTTAGCAGAAGGGAATCTTCCATTTCAATTCATAACCTCTCTCGTTTTGTACCACAGACGATCAACCCGGCGGCCGTCTGTACCCCTGCTGCCTACAATAAGCACCCGCCGGATACCCTATACAGAAATTTCTTCGATGCCCTTCCGGTGGTAAGTATTGTGTGACTCGTACGGATCCGATCCGGATCTCTGCCTACTGTCTCCCTAATTTCCCGCTGGCCTTGTGCCGTGGCATCACGATGCAGGTTGAGTATTGCTCTGAAAACAACAGCGGCTCATTCGCTTCTCCGCTTGCGAGGTGTTGGGAAGACTATCGGAAGCTTTCTCCCAAAGGATCACACTCTGCGACAGGTGATATTGACCTCTTTTTTCTTTGTTTGTTTGTTGTATCTTTCACTTTTCTGTTATGCTCTTATCCGTACAAACCAAAGAAAATATAAAAAAAATGTCAAGAAGTCAAGTTGATTAGTGTTCATACCCCCTTTCCTCATGAAAACTGAAAAAAAAAAAAATTAAGAAGTTGAAATGTGCAAGAGCAGTTGCAGATCTGTAATGGTGTTGTAGAATATTTATGTGATTTCCGCAATAATGGTATGTTTGCTGTTTGAATATATATTTAAGCTGGTCCTTGATCTACTACTAGCTGGTAACATAGTTTAAAGTGGGTCGGTAGTTTAAAGTGGGTCACGACTTTCTTTTGGATAGAGATAATGTCGCTTTCCCTATGTTTATTTGTATTTTCTTTTGGTTGATTAATCCTGAAACTGTATTTAAATTGAATTCTAGCATCCATACAAGATCTAGTCGGTTACAACCGAGCACGTAAAAAGGTGTTATGAAGATGAAAAAACATGCATCCGAACTTGTTTATCTTCCAAAAATTCGTCTGTGCAAGCAACCGGCATCTTGTGTCGGACATTTTCTTCTGTTGTTTGGAATAAGCTAAGGGCAGTTTAATGTTACGACTGATTATTATGCTATGGCTATAGTTGGGGTTAAAAGGTCTAGTTCTTGTTGCTGTTTTTGAGTTTATTGTATGTTAGTTTACGCGGCGTTCCCTATTATAGTTTCAGGGTCCAACTGTATTTATTTCTGTCTACTCGTGCCGCTTTAACTCTTTTTATACCCTTTAGCAGATATGTAGCCTTAATAACAAGGAAATTGTGAAGTTTGATAGTTAGGTCAATGACGTGAATGCTATTCACAGAAGAGAGTACCGCCGATTACTATGTTGGTTACAACACTGTTCATATTTCTATTTATGGTTCTACCAGAGGATTCCGTTTCCTTGAAAATTTGTTTCGCTACTGCAAGAAAACTTCTGACTAGGAATGAAAAGTATGTCGACCGATAGATTATGATATTTTTATTAGAATAGGAAGCTACAATATTTTTTACTTGCTTCGATACGCTTAAAGGCATGATTCTTTAACTGTATGACATAAAATGTTAGGTTATTAGAATACATGTTTGCAGTTAATTATGCACGATATGTTTATGTTGTAACGCTATGGGGATTTCGTACATAGTTTTGAGTTGCGTATCAAAATGGTGTTTCATTAGCATATTAACATTATAAATAAACTAGAAAATTATATAGAAGAAATGCACGGTTATTTTGTGGCAAGACTTTTATATTGACATAGCACTTTATTAAAAATTATTTGAATTGTTAGTAATACATCTTTCACAAAGTGTGAGTCCTGTTTGTTTTATTAATGTGAAGCTGTTAGCTAACTATGTTCAGGTTAGACTTTAGAGCACTATCACTTTATCTGAAGTACTAAGTAGATTCAATAAATCAATTTTGCCTCCATCTGATTTCCTTAGGAAGAGTCGCTTCTTTTTTGTGGCGGGGGCTTTGATTCGGTTCGAGATTTTATTTACCGCCGGGGACAAAAGAGGCCCGATCTCCTACCCAAACAGGTGCCCCGGCCTATCGATCTTTCCTGGAGAGGGCAGTGGGCGGATAAAAGCGGACGTGGGGACTCGGTTCGAAGCACAGATTGGTGCCGACGATACCCCGGCTCCACGCAGCGTAAGGCAAGCTCTTTAAACCATGGGGAAGCCTCATCGAAGGCACTGTTTTTTGCCCCTCTAGTTTGATTGCAGTTTTATTATGGTAATGGAGTAATTATATGTGTTCATTTTAATTTAGGAGCTTTTAAAGATGATTGTGGCTGGAGTACTTATATTGTAGATGCGCTAAAGATCTTAGATTTGCATGTCTTTCTAAAATGGAAAGTGCCAATTTGTAATGATTGAGCTTTACTTTTCGCTAACTTAGGCACAAGTAAGATATAATGACTATAGTAGATAAGTAATTAAAAGTTGATTTAAATGGCTTCAATATGTGTCACGGAAACCATGCTACACATCATGAATATGAAGCTTTTATCTTTTAAGTAGAAGGTACATTTAGAGGGTGGCGTACGGTACATAGAGAAATGAGAAAATACCTGTTGTCGTAGAAAGTTTTTCACTTAATTGACCCTGTATAGCTGAATCAATAAAGATGTATTACTTGAATACTCTTGTAACGAGGACGATGAGTTTCAAGTATTGAGTAATTTAATTTAGAGGATTTTTAATATAATTTCCTATGTAGGTGTATGTATGAAATTTAATATTTGAAATGGGTTTAACATAACGAAATTAGAAGTATGACAAATTTAACAACTCTTAGCGAAAATATTTGGGGACGGGATTTATTTTTGGTTTCGAGGATGAAAAATTGATCGTGTCTAGAGGAAACATGATTTGGATGTTCAAGAACTTGATTGGTGGTATGTAAATTATGTAAACCATAAACGCATGTTCTCGAATCTACGACATAAGAAAATACTATAAATTTGATTAAAATCTAGTAGAATGATTAATGAATTTAATCAATTGAGATTGTGGCGTAATATTTAGAAGCCGATTCAGGGTGTTTTCGTCAATTGATGTTTAGAGGAACCTAATTTCGATGGTTAAGAATATTATTGTTGGTATGTAAATGATGTTATGCAAGGAACGCATACTAAATAATTCTGAATTTGAGAAAACAAATAATTGCTTACAAGGAATATTTCCATCTAACTAGTGAGGTGTTTGACCAATTGAATTTGAGGATGAAACTTTAGGGTGTGTGGGTGATTAGTGATGTGGTACTATATACTTAATGTTGGTGATAAAATTTTCCCTCTAAATGAAGCTGTACTCTTTTTGTTCGTTAACTGAATAGGTTGAATAGTAAATTTGATTGATGGCAAAATGTTTCTAACAAAATTATTATATATTTTACACTAGGAAGAATATCTGAAAGTTGATTGGGCCAATTACTTTTTTAGAGGAGCCTAGTTCATATGTTCAAGAATTTGATTGCCGATATGTAATTACATTATCATCCAAAAGCACGATCATGAGTTCTAGGACAATTGAGATAATGAAAAATTGCTTTCAATACATATTTTCACTTAACTATTGAGGACTTTGATCAATTGAATTTGAGGATGAAATTTACTTTAGGATAGGTAGGTGACCCACAATGTGATATCATGTACATGATGTCGATAATCAATTTTCTTTTCGAGTTGAACTATAGGGTTATTTGATTGACCCAAATATGTGTGTCGAACCATGCATTGAAGCAGTTGATATTCTGTCATAATATTCCGTGCAAATTTGTGTTGAGAATATTTTTATGATATTAGGGTTTATATGTAGAAGCTGATCTATGAATTCTACTTCAATCGATGTTTAGAAGAACCTTTCGGATGTTGAATTAATGCACGAGGATTAGTATTTCTGTTCACGGAATTTAATATTTGAAATGGATTTAACACAAATGAATTTGAAGTATAGATTATTTAACCATGGTGTTCCTGATTATTGTCCTTTCATTCTGATTATTACAAGGTGTAGTGCATTTTGTTGAAGTGTTGTCGTGCGGTACTATTTGGAGAAGCATTTAAAACTCCCTTCATTTCCATTAAAACCCTTCTAAGAATATTTTCTTCTTTTGAGGCTCGCAGACACATTGCAACTTCCGAACATTGCAAAAGCTCCAACCTTTTTCAATTGATAAATTAAGTAGTGTAGGTTGTTGTAGATAAGAGTCGAAGCAAAAGCTAGACTGAATGGGTACTAATTGCTGATTTCATTCGGTCCGTTTTTGCAATGTCAGTCAAGGCATTGTTTTCTAGATCGGTGAAAGTTGGTCTAGTGTCCATTTGGTGTAGTGTGAGGCTTAAATTTTGACTCTGCTTTCAGCTACGAGAACCTCTATTAAAGCATTTTAAAAGAAAAAGTTTGGATCTTTTGCTGTAGTTTGGAGCTTATGATCCTTTCGAGCAGAAACTTTAATTTGGAGCTTTTGTTTCTTCTATAGAGGAAACTTTCTTGGAGATTTTAACAGAAAAGCAGTTAATGTATAGTTTCTAGGATATGTGGAATGTAAAAGTATATGGAATTTGATATGGAATTTGATACTAAATGTTTTAATTTTTCAAGTATGGATTAGAAATTATTCTCGGAGGTCTTAATAGTGCATTGATTAATTATCTTATCTTCTTAATCGTTGCAATACTTGTTTTTGATTTTAGATTTGGTTGCCATATTTGTTTTTTTATTACAACAATAATTAGTATTTTAAGCACGATGACAGCTTCACTTGTTTTAATTCACAATTAATTTTATTTTAGTTGTCATTTTGGACTCAGTGTTGAGATATAAATATATAATTTATACTTATTTATTGTTTTTATCAGATTTCGTTAATCTCGTAGTAATCTCTAAGTAATTATAGTATCTTGGTTGTGTGCTATTGAAGATAATAAGTGAAAATTAACTATATGACATAAATTTGGTTTATAACTTTTTAATTAGGGATTGCACATTTAGGGGAAGAGTGATTATGAAAAATAAAGTGTTATATGTATAAAAATATGCGGAAAGAGTTACATCTCAAAGGGAGTGTGAAAACTAACGCCATGCCAATCCTCGTGCATTAATTCAACATACCAAAAAGTTCTTCTAAACATCGATTGAAGTAGAATTCATGGATAAGCTTCTACTTAGAAATGTGAAAGTGTGAATTTGAATATGTGATAATAACCAGAGAAGCTATTAGGCAATTTTGTGGAAAAAGCTAGTCTTTAGGACTTATGAGGATATGCGAACAATAAAAATGTCGATTGGGATACACTTCATAGGTGAAATGTCAATACTGCCGATCATAGAAAGATTGTTATTGTTAGTCTTTTTTGGGGAGGCTTCATACGAAGTTAGTTTGAGTTGTACACTGCAAGGTTGGGTGCTCCTTTGCTGATTTTGATGCAGGTGAACAAGTTTTTCGGATTTGCAATTGTGGATGGAGTGTCGTTTGCGTGAAAGAAATAGATAATTGTAGTGTTGATCTAGGACAGCTAGTACTGAACAAATCACGCTGTATAATGGACTCAAGATTTCGTGATCTAAGTATTTATGCTGTAAATGTACTAAAGATGTTGGATTGTTTTTTGTTTTTTGGGGCTAAACTATCGAGGCCCTTTATTTGCAAGGAGTGAACATTATACTTGCACATTTTGGCATTAGTTATAATGACCATATCAGATCTTTTCTCGAAAACTGATTTAGAGTTTGGATTGTTGGACTAGAATAATAGGACTTGCGTGTTATAATTTTAATATATAGATATTTTACCTAAATAACTAGCATTAAATCATTAATTAAATTATTAATTAAGACATTGTGTAAAGCTCTGATTAATGAAGAAGCAGAATAAATAAGTTAATATGTTAATTAGTTAATTATAAATCAGTTTGATAATTAGTTAATTTAATTAGTTAACTTGTTGAGTTTAGGGTTTAGTTTTGATGCTAATTGGTGGATAAGCACATTGAATAGTTAAATTTTAGATTAATTGACTAAGAGTACTAAGTTAATTGCTCAGTTAGTGAATCAAATAGGTAATAATTTAGTAAATTAACAAGTAATTTGTTAGATAGTTAGTATATAAATTCAATATATAACGCATTAGTTAATAACAATTTATAATTATTTAGAAGGAAATCACTCAATCAGTAGTACTAGCGGGAGAGCAAGAGTGGAGAATAGAAATTGGAATGCTAATTTGAAAGGGATCGAATCCCCCTCAAAATTAAGTTGAATATTCATTCAGGCATGTTTTCACATGAATTTGAGTTTTTAATCCAATCATAATGTGTGCATATGAATTGTAATTTAAATTTGAATTCAAATTTAAATTTTAACTTCAAATTGTGAATCCAAATTTCAATACAAATTTTAAATAAATTATCAGTTGGATTGTGGATATAAATCTTAATTAAAATTTTCACCTTTAGTCAAAATTTTATATCACTTTCAGTTTGTTTTTTAAATTTAATTTTCCTTTGGAATTTCATCTTGAATATAATTTGAGTAGCATATTAAATTCTTCGTTTTGAGTTACAGATTATGAATTCAAATTTGAAATCAAATCTTATCGTAAAGTTGTGAATTTAAATTTGTATTGGAGTTTTAAATTCAAAGTTCAAATTTGTGTTCCTCTGAATTTAGTTTTATGTTTTGAATTGTCTATTTTTTTTTTTTCCAAATCCAGTTTGCCATCCTACATGTCAATTTTCTGTTAGTTTGATGAGTATATTGGCCAATTATTTGCCGAATCTTGTATTGCTCCTTATATTTCAGCTTACCATCCTAGACATCTCTTTTTTACTTAGTTTGATAACTGTATATGCTGGTTTTTCATTGAATCTAACTATACTGTCCTTCAGTATGCCATCCTAGACATTATTCTTCAATTAATAGTGAGTTAGCTTAATGAAAATATGCTCTTCTTATTTGTTATATGCTGTCTCGCTATTTTTTTTCTCAACTTAGTTTTCTATAGCAAACCTCTAATTGTGAGTTAGATATACGTGCTAGTTATGTGGCAATCATACTTTCGTAGTCTGTTATTTCAGTTTGCTCGCTGAAACTTCTAATTAACAGTTAGTTTTGTGAGTACATATGCTGGTTACTTCCCATAAATTTATCTCATTATATCTTTCTTGTAGGATTAGTTACTAATAACAAATCATATTCCATCTCTTGGCTCTGTGTTTCTTCCCATCTGCATGGGGACTAGATAAATTAAATTCACAGGATATGGGGTGTTTGATGGATTTGGTGTGCCATTCTTCTATATAGGACAGTATGCTGACTGGTTGTAAAAGAATTCTTTTTGGTACATGACAGTCTAAGAAACTTTGTAGTTAATGCTTTTGAGCTTGCCCATATTTCTTATTTGATTATAAATAGGGCACAAGTTCCAATGATCATTTTCTTATGTAGATTTTTTTTCCTAATGGGTTTGATATTATATTTTTATCTTTTGGCAAAAACATAGTCACTTTTTGTAGGCAGATTTATTTTGTTGCTTCACTAGTCTAAGTTCCTTTACGATGCTTCCCAGACTCTTTCTTATGGAAAACATGCTTTTATCTTTTGAGGAATTGTTATTGTTTTCTTTTTTCGGAGAAACTGTGAACACAATGTTTGGAAACTGAACTTGTAATCTGATGTATTGTGTTTTAAACTTGTAATTTCCCATAGAGTGGGTGGTACAACCACTGCATTAAGCCCTAAATAGTTGTAACTTACGAGTATTTTAAAAATGCCTACTTTCTGTCACACCCTTTATCTTGTATTCTCATTCCCGTCTAAGTGAATTCATCTTATTTTCACTCTTTGAAACTGATCTTTGTCTTTCTTCTCTTCACCCATAGTCAATTTCTAATTTCATCAATGCTATTAAAAATCAAATAATTGCCAGTTCAATTCGTTTTCATTATTATTTTTAACCTCTCCTGATTATGTTGAATGCATTTAAGAGAACTGTTTTGCATGTGCAGGGAAACATACAGCTAATATTTTCTATTATTTGTTGGTAGTTGAGACTATTTCTATGCATTCGCTATGGGAAAGCTCGCAGGTGATCAATGACTTAGCTAAGTTTGGCTTGATGATTGAGTTTGACTGGGCTTGAAATCATGTCGCAAGTTTCGTTTGCAATACTATGGGTTCATCTTCAAGGTATATACTCCATAATTCCTAGAATTTTGTAATGTATGATTTTTATACTAAAAATGTCTCTAACTATGATGGATTGGAAAAGAATTAGTTGCTTCCCTTATTGTAGAGTAATGTGATCGATCAGCGTATTTAGTTTTGTAGATCTCCAAAATGTTTATAGGGAAAAAATGACAGACGGATTGGTATGGTGAAGTTTGTTTAATCAAAAGGGTTAGCTAACCATGACACATCTGCGATCACCATTACATGAAGATTGTGAACATTGCAATATGGGTTCGGTTCTTAAGAGTTCTATGTTAAAAAACAATAAAACATTCAGGTGGTGTTGTCTTTTCTTTGGCATGACTAAAGTGTTTGGCATGTTTTCTTTTATTCATGATAATTTTTTGAAAGACAAAAGTTCTGCAATTAGTTAATTTACGACTCTTTTATAAGATACTAATATTATCTACGTACTATCATTTCAGAAACTATAGCAAAATTATGTTAGACGAGAGTCACGAGATGCTTGAAGTATAATGTTCAAATATGATCTGTTTGTTCATCTTTTTTGCATATACTAATATCTACTGAGGGCATTGCAGTTATTATTAACCTATGGTTGATTAAAATGTTTGGCCATTTTTATATTTGCTTATGCAATATCATTTACCTCCTCTTTTTTTTTTTTTGTTTGGCGGAGAGTAACCTCAATTATATGCTCTATTGTCAAAATTCACCAATGAATGGAATACTAGTCTTGAGGAGGACTTGAGATTTTTCTTTTTCATTGTCAAAGTATGCAAGTTATTTGGACTGTAGCAAGTGGCAGTGCATGAGGTGGCTGGTAACTTGAACATTGAGGTGACAGCAAGTGAAAGTCAAAATATCGCTTGCTAGTATGATGGGATGCGTGGCACAACTTCTGTCTACTGCATTCGCCATATGTGCGCGAGACATTCTGTGGCCGTTTTAAGAATGTTAGTATCATGTTAGATATAAATTAAATTCCAAACATGTGTATAATTTTAGGGATTTTTTCCATATGACAGCTTAACTTTTGGATTGGGTGTGAGCTGCTGTGAGAGAATGGGGATGACTAAAACAAAGCGGAGAGAAAGAAAAGGGGAAAAAGAAAAAAATGAAACAATCAGCATTCTCGTGGTGCTGCTGTTAATTAATCAGTTAATTATCTATAAATAACATTAGATTCTTTAAAAAAAATAAAGACAATGTAGGACGCTAATGATTGAAGAAACACGTGAATTAATTAATTAAGTTTATATGTAAATTAATTACTTAATTTGTAAATCAGTTAGATAATTAGTTAGTAAGTAAATCAGTTGACTAGTTAAGACATTAATTAGTTGACGAGTATACATACTAATTAGTGGTTAAGAACATTAATTAGTTAAATACTTAAATTATCAATTTAACTAAGGCTAATAAATTAATTGATCAATTAGCTAGTGAAATGGTTAATAAATTAATAAATTAACTAGGTAAGTTGTTAGCTAATCAGAATATGAAGAAAATATATAGCCTATTTGTTAAATAACAGTTTATAATTATTTAAAGTTAGTAGCACTAGTGGGGGAATAAAAGTGGAGAATAGGAGTCTCAATGCGAATTCCCCTGAAAATTAATTTGTTACATTTTGGGCATGTTTTGACTTGAATTTTAAGTTGAGTTTTTGAATTCAAATAATGTTCAAATCTGAATCGTGAATTTAAATTTAATTCATCGCGAATCCAAATTCAAATTCAAATTTTAGTTGGTAATTAAGATTGTGAAACTAAATTCTAATTATAGTTTATATTTTTAGTGAACATTAAATTCGGTTTAAGTTTGTGTTCTTAATTTATTTTTTTTCGGGATTTATCTTGAATGTAATTTGAATTGTAATATCAATTGTTCATTTTGAGTTCAAATTATGAGTTTAATTTGAATTTAAATTTGAAATCAAATTTATTGTCAGATTGTGAATTTAAATTTGTATTAGAATTTTTACTTCAGTCTATGAATTTAAATTTTAAGTTTGAATTTGAAATTTCAAGACAAATTAGTTTAAGCTTTACCGAAAAGTCTGAAATTATCAAAGGAATGCTCAAATTTTGCTAAAGACAAGTTAGTAAGCTTTGCTGAAAAGATCAAGACATATATATATAGAGTTGAGCTGGAATGCTATCGGTAGCAAACGAGCTCCGTTGCCACCCGTTTGTTTTCGACGATGGAGCTTCCAAATCGACGATCGGCACCGTTGAACATGATCTATACCACTTGAAGCATCTAGAAACCAAATTTCATATTTTTTCGATATTGTTCTCTTGTCTATCAAGTGGACACAAAAATGAACGGCTGAAAAATGAATCTTTTAAAAGTGATGATAGGAGTCTTGTAATCAAGATCAAGAGTATAGATCTTATTTTAAATAGTTTAAAAAATTTTCTAAAAAAATTTCAATTGATTTGGATATTTTTACACCGTTAAACGAGAAAACGTCTCATATCGACCATCAAAATCACAAAATTTGAAACCCTTTGATCATTAGGCTATTGATGCCGAAAAGATTTGAAATTTGATTTCTAAATGCTTTAAGTGGTCTAGATCATATTCAACGGCGCCGATCGTCGATTTGGAGGTTCCATCATCGAAAATAAATGGTGGCAACGGAGCTTGTTTGCTATCGAGAGCATTCCAGCTCAACTCTCTCTCTCTCTCTCTCTCTCTCTCTCTATATATATATATATATATATATATATATATATATATATATATATAACCCAAGTTCCTCAATTCGGTAAAAGAGTATCGCTAGATTCTAAAGTAGTCAGGAAAGGCACAAGTTACTCAAAATGTTGACTTCGAAAAAAAAAATCAAAAGATATTTCAACACCAAAGATGAAATAGTTGTACTTTTGCTCCGCATCACCAACGATGAAATAGTTGTAGTTTTGCTATGCATTTGTTTTCTTAGTGGTGCAATCAGGTATTAGGGTCCATTTGGTTTAGTTATTCGAGTTAGTGTATGATTCGAGTCTCAATTTGACAAATTTATTTATGAGTTCATGTGATTAAGTTGAACTATTTAAGGGAATTAGCACTGTGCTTAGTATGTCTTAATAGTCAAGCTCATAATTTGAGTTTAGTGGATATTTTAACCAATGTAATGGTATTACTTGCTATTTAGTTGGTATATTGTGCTTGGTAATGTTTGTCAATTAAAAGACATGGAAAAAGAGAGGAATTTGACCCTCTTCAACCGCTTTTAGTTTGCGTTTTGCGGAGTCATATGAGTGATTTATATTGCTTGGGAGAATCTACATGTAAAAGTGCAATCATTCTGGTCGGTAATGTTGGATGGATTCCGAGTAACATGTTTCTTCATTTTTGCCCTCATTAAATGTCACAGAATGGTTTTTCTTTTTCTTTTCTTTGTTTGTATTGGAAAGAATTGCAACTGTATCATACTTTTATTGTTGTTTTAGCTGCAGTTGCAAAGCCCCGTAAAAGCTGGGACTTTGGCTTCTCGTGCTATTGTCACTGATATTTCACCAGTTGTGTGATCTTTGTTCATCTTTTCGTGTTCCTCCCGCTATCATGCTAACACCCTAATTATGATAATATATATTGGGTTTTGATATATTTAAATAGATTTACTTTCTAATTGAAATTTGTCATGACCCTTTGTGGCTAGATATTTTAGTGTAGGCTTGCTGTGTCTTTGGAATGTACTCTTATATGTCACTGGCCATCTGCATTGGCATTATGTGACCCATCTGCTGATTTGTGAGTAAGAGGCAGTTTTGTGGTGATTTTTTATTTTTTTGCGTGGCCACTTGGCTATCGGTATCTCGCATGAATTTGCGCTCACCCTTGTGTTATAGTGCTGTTGCACATGGGCACATTTTAGTAATGAAAAAAAAGGTGAATGATCAGAGGACTCTTTTAAGATGCTAAGCTGCGGCGTGTCTGCTAGCTCTACGGGTTATTAGGATTGCAGGTATACAACTGAAACATATTTGTTTGCATATTTATTTCTGTGGTTCTTCTGTCAGTTGGATGATTGGATCCTATCCTAAGAATAGAACAAAGAAATAGCCATGCATTCCAGGATCTTAATTATTTGCAAGAACCTTCTCTTTTCATTGTATTTAACTAAATTTCATCCTTGATGAGTTCCAAGAAATTCTGAGTGTTCCTGGGAGCATGTGGATATCTATATAATTACCACTCGTAGTGGGATTAATACTGCTTTCTGGGCATGTTGGTTCTACTTGATCTCGTTGATCAATTAAGCTTCGCTCGAACTTGTGACAGTCTAAAGAATATCGTCTTTCCTATTGATTCTTCCATATATAATTCCAAGGCCCCTTTTTATAGCAATTAATGTGTTTGATAAATGTATGTTAAAGGGTATCAAAGTAGGCGTTGTGTTCTGCCTATGCCATAAATTTGCGCTTGTTTTGGTAATGTTTGTTTTTTCTGTCATGTTTTTCTATGTGGGCACTTGTATAAATGCACAAGGTAAGAGTTGATAGACTTAGCTGTTATAATTGAGGTAAGGTTTATTGTCAAAAATGCCATATAACTTGCTCTATTCACTCATTTCCTCTGTGCAATTAGTTGTACAGATAAGAGCGAAAAGTCAAAGGAGGTTGAGAAAGTATAGCCTTTTTGCATGCAACAGAGTCTCAAGTAAGAAAAAATTATTCACCTCATTAAAATGTCCAAAATAGAATTTAAAAGCAGAGTACATTAGCCAATCTGAAGGAGATTTAAATTGAACAATAAAGAGGTCATCAAAGCAGCTGAACCTCATAGCTTAAACTTTCAGTAAGTTTAATGAAGATATGCATTATAATGCGCTGAATCATTTCATGTCGTCCAGTCAGTTCATTTTGCTAGTATGATGGGATGCGTGGCACAACTTTTGTCTACTGCATTTGCCATACATGCACGAGACATTCTGTGGCCGTGTTAAGAATGTTAGTTTCATATTAGATATAAATTAGATTCCAAACATGTGTATAATTTTAGGGAGATTTTTTTTTCCATATGACAGCTTAGCTTTTGGATTGGGTGTGAGGCTGTGAGCTGCTGTGAGAGAATGGCGATGACTAGAACAAACGGGAGAGAAGGAAAAGGGGAAAAGGAAGGGGGAAAAAAGAAACAATCAGCATCCTCCGGGTGCTGCGGTTAAATTAATCAGTTAATTATCTATAAGCAACCTTAGATTTTTTCAAGAAAAACAAAGACAATGATTCGAGTCTCAATTTGACAAATTTATTTATGAGTTCATGTGATTAAGTTGAACTATTTAAGGGAATTAGCACTGTGCTTAGTATGTCTTAATAGTCAAGCTCATAATTTGAGTTTAGTGGATATTTTAACCAATGTAATGGTATTACTTGCTATTTAGTTGGTGTATTGTGCTTGGTAATGTTTGTCAATTAAAAGACATGGAAAAAGAGAGGAATTTGACCCTCTTCAACCGCTTTTAGTTTGCGTTTTGCGGAGTCATATGAGTGATTTATATTGCTTGGGAGAATCTACATGTAGAAGTGCAATCATTCTGGTCGGTAATGTTGGATGCATTCCGAGTAACATGTTTCTTCATTTTTGCCCTCATTAAATGTCACAGAATGGTTTTTCTTTTTCTTTTCTTTGTTTGTATTGGAAAGAATTGCAACTGTATCATACTTTTATTGTTGTTTTAGCTGCAGTTGCAAAGCCCCGTAAAAGCTGGGACTTTGGCTTCTCGTGCTATTGTCACTGATATTTCACCAGTTGTGTGATCTTTGTTCATCTTTTCGTGTTCCTCCCGCTATCATGCTAACACCCTAATTATGATAATATATATTGGGTTTTGATATATTTAAATAGATTTACTTTCTAATTGAAATTTGTCATGACCCTTTGTGGCTAGATATTTTAGTGTAGGCTTGCTGTGTCTTTGGAATGTACTCTTATATGTCACTGGCCATCTGCATTGGCATTATGTGACCCATCTGCTGATTTGTGAGTAAGAGGCAGTTTTGTGGTGATTTTTTATTTTTTTGCGTGGCCACTTGGCTATCGGTATCTCGCATGAATTTGCGCTCACCCTTGTGTTATAGTGCTGTTGCACATGGGCACATTTTAGTAATGAAAAAAAAGGTGAATGATCAGAGGACTCTTTTAAGATGCTAAGCTGCGGCGTGTCTGCTAGCTCTACGGGTTATTAGGATTGCAGGTATACAACTGAAACATATTTGTTTGCATATTTATTTCTGTGGTTCTTCTGTCAGTTGGATGATTGGATCCTATCCTAAGAATAGAACAAAGAAATAGCCATGCATTCCAGGATCTTAATTATTTGCAAGAACCTTCTCTTTTCATTGTATTTAACTAAATTTCATCCTTGATGAGTTCCAAGAAATTCTGAGTGTTCCTGGGAGCATGTGGATATCTATATAATTACCACTCGTAGTGGGATTAATACTGCTTTCTGGGCATGTTGGTTCTACTTGATCTCGTTGATCAATTAAGCTTCGCTCGAACTTGTGACAGTCTAAAGAATATCGTCTTTCCTATTGATTCTTCCATATATAATTCCAAGGCCCCTTTTTATAGCAATTAATGTGTTTGATAAATGTATGTTAAAGGGTATCAAAGTAGGCGTTGTGTTCTGCCTATGCCATAAATTTGCGCTTGTTTTGGTAATGTTTGTTTTTTCTGTCATGTTTTTCTATGTGGGCACTTGTATAAATGCACAAGGTAAGAGTTGATAGACTTAGCTGTTATAATTGAGGTAAGGTTTATTGTCAAAAATGCCATATAACTTGCTCTATTCACTCATTTCCTCTGTGCAATTAGTTGTACAGATAAGAGCGAAAAGTCAAAGGAGGTTGAGAAAGTATAGCCTTTTTGCATGCAACAGAGTCTCAAGTAAGAAAAAATTATTCACCTCATTAAAATGTCCAAAATAGAATTAAAAAAAGCAGAGTACATTAGCCAATCTGAAGGAGATTTAAATTGAACAATAAAGAGGTCATCAAAGCAGCTGAACCTCATAGCTTAAACTTTCAGTAAGTTTAATGAAGATATGCATTATAATGCGCTGAATCATTTCATGTCGTCCAGTCAGTTCATTTTGCTAGTATGATGGGATGCGTGGCACAACTTTTGTCTACTGCATTTGCCATACATGCACGAGACATTCTGTGGCCGTGTTAAGAATGTTAGTTTCATATTAGATATAAATTAGATTCCAAACATGTGTATAATTTTAGGGAGATTTTTTTTTTCCATATGACAGCTTAGCTTTTGGATTGGGTGTGAGGCTGTGAGCTGCTGTGAGAGAATGGCGATGACTAGAACAAACGGGAGAGAAGGAAAAGGGGAAAAGGAAGGGGGAAAAAAGAAACAATCAGCATCCTCCGGGTGCTGCGGTTAAATTAATCAGTTAATTATCTATAAGCAACCTTAGATTTTTTCAAGAAAAACAAAGACAATGATTCGAGTCTCAATTTGACAAATTTATTTATGAGTTCATGTGATTAAGTTGAACTATTTAAGGGAATTAGCACTGTGCTTAGTATGTCTTAATAGTCAAGCTCATAATTTGAGTTTAGTGGATATTTTAACCAATGTAATGGTATTACTTGCTATTTAGTTGGTGTATTGTGCTGGGTAATGTTTGTCAATTAAAAGACATGGAAAAAGAGAGGAATTTGATTCTCTTCAACCGCTTTTAGTTTGCGTTTTGCGGAGTCATATGAGTGATTTATATTGCTTGGGAGAATCTACATGTAGAAGTGCAATCATTCTGGTCGGTAATGTTGGATGCATTCCGAGTAACATGTTTCTTCATTTTTGCCCTCATTAAATGTCACAGAATGGTTTTTCTTTTTCTTTTCTTTGTTTGTATTGGAAAGAATTGCAACTATATCATACTTTTATTGTTGTTTTAGCTGCAGTTGCAAAGCCCCGTAAAAGCTGGAACTTTGGCTTCTGGTGCTATTGTCACTGATATTTCACCTGTTGTGTGATCTTTGTTCATATTTTCGCGTTCCTCCCGCTATCATGCTAACACCCTAATTATGATAATATATATTGGGTTTTGATATATTTAAATAGATTTACTTTCTAATTGAAATTTGTCATGACCCTTTGTGGCTAGATATTTTAATGTAGGCTTGTTGTGTCTTTGGAATGTACTCTTATACGTCATTGGCCATCTGCATTGGCATTATTTGACCCATCTGCTGATTTGTGAGTAGGAGGCAGTTTTGTGGTGATTTTTTTTTTTTTTTTGCATGGCCACTTGGCTATCGGTATCTCGTATGAATTTGCGCTCACTCTTGTGTTATTGTGCTGTTGCACATGGCCACATTTTAGTAAATGAGAAAAAAAGTTGAATGATCAGAGGACTCTTTTAAGATGCTAAGCTGCGGCGTGTCTGCTAGCTCTACGGGTTATTAGGATTGCAGGTATACAACTGAAACATATTTGTTTGCATATTTATTTCTGTGGTTCTTCTGTCAGTTGGATGATTGGATCCTATCCTAAGAATAGAACAAAGAAATAGCCATGCATTCCAGGATCTTAATTATTTGCAAGAACCTTCTCTTTTCATTGTATTTAACTAAATTTCATCCTTGATGAGTTCCAAGAAATTCTGAGTGTTGCCTGGGAGCATGTGGATATCTATATCATTACCACTCGTAGTGGGATTAATACTGCTTTCTGGGCATGTTGGTTCTACTTGATCTCGTTGATCAATTAAGCTCGCTCGAACTTGTGACAGTGTAAAGAATATCGTCTTTGCTATTGATTCTTCCATATATAATTCCAAGGCCCTTTTTTTATAGCAATTTATGTATTTGATAAATGTATGTTAAAGGATATCAAAGTAGGCGTTGTGTTCTGCCTATGCCATAAATTTGCGCTTGTCTTGGTTATGTTTGTTTTTCTGTCATGTTTTTCTATGTGGGCACTTGTATAAATGCACGAGGTAAGAGTTGATAGACTTAGCTGTTATAATTGAGGTAAGATTAATTGTCAAAAATGCCATATAACGTGCTTTATTCACTCATGTCCTCTGTGCAATTAGTTGTACAGATAAGAGCGAAAAGTCAAAGGAGGTTGAGAAAGTATATAGCCTTTTTGCATGCAATAGAGTCTCGAGTAAGATAAAATTATTCACCTCATTAAAAGGTCCAAAATAGAATTTAAAAGCAGAGTACATTAGCCAATCTGAAGGGGATTTAAATTGAACAATAAAGAGGTCATCATAGGAGCAGAACCTCATAGCTTAAACTTTCAGTAAGTTCAATGAAGATATGCATTATAATGCGCTGAATCATTTCATGTCATCCAGTCAGTTTATTTTGCTAGTATGATGGGATGCGTGGCAAAATTTTTGTCTATTGTATTTGTCATACATGTACGAGATATTCTGTGGCCGTGTTAAGAATGTTAGTTTTATATTAGATATAAATTAGATTCCAAACATATGTATAATTTAGAGATTTTTTTTTTCATATGACAGCTTAGCTTTTGGATTGGGTGTGAGGCTGTGAGCTCTTGTGAGAGAATGGCGATGACTAGAACAAACGGGAGAGAAGGAAAAGGGGAAAAAGAAAGGAAAAAAAGAAGAAACAATCAGCATCCTCCTGCTGCGGTTAAATTAATCAGTTAATTATCTATAAATAACATTAGATTTTCTTAAGAAAAACAAAGACAATGTAGGACAGTAATGATTGAAAAAACACATCAATTAATTAATTAACTATGAACAAATTAAGTTTATATGTAAATTAATTACTTAATTTGTAAATCAGTTAGATAATTAGTTAGTATGTAAATCAGTTAACTAGTTAAGACATTAATTAGTTAACTAATATACATATTAATAAGTGGTTAAGCACATTAATTAGTGACATAATTAAATTATCAATTTAACTGGTGAAATGGTTAATAAGTTAATAAGGCTAATAAATTAATTGATCGATTAGCTAGTGAAATGGTTAATAAATTAATAAATTAACTAGCTAATTTGTTAGCTAATTAGTATAAAAAGAAAATATATAGCCCAGTTGTTAAATAACAGTTTATAATTAGTTTATAATTATTTAAAGTTAGTACTTTCTGGGCATGCTGGTTCTACTTTTTTTTATAGCAATTTATGTATTGATAAATGTATGTTAAAAGGTAACAAAGTGGGCGTTGTGTTCTGTCTATCCCTGTGCCATAAATCTGTTAAAATCCCAAAGGACTGAATTAAAATTTGGTTCTAAAAGATTATAAGCTCTGAACTATAGTCGAAGCTCCTACTCGTCTCCTGCTTTCTTCGTCTTCTTTTTTTTTCTTCTTCTCCTTCTATCCCCCCTCAATGTTGGGGTTGAAACGAGCCGAGCTTGAACGAGCTTACCTCAGCTCAAACTTGGCTTGAAATTAATTTCGCGCCTAAATTTAGGCTCAAGCTCAGCTTGAAATTAATTCGAGCCGAGCTTGAGCGAGCCTAACTTCGAGTCGAGCGAGCTCGAGCCGTAAACGAGTTGCTTGAAATTTCTAACATCATACAATCTATAGTTTAATTTTTATAAAATATTATCTAAATTTTAATACAAAAATGTTTAATAGCTCAACATACAAAATGAATGCATGAAATACAATATTATAATATTAAAAAAAATTAGGGGAAGCGACTTTGCGCGCAAGTGAAAGAGAGAGAGAAAGTAATTATAGTAGAATTTTGCTGATTTGGTTTTGTGGGCCAGCAAATATGCCCAATAATCTAAACTCTATATACATATAATTAAAATACATAATATATATTATTATATATAATTAAAATATATATTATATTTAATTATTTATATATTTATAAATATTTTAAATATATATATATATAGAGCTAGGCTCCTATACTTTCGAAAGTACGGAGGCCTCCGTACTTATAAGTTGTTTTCGATGATGGGACATTCTATTCGGCGATCGGTCCGTTAAGCATGATCTACGCTATTGGAACTATCTAGAAACCAAATTTTATAATTTTTTGACTTCATTTTCCTAGTGAACGAGTATCCTCAAAATGAACGGCTGAAAATAAAAATCTCATAAAAATCAGTGATAAAAGACTCAAATTTCAAATCAGAAGTATTGATCTGGCTATTGATGTTAAGTAGAATTTTTTATTAAAGTTTCATGTAATTTGGATTGTTCTACACCGTTGAAGTTAAATACGTGCCACATCAACCGTTAAAATAGTCATTTTTTAGACCGTTTGATACTTGATAAATGATGTCGAAAAATTATAAAATTTTGTTTCTAGATAGTTCCAATAGCGTAGATTATGCTTAACGGAGCCGATCGTCGAATAGGATATCCTATCATCGAAAACAACTTACAAGTACGGAGGCTCCATACTTTCGAAAGCACAGGAGACGTACTGTATATATATATATATATATATATATATATATATATAGCAGGGCTACTGTGCTATTAAGAGCACAGCAGCCCCTGTGCTACTAAGTTCCTAACCACCCATCAAATTTGATGGGTGGTTACGAAGAGAGAGAGAAGAGAAATTTAGGAGAAATTGGGTGTCTCAATTTCTCCTCTCCTTAAATTTCTCTCCAATATCTCTTCTCTCTCTCATCCTAACCACCCATCAAACTTGATGGGTGGTTAAAAATTTAGGAGCATAAGCACTGATGTGCTCTTAATAGTCCTGCTCATATATATATATATATATATATAATCCAGCTACTATCCTTTTAGGAGGATGGGAGCTTTCGTCCTCCTAAGTTTTCTACCGTTCGGATGAAAAGATGTGCGGCTAGGATGAGAGTGGTTACGGTTAGGTTGATAGTGGGCCTCCCTAGGGTTGAGTGGGTGGTTGGTTGAATAGTATAATCTAACGGTTGAAAATGATTAAAAGTTAGATCTAACGGCCAAAAATTTGATAGGACAAAGGCTTCTATCCTCTTAAGAGGATAGTAGCCGGACTATATATATATATATATATATATATATATATATATATATATATATATATATATATATATATATATAAAACTAGGCTGAAATACTATCAATAGCACCAAGCTATTGGTGCTATTGATTTTTCAGCCCTTGGATTGAGAAATGTGTGGTTAGGATGATGTGGGCCCCCTAGGGTTGAGTGGGTGGTTGGTTGAATAGTATAATCTAACGGGTGAAAATAGTTAAAGGGTTAAATCCAACGGTAGAAAACTCGGTAGCACCAAGTCCTTGGTGCTATCGATAGTATCCCAGCCGGACTCTCTCTCTCTATATATATATAGTAGGTCTTTTGTACTCTCAGGAGCACGGAGGCCTTCGTGCTTCTGAGCCGTTTTCGATGATGGGACTCTCGAATTGACGATCGGCTCTGTTAAACTTGATCTAGCATATTTGAAATATGTAGAAAATAAATTTTGTGATTTTTCGATATCATTTACATAGCAATCTAAAGGGTTCAAAATCAACAACTTTTAATAGTTGATATCTACCGTTTCAAGTTTAATGGTGTAGAAGTATCCAAATCATATGAAATTTTGATAGAAAATTATTTATACTATCTATAGCAAGTTCAATATCTCTGATCGAAAATTTTAGTACTATATCACTAATTTTTATGAAATTTTTATTTTCAGCCGTTGATTTTGAACCTTCCCGATTACTAAGTAAATGATATCGAAAAATCGCAAAATTTATTTTCTAGATGCTTCAAATATGATAGATCAAGTCTAACGGAGCCGATCGTCGATTCGAGAGTTCCATCATCGTAAACGGCTCAGGAGCACGGAGGGCTCCGTGCTCCTGAGAGCACAGCAGCCCTGCTATATATATATATATATATATATATATATAGTTGAGCTGGAATGCTATCAGTAGCAAACGAGCTCCGTTGCCACCTATTTGTTTTCAATGATGGAGCTTCCAAATCGACGATCGGCACCGTTAAACATGATTTATACCACTTGAAGTATTTAGAAATTAAATTTCAAATCCTTTTAATATCATTGGCCTAATGATCCAATGGTTTCAAAATTTATAATTTTAATGGTCGATGTAAGACGTTTTCTCGTTTAACGGCGTAAAGATATCCAAATCAATTGAATTTTGGTTAGAAATTTTTTAAAACTATTTAGAACAAGATCTATACTCTTGATCTTGATTACAAGACTCCTATCATCATTTTTTTAAAGAATATTCATTTTCAGCCGTTTATTTTTGTGCCCACTGGATGGACAAGAGAATAATATCGAAAAAATATGAAATTTGATTTTTATATGCTTCAAGTGGTATAGATCATGTTCAACGGTACCGATCGTCGAATTGGAGGCTCCATCATCGAAAATAAATGGGTGGCAACATAGCCCATTTGCTACTGATAGCATTCCAGCTCTCTTGTCCATCCAGTGGGCACAGGAATGACCGGCTGAAAATGAATATTTTTTAAAAAGTGATGATGGGAGTCTTGTAATCAAGATCAAGAGTATAGATCTTATTTTAAATAGTTTAAAAAAATTTCTAACAAAAATTCAATTGATTTGGATATCTTTATACCGTTAAACGAGAAAATGTCTCATATCGACAATTACAATTACAAAATTTGAAACCCTTTGATCATTAAGCCAATGATGTCGAAAAGATTTAAAATTTTATTTCTAGATGCTTTAAGTGGTCTAGATCATGTTCAACGGTACCGATCGTCGATTTGGAGGTTCCATCATCGAAAATAAATGGGTGGCAACGGAGCCTGTTTGCTACCGAGAACATACCCGCCCAACTCTATATATATATATATATATATATATATATATATATATATATATATAGAGCTTGACTGGGCTACTATCGGTAGTAAACCGCCCCGTTTACTACCGATTTGTTTTCGATGCTGGAGCTTCCAAATTGACGATCGGCACCGTTGAACATGATCTAGACCATTTAAACTATCTAGAAATCAAATTTCATACTTTTTTGATATCATTAACCGAACGATCAAAGGGTTACAAAATCAGTAATTTTAATGGCCGATATGGTGTGTTTGCTCGTTTAACGGTATAGAAGAATCCAAATCAACTAAATTTTTGTTAAAATAAGATTTGTACTCTTAATCTTGATTACAAGACTTCTATCATCACTTTTTATAGGATATTCATTTTCAGCCATTCATTTTCTGTTCGCTTGATGGACAAGAGAACAATATCGAAAAAGCTTGAAATTTGTTTTCCAGATAGTTTGAATGGTCTAGATCATGTTCAACGGTGCCGATCGTCGATTTGGAAGCTCCAGCATCGAAAACAAATCGGTATAAACCGCTCGGTTTACTACCGATAGTATTCTAGCAAAACTCTATATATATATATATATATATATATATATATATATATATATATATATATATATATATATATATATATATATATATATATATATATATATATATATATATATATATATATATATATATATATATATTCGAGCTTTTCGAGCCTAATTCGAGCGAGCCCAGTAATACTCAAGCTCAGCTTGAAATAAATTTCGACCTTTTTTTTGTTGTTCAAGTTCGGCTTATTTAATTTCGAGTCGAGCTCGAGCGAGCCGAATATCGAGCCGAACACGAGCCGGCTCGCTCATTTGGCAGCCCTACCTCCCGGTGGCCCGCAAACTCCCCACCCCGCCCCACCAAAAAAAACAACCAAACCCCCGTCGCTTTTCCGTTAGTCCTGCCGTTTGGGCAACTACCATAAATGGGCCTTGGTGGCGCAATGACATATTGATGGGCCAAATTACGGATGTGTCGTGCGTACGTCCACGTAGTAAGTTAAGATAATAGATTTTGGTGAGGATTTAGATCTTATTTGAATGCATAAATATCTTATTCAGCATATTTTTTTATTTTAAAATTTTATATATTTGATTAATGGGTGATCAAATATTTAGAATTAAATATTATATTCAGCTTCTAATTTTTTTTTGATAAGATTAATTATTTCGTAAGTAAATATGTTATCCAATCAAATTATGGATAGCAAGATTTTTAGAAGAGCAAAAATCCAACCCTTTATTTGCAAAGAAAATTCTTATAAGGAATAAGTTATTTTTAATAATTTATTCCAATATCTAAACATGGCCTTACTAGATTATGTATACAAAGCGTAATTATCTAGAGGCAATGGTCTATATACTTCTTAGCACAAACCTACTTTTAAATATAATCTCTCAGAAACATCTATTCTCAAATCTATTCTCTCAAAAATCTTTTTTTTTTCCAAATAAACAAATAGGAAATATATATATATAAAGAAAATTTTCAAAGAGTAATCAAAACAAAGAATAAATAGGAAGTTTGGAACTTCATAAGGATAAAGGGGCAACATTCTCTGTTTTTCATCTACTGATCTAAGCTAGATTCATATACTCACAAATAACTTTCTATACAATGCTTAGTGCTCGCCTGGGTCCAAATGACAAAGATGACAAGTACCCTTCGAACAAATTAACAACATAGCGATGTAACCCAAGGATAGCAGCTCTGGCCAAGATTGTGAAGAAACTACAGCTCACTCTGAGCATCAATACTGGATCTCTTCTTACATCCTTCAGCACTTTGTAGAATATAACTTTCAGCCGGCGGTCCCTCAGGACAGCATGCAACAAAGTCGAAGGAAGTGTCGATGACAGACGATCCCTGTCTCTCTCTTGCATGTCTTCAGCCACAAAGCATTTATTGGGTTGATTTACTGCTTTATATACTCCTGTAGCCTCACTCATCCACTGGTAAATAACATCAGCAAGGGCCCTACCGACAAATTGCCGCAAGAAAACTGCATCTTTGGAAACTACAACTTGGGCTAAAGACCTTCCATCCTGAATGCAACGTAAACAATGTTGGTCAAAGAACTCTTTCCATGCAACTGATAATGGAAATAAGACTAACATGCATGACAACACCCAAATACAAGCAACCAACTAAATAACGTAACAGATGACAACAGGGACGAAAGCTACAACCGAAGGATTTGGAACTCAGACTGCAATTTTAAGGATTTGGAACCTTACAGTAAGCTTAAGAGTTCAAAAAAATTATTTCATGCATAAAATCATACCGCAGACATGAGAAGTCTTCGTATCACCGTACCATCCTTTGACGATAAAAGCCTCAATATTAGGTTGGAAATCTCAAGTACTCCTTCCTGTGCACCTAGATCATATCCAGAAGGTCTACTGCTTTCTCTCATGATTGGCATATTCACAACCTTTCTGCTTTTCCTAGCATCACTTGCAAAAAAAAGTAGTCCCTCAATTTGAAAAAAACACATTAATAGGTGCACACGTAAGGGGAAAAAAAAATACAAAACCAAAACATAGAAACAAAATGTCTCAGATGACATGTCCCTGGAAAACCTTGAGGAAGCTTTATCAACTTTTAACCCTTTTTAAAGGGACAAATGAATGCAATGATTCAGATGTTAACAGTAGTCAACAACGGTTATATACCTCCAACAGGCCATCATATTCAGCAAAATAAAGGAAAACTATTCAATTAGGGCCTATTTGTTTGCCCGTAACTGCTTTTCAGGTTGAAAATGATTTTCAGTTGAACTGAAAGTAAGATGAAAATTATTTTTCCACCACTGTTTGTTTGATAAGAAGTCAATGGCTTTGAAAATATAGTTATCCCACTTTTTTGGTTTGTTTTACTAAAATTTCCTACTATTACATAAGAGGATGAAAAAAAAATTACAGTAGCTAACTTTTTTACTATTAATTATTTCTACCTCTTTATCTCCTATAATTGACTTTACCACCATCTAGAGCAAAGTATATTACAAACGTTTTCAAAAGTCAATTACGGAGTTTTCAAAAAGTAGAATTACGGGCAAATTTATTTACGGCGAATCAAACAACGGAAGTGGGCATTTACGGCTGGAAATAATTTCATTCCCCTCCACTTTTATTGATACAAACACGTCCTAAGTCATTTTTATGAGAGAAAACTACCAACTCAGCAAATAGGAGCAACATCTGTCCACAAATGTAAAGACAACTGTTGCTTCGGATATTGGGAATATCATGGGGACAATTTCTCAATAACAAGTTGCTCAATGACAAAGGGATCTTATCTTTCCTGCCAAAACAGATTTAACAGAGGCTCCTACTATCGAAGAGGCTGAGAATGAGCTACAGCATCACATCATTTAAGGGTCAAAAAAGGTACACTAAATGGAAATTGCGATGCTTAGACGGTATTAGTCTGGCTATTGACAAAGAGGCCGAGTCACTCCCAAGACAAACACTGCAAAAGTAAATTAGGTGGTAGTGTATTCCAGAATGAAAAAGGATGTTTATTTTCATGAGCCCTTTCGCATCCCTTTGCTGTTGATTTAGAAATCAAAAGCCCCAAAATGATGAGATCTCTCATTTGTTGGGCAACTATGAAATGACAATAATCTCAGAAAGTGTTACACTTCTTTAGATCAAAAGCTTCAGCATATATGTGTAGCGACACTACCACATTTGGCTGGCATGTTGTTGTCCTAAGTTAATTAAATCTTAGTATCTGTGGTGCACTAAGCTAATACAGAACTGAGAATGTGGTAGCACAACATATTTACCAAAACAGGAATAATTTGCCACCCTTACCTCTGTGAACATAGTTTTAGAAACAGCAGAATCTTCGGCCACTGTAGTTCCTTGCTTTTGTTGAAGACAACCTTTATGAGTAGGAAGAATAACATTAGGCGTAGTGAACCTACCAAATTGAGATGCAACATCTTATAATACTATCTGCATGAGAAGATTCACAATTTCTCAAGTATGGAAGTGGATATGAAGTACAAAATTGGAGAACACTTTCATCATGGGTATCATATAATGCCAGAGCCAATATCAGGAAGATAAATCAGGCACCTGTCTCTTTGATTTTCTATTAAAGAAGCAACAACAGAATTTCCTCTGAGTTTTGATCTTTAGCGAGTTGAGTAATCCTTTTCACCTCACCGAGAGCAATCCTGCTATGCCTCCACTTAGTGAGAGCTGTTTTGAGATCCTAGGGTACTAGCCTGTTTGGCAGGTAAGATGGCCAAATCGGCCAATAGGAGGTCTAATACAGAAGGCTGAGATGAAGTGAGTACCAAATAGTTAATGGTACATTGAACTAACTACAATAGGAATCCCTGTAATGAGCGATTTCAGATGTGCTGATGGTGCAGTTACAAAGGATAAAATATTCTAGCAGTCGCAAGCTCCATACTGACAATTAAGAGGAAAACTAATAATAATACCGAGTACAAGATTCTCCTTGTAGCAGCTGAATTATCGTAAATAAGTTTCCGGACAACATAAGGATATGCAGCTTGAAATGTCTTGAAGTTCTGATCTGCTGCCACAGCCAATCCTGTTAATAACCATAGAGTCACATAACTTCACAAGTTTAAGACAAATCCAAGTACAGATACATGGGTAAATATCACTGTTTGCACATGCACCCATTGGCATACAGAAACACCTTAATTGAGATCTGTGCCGATGGGTACCAGCGTGCCATGCCATCCTGGTGGCACATCGGCACACACCTGTGCAAGCGCCAGTGGCACGGCAAAGCACTTGCTGGAAATAACTTCAACTCAATAAGCTAACCTTCTAAGGAAGCCAGAGATCGCAAGACCAAGGTATAATATGGCGGCATTCGAAAATGATATTTAAGTGCTACAGACCAAATTTTAGCAAGAACCTGCAGAACGGTCTAGCAGTTATCAAAAAGAGAAACAAGGATCTTTCTTTCTCTTTATAACGTGACAAAAAAGAATGTTTCAGTAGGGCATAATGCTTGCACCAAAATGTCCTACCAATTGAGGAAATCTTAAATTATATATTAGCTCGTTAGAATGCCACTCATTCACGTCAATGATCTTAAAGCTTTTCTAAGGACAAGCTAATCCAGAATATTTTAGTTCAATATAGCACCCTAAGATGTAAAACACGAAAGGGTGACAAAAGTTGCTTATTTCTTTATTAGAAATACTAAATAATAGTTCAATTATCTTCTTTTACCATCCCAATGCTATAAATTCAAACCTAAATTATTTACCATGACATCTTCAATATTCAAGTAACAATGTAGGTATGAAAAGAAAATACATTTCTTCATAGTATATATGACAAGAATTTACTATATTAGACATAGTCATGTTGAAAGAAGAATAGTATAAAAGCAAGAAAGTTTTCATTAGTTAATTTCCAACTGCATAAGTAAGAATCTTGTTTGCTGGTCGTGGCCTTTTCCAAGAAATTTAGAGAAATTATGCATCTACTACACAGATATGTGAGGTAACAGGATTCTCTTCTGTGACTTTTATGAATATCTTTTAAAAGCTAAGGCATTTCAGGTTGCAGAAACCTATATATTGCAGATAAAAATGTGTATGTGTGTGTGTGTGTGTGTGTGTGTGTGTGTGTGTGTGTGTATAAAGAGTAGGGCTACTATACTCTTATAAGTACAAAGGCTTTCGTACTCATTAGTCGTTTTCAATAATAGAACTTCCAAATCAATAATCATACCATTAAAAATAATCTAGAACATTTGAAACTTCTAAAAAACGAATTTTCTAATTTTTTGAAATTATAATAAAGTCCATCAAGCAGGTATAAAATGAATGGTCAAAATCGAACGACCTCCTAAAAGTAGAGGATCGGATTTTCAATTTAACATCGGAGTTTGATCTTTATCTAGATAATGAATAGAATTTTCAATCAAAATTCAACTGATTCCGATTCTTTTACATCGTTAAACTAGCATACCAGCCGCTAAAAATTATCAATTTTGAGATCTTTTGATCGAAATTATGAAATTCGAGTCTTAGAAGTTTCAAGTGCTCTAAATTATGTTTAACGATACGATATGAATCGTCGATTCGGAAGCTCCATTATCGAAAACGACTTATGAGTGCGAAGGCGATCGTACTCATAAGAGTATAGTAGCCGGACTCTCTCTCTCTCTCTCTCTATATATATATATATATATATACAATTCAGTTAGAATACTATTTATAGTAAATGAATAGTATTTAGTGTTTACCATCAACATTTTACCCCTTGGATCCATAAAAGTACCACCACCAAATAGTAAACCCTATGCATTCAAGGGATGAAAAGTAGATAGCAAACTCTATTCTTCTACTGTCAATAGTATTCTAGTTTCTCTCTCTCTCTCTCTCTCTCTATATATATATATATATACACACACACGTGCATATCAAGAGAGAATTTATGCCTAACATATTATTCCTATGGTAAAGACCTCACCACACACAAATGTCCATGCGGTAAAAGCCTACAATGAAGGCAACACGATCATGTCCAAAAAAATTTATTTTGAAGAACAAAAATAAGCATTATATACCTTACTAAACTTGATCTCCGGAATTCCATCATTCAATGAGACCTCACCCAAAGCCCCTTCTAAATCCTAAAACAATCCAAAGACAAGCATAAATACGCTGATGTTTAATATTTACAAGAGATTCTGAAGATCATATGTATGGTTATATGTAATATGGACTATGGTAAACAAGAATTTATCAGCATTATAGAATGCTGATCTGATAATGTTTCTGGCCTTCTTGATATACTCACTATGCAATACATTATAGCAGTGCTCAAAATTGATACTAATTGAAGCATGGTGTTTGATACTTTCTTCACCTCTTCTTAGTATAGTCGAATTCTGGAACAATGTCGTAAGTATCAATCATGAATTATCCATACAACTCAAAAACTTACTGTTTAGTTTTATACTAGAGATATTATTCACAATAGTGCAAGCAACACACCAAGCTCCATCCAACGTACAACATCACTTTTCAACATGATCTCATAAGTAACAAAGCTTGCTGTCCCTATGCTTGCAGCAGCATGACATAATTTTTCTTCTTGATGTTTAACAACATCAAAGGTCCAGATGGCTAGGTAAACGAGAATGAAGTTCAAACCAAGCTTTTTTTGGGGACTTGGGAAAAAGAAGTTGAAGATAGCTATCAACCTCCTCAACAGCAATAAATCTTTGACTTGACTTGGCCAATCCCTTCTCTTAAACTAGGGCCTTTTGTGTTGTACTTACAATATTTTCACATGAAGTTGAGATAGAAATCGAGTTATGGCTTTATAGGATTAAGTTCTTAGCAACTTCGTCCAGAAGAGTTCCATACAGTTTATATACCAGCGGGTGGTTCCAAAATAAAATAATGAGTAAGTTCATGCCACATCTTAGTAGATTTACAAGAACAGTATTTCATAGAGCACATCATATATAAAAGTTTACAAGAATGAAAACTATCTGCATATACCAATTGCATACTATTAAGTGCAGCCAAAAATAGAAGAAAATAAGAGAATATCTATCATATATTCTTTCAGAGTACGTGTTGATCATGTAATCGAACAAAATATGACCACATCATAAAGACCATTTATTATCCTTTATTGACAATTTACTATCCTCCATCTTTTGCCTGCACTTCCAACATTATAAGGACTTCCCTTTTAAGAAAATTTTTCTCTTGGTTGTAATCTCATGCACTTCCTTTTACAGGAACATGCTACCATAAAGTAAGAAAATTAGGACTCTTTGAAAATGTCGATCATGTAATCGAACAGAATATGACCACATTATTAAGATTAAATACTATTCTCCATCTTTCACCTGTTTTTCCAATATTATACGTCTACCATTTAATGATACCGTTTCTTTTAATTGAAATCTCATGCATTTGCTTTTGCAACGACACGCCACCATAAAGTAACGAAGTTAAAACTCTTTAAACATTTCATTTTAACCAAAGACAATCAACAAAAGATATAGGTATTGGCAAATTACCAATGTAACACGACGGAGATTAGTTCCTGCCGGTACAACATCCATTTCGATCAAATCATAAACAAGTGCACCCCAGTCCCCATTCACAATATGCACTATGCTTGCAAGCATAGCAAACTGATGTCTCTTCTCCATCCAACAAAGCAAACCAAAATCGAGAAACCTAAAGAGTGGCAAAGTTTTATAGAGTAACCATCCAAAGAGAAAATTTGATTTAAACAGCTATCTAGCTCTCCCAAAAGGAGGTATAGTATCCAGACCAAAGAAGAAAGCAATAAAGATCTAAGCAAGAATGAAACTGAAGACATGTTTATCATTTCCCTCCTTAATTACAAACTACTATACAAATGTATTGAGAAAGAAACTTATATTACCCAATACGCCCTTCAGGTGTATAACGCAAGTTCCCAGGATGTGGATCAGCATGTAATAAGCCTGTCTCAAGAAGTTGAACTAATGTTGCTTCCACACATTTGTTGACCTTTAATCAGGCATTAACAGAGAAAACATTAGCCAGGTGTGCTCCAACTAATGGAACTTGATTTATTAAGCAGAAACAAGAACATTTGGATGTTTCCACACAAATTCATATGAGCACACCCGCCTGCCCTAATCCCAACAAAATGAAGACACGTATCTAGAAAGCAAGAACAGTAGAAATTGGAGAGGCATCCTAAATAAGTGATGAAATTAAAGACCAATTAAAGATTCCAGGTATTGAACTAGAACAGTGTTAACCAATGCAAAAGCTTAAATACTATATTTATACACGAGAAAGAATAAATATGCAACTTTTCCGCTTCTCTCTTTTGCTACATGACGAGCCAAAATAAAAGCAGAGGATTTATGGTGGACAATTCTGGCAATCTAATTTCTTCGAGAAAGATTTTAGGCAGAGGGGAAACATTTAGTGACTACCAGATCAAGAAGGCATGTATTTGCCTCCAACTTCCGTCTCTCTGAGTACTGAGTAGGATGATCATCCAGTCCTCTGGATAGCAAAAGCAACTCACTTGGGCTTCTACCTATCACCCACTCCATAGTCAAAACTCTTTTTCTAGTAAATTGTCTGAACACCTTTGGAACCAGCATAAATGAGTATCTTGAATGAGTTTCCTGTGTAACGTCAATCCAACGATTAGAAGGAAAAAGCTATGGTAAAGAAACCAAAAACCATAGATGGGAAAGAGAAAAAGTAACCACAGGCTCAAGTACCAGAAATTTGGAAGCGTTTGCCGCTTCAATCGTGTAGTCTAACTCACCAACAAAACCTTTACCTAGTTCATCAGCATAAAGCGAAAGATCACTTTTCCGCTTTGCTACCTTCCTCAAAAGGGCAAGCTGCATTAATCAGAAAGAAGAGAACAATAATTGCTAATTAAAAAAAAAACAATCTGGTGATTTTCTATTAGCACCTTCTAAATAGAACCTTTTGCCAGATAATACGTTGAAGTTTTTCAAGGTAGAAAATACTCGTATTGCAGCAGTACAAGAAAAGTAATTCTTGCAGAAACCCAAACAGCATTCTAAAGAAAATCCAAAGAGAGAAGCTGATAGGAATCTATCTCTCGAAATACTAACAGGTACCCAAGAAAGAGGAGAATTGGACGTCAAAAACCTATATATGCCAACTGCTTTTGGCATCAATCCTTAAATTACATAAAGAAAGCAAGGAAATAAGAATCAGCAAGAGCTTAAGAAGCCAGTGAGAAGAAGTGATGATGACTCCTATGCAAAGTCTTCCACTTTGTCACTTCAGCAGATGCATGCAGCTCATACTGCACCATTGTTAGCATTGTCATGCTAGATGTAGGCATGTAGCAATCAATCATGATGTTCATTCCTAAACCCAATAAGACTCATGATCCCAATGAATAGCAAAAGTCAACTTGCTGCATGAGTAGAGCACTGTAGACTCTTAGATTTCTTTTTCTCAGAAGAAGAAATGTGAGCAAAGTGATGTTAATATCTTTAGCACTTCCTAATACTTAAGAGCTATAAGAAGAAAATTAGCAACAACAGAATCTTTTAAGAAGAATTCGACTAGTCAAATTAGAATAGGAGTATTTTTAACAAGTTAAGACAATAACATAAATTCTAAGAGGGTCTATTAATACCAACCCCGAGACGTAGGATATATATGTCCCGCACAACAGAATGAAGCAAGTTTGGCCGCTGGACCTTTATAGCCACAACAGCGCCATCAACAGTGCAACCCCGATAAACCTGAATGTGAAGTTTTAAAAGATACTTAGAAACTTCAATATGACCATAATTATTAATGTAAACAAACAAAAGAGGCAATACATTCGTAATTATATCAAACTTTTGATTTTATCTTACTCATCAGCAAAAATTCATGAAAATGAAGATTGTAAGGAAAAAAAATCTACATAATAACTGCATAAATTTCAGAATATAAGAATTGTGACTGCACCACTGACAATAATAAACAAATAACTTAACACATATACAATTTTAATAGTAAAACAGAAAAGCAATAATGTGTGATTGTTAGTTGATATACGGGCAACACAGAGACAATACGTGATTGTTGATTGATATGTGAATAATTGGTCAACACTGGTACAATTTACCTTTTCTTAAAAATCCAAGTTAAGAACCACTGTTCTTACAAGTTACAAGAAACCTCTGATTAATCTTCTTGGGGAACAGTAACTTGCCACTAGAAGATGTAACATGCAAACTCTCAAAAATTAACAACTTGCAAGTTCATAAATTTATGTTTAAAAGCAAAAGAGCACACTGCATTTAGCTATTCTGGCTTGTGAGTATAAAATAACACCTTACTTTGCGAGAAGTATTCTTCTAAACAACTTTAAATGGATAGTAGACAATAACCACATTGAGTAGTAGAATCAGACAAGTAGTTTTACAAACATCAAGCTACCTGGCCAAATGAAGCTGCAGCGATAGGTTCATCAGAAATGTAGCTATATATGCTATCTATTGGGCATCCTAATTCTGTTTCTATAATCTTCATAGCGACATCTCTAGGGAAAGGAGGAACTTTCTCATGTAACTCGGACAGTGCCTGAAATAGAAGTCAAGAAGCATTCAACTCATTTACTCCTTACTTAGTTCCCATGAAATATTGCAACTGCTTGAACACCTCAAGCAATTTCTTTTTTTAAAAAAAATTAAAGATATAATGGAAACAGCAAGAATAATAACTAGGAATGACAAAAATGCTAGGAATATTTTATCAAACCTCAGAAATCTCTGGTCCAATTATATCTGGCCTTGTAGAGAGAGATTGCCCGACTGCATACACAAAACCGACTTGTCATTGAAAATCTTATAATCTGCAGCTAAAGCAAAAGAGAATGTTCAAGACAGATGAGAATCACTAACATTAATGTTACGCAATATATTCCCCATTTCTGCCATGTCATGAAGTACCAAGTAATTTAATATACAATATGTATGTCAACAAGCTGTCTAACCTTTAATGAAAGTTGGCCCAAGGTTCAGAAACGTTTCCTTAAGAAGCTGGCCGATATAGAATTTTGGGATGTCGTAGCCTTCATCCGTTCTCAAGCCATGCCTCCTAAACTTGATTCTTCCAGATGTTCGCAATTTTATGGCAGCAAAGACAAATGAAGAGAATATCTACAAATCAACAATGTTTCAAAAGAATTTTTACTGCTGTTAGAAGTGTGCTAGAAAGGCCCTATTTCTAGACATCTATTAGCTGCTCACTATAAACTTGTATACTTCAGGAAATAAGCTAAATCTACTATACATATGATCGAGTTAAAAGTATTTAGAGAAGAAAACTAAGAGAAAATTCTATAATCTAGCACATGTAGTCTACAAAAGTACTAATTACGTGCGGTGTTAGTGAATACCAGCACAACAGATAATTTCCAGCATAGGAAACCAAAAAATTTCATCTCAAAACTTAAAAATGGCAGCCTAGCTACTGCAAAAGCAAGAAGCTACATAGAAGACGCCAGCAATTAGGTTGGATCAATGAGCATCACCCGTCAATAATAACATTAAGCTACATTATCAGCATAGCAAACTGCCATTGAAGAAATGTTAATGTCAGTTAAAAGTACCTCAATGATGCGGAATGCCAAGACGTGAGGCCGACAACTGAAATAGTCAGCAACCATTTGTGGTTCATATACCTCAGGGAGAGGAATAGACCAAATCTTCCAAGATTCGCGCCAATAACTAAAATACAACTTCAAAGCTTCAAGATCAGCCATCATCAGATCCACACAGGATAAACCTATAGGGGGAAAAGAAAAAAAATATATATACCAGTGAGATAGTGTGGAAGAATGAGAAAGCAACATTTGATTTTCTAAGTGATCTCCATGCCATGTTTTCAAATTTATGTAGGTAAAGCAACGGAAACATATGACTCAAAGCAACTAAAAAGACGATAGCGGATAGTGCCGATAGTGAAAACTTCTCCTGTTCTACCAGCTACGGTGGTATCAGCTTGTGTTGCCTCCTTTAATCTTATGCACGTCAGAGATGAAGATAAGTTTATACAGTAAAAAATCCTCATCTTTCTTCTTCGACGCACTCCATGCCTGTGCAAATTGTTGGAAGGTTGCATAAGCCTAACTACCAATAGACAATGTTCATATCTATAACTTGCCTTATCGATTACATTTTAAGTCCTTCAGTTGATTGAGAGTTAAGGTTTATTTTGATAGCAGAAACTTCACATCTGAAGATTGCACTTCGTTACCATAGAGCAGGCATCTTCTGTCAATCAACAATGATAGCAGACTTAGGTCTTCCCAATATTTTGACCAAAGACAAATGCTCCAAAAGGAGCATAACTTGCTTCTTATCTCCCTTCTTATCAATTCAACAGACAAGTAATTTCTCTCAACTTTGTGTACTGTAGTAGCATTGCTAGGTGAAGATCCCAACATGAGACTGACTGCAAATAAATTAAGCACAGAACAAGAGATTTCCTGGTTTGCGGATAATAAATGCGTTACACCGTGAGTTGTAAAGCTTTTCAAACTAGAGATGCGTCTAGAGCTGAGAAAGTTTGCAAGATAGAGCATAGATTTAGACGCCTATACTCATGTGCTGTGCTGTGCCCGTGGTGTGGAACAGAAGGATTATCTGTAGAGCTAATGCTAACTGATGGGAACACGCTCGAATCCACTTGTATTGAGGAATCTTCTCGACGGATGGATGGATGGATGGACGGACGGATGGTTGGGGGTGGGGGTGGGGGTGGGGGTGGGGTGAGCTGAGTCGTGAGAGATTGCGAAGAAAGCTCGGTGGGCACCTGACGGATAGGAGGAGGGGAGCACTGGGGGGGCAGCAGTAGCACGGCTAGCACTAGCAGGACGAGGGGGGCGGGGAGCGCGTTCAGGATCTTCGAGGAAGCGGAGCCAGAAGATGTCGGCAGCAGCCTTGCGGAGCGGAGCGGCGGCCGAGCGGAGGAAGTCGGCGTCGCGACGGACCACTCGGAGGACCTCCCGCATGGCTCCGCGCTCCTCCGCCGCCTGCTTCGCCGCCGAGGTCGGGCGGACGAGGGCGGTGGGGCTCGGCAGCACTGACAGCACCGCCATGGGCCTCCGCCTGCGAAAATCCCCGGTTCTGTGATTGTGCAAATGCAGCAGAGGCGGAGCAGCTCAGTAGACTGCTCGGGCTCGGGCTCGGGCTCGAGCTCAAACTCGGGCTCGGCCGCTTGGGCGCCCCCGAGAAGACAGATGAAACAGATAGGTGGGGCCTACAAATTGCGGAGGGGAAGAAGATCGATCGAGGGAACGGATGGCTGCCAGAGAGACACGGCGGCGGCGGCGGCAGCATCAGTAGCGCGTCCCTGCGGTCGTGACGGAAAAATTCTAAAATGCACGGGATATATTTTGATGACGTGGCGTTCCAAACCAATCAGATGCTTTCTTTTCAAAATATATATCCCATTATAATTATAAAAAAATATTTTTATTGTATTTTTTATTGAAAATGAGAGATGTGATTGACTTGTTATTGATGACGTGGTGCAAGTGTGACAAAGTAGACTTCCTCGTCGTGACGGGGCTCAGTCAGCACAGTAAAAGCTTTACTTTAATCATACAAAATTAACCGTTTTAATATTAGACCTACGGCTGACGACACGCGGAGTTGGACCATCGGAGGATTGCCAGACAGTTATTATTCAATACGCTGACAACACAATCTTTTTTTGCGAACCCAGGAAACACTTCATGCGCAATCTACGGCTCCTATGGACAATTTTCGAATGGGCATCAGGCCTTAGGATCAACAAGGATAAATCTGAACTGTACTACCTGAGAAAAATTCAACACAAAGCTGATAGACTTGCTAATATCCTGGGGTGCAAAGTAGGCCACCTTCCCGTCCGCTACCTGGGCCTGCCGCTCCACAATAAGCAATTACGTAAAGAGGATTGGGCTAGTGTCATCAACCGTATTGAGTCAAGAATCGAAGGGTGGAAAGCAAAACTTTTATCCCAAAGAGGCAGACTCATCCTTGTAAACTCCGTTCTAACTAATCTACCACTTTTCTACCTCTCCATCTTCAAAGCGTCACTGTGGGTACTGCATAGGATCGAAGCCATGAGAAAGGCTTTCTTTTGGAAAGGCGGCAACAAAGTCACGGGAGGGCATGTCTCGTTAGTTGGAAATCGATCTGCAAAAGCAAGAAAGCGGGAGGGCTAGGGATCATAGATTTGGAATCAATGAATGTGGCTCTCCTAACTAAATGGTGGTGGCGTTTTTTCAACGAGCCAAACCTGCAGTGGTGTAAGTTGGTTAGGACCCTATATTATTCAAGAAAAAGACCGCTGCACGAAGGCAGAACATTCTTACCGTTCTCGCAATGGTGGAGAGGTGTGGTCCGTTGTCGCAGCGTGTTCAAATGTGGTGTGAGTTACAAACTAGGAGACGGAAGAGATATTCGATTATGGTCTGACATCTGGTTAGGCGAAACCACCTTGCGGACAATGCTACCAGAGATTTTCGACAATTTGAGAAACAAGGAGGTTCGTGTGTCCCAATGTTGGAACCAAAATGGATGGCGATGGCGTTTCATTCGCCCCGGCATCGCCACGTCTAACCCGGCGGAAAGCCGCAGACAGACCAGAACGCTCAAGGACTTGCTTCAGGCACTCCATCCCTCCGCCGGACCCGACGCCGTTATTTGGCGTTAGACTACCAATCAAACGTTTACTGTCAAGTCTCTTTACCAATTCCTCAACGACTCTGGACTGAGAGACCACTTGAGCACACATATCTGGGGACTCAAAATCCCCCTCAAAATAAAGATTTTTACCTGGTTGGTACTGCGTAAGAGAATTCTAACAGCGGATAGACTGATTAATCGGGGAATGCGCGTGGACCAACAGTGTATTTTTTGTGTCTTCAACACGGAAACCTGCGACCACCTCCTTTGTCACTGCGTGTTTTTTAGATTCCTCCTTGCTAGTGCCGAGGGCTTGGAAAATCTCGCTTTGGTTTCCGGTGACGTCCGCCAGCTGTGGGAAAGTGCGACGAGCCTTACTGACGCGGCAAAAAGGTCCAAAACGTTAACCCATCTGACGGCAATCTGGTGGGTCGTCTGGACAGAAAGGAATAACGCAATCTTTCGAGATCAACTTTACTGTCCCTCGCGCTCTAAGGATCGTGTCAACCTTCTGGCGGCCTCCTGGATCCAGATCCTGTGACAATCGCCATTGGAATCTGGCTCTCGTCACCGCGTCGTTTCTTTTTAACACTCCTCCTTCTCCCCCTTACTGTTTTTCTCTACCACTTTTTCGCCTCTCTTCTATCCCTGGAAGCCATAGCTGCTTCCATCTCTGTATGCCAAATTCATTTTCTTCAATGAATGAAGCGGATATCTTGCTACCTTTCTCTCAAAAAAAAAAAAATATTAGACTGCCCATTCGTCGAAAAACATTTTAAATGTCTAAATATTGATTGAGGAAAATGAGTTATAAGTTTTCAATAGGAAACATCTGATTTTCTGCAACTCAATTAAGTGAGGCAAGTGAAATCAACAAAGTACTCCGACGACTGCCGAGGCCCGATGATTACCGTGCCATGATATCCACCAACAGATGCAAACACACCTGTGGCAGATGTTTCCACTGATTTAGTGCTCTTAATTTGGAGAGAACTTACCGACCGTTCCTAGCGCAAGTGGCAAAGGGCTTGGTGGTTGGTACCCGAGGTCCCGAGTTCGAATCCTAGTTGATTCATATTTTCAGCTAAATTTATTTCTAAATAAAATAAACGAAGCGGGTAGCATTCTACCTTTCTCTAAAAAAAAAAAAAAATTTGGAAAGAACTTCCTTAAAAAAATAAAAATTGGAAAGAACTTCCTTAAAAATATAAAAATAAAATTTGGAAAGAACTTCCTTAAAAAAATAAAAATTGGAAAGAACTTCCTTAAAAATAATATGCATAGTATAATTCAAGAAGACAATTAGATCATAGCAATCATGACATAACTAATATGTAAAATAGTTCCTCAGATTTGTATTCACTAAACCTGAATTTGCAATATTTTATTTAAACAATCCAAATAATTACTTAAATTAGGATCACTGTGATGAAATAAGATAATCGAAGTGTAAAAATGTATAGATCTTACGTGTAGTATGGCAAGGATCAGTGAGATGAAATAAGATAATTGAAGTGTAAAAATGTATAGATCTTATGCGTACGTATAGCGCATTTTGAAATAAATGTCTAAATTTTAAAAAAATTATTTTTATTATCTAACTTTATAATTCTTTCGAAAAAAAGATGCATGAGTTTTGAAAGTTTTGATCTTGCCATCTAATCTTATGCTATTAGCCTGCCAAAATAGTATGTTAGATAACAAAATATTCTGTTAGGTCACAAATTTGTTTGTATAATGTTACAAATACTGCTAATATAAATAGCAGAACTAGAACTTTCAAAATTCATATTCGTACTTCAAAAATTTGTCAATTTAGGTTGTAAAATTAAAAATTTTAAAGCTCAGATATATTCTTGTTTTTTGAAACATGGTAGTATACGAGTAAAAAGCTCTATAATGTTTTTTTAAAGCCATGCATAGTGATGGCGGCACACATTTTCATCACTAAACTCATCATCCACAACCTCAACATTCTCTCTGTAACCACCGAGGTAAGGCGCTATACTGGTATCTATGTCTCAGCTCAGTAGCTCATTTGTTACTAGACTCGATCGAATATCAGTATGCATGGCTATACTTTTAAGACAGTAACCAATTCTTTTAATTTCATATATGAAGCACGTCTAATTCACTGTTATCAAAGAATTACGGTCATTTTGGAGGAAAGCTCGCGAAAAAGTAGGAGGTTAAAAAACATGCGTTATTTTTTAGTTTGTTTGGTTTCTAAACGAGATATAGTGTCAGCTGATTCAAAATAATTACTCAATGGTCAGAGAACACAAGTGAGCTCCCTACTATTGGTCTACTCCGTCGCTGACTATTATATATTATAAAATACTCTACAATAGAAAAAGGATTAATTGCATACTGATCCTCACAAACATGATGAATTACGGATGTATCCCTGCAAAGTTCAACTTGCATTAGTTATTCCTGCAAAAGTCCTAATGTATTCAGATATGTCCCTACCGTCAGTCACCGTTAGAGAATTTTAGTTAACCACAGTTAAAATGCTTAACTATGGTTAATTAATAAGTTGAAATGATATTTTTGCCCCTCTCCATCTTCCTCATCCTCTCCATCTTTCTCATCGCCTCCGCCTTCTTCTTTTTCTTCTTCTTCTTCTTCTTCTTCTTCTTCTTCTTCGTATCCTTCTTTTCCTCATCTTTTTCACCTTCTTCTTCTTCTTTGTCGTCGCCTTCGCCGCCGCGGACGTTGCCGCCGCCGCCGTTGCCCCCGCGATGTTGTTGCCGCCTTAGGAGAGAACCAACGTTCTCCGCGACGTTGCCGCCGCCGCCGTCTACTCCCGCAGCACGAAAAGGAAGAGGGAGAGGAAGAGGAAGAGGAAGAGGAAGGGATAAGGGCAAAAATATCATTTCATAACACTGCTGTTAAAAAATTAACAGCTCTCTAACAGATCCAGACCATAGGGACATATTTGAATACATTAGGACTTTTGCAGGGATAACTAATGCAAGTTGAACTTTGCAGGAATATATCCGTAATTCACCATGTTTGCGGGGACCTGTATGTAATTAACCCTAAAAAAAATTGTAATCTCTACAACCTTTTTTTTATTTTAGTAAATTGAAAAAAAAAGGTGATAAACTAGTGGAGAAAAATAGCTTTTTGATGAACATGTCATAAGATTACACAACACACGGCCTATTTTGGATGGTAAACGGTAAACCTAGCATTACTCATTCATTATATGCTACTAGCTAGAAAATCAAACTACATGCTTGTTTGACATATTCTTCTACATTCCAACGGTTGAAGTACATGCATGTGCCACCTCCTTTTGGTCATGGCTTAGTTGGAATTAAAGTTCCTGCATTCGCACGGCAACGTATGGGATTAGCTGCGTGATGACTCGGGCAGTTCAACAAAATATTATATACTGATTAATTATATGCGCAGTTGCTTAATATTGTTTAAAGGAAAATAGAAAAGAAAATATTGCTCTCAACACTAGCTAGTTGGAGAATTTATGTAGCCAAAGATCAGCATGCTGCTGGCTTAGATAGTTAAAAAAACTCTATATGTGTATAAAATAATCCTGTATATAGAGATAATTGCTTTTTTGTCTTTGTAAACTTGTGATATTTTCTTTTTACCTCTTAATTTTTAATATATCTTCAAAAAAAATTTCTTTCTTTCTTATATACTCCTATTTTGAGGATGTATTGGAAAAAAATTAAATTTTTTCAAGGATATATTAAAAAATAGATTGTATGAGGAGTATATATGAAAGGAAAAAAATTTATAGGAGTATATAAATTTTTTTTTTGAGAAAAGAGTATATAAAAAATGAGTAGTGCTTCTATACTTGTAATTTTTCTACACCGTTCATTCATTTCTATTCAACGGATGAGATTTAATTTTTCGAAAATTGTGACCTGCAATAGCAGGTCACTTTGAGAGAGGTACCGGTCACCAGGTACCTCACAGAGGAATATTATGGTCTTTTATTAGAAGGGTAATTTAGTAACTTTATATTTACCATTTTATTAAAAAAAAATTCTCTCTTTGTTTCCATTTTCTCTCTTTATCTTTCCTATTTAGCCATAGTAAAGATGTGAGGAGTTGAATTCAGGGCAGATTTTTAAAACCAAAACCCGAACCCGATTATCAAAACCGAAATAGAACCTAAACTCAAATCCAAAATTTTTTAGAAAATCATATCCACTCGTGTACCCGACTAAACATCCGAAATCTGAACCCTCGCCCGAGCCCAAAAAACTGAACTTAAAACATTATTTCTCTCTACAATATTTCAAAAAATATTAAATTAAATTTAAAATTTTAAAATACATATTCACATATAACATCAAACATTTTTATATTTTATAATACAATATATTTTGTAATATGGTAAAAGTAAATTTTTGTTTCGGGTTCAAATCTATGTATTTGGATTTAGTTTTGGATTTTGAATTTTTGATCAGTTCTAGGCGTGGATATGAATTTTCAAAATCCGTCAATTTTGAAAATAGGTTTGCGATTGCTAGTTGGATTCGAATTCGAGTCCTTAATTATTTTTTGACCAATAATTTAATCTTTTTAATGTTTTCATTTAAAATTTTGTGTAAAACTTTTATTATCTCAAACGATTAAAATTTTTAAAACATCTATTATATCTAATGGTTCTAAAGTATTCTTATTATTCAGTTCAGTAGGTTGAACTGAGAAGCTTGATAGAATAGATTATAGTTTGATCAGTCCAAACAACTATTTTATTTTTATTTTTATTTTTAAATCATTGATACTAATTTAATTAAAATAAATAATAAAAATTTGTAAACTAATTGCAAACCAAAAAGTTAGGGATTGACATTTTCAAAATCGACTAAATAAATCAAATCAATTAGACTGACTAATTTGATAAAATATATAAATAATCTACATTTATTCTATACAACTTTGTTTAATTTATCGACATTTCAAATTTTGTTTACTATAATAAAACTTCATGGTGGACATCTAGTATAAGCTTAAAATTTAAATTCTACGATCTAAATTTATTTAGTAGAAAGATCAAATTATACATACTATTTAGGTTTTGAACTTCAAATTTACTTTTAGCTTATTTTTAAATTATAATACATGATCTAATTATTTTAAATGATAGAATTAGAATCAATTTAGCGCATATAATTATTTTCTAAGATAAATTTGAATTGTACCCTATACTCTTAATCAATTAACCACATTTTCTTTTATAGTGACACAAATTTAATGTCTAAACTAAAAAGTTATAATTTTTTTAAACATGTTAAATATACCGAATTTAAATATTTATCTATATTCAAAATTTTTAAATTAATGATACAAAATTAATGTCTAAACTAGAGGAATTTAAAAGTTTTTTTAAAATATTAAATATGTTGAATTTAAATATTTAGTAATATTAAAAAAAAATTAAATAGTGACACAAAATTAACATTGAATTTAAATTTTTAGCCTACACAATTCTATTCTAAGAAAAATTCAATTATACCCAATATTCTTAATCAATTAAAGTCTAAATTAGAAAAAAGTTTAAATTTTTTAAATATATTAAATATGTTGAACTCAAATATTCACCCAAATTCAAATTTGTTTTAAATTAGTGATACAAAATTAATGTCTAAACTAGTTGTATTTAAACATTTACCAACATTACAAGTTTTTTTAAATAGTAATACAAAATTAGTTCTAAAAAAAATATAAAAAAAATAAAATTACAATATTACATATGTTGAATTTAAATAGTGATTCAAAAACATTATAACATATTAAATATGTTGAATTCGTTATTATGAATATTAATTTTGTTAAAATAATAATGCAAGATTCTTCTTTTTTAAATTTAAATTTTAAATTTAAATATTAAATATTTAAACCCAACATGTTTAGAAACATTAATATTTCTAAATATCTATAATTTAAATTAGAGTCTAGATTGGAAGAATTCTAAATTTTCTATTATTAATGCCTAAATTACTCCACAATTAATGGCTAAAATTGCGTTAATAAATATTAATGAAAACTTTCTTATAATGTTTCCTAGTTTAATTACAAAAATATCCTTATATTAAAAAACCTATTAACCTGCTACATAATAAAATGACGGTTTTAACCTTGCTCAATCAACGGTTAAGATCTTTTTTATTTTTTATAAAATAAAGCACCGAATCATTTCTCATAAAAAATTGCCCCATATATATGTATATATATTGATGCTTAGGGAGATTAGCATACTTTGGCCACGGCCACAATTGTTCAACTGCATGTTCAATTTAATGCCGTGATAAGAAAATCAGCCACAAAAATACTTTTATTATTATATTATTATTGTTTTCTTCTGCAAGCTCTTTGACCGGCGAGTGTTGGCTACCACAAATTCTTGGAGTTTTAGAGAGGACTAATAAAATCCGTCCTTTTTGGGGACATTGATAGGTGGATTCATAGCTTAGATGCTCTTCATAAGGGGAAGAAGAGACCAAAATGTTGAAACCAACCAATGACGATTAAGAAATGAAGTTGTACGAACAAGACAAAGAAAAGGAAGAAGCATCTTCTTTCCGCAATCCGCACACGAGATAATTGAAGTACACGAGATAATTGTATACAACTCTCTTTTAATTGATTTACGAGTAAGGAGCTTTGTGGTGGTGGCATCAAAATTTTGAAGCAATAAAAATAATTAAAATTTCTTTTGAGATAATATATTTTTATGAAAGGACTTGCCTAGTTTAAATCAAAGCAATTTATTAAAACATAATTTTAATGTATTAAGCAATTTTGTGGCAGCAATAATGTGAGAGGAAAACTTTTTACAGAGACTTCCTGGAAATCAAACATTTTTATAAGCCCACAAGTTGCCCAAAAAAAGAAGAAGAAGAAAAAGAAAAGAGAGAAGACAATAAGGAAAAAATTGGGTGGTTAAGCAAAATATTGGAAGAAATAATTGTGGAGGAGAGGTGCAGGAGTTTATTAGCACTTAGATTACTTTTAATGATATGTATATGTCAAAAATTAATAATAAGGTGATTAAAATAAATTGAATAATTTGAATATATTTGATGTATTTATATTTGTTTGTCTGCATGTGATGTGTGAATGTTTATTTGATGGTTGTGTGCAATTTTTGTTGAATACAAATCCTTGAATAAATTTATTAGCAATCTATTTATATGCATTTCATATAAATAATCGGTTATTTAAATTTTTACTTATAATTTGAGACGGATATAAAAGCAACTTAAAATTAAAATTGTGAGATTATTTGTGACAATCTAGTAAATAAGAATTAATATTTTCAGAATTAATTTTGATATTGTTAGAGCGAAAAAATTAAACTTATGGTTAGATATAATATATCTATTCGGACAATATCAAATTTAGCTTTGAAAATATTAATTTTCTTAGAAAATATTTAAACATATAATTTTTTTGGAAATTTTAAAATTCAGAAAACTTGACGTAATCACAATAGGTCGGACATTTTTTTAATTTAAAAAGGGAAAAGAAGAGGTTGGTGGAGAGCAGCGGCAGGGGAGAAACAGTTGGGCAGTGTCATAAAGGTCTATCGGATGGGTGGAGGCCTTGGAGGGGAATTCGGAGGCTGCGAGTGGTGACTTGCGACTGCAGCTGTTTATTGAGCAGCAGAACCACCGCGACCGACTGTCCTCCTCCTCCGACGAGGAGTCCCTGCTGGTGCTGGTGCTGGTACGCCCGCCCTTCTCTTCCTTCCGTCCTCCTCTCCTCGATCTCCCTCTCCTCTCCTCTTCTCTTCTCTGTGCGACCCATCTATCTTTTTCCTTCCCCTTCCTTTAATACTTCCTGGGCGGCCTTAATTAATTTCCTGATTTTTTTTTTCCTTTTTTTTTTTTTGCTGGCCAACACCCCCCTCCCCCCCCACCCCCTTCAGAAAGACTAGTGTCTGTCTGATTCCGAGTTACCTTATTACGTCCTGATTGTGGCCCGACCGTTCGTGAGTTTTGGAGTGAGAGGGAGCTCGCAAATTCCCAGTATCAATTTCGCTTATTTCGCTTATCACGCGCGACTGATCGTCCGAGGCTCTATCAATACTTGTCTTGCGATAAAAAATTTATCTCGTCATGACAAAATTGTCGGCCTTTTTCGTTTTGCTTTATTATTATTATTATTATTATTATTATTATTATTATTATTATTATTATTATTATTATTATTATTATTCTCTTCTTTCTTTTCGACGCTCAGTTCTCATCTCCTTTTTTCGGGAACACTGTCTGTCTTGAAGCGCTCTGCCTGCTGCAGCAAGGATAGGGGATGATTCGCCCTTATCAGAGGGCTTTTCGTTTCGCTGATATATTATTTTATTAACTGCCTGGATTTATTCACTTCTCTGTTTTTTTAATAGCGGAATCAAGTGGGAGGGCAAGGATAACGAAGTCGCTGTGCAACAATGGCTGCTGGAGCGATTCCAGCTTCCCTGCCCAGCCTGAAGGCTCACGATTGCAGCTTGAGCTTTGCAAAGAACGTCGATTTTGCAAAGGTTCTTTGTGCTCCTCGACCGCAGAGGATCAAGTCTCCTATGATTAGATCACCTCTGATTAGAAATTCTACTAATCCTGGCTCTGATACTGCTGAACTCGAACCGGCATCGAAGGGCAGTCCTCTCTTAGGTATTACTCGTGGACCTAAATATGCTTAACTTTTGCTCGCTCATCTATCTTATCCTACATGTTGTACATGATTTTTCAAGGAAGCATCCATTTGCCCTGTTTTGAAAGCAAGTTTCTTATCTTCCTATTTTATAGGTACGAGAATATATCCTCTTTTTTAGCTTTTTTTTTTTTTTAAAGGCGAAGATACTATTCTGTTGTTTCCCGAACTGTCATACTTCACCTAACTAAATTTTAGGTTCTTGTTATTAGGTTCATCGTTTCGTTCATTTGTCATCCGGAAAATTATCATATTGTGTTCCATTCTTCTCAGTTCTCAGCATGTGACTATGATTGGAAAATTCTTACATTTTGATCAGCAAAGACAGCTCCTGTGTCCTGACCATTCATGGGCCTTGTCATTTTTAAACCGTCGGCCAAATATTTGACTACTTACTGATTTGGAAACCGCATGCTATAGATAGCTATTTTTTAATATTCTTTTGAAAAGTCTATATGGCTCGTTTCATCTGAGTATTTATCTGTGGTTTCGAATGTTTAATGAAACTGTAATTTTTCCTGTAGTTCCTAGGCAGAAGTACTGCGAATCAGTACATAGAACTATCAGAAGAAAAACTCGTACAGTGATGGTTGGAAATGTGGCGCTTGGCAGTGACCATCCAATAAGAATCCAGACGATGACTACTTCCGACACAAAGGATGTAGCTAAAACTGTTGAAGAGGTTCTTAACATTTAATTTCTTTTCTCTTTTACATGTTTGAATGCTTGATTTTGAAGGAACCTGACCTGACTGTTTCATTATTTTGGCCTGGTATGGTCTGATACCTTTTGTATGTCCTGCAATGTTTTCGCCTTGGATTCACTATTATAGCTACGCTATTGTATTTAGGCATTTATTCCTGTAGTAATTGGTGCACATTGCTGCTTTGGCAGGTTATGAGAATAGCAGATAAAGGCGCTGATTTAGTTCGAATAACTGTCCAGGGAAGGAAAGAAGCCGATGCTTGCTTCGAGATTAAGAACAGTCTTGTTCAGAAAAAGTATTTATCAAGAAATTTTTTTTTTCCTCTCAATCTGAAGAGTATAGGAAAATATTATATTTTGTCTCACACTTCTCTATTTTCCTTTTATCCAGCTATAACATTCCTCTGGTGGCAGACATACATTTTGCTCCTTCAGTTGCACTAAGAGTGGCTGAATGCTTTGACAAGATTCGTGTGAACCCAGGAAATTTCGGTGCGTATTGAGTTAAAGTATTATTCTCCTTCAGCTCCTTGGAATTCTTGATACTGATTGCTAAGAGAATATGCTTGCAGCTGATAGGCGGGCCCAATTTGAGAAACTAGAGTACAGTGAAGAAGATTATCAGAAGGAGCTTGAGCATATTGAAAAGGTGGAAAACTTCTTCTTACCCGTATCATATCTGTGAGACCCCAGGTAGTCCTATATATAAGATATAATAGGGCTAAAACTCTTAACCCGGCTTAAGCATTTTGGATGGTGGCTAGGCCCAAGAGGTTAAGAGAGTTAAGCGTGCTAGGACGGGAGTAGTCCTAGGATGGGTGACTGCCTGGGAAGTTGGGGCGTCACAGTTGGTATCAGTCAATTACCAGCCGGAAGTGTGACATGAGTCTCGGCTGAGTCAGGATTATACAGCGGGGAGAGCGAGGCTCTCGTGTTGTTGACTGTTGTGGGTTGAGTGCAGCTCCCCCACAAGGTCGGTTAAGGCTAGCGAGACGAGTTTCACATCGCCTGATACTTGTGAGTCTGAGCCTGACGAGCACGTCATGGCTTAAAGGGGGGGAGAATGTGAGACCCCAGGTAGTCCTATATATAAGATATAATAGGGCTAAAACTCTTAACCCGGCTTAAGCATTTTGGGTGGTGGCTAGGCCCAAAAGGTTAAGAGAGTTAAGCATGCTAGGACGGGAGTAGTCCTAGGATAGGTGACCTCCTGGGAAGTTGGGGCGTCACAATATCTTCATGTAGATGAGAAAAATACAACTTGCTAAAGAATGTGAAACAACTGTTGTTCTTCAAAGGCTTAAGATACCAGAGAACGGTGTTTCTAATTTTTATATCCAACACCCCACCTCGCGTCTGGAATCGAGACTTATTGATGGACCTAAGACTTGAATATGAATTAAATGGGAGAAAATTAAATGAAACTAGAGGCCTGGTGAGATTCGAAAGCAGAAACTCCTACTCTTGTATCATGTTAAAGAATGTGAAATAACCATTGTTTTTCAAAAGCTTAAGCTAGCAGAGAACAATGTTTTTAATATTTATATTCAACACACTTGCATGTTTCAGAGCCTGCAACTTGACCTGCCCTTTTACTGCAAATTAACACTTCTTATTTCTTGCCATCTATACACTTTTATCGTTAAAGACTACAAGGATCTTAGCAACTGTGTTTAAAAACGCAGGTAGATCATGGTAATATGTCATATTGGTGTCTTGTGTAAGGCCATCTTTACCATACTCTGGCCTATATATCTGGACTGCCATAAATGTATTTTGTGAATTTGCTGCTTCTCATGAAACTCATCTGGTGGAGCAAAAACCATGAAAATTCCACTTCTGTGGAACACCAGCAATTGAGATGACTGTTATTTGATTTGTTTATCTGTGCCAATTCATGCAATCAAATCATTATATTCAAACTATGTGCTAGGTTTTCTCTCCCTTAGTCGAGAAGTGTAAGAAATATGGGCGAGCCATGCGTATTGGAACAAATCATGGAAGTCTTTCAGACCGTATCATGAGTTATTATGGCGATTCTCCAAGAGGAATGGTGATTATCTTCTTTCTAGACATATCTGGTTTCCTTATGATGAGCATACAAATTTATGAGCATACTGATGTTGGAACAGGTTGAGTCTGCATTTGAATTTGCAAGAATTTGCCGGAACTTGGACTTCCATAATTTTGTATTCTCAATGAAAGCAAGCAACCCAGTTGTCATGGTACAGGCATATCGATTGCTTGTTGCTGAAATGTATGTTCAAGGATGGGATTATCCTCTGCACCTAGGGGTTACAGAAGCTGGGGAAGGTGAAGATGGCCGAATGAAATCTGCAATTGGCATTGGAACTCTCCTTCAGGTGCATACTGTCTTCAATTTCTCAAACATCTAATCTCAGCCATATAATTCTTTTACTTTTCACTTGAGTGATGGGAATTTTTTATGATTTTGTCAAACACATAATGACGTTATATTTTGGTCTCCCGAGGAGTGGTTATTGATACATCAGTTGTAGCTAAAGTTTATACAAGGAAAGGAGTCAAGGATGGTTGGCTATTGCAAATCTGTTGCATGTGCAATCTATGAATCTATGAAGGCTCTTGTCATATCTTCTGCTCCCTTGATAAGAAGAGAGAGCGGAGGGAAGGAAAGAGGGTACTATTGCAAATTCCAGTTGCTATACTGGTTCTATATATATTTTTCTTTGGATGGAGAATGGCAAAAAGGAGAAAATTAAAACTGCAGTTTGCAGAGAATCTTTAGATCTTTCTATGCCTCATAACTTCTGGATGTTACCTACACTAAACTGAGAAATTTCTGCTTATTGAATGTCTGAGGCCCAAAAGAACCATGTTTGATGTGTAAAATATGAAATACAGGAGTCGAGTCTCTGTTTCAGGTTGATAGATTGAATAGAACATTTTCTTGGCCTCTTAAATAGACCAGCTAGTTATTTAGTCAGACTTCTATATTTAGTCAGAGTTCTACCTTGTTGACTCTGAACACGTTCCCCCATCCAAAGAAGGGAGGAACAAAGTTTTGTTAAGAACTTGCTTATTTTATCATGATATTATAGCAGTTAATCTCTTGCGTAGCTGTGTTTGTTGAGGCTACCTGTGTATATGACTCTGGACACTTTCTTGTGCCAATTTCTCTTAAATAACAAGTCGACTGAAATGACGCAGGTCTATATTTAGATCCATTAAGGCGAAAAAATTTCTTTATCTCTATTTTATTTTCTTTTCTTTCTTCCCAGAGTTCAATTCTATTTATTACTTTTTCTTCTCCTTTTTCTTTTTTTATATCCTTTCTTTGCTATTCGTTTTCTCATTATTCTCGTTTGTATTATTCTCTTTATTCTTGTTGTCTGCTATTGTTAACCATGCTCTAATAAGGAGGCTATATAAGATCTTGACTCTGGTTGCATAAGCATTTAGCGTAGTGAGTATGGTGATGAAAGTGTAGATATGGTCCGAAATAATTCTTTTGAGCTGAAAATTACATGCCGAATAGGATTGCATCCTGGAAATCAATTAAGTGTCCGTAACTGCTGATGTGTATTCTTTTCTTTTTGCAATATACTGCAATGGCTGAAACAGAGATCATCTGATTTTAATATCTGGTAATAATACAGGATGGGTTGGGTGACACAATACGAGTGTCCCTCACAGAGCCACCAGAGGAGGAGATAGATCCTTGCAGGAGATTGGCTAACCTTGGAATGCAAGCCACAAGTCTTCAGAAAGGGGTGGTAAGGCTTGATTTTCTTGGCTTTGTTCTTTTGCCTTTTCACAAGATGGAAGTTGTTATGACAGGGATTCTGCTTAGAACAGTAATGTGATATTTTTCTCCATCATTCCTTATTGCTATTGAAAGCCTCACTTTTGTTCCATCCCATGTTTTAATAGGCGCCTTTCGAAGAAAAACATAGGCACTACTTTGATTTCCAGCGGAGAAGTGGTCAATTACCAGTGCAAAAGGAGGTTAAGTTTCAGGTTCATTCTATGGTTTGGTAATGAAATAAAAAACTTCTGATTGCTTCTCCTTTCTTTGACACAGGGTGAAGAGGTAGACTACCGTGGAGTCTTGCATCGAGATGGCTCTGTTCTGATGTCAGTTTCTCTGAATAAGTTGAAAGTATGGTTTTACTTTGTGTTATTTTCCATATCGTATGGATCTTTCCTATTCTTTATAGTAAAGTGTACAAGGTGGATTATCTGTTGATGAGTAGGCCCACTGGTATATGACAGTAGAAGATAAATATAGTAGCCCAGCTTGTGTACAGACCTCTTGAATTTCAGGTTTAGTACATGATTTTGCAGTTCAAACTTGCAGCAATTTGGAATCTACATACTATTTTAGGGCAAATATCATTTACTCACTCGTGTCTTATAGCCCTACTCCACTTAACCAACTTGATACAACATAAAACAATTTGCTACCCTGGCAGTAAATGGGTACGGACTTGCTGTCTAGTTGCAGCTTCAGTTTATTTCCCTATTGCCGAGGCTTCGGTTTTTAGCAAGGTGTTGCTGTCAAATTGATAATAGCATGACTCATTACACTGCTATGTATTACAACAAACACAATTAACCAATCAAATTCTTATCCACACTATTGAAGTGTTGCATAATTTTTGTTCGCCGAAAGTGGAGGGGGTGAAGTTGTTTTTGGCCGTAAATACCCACTTTCATTGTTCGGTTCGCCATAAATTAAATTCGTCTGTAACTCCACTTTCCCAAATCACCGTAATTGACTTCACCCTGGGTGGTGCCGAAGTCAATTATGGGAGAGAAAGAGATAGAAAAAATAATAAAAATAACTGTTGTAACTTTTTTTTTCCATCCTCTTCTGTGCTAGTGTGAAAATTTCTAGTAAAATAAATAAGAAAAGTGGCCTAATTACAGTTCCAAAGCTATCGACTTTCTATCAAACAAACAGCGGTGGAAAAAAATATTTTACCTGAACTTCAGTTCAACTAAAAGTCATTTTTAATATGAAAATCCATTACTTACGGGCAAACACAAGCCTAAGTGTGATGCTATTTGCTCCAGGAAACTTTGAGGATACTACACTTTCTAGCTAAAATATGTTGCCTTATGATTTATCGCTGTTAATATAACCTTGCGCTTCAAGCTGACCATAACTTCTTTGCTTTGTCAGACACCGGAACTTCTTTATAGGTCTCTTGCGGCAAAACTTGTGGTTGGCATGCCTTTCAAGGTTTATTCTTGTATATTTCTATGCAACAAGTATGCGTCATATTTCAAGGAGTGAAGTGGAAATTTATAATGCTTTTTGTTTGGACTTCAGGACCTGGCAACAGTCGACTCAATTCTTCTAAGAGAGCTTCCACCAGTTGAAGATGTTGATTCTGTGAGAAATCTTTTTTTTCCTTCATTTTCTATTTATCAGTAACGAATGGAAGTCATAATCACCTTAAACTTGATTCATTCGACACATTATTTAAATGAACAATTATGTAAGCTGATCCGGAGTATTTCATCTCATTCAGAGGTTAGCTCTCAAAAGATTGGTCGACATAAGTATGGGTGTTTTGACTCCGTTGTCAGAACAGTTGACAAAACCACTTCCTTATGCCATTGTCCTTGTAAATCTCAAGGAACTGTCCACTGGTGCATTCAAACTTTTGCCAGAAGGTAATGCTTTGAGTCAGATCCTCTTTCGGTGGCATACCCGTTGCTTTTCTGCCTTTTGGCCTTTTGTTGGTTGATTGGTGATGTTTTGCTTAATTTCTTTTTCACATTTAGGCACCAGACTAGCTGTAACTATTCGTGGAGATGAACCTTATGAGGAGCTAGAAATCCTCAAAACTGTGGATGGTATAACCATGTTGTTACATAGCCTTCCATATAGTGAAGAAAAAATCAGCAGAGTTCATGCGGCAAGAAGGTGATCAACCTTACCAACCCCAGTTTTGCTGTTTAAAATCTCATTATTTTGGATGTCGTTACAATGCACTTCATTTCGCCGGTCAGAGATGCTTCCTGCTTTTTCCCTTTGTGGCGAAATTGTTAAGTTGCTTTGTCGTTGTCTGAACTAAAATTTCCATTTCCAAATCTGTTTCAGCTCGCATCCATGTGTGATTTTGGAATATTGCTGATTGTTTGCATTTGTTATGCCAATCATGCTGCAGGCTTTTCGAGTATTTAGAAGAGAATGGTTTAAAATTTCCAGTAATCCACCATATAGAGTTTCCTGAAGGGATGCACAGGTATTATTACATAGTGAAGTGACCATTGCTGAATAGCAAGTTTGTGTCAGATCTGTATGTACTTACGTTTTCTGTGGAAATTAATTACAGAGACGATCTAGTCATCTTTGCTGGTAGTAATGCTGGTGGTCTTTTGGTTGACGGACTTGGGGATGGTGTACTGCTTGAAGCTTCCGATCAGGATTTTGATTTCTTGAGAAACACGTCTTTTAACTTGCTTCAGGGTTGCAGGATGCGCAACACAAAAACTGTAAGCTTGATGCTGATGTTACTCTCCCACAAATGATACTATTTTAACAAAAAGAAACGGAATCGTTTGTTAGTGAACCATTTGTGACATATAAACATATATAAAACTTGCTGCAGGAGTATGTTTCATGCCCTTCATGTGGCCGTACTCTCTTTGATCTTCAAGAAATAAGTGCAGAGATTAGAGAGAAGACTTCTCATCTGCCTGGTGTTTCGGTAACTTATTTTCTCTACCATCTGAAGTTTTGCAAAACCGTTATGATTTGAGCTCAAGTAAGGCTCAAGCGACAGCTTGCTCTTTCTTATGGCAGATTGCGATCATGGGTTGTATTGTGAATGGGCCAGGAGAGATGGCTGATGCAGATTTTGGATATGTTGGCGGTGTTCCTGGAAAGATTGACCTTTACGTTGGCAAGGTTTGTTCTCCTTCTGCGATAAGACCACCATATAATGCATAAAGGTTCTTTGTTAGGTTCTGTCTGTAGGCTTTTCCAAATTTGAGAGGTATTCGTATAGTTTGGGGATTTTCCTTTTCTGGTAGCAGATTATTCATGATAGGGACTTGAACTGTTGCAGACGGTGGTGAAGCGAGGGATAGCAATGGAGCATGCAACTGAGGCTTTAGTTCAACTTATAAAGGACCATGGACGTTGGGTAGATCCGCCTGCTGAAGAAGAGTAATGCTGCAAGCTTTGAAGGCTTTTCAGGAAAAGACGAGATTCATACGAATTAAATATTAAATATAATTAATTAATTTCCCAATTGTCGAAAACAATATTTTGAAAGCCGTTGCCTGTATATGTAAATGGTGCCGAAACTGAATTAGTTATGGTAGAGGAATAATACATGCATGCTGTCCCAATTAGAGGATAGCATCCGTTCCCGGAGTTGTTATTATTTCTACCTAACTAGTGTTATTGCCTAGCCGACTGTTCCCGAGGTTGTTAAACTGTTTTTATTCTCCTTGTCTGGAAGAAGACGCAGGAATGCGGAGGAAGTTTTGTGATTTGACAGTGGGATAATAAGAAGTTAAGGGCATGTTTGTTTGGATGAAAGTGGGGTGGAAGTGGAGAGGGGGGAAGTCGTTTTCGTCAAAAAACGACCACTTCCGTCGTTTGGTTCGCCGTAAAAAAGTTACGGTCGAAACTTGAGTTAACCCGAAACGGCGTAATTGACTTCGGCCCACCGTGGGCCGAAGTCAATTACGGTGAAGAGAGATGAAGAAAAAATATTATTTTTAATTATATTAAAATATAATTATATAATTATATTATTTTTAATTATATATATATAATATATATATAATTATATTTTAATTATATAATTAAATTTTATATGATTAAATTTTATTTATATAATTAAAATATTATATAAAAAAAATATAATTATATAATTAAATAATATTATATAATTAAATTTTAATTATATAAAATATTATGTAATTAAATTATTTATTATATAATTAAATTTTAATTATATAAAAAATTATATAATTATTTATTGTATAAAAAATATTATATAATTAAAATTTAATTATATAAAAATATAATTATTTTATTTTATTTATTAAATTATTTATTATTTATATATAAATTATAATTTTACATCATACACTTCCTACCAAACAAACATCAGAACTAATGAAATTTCACTTCCATAACTACGAAACAAACAGTGGAAAAGAAATAATTTTTACCGAACTCCACTTCAACCCAAAGTCCACTTCAACCCAAAGTCCAGTTTCGACGAAACAAACATGCCCTAATCGTATAATAATATCTTAAATCGAAAAAATAGTTAAAATAAGGGTTAATGCATACGCGTTTCTGCAAACATAGTAAATTGCAAACATATTTCTATAAAGTTTAATTTTTATATGTTGTTTCTATAAAAATTCTAATATTTTTAAATATATCATTCTGGTTTGTTATCGTTAGAGAGGTGTTTATATTTTAACAGCAAATAAGTAAAATGTCAATTTTGTCATCACAAATATGTCTCTTCAAAAACTAAATAGTCATCTTCTTTCTCATCTTCTTCTTTTTTTAAATCCAACCCATTCCACCATCGTTGCAACCTCTTTTCTCACTCCTTTGTTTCTAAATCTTTTCTTTTGAGTAAAAAAAAAATATAGAAAAAATTAAATGAAAAAGCAACACGCGTTTGATATGGACGAAGCTCTTTTCTCACTCCTTTGTTTCTAAATCTTTTCTTTTGAGTAAAAAAAAGAATATAGAAAAAATTAAATGAAAAAGCAACACGCGTTTGATATGGACGAAGCAACACCCGTCGTGGATTAATGGAGATGAAGAAATTCTAGTTATGAGTTCAAAACTAGCATGAAGGAGAGAGAGGAAGAGGAAATGAAAGAGGAGGAAGAGGAAGAAGAGTTTTCATTGCTAGGGTTTTGATTGAGAGAAGAAAGTATAATATAAGAGAGGTAAAAATATCAAGTTATCTCATTAACTAGCCATGGTTAAGTATTTAACCTATGGTTAATTAAAATTTTCTAACGGATTCTAATGGTAGGGATATATTTGAAAATATTAGGACTTTTACAGAAACAATATATAAAAATTAAATTTTGTAAGATATATTTATAATTTACTATAGGCCTTTTTGCATAAAAAATCCACTAGTTTTGGGCTTTTGCAAAATTGTGTCGCTATTTTCGATTTTGTAGATTCGGTCCGTATTTTCAGCAAACTGACCAAAATACCCTTCTTATTTTTTCTCTCTCTTTTTTTTTCTCTCCTCTTTTTTTTTCTCTTTCCTCTTTTTTTTTCTGTGGCTTTTTTTTTTTTCTCTCCGAACGGCGGAGGCGGAGGCGGAGGCGGAGGCGAAGGCGGAAACGGCCCGCCTCGCCTCTGCCCCTCACGCCCTCGCACGCGCACCCTCGCCCTCCTCGCCTCCCACCCCGCCGAGGCCGCGCCGCGCCGCGACTCCTTTTTTTTTTTTTTTTACCTCTCCGACCCTCCTCCACACACCGTCCCCGCTGCCGCCGCCGCCGCCGGCGACGAAGTGTTTCTTGCGGCCAAGAAGCACGCCGGCGAGATAGGGGAAAAAAATAGTTACACTCCGGCGAAAGCGGTGGGTCGTGACAAAAAAAAATTGTAAAGAGAAAAAAAAAATAATAAAAAATAGTATTTTTTCCTACAAGAAAGATTAAAAATCATAAAAGAAGGTAGAAAAAGATGAAATTGCACTGTTAAAATAATGTTGCACTGTTTTAAAAAAATTTACACCGTTTTAAATAATTTTGAGACAGAAATTACACTCTTTGAGATGAAAATTACACTTTTTAGACTAAAATTACACTATTTGGATGAAAATTATACAATTTTTTTTTCTCTTCTTCTTTCTCGTTGCACCATTTCTCTTTATTGCACTATTTCTTTGCACTCTTTCTTTCCAACCAAATTCGGATCCGGTCACCTCCCTCTCCGGGCCGCGTGGCGCGGGACGGATCTCGAGGAAGCACTCGGAATCAGGGGGAGGCGGGGAGGAGGAGCACCACGACGACGAGGAGGAAGCCTCAAAGGAGGAGGACGAGGACGAGGACGACGACGGGTGCGGGCGCAGGGGGGCGGAAGCGGGCGCGGGCGCAGGGGGCCCAGGGAGCGCCCCCTGCGCCCACCCTGGGGGCGCGGGTGCGGGGCGCAGGGGGCGCGTCTCCCAGGGAGCGTCCCCTGCGCCCACCCTGGGGGCGCGGGCGCGGGGCGCAGGGGACGCGCTCCCTGCGCCCCCGCCCCCCCCGGCCCCCCCCCCCCCCCCCCCCCCCCCCCCCCCCCCCCCCCCCCGGGCCCACGCCCCGCCCCCGCCCGGGCCCGGGCCCCTGCCCCCGCCCCGGCCCGGGCCCGGGCCCCCGCCCGCCTCCCCGGGTGGGCGCAGGGGGCGCTCCTTGCGCCCCCTGCGCCCCCTGGGCGCCCCCCGCTTTCGCGCCCCTGCGCCCGCGCCCGTCGTCGTCCTCCTCCTCCTTTGAGGCTTCCTCGTCGTCGTCGTGCTCCTCCTCCCCGCCTCCCCCCGATTCCGAGTGCTTCCTCGAGATCCGCCCGCGCCGCACGGCCCGGAGAGGAAGGTGACCGGATCCGAGTTTGGTTGGAGAGAAAGAGCGCAAAAAAATAGTGCAACGAGGAGAAATGGTGCAACGAGAAAGAAGAAGAGAAAAAAAAAATATAATTTTTATCCAAATAGTATAATTTTAATCTAAATAGTGTAATTTTCATCTCAAAGAGTGTAATTTCTGTCTCAAAATTATTTAAAATAGTGTAAATTTTTTTTAAAACAGTGCAACATTATTTTAACAGTGTAATTTTATATTTTTCTTCCTTCTTCTATGATTTTTAGTCTTTCCTGTAGGAAAAAATATTATTTTTTATTATTTCTTTTTTTTTTCTTTACAATTTTTTTGGTCTCGATCCACCGCCTTCGCCGGAGTGTAACTATTTTTTTTCTCCTCTCTCGCCGGCGTGCTTCTCAGCCGCAAGAAACACTTCTTCGTCGCCGGCGGCGGCGTCGGCGGCGGGGACGGCGTGTTGAGGAAGGTCGGAGAGGTAAAAAAAAAAAAAAGATTCGCGGCGCGGCGCGGCCTCGGCGGGGTGGGAGGCGAGGAGGGCGAGGGTGCGCGTGCGAGGGCGAGGGCGTGAGGGGCGGAGGCAGAGAAAAAAAAGAGAAGAGAGAAAAAGTAAGAAAAATATTTTGATCAGTTTGCTAAAAATTCGGACCAAATTTACAAAATTAAAAATAGCAATCCAATTTTACAAAAGTCCGAAACTCATAAATTTTTTATGCAAAAAAGCCTTTACTTTATTTGCAGTAACCTGTATAAAAATTTAACCCTTAAAAAAAAAATATTGTCCGAATGACAAAAGGAGCGCGCCGGTCGAGTACGCGTTGAGGTGCATGCTTGCACGATTTACTTAGTTTAGTTATATAAATAAACGAGTTTTTTTTTTTCTTGTAATGAAAATTGGAGGCCCAAGAAACGATAATGATAACGGAGGGTGCTTAGGATGGAATGTTAGGCTTCGTTTGATTCGGGTATAAATAAGAATTTACTATTTCAGAAATAAGTACAAGTGTGGGGATAAAAAATATAACGTTTGGATGAAAATTAGATTATTTCCGGAGATAAAAAAATAGCGTTTGAATAGATAATATGAAATAAGAAGAATAGTGGATAGTTACATATAAAAAATGAAGATATAGGTGAGGATAGTTATACTAGCTTATTCTAGATACTCTTCTTGGGTAAAAAATTTGTGTTTGAATATAAAGGGGGATAAGAGGTTATCCCCTTTATTCCCGATCCAGACGCTACCTAAAATACATAGTGGATAGTTACATATAAAAAATGAAGGTATAGGTGAGGATAGTTATACTAGCTTATTCTAGATACTCTTCTCGGGTAAAAAATTTGTGTTTGAATATAAAGGGGGATAAGAGGTTATCCCCTTTATTCCCGATCCAGACGCTACCTAAAATACAGCCGCGACACTCCGCGCATTAGTATCATTCCATTTCCCGGCCAGGCCCCTCTGTATATTGTACTCGCCGATCGCCGGCCTGATGCCGAGCTGTCCAGCAGCCGCTTATCTCCATAACACGCTATTATAATGCTTTGCTGCAGGTTGCATGCTGTGTCACATTCGCCGCTACATGAGGTGAACCGTGCACCCACCACCAAATGACGGCGATAGCCGAAGATGGGAAGAGGGATAGGAATCGGTTGCACACCAAAACCCAAAACAGTGAACTTTTAAATATCTGTTCGCAGATGGCCCATAGTTGCGGTGGCCTCTATTTACATGTTTTACCCAAATTTTCACTCTGCGCATAGAAGGAATATCAAATCTGCTTCGGAATACATCCGTGCTCCACAGATTCTACAGCTTTTCACAGCAAAAAGTCCAGTAAATACTCAAATCCCATGTACAACTGACTTCCAATAGTTTCTTCGATCAAATTTCCACCTACAACACTCAAAAATGATACAATAATTTGGCGCTTTCCAAATTTCGCATTACAATGTCAGGCGGCGCTGCACAACTCTGTACCCAAAGTCACAATAATATGAAGTACCATCTGACTTACAACGGTTTGGCTGTGGGTATTAATAAAAATAAAGCAAGAACGAAAACACAATAAAACAGGACAGCAAACAGTTGGGAGAAACCTTCTTCTTAGTTGTTCACCTAGTAGCCAGTGACCAGAAGTTCATAAGAAAGGACGGTGACACCGCAAACCAGCTGATAAAAGCCATGGCGGTAGCAGTCTCAAAACTTGCACAGTGATTCTGCGCACAGATGTCGAGATCATTCCCAATCAGCACCGTGATGCCGGCAGAAGCACAGGCAGCTGCAAAGGTGAGAGTCGATGTGATCTGCAATACAGATATCAAATAGTATAAAGCCACCTTGAGGTTTTCTCTAAAACATCAAGCAGTCAAGAATGGAACAATCAAAGCCACAGACTCTCAATGATCTTAAATGCGAACAAAGACAGTTGAAGCTATCTGAATCTGTCATTTATGTGCCAAGGGGCTCCTAAGATTTTCCTAAAAGAATATCTGCAAATTCCATGTAGCTCGTATAAACTGGTTTTGCTCACTACATAGCAAGTGGCTTTCTTACCCCATCTCCGATGGTAAACAGGGACACAGCTCGGGGATTCCGCAAACTGCGTTTCACAAGAAGCGCATAAATGTCCACAAGGGCTAGTGAAAGGCTCCAAAAGCTTTGCAAGACGACTGCTGCAACCAGGTAGCTGCACCCAATATAACTAAACATCAGTTCATTTGCCGAAAGGTAAAAATTGCTAAACACCTCCGTACAGGGCAGATTAAGTATCAGGCATGTCGCATCCACTGTAACCACCATGTAATTTTAGCATTTTAATTAGTACTTCCAATTATGAGAAATTATGATTTACAAAATGTCAATTGTCTTGCTATTCGGAATTGAAGGCTTGAAGCTAAGATGTTACCATAAAAACCCCATCCAATTTATACATGCCGACTGGTTAGTACAATAAGGCTTGGTATATCAACGAAATAACTAAAGCATTTTTCATCTATGATACAACGCGTCAAAGAGCTGTGCGGAACAAGTAAAAATCACCATCAAATGGTATACAATAATAATCTATAGAAAACAACGACGAGTTAAATTGCCAGCCTGTCGGTCATACCTGGCACTGGACTCTACTCAGAATTGACTTGATCCTAACAAGAAACTATCCTAAAGCTGCTAATGACGCCCTTAAAGTTTTGACTGGATGGCATATATTTGTTCACCTAGCATGAAAAGTTCATCACAGAACATGGTGAAATCCTAGGGAACCTTAGAAAGCACCAGAGCCTATCAGGGAAGGTGGTATTGAGCACTATCTCGTAACTCTTGCTTATATGGGATGCATCCTGAATTTGTCTTGCAAGACTCCCAGTATAGGCTATACAAGGGAACATGTTGATAATATCTCTACCCTCCTTCCATTCCAATCTGATTAGTCGAGCATGAGATGAGAAGTTAGGAAATCCTTTCGGTATAAATCTTGTGATCATTCATATGCTCGCTCAAACTTCTTTCACTGGGATGGGAATTATGTTGCAATGCAAATCAGGCAGATAGCTTAGCTCTGCTGAGTCAAAAATTAGGCAAACATCTCGATTCCAGAGGTTACTTTTTAATTTACAGCTCAGAAACAACCCGCTGCTTATCTAAGCAATCATGCAGGTCCACCGAGAGTGGCAAACCTTGATCTCAGCTGAGAGGTGAAAACTGGATGAAAACAACAATTGCACCTAAAGTTGCAAACTGATGCACTCACCAATGCCTTGGTAGTAGCAACTCGTATAAACTAGGTAGGTTTGCTGTAAAAAACGTCCCATGATAAGAGCAGTAAAAATTATATAAAATCGTAAACTAGCGTGCCTGGAAAGAAAAAGATATCGGAGGAGCAGCAGCAGAAAAAGTAAGCAGAGGAGAGGAGAGAAGAGTGATATACCGGAAGGCGGTGACGGAGCGGAAATCGGAGGTGGAGGCCATGACGCAGAGCGCGGCAACAGCGAAGAGGAATTGGGAGAGGCGAAGGGCGAGGCCTCCGGGCGTGCCCGGCATGCCTTGAAGATCCTTCATCCTCACCCCGGCCGGGTTCTCCGCCGCATCCGTGAGAGGGGGAGCCTCCACCGGGTGCACCGACGGCCGACTCGCGAACATCCCACTCCTTTCTCTCTCTCTCTCTCTCTCTGTGTCTCTGTCTGTCTGCCCGCCCGCCCGCCCGCCTCTCTCTCTTTGTAACTCTTATCCTAGGTCCTAGCTCTCTGTCTGTCTGTCTGTCTCCCCCACCTCCGATCTAGGCCAACGGAAGAGAAAGAGTCGGTGGCTCCGAGGATCCGATAAGCCCTAATTTCGCCGACCTCTCGGGGGTGGGAGGGACGGACGGAGGTGAGAATTATTATTATTATTAATTAACCAGCAGAAAAAGGAAAGGAGCGTCTGCAGATTGGATTGCTGAGGACCGCTATAGAAATTCCCTACGGCAACCGGAGGACGGACGAAGCCAGGAAGAGGGGAGAGACAGAGAGAGAGAGAGAGAGAGAGAGAGAGAGAGAGCGAGCGAGATCGACAGGTGATGGGGGTGGAAGAGGTCCAAGGTACGACGGGGAAAGCAGTGCAGGCGCAAGGGAAAGCGAACCGATAGGCCGTAGAATAGAATTTAATTTAATTAGTGGAAACACACACACATACAAAAAAAAAAAAAAAAAAAGAGGATCATGTATTTGTTTATTAATTTATCACTGTGGTGTATATATATATTAATTATTCTTTTGAGGCGCCGGACCATCTCACTTTGTCTTCGTTCCCGCGATTGATGCCCGCCCGTGTTTTACTTTGCTGATGCTCGCCTACTACCTGATACATGCACCCCGCATTTAACGCGAAATATAGACACCCCGGCTGTGCAGTCGGGTTAGAACTTGGAATGAAGGGGTCGAATTTTTCGGATAATATATAAATCTACCGCTTTACAATTTATATACATTTTTATGAATATAATAATTTTTATTTTATAGATATTTTTTCTAAAACTGGTCGTTGGCATTGCCTATTTTGCACTTATGCGGGAGCCAATTTTAGACCCAACTGCTTAATAGCAAGTCGTTTTGTTTCAACTGTTCCGGACCCAAAAAAAGGATCCGACCAAACAAGAAATGGAAACATCCATAACTGTTGCCGAATTCGACTGAGGAGAGTAGAGTTGATGGCGTTCGTTTTATGGAAAACATTCCGCTACCACTTCATAATAATGGGCAACATTTAGTCACTTTTCGATTCGGCTACCACTTCATAATAATCGGCAACATGTGGTCACCACCAAATTAGTAACGCTCAAATTTATTGCAACCCAAGGAAAAAAAATAATTTTCTTTGGCACTTGCCATTCCATAACATGTCGATCTTTTTGCTCTTTATACTAGCCTTTATGTATTCTATATATTATTCTGTATAAAGTGACCTGCCAACTAAACCAATAAAAAAAAAAGAAGAACAGAAGATAAAAGGTTATAATCAAATTAATATTGCCATCTAGAGTGTGCTAGGTTTCTTTTTTCTTTTTTTTTTCTTTTTTGAGGAAATTGTTATATTTACATTGCATTGCGGCCACATGGTGGACGTTTCGAAGATGCGAATATTCATGGCGGCCACATGATGGACGATCTGGTGTGATAGAAATAACGTCATTTTCCGAAACAGGTCTACTGATGCTGTCGCGGCTGTTCATCGTATTAGAATCCTAGCGACGGAATGGGCTGATTTTTGTAGTGTTAGATAAAGTTCGTGGTTGGTGAATCCTCTTGTTAGACACCAGCACCTGTCGTTCCCTGTTCGTGGTTGGTGATTTTTTATTTTTTATTTTTTATTTTTTTTCTCACCTTATTTGTACTCTTTTTTTAGTCTTTTTGAGGCCCTGGCTGCCTCACATTATGTAGCTAAATTCATCTACTTAATGAATGAAGCAGGTAGCGTGCTATCTTTCTCTCAAAATAAAAATAAAAATACATTGCATTGAAGTTATCTCGTATACAAAGGAGATGTATGTAATTATCCCAAGTCCAGGTAAATGGCTATGTAAAATTTCATCAGCTAATGCCAAGTTCTACAACTCCAAGAGAATGTTAGAAGTTGGCTGCTTAACAACTAATTTGCAGAAAATCACTCCAATATTTTGTTTCCATCTCAATTACTTTTTTTACATGTTCAACTGCCTATAAGTCTTATATCAGAATTCAGCGGATAATTATCTAGATATTTAAATCTATTTGAGATTTATTGAAAACAAAAGCAATTATGCGGAGAAGATCAATTGAGACTGGATGAGACAAATTGTATTTTTTTTGTAATATCCATGTAACAATGTTATAAAGGTTTTAGTTTGGCCTAACGTGTTTTTCAGGTTTTAGTTGGAGTGTGTCTAGCAAATGGACTAGTTCAAATTTGTAATGTGTGCGAAAACTAAATTAAAAATCATAAAAGATCCTAGACTCGACCGATTTCTTGTCTCGACGGAATGGGAGCAGGAATTCCCTTTTACCAAGGTTGAAGCACTCCCCAGGGTGACGTCAGATCATTGGCCTATCCTCTTGTTAGTGGAAAGGATTGGTACGAAGAGAAAGAATGCCTTTCGTTTCGAAAATGCATGGCTGAATCATAAGAATTTTATTACTAAATTACCAGGGTGGTGGAAGGAGGGTACCCAAAAAAAACGGTTGTACTAATTTTTACGGCGAAGCTGAGACATTGTCGAGTGAGAATTAAGGAATGGTGTAGGTCCGAGTTCTATAGTATTAGAGATGAAAAGAATAGACTCATGGGCGATATACTGAAGATTGACAAAGATGAAGAGTTTAGTGATCTGAATGAGGAGCAACTTAAAAGGAGAGAGGAGCTTAAGGCTAAGCTCAATTCTGTGCTGAAAGATGAAGAATCTCCAAAAAAGCCCTGATGCAAAAAGCATCACTGCGGCATTATGCCGAACACCCGGTGCGCGATAAAGCATACAATAATACGTTGTTTAGGAATTTACCGCTGCCTCTGCAACTTTCTGTCACGCCCCGGGCTAGTTTTAGAAACGAAAATACGTGCCAAAATTTTTTTTTTTAAAGCCTAGCCTGCGCCACGTACAGACCCGCCACAAATACAGGGCCCACTGTTCACACGGACAGAGCCTCCCCTGTATTTGCACGGCGTACACAACATACAAACAGGATCACAACCACCATTCATTCATCACACAAACCACAACAACACAATAAGGTTCATACAGCTACCAGTCCTTAAATCTATATGAATCTAAGCAAGTCCTTAGGCGAAGGATGATGCGATGCACAAACAACAGATCATTCTATAAAACTGCTCTTTACCCAGAAGCTTTATTTGAAACCCTAATCTCAATCATTTAAAGATCCTTTGAAAATCGTCTCCACACGAGAACTCTATTTTGAAATCCCAAAAGCCGATCAATCGAAAACGGTTTGAAAACTGTTTCCCACACGAAAACCTTTATTTGAAAATCGCTACCACGAGGGGTAGAAATCCAAGATACACAATATAAAGCCATAATTAAAGATCTAGTAAGCAACGTCATTCATAATGTCTAAGCATGCAATCAACACATAAAAACTGATCCATATCCACAAAATCCAAACATGCAAGACAAAACAACCAAAGTGTAACTGAACCACATCCACAACTAGCTGATAAAGGGATAAAGGCGATAACCAATCTGAAGGGAGGAACCTCACAAGTCGGGACCTCACAAGTCGGGACCTCTAGTACCACTATCTAGGCGTGCCTCGCTGCGTCCCGACTCCCACCACCCTGCTCACCTGAAACAACAACGATGGCGGGGGGTGAGAACATGTAAACATGTCTCCCCTCCCAGTGGATACCGCAAGCCGACGAAGGCGAGGTGTACACACCGGCACGAGGGTCAACAAATAGATAGATAAGGTAAACAATATCATAAATAAGTATGAGGCCGACATACAACTGAACAACTATGCTACTGCAAGCAAATAGTATATGCATCAACAGTGACAACCACAAATGTATACCCAATCTATAGGCCACCGGGACGGATCCCTGGCACTGTCACTACCTGCTCAACCATCGGCACAAAACCTGCGAGACGCACAGCGTCGAGGCTAACGGGTCGGACACACGCAACCCTTTTTCGAAAAAGACGACCAAACGGTGGATCAGACCGCTGGCATACGTGAGGTGCTAGAAGAGCTGTGACGATCGATGCGAATGCTCAATCCACAGAACGGCAACGAGCAAACGAGGTCGTCTCAATAATCATGCAAACAACAACTACTCTACTAAGGCATGCACACATAAGTAGAGTCAACAGGAGTCAAGTGAACTAATAATGAAATGCAAGAGAAGGGATAGAATGGTATCACCGTAGTCCACTGAACCGACTCCGGATCGAAGTACCCACCTGTAAAAATGATAGAGCCTAACACCGACGGCTCTCGAAAACTACGACAGGACCTACGAAAGACTCACAGGGTCAAGGTCCACCCAGTCGACACTAAACACATAGCGCTCACAACCCGAAACTGACGGATCGTCTGGAAAACCCACCGGGATGATCCCGAAACCACACCAAGCCCCAGAGGAGTACCAACAACCAAACCAAGTCCTCCGCTGTCCCCAAACACACAAAACAAGGTGACAGGACAGCGAGCACAAGCTCAGGGTGCCACGAATACAAACGCACCCGAAACGACTTTTCAGGTTCCCGAAAAATGCCGATTTGGCACCGGAACCCTTCGTCACTCATCCGCTGTCCTCGAAACTTTGGGACAGGGATGAGGAACAGCCAATGAGGCTATATGATGAAGCCAAGTCACTCGCGAAACCAGCAAGTGAGTCGCACGACTAAAACACGCGTTCCGTCGACTATTTCATCGGAAAACGCACGAAATTCAATCCGGATCTCCGCGAAGGGCGAAGGGGTTGGACAACCAGTCCACAGGGCCTCAAGGGTCATGCCCTTGCTGCCCACAGCATCACAACGCTGCCACAATCACAAGGACCCCAAAACAAGCAACATTCACACAATATTAAGCATAAAGAAGGCCGTTTGAGCACTCCGTTCGTCCGCAAGACCTTCCGTAAGCACCAGCGGATAGGGAACAACGCAACGGAGGCCGTGCTCATAGCCCCCCTGCGACAGGGACAGTCGCAGGCTCAAACAACCCATAAAAACAGTGACAATTATGCGATAATAAAGCCGACAAGGGCCAAACAGCGAAACGGCGCACCAAAATAGTAAAATAAGATAAGCACGGTGATCAACGCATCGCCGCGATCATCGTGCTCACCTTCCCGAGCTTCGGGAGGCAACAGAAAGCTTAAAACCATGCATGCGGCCCAAGCAAGCCAATAATAAGCCTGGCCGGAGCAAGCTTGCTCCGGCCGGCTGCCGGCCGACATGCAGCGCGCGCGGCGTCCAGGGTCGGACGCTAGGGAGGTGAGGAAGGGGGAGCTCACCTCAACCGGCGGCAGAAAGCGGCGGCGGCGGCGCAGGGAGAGTGCTAGCTCTCGGGTGGCTAGGGCACGGCGGCGCCGGCAACGAACGACGACGACGGCCGGCGGGGACGCGAGCACCGGCAAGAGGAGGTCGTCGAACGTCGGGTGGGAGGTGACCATGACAGAAAAGGGCGGCGGCGGCACAAGGCGCTCGGCCGCTGCTGCCTTAGCAGCCCTAGCTGCAACAGCGGCGGCTGCGGCGGCGCACCGGCGGCACAGGGGCGACCGGGGAGGAAGGCGACGGCGGCGGAGGTCCTCCCGGAGCTAGCCGGAGGTTGCTGCGCCGGCGGAGGTCCCACAGCCCGCAGCAGCTAGCTGCGGCGCGGCGGCACTCGGCAGCGGCTCCCGACGGCAGGGCTGGTCACCGGCAGTAGTGCCACCTCAGGGGAACCTAGGGCATGGGTCCACCCTGGGTGCACACTGCAGGGAGAAGAAGAAGGAAGAAGAAGAAGAAAAAGAGAGAAAGAAAGGGAGAGAGTGTTGCCGGAGCTCCCCGCCGACCAGGAGAGGTCGGCGGCGGTCGGCGGCGCACAGGAAGGTGGGCAGGGGAGCTGAGGAGGGGGTGGCACCCTGCTGGGGAGCTGAGGGAGAAGAGAAAGCAACAACCACCCATCTCTCCACTCACACACACTTAAACCAAAAGTACAATTACGAAAAACCCCTCACAACATGGGAAATTAGTCTCGAGTCCATCACAGCATGCTTAAAATGCACAGACACCCATCCACACTCGATCTCACGCAAAACGGTGCGTGAAACAGGGTCCAATTCGCGAAACGATCAAATATGCAAAACAACCTCTCAGCGAAGATCTCGCAATGTCTCAGGATCCGACCGTCGCATGTAAGAACGGATCACTCCATCGCGTTCAGCACTGCCGAGGCATCGAATCTACTATTTTGGATCGTCAGAAACGGACTCCGAATTGCGACACAACCCATCATCTCTCCTCCAACAATAACTCAAAAATCATAAAATACCAAAAATACATATATATACTGTAGTACACTGAATTTCAGTGCATCGTACCGAACTTCTACAAATTGTGGAGTTCCGGTGGAAAAATAGCATGAGAGGCTATATGTGAGGCTTCGGCCAAGTTTGGGACTTGTGTGAAGTATTTTCGGCGCAAACAAGGCGCGAAAACGGACTTCGAAAAGTTAAAACTGCTGAACTTGTGAAGTCTGCAGTGGATTCCGGTATGTGGACCTCCATACCGGCACTGAAGTGATTAGTACCGGTATGTGATGAGGTATATCGGAATGCGATGGTCGAAACCGAAAACCCAGCTCTCGGGTTCTGCGGAATTCCTCGGGGAATACCGGAACTAACACCCGTATACCAGTATGCACATGCACATACCGGTATACAGTGTTACGAAATTCCAGTTTTGGCTGGTTGAAGGTGTTAAGTGTGGAGATGAGCAAATGGGTCTTTTCACACTCGAGGGAGTGTTAGAAAGGCAGGGAACACCCCCTTTCTCAGTCATCTTCTTCCTCCACTTCACCTCTCCCACTCCTTCACTTTCTCTCTCTAGAGATCTCTCCAAAACTTGGAGAAAATGGTGGATTGATCTTGGAAAAGGCTTCCAAAGGAGAAAAGAAGCTTCTTGATGCAAGAAGAAGCTTGGGGAACTCGTGATTAAGGTTAGTTCCTCACATTTTGGGTTCAAACCTTAGATTTAATCCTTTGAAATGAGGTTTTTGGGAACCCTAGGCAATCTAAAACACAAAATGTGGAGATTGGCCAAGAAATTTTGAGGTTCTACATGCATGCATGTGAAACCTAGGTTAAATGATGGTTTTTGCCATGGGAGGTTCTAAAAATATTTGGACCTTCGGGGATTGCAATTGAGGCATAGAAAATTATGTTAGAACACTTGATTTCAAGTATTGAGTTGAATTATGGGTTCGTAACGAGTAACGAACCGTTTTCTTGTAGAAGCTTGGGTTGAAGCAAGAACTCAAGGCTTGGACACTTAGGGGCTTGAAGAATACAAGAATTTGGAAGCTCTTAAGGTGGGTTTGTGTTTACCGAAGTGATTAGATCACTTCTATCTCTCTTGGGTGGCCTTACCCACTCGGAACTATGTTTATAGTTCTCACCCCACGTTTTTCAGGTCCTTCCATGAGTGAGGCGGCGGAGCGAGGCAAGGGTTTGGCTCTCTAGATAGCGGCCCTTCCATTTTGGTGATACATAGAGTTGTATTCCTAGTCTTGGACTTTGATAGTACAGGAAATTTCTATTACATGTATGAAACTTATGTATTCCATAGTTTTGGAATATGGTGTATGGAATGAAAAGAAAGAAAAGAAAATTTTGGGCATGTATAAATGTGCAATGTGATGTAATAGAAGTAGAAGTTTTTTATGTTGATGCTTTCCTTGTGCAACTCTTGTACTCCGTTCCTAGTTGGAACCTCGTGGATAAGCTTGTGTTGTGACGCCTTGGTCGGGTAGAGGAGGCTCTATCTGTTCGGCGGGTCTGGGGCATGCGCCCGTACGGTTATCCTTTCCACCTAGTTGGTGTTAAAGGCCCGGCGGGGCGTGACAGACTGAGGTGGTATCAGAGCGTAGAAACGGTCTAGGTGGACCTAAAAAAACCCTAGGATGGAAAAGACCCTAGGAGTGTAGGCTCGTGAGTGACGAGATCTTTGATGTGGCGAAAGATAAGTGATTGGGTTATGTCCTTATGCCTCTAGTTGGAAATAGAGGTAGATTCGAGATGTGTCTTATTCTTCGCCAAGTGTGTTCGTGTTGGCGGCCGGCAACATGAAACCAAGTGAGGGGAATAAGGACCCTTGTATGACTTTCGCTTAGATTGGGTTCACGTTTATTTTCGTGAAACGTTGTGTTACAAAGACTTTGAATGTCATGAAATGACCAAAGTCGTTGTGTTTTCAAGAGATAATGGTACGTGGACGGCCTCCTACGAGGGCTAGGCTCGGAGGATCGAGCGCGGCTCCCGAACAACTCGGGGAGGGTGAGAACTCGGGTCTTCGTAATGAGTTGACCGAGTTGATGGGCGTGGTTCGGCGGCAGGCCGAAGCCATGCAGCGACAGGAGGAGCAAATTAAAAAGCTCCAAGACGAGATGGCGCAGCAAGCAGCTGCGATTAGGGAGGAGAGGTTGGGAGTACCTCCGGCCTCTGCTTCGGCACCGGCCGAGGAGGTGACACCGGCGCCGGCTGTGGCGCCACCGGCATCACCGATTGTAGCCGGTGGGTCGGGTACTCCTATGCCCGACTCCGAGATGGAGGATGCAGAGCGAGAGCGCGCACTTGCGGCTCTCATGAGGTTCAAGAAGTTCAACCCGCCTATCTTTAGCGGGGAGAACGTGGATCCATGGGATGTAGAGACATGGATCGATGCCATGGAGACACTCTTCGAGGATCTATATACCTTGGAGAGGGACAAAGTGCACCTCGCCGCTCATTGTTTGGAGCGATCGGCGAAGGTGTGGTGGAAGGGAATCCGACGTGATCGACTCCCTAGCCTTCCGCCACCGACGTGGGAGGAGCTTCGGGGTATGGTATTCGCCGCCTACTTCCCCGATAGTGAGAAAAGGAAACTTCAAGAAAGGTTCCGAAAGTTGAAGCAAGGGAACCGCACCATGCGCGAGTACGAGAGGGAGTTCTCGTACATTATTAATTGCGTACCGCACGTTGTCCGCGGAGAGTTGGACAAGGTCGATTATTTCGTGCGCGGACTTCGACCGGAGATCTTTCGGGCGGTTCACGCCCTCAAGCTAAAGACCTTTGCAGAGGTCTTGGACCGTGCTCTTCGGGTGGAGCACGGGAATACTTGCGCGCGCGAGGAGCGCGAATCTTGGGAAAGAGAGAAGGAGAAGGATAAGGAAAAAGGAAAGAAGCGACCGGCGGGTGGCTCGGGTAGGCAATCTAGCTCAAAGCGACCCCCGAAGCACTCGCAGTCGCAAAACCAATCGCGAGGGTCCCGGCGGAACCGACCCTCAACCCAGTGCCCGATTTGTAACGGCCCCCATGCCCTCAGCAATGTGATTATCGTGAGGGCCGGTGCTACAAGTGCGGACAGCCGGGTCACATGCGGTACAACTGCCCGATGGATGATGGCCGAGCACCGTCGTCGGCATCGGCATTTGCACCACCGAGGCAGCTTGCGGGCATCCCACCCGCGGCGATGTCGGCAGGCCGTACTCAGCCGCCGAGACCAGTGGAGGGCCAGCGGCCAGCGCCCAGTGGACGGGTATTCGCCTCACAGGTGGAGGAGCCTTCTGCCCAGGATGATGCCGTGGCAGGTATTGTGTTAATTAAAGGCATTAGATGTAGAGCTTTGTTTGATACTGGTGCATCGCATTCATTCATTGCTCGATCATTTGCTATTGCACACGGAATAGAAATTGTAGATGCCACACATGCAAGAACTGTGCAAGTACCTGAACACACCTTTTGCGTACATCACGCGTGTGTAGACTGCCCCGTGAGGGTTGAAAACTGGATCATGCCAGCTGACTTGCTGGTGTTAAATCGAATGAATGAGTATGACTTAATCCTAGGAATGGATTGGCTCTCGAGGTATCACGCCACTATTGATTGTGAGAGCCGGATAGTGAGGTTTAGAGAACCCGGGCACAAAGAGTTTGTGTACCGTGGTTGCAAGAGTTCGCTCTTTGCGTCAATGGTGTCCACGTCGCAAGCAAGGAAGCTTATTGCTAGTGGTTGCATTGCCTACTTGGCGACGGTAGTGGATGACCGAAAAGAAGTGTTGGGGCTCGAGGACATTCCTATAGTCCAAGAGTTCCCGGATGTATTTCCGACGGAGTTGCCCGGAATGCCACCGGACCGGAAAATAGAATTCGTGATCGATTTGCTCCCGGGTACGGCGCCGATCTCTAAGGCCCCGTATAGGATGGCACCCGCGGAACTGAAGGAATTGAAAGCACAATTGCAAGATTTAATGGACAAGGGTTTCGTAAAGCCAAGTGTGTCACCTTGGGGAGCCCCTGTTCTATTTGTGCGGAAAAAGGACGGTTCGCTGCGGTTATGTGTAGATTACCGCGAGTTGAACAAAGTGACCGTCAAGAATAAGTACTCGTTATCCCGAATTGATGACTTGTTCGATCAGTTGCAAGGATCTCGGGTGTATTCAAAGATTGATTTGCAATCCGGTTATCACCAATTGAAGATCAAACCGGAGGATGTGCATAAGACCGCATTTAGGACGCGGTATGGACACTATGAATTCACGGTTATGCCTTTCGGGCTTACCAATGCCCCGGCGGCGTTCATGGATTTAATGAACCGTGTGTTCAAACCACTATTGGATCAATTTGTGGTTGTATTCATAGATGATATTCTTGTCTACTCTCGGAGTGAAGAGGAACATAAAGAGCACCTAAGGATTGTGCTTCAAGTTCTTCGAGAGAACAAGTTGTTCGCCAAGATGAAAAAGTGCGAATTTTGGATTCGTGAGGTCGCTTTCTTGGGTCATGTGATCTCCGCGGAAGGAGTATCGGTGGACTCTATGAAAGTTGAGGCAATCAAGGATTGGCCTCGCCCGACCAATGTCACGAAAGTGCGAAGCTTTTTGGGTCTTGCGGGGTACTATCGGCGGTTCGTGGAGGGATTTTTAAAAATCTCCGGTCCACTAACGCGTCTTACCCGCAAGGGAGCCAAATATGTTTGGAGGGAGGAATGCGACCAAAGCTTTAAGGAGCTAAAGGAAAGGTTGACTTCGGCTCCGGTTCTTGCCTTGCCGATTGCGGGGGAGGGCTTTGTGGTGTATAGTGATGCATCACGGCGTGGTCTTGGGTGTGTGGTTATGCAAAGAGGACAAGTAATAGCATATGCCTCTCGACAGCTAAAGAGCTATGAGCAAAATTATCCCACCCACGACTTAGAGCTTGCGGCGGTGGTCTTCGCACTTAAGTTGTGGAGACACTATTTGTACAGGGAACATTGTGAGGTTTACACGGATCATAAAAGTTTAAAGTATTTATTCACTCAGAAGGAGTTGAACTTGAGGCAGCGGAGATGGTTAGAGTTGATAAAGGATTACGACTTAACCATCTTGTACCACCCCGGTAGAGCCAATGTGGAGGCCGATGCGCTCAGTAGAAAGTCCGTGGAGAACTTCGCAATTGAGATGACGGGACAAATGCCGTTAATCAAGGAAATGGGCCGGTTTGACTTGGAAGTCGTGGCCCCGAGCGTCCCCGCTAGACTTATGAATCTCGAGATTTGGCCAACTATATTGGAGCAAATAAAAGAAAAGCAATCCGGTGATCCGGAACTCCAAAAGGTGCGGAGTGCTATCGAGAGCGGGCGCGCCGGTGATTTTCATGTAGACTCGAAGGGCGCAATTCGATTCCGAAATCGATTGTGCGTGCCAAAAGTCGAGGATATTCGTGGGGTGATCTTGAAAGAAGCTCACACTTCTCCCTATGCGATTAACCCGGGCGGCACCAAAATGTACAAGGATCTTAAATTACATTATTGGTGGCCGGGGATGAAACTTGATGTTGGACGCTTTGTGGCACAATGCTTAGTATGCCAACAGGTAAAGGCCAAGCGTCGCTTTCCGGAGGGAAAATTGCAAGGGTTGCCCATTCCAGTTTGGAAGTGGGAGAACATAGCAATGGACTTCGTTGTGGGTTTACCTCGATCACAAGGTGGCCACGACACGATTTGGGTGGTGGTGGATCGTTTGTCAAAGTCGGCACACTTTTTGCCAATCCACACCACTTGGTCGGGAGACAAATTGGCACAAGTCTACCTGGACGAGATTATGCGGTTGCATGGGGTCCCGACCTCGATAGTTTCAGATCGAGATCCCCGGTTCACATCACATTTTTGGAAAAGCTTGCAAGAAGCTTTGGGTACACGGCTCGATTTCAGTTCAGCATTTCATCCTCAAACTGACGGTCAATCGGAAAGGACAATTCAGATTTTGGAGGATATGCTGCGAGCGTGTGTGATGGACTTCAAGGGTGCATGGCCTACACATTTGCTGATGGCTGAGTTTGCTTACAATAATAGCTATTAATCTAGCATCGGTATGGCACCTTTTGAGGCCTTGTATGGAAGGAAATGCCGCTCTCCTATTCATTGGAGCGAAGTCGGCGAGAGAAGGGTCTTAGGACCGGATGTGTCGCGTGAAGCGGAGGAAAAGGTCCGCTTGGCACGCGAACGCTTATCGACGGCTCAATCTAGACAAAAGAGTTATGCGGATCGACGTCGACGAGATTTGGAATTCGCGGTAGGAGACCGCGTCTTCTTGAAAGTGTCACCCATGAGAGGGGTGAAACGATTTGGTGTTCGGGGTAAGTTGAGTCCCCGTTACATTGGACCCTATGAGGTTTTGAAGCGTGTGGGATCCGTGGCATATCGGCTAGCTTTGCCGCCAAAACTTGCGGGGATACACAATGTGTTCCATGTATAGACGCTCCGCAAGTATATGTATGATCCGGCGCACGTCCTCGAGTATGTGCCTATAGAGCTTCATGAGGATATGACTTATGAGGAATTTCCCTTGTGTATCATGGATGGCGAGGTGAAAAATTTGAGGAAAACCGTGAAATTCCTTATGTAAAGGTGCAATGGACGAATCACGGTGAGCGCGAAGCTACGTGGGAATTGGAAAGCTCAATGAAGGAGCGGTTTTCTTACCTCTTCGCTGAGTCCAGCTGAGGTATGATTTAGTTTCGCGGCCGAAACTCTCTTTAAGGGGGGAGGAATGTAGTACACTGAATTTCAGTGCATCGTACCGAACTTCTACAAATTGTGGAGTTCCGGTGGAAAAATAGCATGAGAGGCTATATGTGAGGCTTCGGCCAAGTTTGGGACTTGTGTGAAGTGTTTTCGGCGCAAACAAGGCGCAAAAACGGATTTCGAAAAGTTAAAACTGCTGAACTTGTGAAGTCTGCAGTGGATTCCGGTATGTGGACCTCCATACCGGTACTGAAGTGATTAGTACCGGTATGTGATGAGGTATACCGGAATGCGATGGTCGAAACCGAAAACCCAGCTCTCGAGTTCTGCGAAATTCCTCGGGGAATACCAGAACTAACACCCATATACCGGTATGCACATGCACATACCGGTATACAGTGTTACAAAATTCCAGTTTTGGCTGGTTGAAGGTGTTAAGTGTGGAGAGGGGCAAATGGGTCTTTTCACACTCGAGGGAGTGTTAGAAAGGCAGGGAACACCCCCTTTCTCAGTCATCTTCTTCCTCCACTTCACCTCTCCCACTCCTTCACTTTCTCTCTCTAGAGATCTCTCCAAAACTTGGAGAAAATGGTGGATTGATCTTGGATAAGGCTTCCAAAGGAGAAAAGAAGCTTCTTGGTGCAAGAAGAAGCTTGGGGAACTCGTGATTAAAGTTAGTTCCTCACGTTTTGGGTTCAAACCTTGGATTTAATCCTTTGAAATGAAGTTTTTGGGAACCCTAGGCAATCTAAAACACAAAATGTGGAGATTGGCCAAGAAATTTTGAGGTTCTACATGCATGCATGTGAAACTTAGGTTAAATGAGGGTTTTTGCCATGGGAGGTTCTAAAAATATTTGGACCTTCGAGGATTGCAATTGAGGCATAGGAAATCATGTTAGAACACTTGATTTCAAGTATTGAGTTGAATTATGGGTTCGTAACGAGTAACGAACCGTTTTCTTGTAGAAGCTTGGGTTGAAGCAAGAACTTAAGGCTTGGACACTTAGGGGCTTGAAGAATACAAGAATTTGGAAGCTCTTAAGGTGGGTTTGTGTTTACCGAAGTGATTAGGTCACTTCCATGTCTAGGGTAAATATCCATTTAAAAATAAAATGGTATATGTTGTGAACCCTAGAACTTGCATGTTGGCAAAGGTAAAATCATGATAGGTAGAGCAATGAGCTCCTATTGCATGATATAGAATTCAAGTATAATTCAATTATCTATACTTGTTGCATGGTTGCATGTATGATTGAACCTAGTGTTATTGAACATAGGTTGGAACATGTGAGAATAGAACCTAGTGTTATTGAACATAGGTTGGAACATTTGAGAATAGAACCTAGTGTTATTGAACATAGGTTGGAACATGTGAGAATGGAACCTAGTGTCATTGAACATAGGTTGGACATGAGATTGGAACCTAGAGTCATGAAACCTAGGTTGAGAATGAGAAAGTAAACCTAGTGTCATTGAACATAGGTGAAACTTAGTGACTTGAACCTAAGGTCATGAGACTTAGGTTGGCAAGTGAAAAATGTGAACAACGGGATGTGCGACGATTTTGCTATCCCGGGTAGGCGACGATTTCTCTACCATGCCACAAGTTGGCGGTGTTGAAACGGGATGTGCGACGATTTTGCCATCCCGGGTAGGCGACGATTTCGCTATCATGCCATGAGTTGGCGGTGTTGACACGGGATGTGCGACGATTTTGCTATCCCGGGTATGCGACGATTTCGCTACCACACCATGAGTTGGCGGTGTCGAGATGGGATGTGCGACGAGGTTGCTATCCCAGGTATGCGACGAGTTCGCTACCCATGCCATGTGATGGCGGTGTTGAGATGGGGTATGCGACGATTTTGCTATCCCGAGTATGCGACGAGTTCGCTACTCGAACTAGGAGGTGACGAGTTCATTCCTTGAATGTTGGAACCCTTATGGTAAGACGGCGATTCCGAAACCATAAGTAAATGACAAGTAATTGAACTTAGTCAATGTGAGATATAGGATGAACCTAGGAGAGAATGATAAATTATATTTCATATGGTTGCATCCTTTATGTTTATTTACAAGCATGTAAATAATTGTTGCATAGTTATTTGTGAACTAACTTATGCATATGATGTTTCTTTGGACCTGGTGGGTCGAGCTTCTCTCTTGGGTGGCCTTACCCACTGGGAATTATGTTTATAGTTCTCACCCCACGTTTTTCAGGTCCTTCCGCGAGTGAGGCGGCGGAGCGAGGCAAGGGTTTGGCTCTCTAGATAGCGGCCCTTTCATTTTGGTGATACATAGAGTTGTACCCCTAGTCTTGGACTTTGATAGTATAGGGGATTTCCATTACATGTATGAAACTTATGTATTCCATAGTTTTGGAACATGGTGTATGGAATGAAAAGAAAGAAAAAAAAAAAAATTTGGGCATGTATAAATGTGCAATGTGATGTAATAGAAGTAGAACTTCTTTATGTTGATGCTTTCCTTGTGCAACTCTTGTACTCCATTCCTAGTTGGAACCTCGTGGATAAGCTTGTGTTGTGACCCCTTGGGCGGGTAGAGGAGGCTCTATCTGTTCGGCGGGTCTGGGGCATGCACCCGTGCGGTTATCCTTTCCACCTAGTTGGTGTTAAAGGCCCGGCGGGGCGTGACATATACGTATATATATACACACCTATACATACATATATACATATACAAATACATATGCACACAAAAGCAAGGTAGAGGGAGAGAAAACACATAATTCAAATTTCAAAATTCCAAAAAAAATTCGAATTCTCACACTTTGGAATCCCAACCAAGATGTATCTGAAAGGTTTCAAGGTCCCGAACACGGTGCTCACTGTCCGGAGCGAATTCGAGAATCGAGGGGCGCACTGGGGCAAGTTATCCGCTAAGCCAAAAGTCCTCCAGGGAGCGACATCTCAATTACAGCAACCGAAAGCCCGCCGACACCAACTAGGATGAGCACGGCATTGAAAAGGCCCTCGGAATGGCTGTGCTCCTTTGCTACAAGGTCCCCGATGTCCAGATATGTGAGGACGATGACCCTGTCTAAAAAGGTTTCCCAGCCTGAGCTCAACAAAACAGCAGCAAGATCAACCCTGCTTCCTCTAACCCCCGTGCGGCCGGGGGTGGCCGGCGCCGGCACGGGGGTCCCACCCGACGGAGCGGGCCCTCGGGGATGCGGCATCCGGCGGCGGCGGTGCCGGATCAGCAAGATCCTCCTCGAGCTCGGTCGGGTTAGGATCTGACAGGGAGTCCCGCTCATGAGAGGCCTGGGGCGGCCGGGACGGCAGCGGGGAGAATTTGAATTTTTAAAATTTTAATTTGAATTTCAATTCCGTGTTCCTCTCCCTTTACTGTGTTTTTGGATCTGTATCTATATATATACATGTATAGGTGAATATATATATATGTATATATATTGTATTATTTTTGTATTTTATTGTTTTATGTTTTTGGATGCGGAGAGAGGATGGTTTATGGCACAATTCGGAGTCCGTTTATGACGATCCAAAATAATAGTTTCGATGTCTCGGTAGTGCTGAACGCGATGTCGCGATCCATTTCGACATGTGATGGACGGATCGAGAGATATCGTGTGTTCTTCGCTGAGAGGTTGAAATGTACATTTTATTGTTTCGCGATCTGGACCCTGTTTCATGCACCGTTTTGCGTGAGTTTGATTGTGGAGGGGTGTCTGGGTATTTTGTTCCTGCTGTGAAGGACTCAGGGGTTAATTCTTTTATTTTGAGGGCCTTTTTGCATTTTTACATGTGTGTGTGTGTGTGAGTGGAGAGAGAGTGAGTTCTCTCTTCTTCTCTCCTCCCTCAGCTCCCAGCACAGGGCCACCCACCTCCTCAGCTCCCCTGCCCTCTCCCCGAGCACCGTCGACTGCCGCCGACCTCCCCTGGCCGGCGGGGAACTCCGGCAACCTCACATTCTCCCTTTTCTCTTCTTTTCCTTCTTTTTCTTCTTCTTCTCCGTCCCTGCAGTGTGCACCCAGGGTGAACCCACGCCTCGGGTCCCCTTGAGGTGGCACGACTGCCGGCGACCAGCCCCGCCGCCGGGAGCCACCGCCGAGCGCCGCCGAGCTGCTGCAACTGCTGCTAGGGCAGCTACGGGCAGTGGGTTGGTGACCCGAGCCGCCGCCGCCACCCGCCGCCTCGGAGGGTGCGCGCCGCCACTCTCTGGACCGCCGCCGCTGGTCCAACTATCCCCGGCCGCCCCCGTGCCGCCGGAGCGCCGCCGCAGCCGCCGCGGGCTCAGCCTGGGCTGCTAGGGCAGCCGCGGCCGAGCGCCCTGCGCCTCCGCCGCCGCCGGTTTTACTTGTCGCAGTCACCGGCCATCCAACGTCTGGCAGGCCCCTCTTGCCGGTGCTCGCCGTCCCGACCGCCGGCACCGCCGTGCCCTAGTAACCCGAGAGCAGGAGCTCTCCCCGCGTCGCCGCCGCCGCTTTCTGCCGCCGGTTGAGGTGAGCATCCCCTTCCTCACCTCCCCCGCACCCAACCCTGGCCGCCGCGTGCCGTGCATGTCGGCCGGCAGCCGGCTGGAGCTAGTTGCTTCGGCCAGTGTGTTTTTTTGACTTGTGCGGGCCGCAAGCTTGCTATCTTGCTCTCTGTTGCCTCCCGAGGCTCGGGAAGGTGAGCACGATGATTGCGGCGACGCGCTGATCACCATGCTCTCCTTATTTGGCTATTTTGGTGAGCCGTTTCGCTGTTCGGCCCTTGTCGAGCCCTTTTAGTATATGTAATCGCTATTTTTATATATATATATATATATATATATATATATATATATAAACAATTTATAGCAAATCCACAATTTATAAACTTGTAATAAAACTTCATTAGCAATAAAAGTAATTAGCATCCACACATAGTCAACATTCACCAAAAAAGTTTCCATCACTTTTTTCCTAACCATTCATCTAGTTCATATAGTTTCCATCACTCCATTACACGCATAGTCAACATTCACCAAAAAAACCAAAGTGCTAAAATGAAGTACTATCACCATTTGTCCAAAAAAAGTCAGCTTGAAAACAAAAAGGGAGCTTGCAGTTCATTATCTTTCTTGTCCCAAGAATCACCATGAACTACCGACAAAAGAGAATAATAATAAATGTTAAAACAATATAAAAGTAAGTCATGCAAATAGATTTTGAATAATAAAGCAAATAAACAACTCATAAAGTCTAAAACAATTTGTGTCTACTAATATAAATATGCAGAAACTATACAAATTAAACTAAATAAGATTATATTATTTACCCTTCGGATGAAGTCGGTGGACTATTAGAATGTTGGCGTTGAAACATTTCCTTGATCATTCTTACTTCGGCTTCCATTTCATCCATACGGTTCTTAAGAGAATCATTTTCTTTTTGAGTTTCACGAAGCTTGGCTTGAAGCTCAGCTCTAGTTCCAATAGTCTTCATATCATTAGGCTTTAATCCACCACCATAACAAATAATGTGGTTATGACATTGTGGCCCAAAATATTCTTCAACTAACTCTATATTAGATGAGGAAGGTTTGGATTGAGTAGCATCAACAATTTTCTCCTTCAAAAAATAAGATAAATAACAGTAAGTTGATAATACATTAAAAGTGATAAAACTAAAATAAAAAATATATTCCACATACATATTATTTTACAGTGTCTTCAGCAACTAACTTGTCACCCTTTTTTCGAGTCTAAAAAAATATAGTTGCTAAGCTTGGTGGTTGACCGACTTTGCCGCCCTTTTGTACATAAATCAAACTCAAATAGTATGTATCAATACAAAAATAAAAATATTGAAAAAGTATAATACCAAGCCTTTCACCATGATGATACCAGAAAGTATAACTTTGAACTATTCCATAAACTTTCAAATGCGTCTCAACTAGCTCACGAGTTCCTGAATATGTATTACTACATTTAACACAAGGGCATCGAATTTTGTTGTTTTGTCCTGTACGTTTAAAAGCATAATTCAAAAAATTTCGAACTCCTTGTTCATATGCTTCACTTAATCGATCATCAACTAGATTCATTCACATCCAAGAGATTAAGAAGGCCTAACAAATGTTTAACATCAAATTCAAAATCAAAATCAAAAGGGCAAATCAAAAGGGCAAAAATAGAAAGAATTACAGAGTTTAACATCAAAATCAAAAGGGCAAATCATAATTATATATCCTCACACAATATTTCAACAACACATAAGTAGGTAGTGATCACTAAAATTAACAACTGACTAAAGTTCGATTAAAAACACAAACCTTGGAGAATATAAAAAAGAGGAAGTAGCTTCAATCTGCAATTTTGCTTTGGAAAAAGTGAGGGGCTGTAGAAAACAAAGAATAAGAGATTATTTTTTATATGACTGTATATATTGAGAAACACCTCTAAACTATTTTTCTAGGCTCACGGTCCTGCATAAACTAACACATTAGATGCATAAAAGACAAGTAGGTGAAGGGGGCAAATAAGAAACAAAGCTGCATTTGTATACACCCAACTGTCTCAATTGAATACCAGTACAAGTAAGAATTGCATTAAATGCCTGAAGACACAAGTTGAAGACAAAGACAAGAGGATACATTAAGCTATACAAGAAATGACATACAAAGAAAGATACATTAAGCTATACAAGAAATGACATACAAAGAAAGAATAGAAGAACAAGAATGAGTCACCTTCAATGCAGCTGCACCAAGGGTAAGCTAGCTATCTGGATACAAGGAATTTAGTGCTAATGTAGATTTCCTAAACAAATTCCAGCAAAAGCATTCTAAGTTTGTTGTTAAGGCAAACCGTATAAAATTGAATCAAGTATAAACACATCAAAATTTTGAAAGTATATACCAAAGATCTTTAGCTGTTCTATAGTCCTCCCTCTCATACGCACTTCGAGCTTGAGATCGCTGTTAGAAAAGAACGATCTTCTCAGGACTTGAATATGAATAAAAACTTGTAGTAGATAAATAGATAATCTAGTTAGAGTGTTACCAAAGCTTAAGGAGATTTATTATTTGATAGTTCTAAGACCTTTTTGTAGTAGCTATCAGTGTTTGTCACAGCACCAAGTGAACACCTGGAAAAGACAAGCATCATAGAGGACTTGCAAGTACAAAAAGAAATGAATATGAAGTCACTGAAATTTTTCTAATCAAGCAAGTAATGAAGCATTCAAATTTTATCACCACGAATATAGTGCATTCTAATGTAGAGAGAATTAAGGTAATGGTAGGTAGTGCATTCTACTGATCGGAGCTTAAGAGCATAAAAAATTATAATAATGAAACAAAAGATTGTCAAATAATTCGACATTGTTACAATGTTTTGAGAGGATTAACGATAATATATTTGACATTGTTACACCTTGCCAATCAAAAGGACTAATGATTTCATACTAAACTTATTTTTTTTTAATATTAAAAATTTAAACTCTATTATTGAATATACAAGTAGCATTTTTCCTCCCCAGAGAGAGATTGCAAGTTTGATATTTGCCCGAGTTTCAGCCGGAAAACAAAAAGCAACCAAAAAAAAAAATCCATCTAGTTCACTCTTTTCTGATCCCAAAATCTAGTAACTTTGCCCATGAAATTAAAAATTTAATAATTTTATACCTGTATCTATACCTGTTCTAATAACAACCAAAAAGATTATTATCTATGTTCTAACTTATTAACCAATATCGATCTTCTTGGCTACTAATTATATCGCACTGTATAAGGTTTAGCAAGCATGTATGCACCATATATGTGGACATTGCTTCAGTAGGCAACTTATATAGCATAGTACACTGTTCAAACAGGATGAATAAGTAATTAAAAAAGCCCTAAACAGTATGGAGGGCAATCGAATTCTAGTCAAAACGTGAAATGCTCAGATTTTGACTAATGAATCCCCAATGCTCAGATTGTCAACTAGTTTTTTTTTTTAGCCAGTTAAATTTATACTCTTTTAATTACACCTAGTTACAAAAGTAGCTGATGTATAGCAATTCATAAATTTTGTGAATAAAACTTCAGCGGGGAGCTTCCTAACGGTGCCTTATTGGAAGCCCTCGATCCGCTGCCACATGTCAATTTTGCCACCATTCAAGAGTTTGTTGGGTGTTTACTTAGTACTAAAATCCAAAAAAAAGCATATAGGGAGAAAAGATTATAGCTTTTGAATAGAAAAAAAATTGCTATGTGACAGTGAATAATCAAAAACTCATCGAGGAGGTTTCATTAGGTAGCTGATTACATTGAAGTTTTTTTCCTAATTTTGTCAGTATTCCATACTAATTAACATGAATTGAAAAATGGTAAAATGAGTGATCCCCACAAAGTCCCATTCCATTTTTCACTTCATCCACTAAGGGCAAAAAGGCAAGGCACCGATAAAACTAAAGAGCTACATAAATAATATCAATGAAAAAACCGAGAACCTAAAACTGTAACAAAATAGTTTGCAGTTCTTATTCAAAATGCCAGTTCTAAAATGGTCATGGGGTAATTTTTCTTCAAAAATGTGTGGGGTGCGACAAGTGCTAATGTTGGTGCCTTGAGATACTTAACCCCATTTTATCTGTATAGCAATTAGATATAAAAAATTTGAAATTGGCAAATTACTAGCTATTTTGATCTTATTTTCTATACCTTTTTAATTTATTTGTTATGTATATATACGGGCACAAGCACAGGAATGTGGCAATTTGCATTCAATTTTTTTTTATAAAATTTCTTCACCTTTCTTAGATCAGACTAAGAATAACGCACATTGTAATAAGTTTCACCCAAAGAGGTCAACGACATCTGGAAAAATTTTCACTAAACATATTATTTTTATTCTATCAAAAAGAGCTGGCGTGCTCATGCAGTGCAAAGAAATCATATTACTATTTAACTCTGCTAGCAACAGTTCCTTACCATAACCTCGGGTCATTTAGCATCTCAGACAGTCTTGCCTTTATAAGATCAACTGCAGCTACCTTTTTACCTAGTAGTCTATCGGACTATAAAAATTGTTAGTTTTATGATTTATAATTTACATATGACATAATAGACTTCCAAAACCCATTATATTTAAGAGGATTATTTCACACCGGTAGCAATAAATTAAGTTGTCCCACAATTCAAGATCTTTAGAAATTTTTAGTGTCTCCCCAACCAAACCACAACTGACCAAGAGCCCACCGTATTCTTTGAAAGCATAAATTAAAATTGCATCACTTTCTAAACATATATAGATAGAAAGTGTGAGATAAGCAAGCTAAAAAACAGAGAAATTTTGGTAAAGAAAATAATAAACTCTATAAACCAACCAAATCCTTTGCGTAGTAACAGGAAAAGCTTTATCAAATTCTCAACCTACTTGGTAAAGGGACATAAATATCATATTATAGAAGGACAGAATATCCAAATGGGCAAAAAAAAAAAAATTGCAGGACTCTGGGCTCTAATTCAAAATTAGGTTTGAATAAAAAAAACTCCCAGTCCTTGGAAACCCTCAGTTGTTGAAAGAACCTAAATAATCAAGAAAGATTTACCTAAGGACTCTTGTAAGCACTCTACATTCAAGAAAACCATGGATTTTAAGGAAAATTATCCATCAATAATGATTGGGCTGGCGTGGCTTACAGAGACTAGGCGCGGCTCACGGAGGGCTGAAGGGGCGATGGACTGCAGGGTGCTAAAACTAATGAGAGAGGGCTGCAGGGTAGAGGGTTCGCTTCAGGTTGTCGAAGGGCTCGCGCGTCGACGAACTGGTGAGAGGGGCTACCCGCGCGAGAGGCTATAGCGTGCAAGATCCGCTTCAGGCCGACGGAGGACTCGCGCACGCTGATGAACTGGGCTGTAGGGTGCGGCTTCCGGTAGGGTGGGATTGCTTGTGGAGTTGGGAAAGGGAGAGAATAAGGAAGATGAAGAGGCACAAGGGTTTGGAAGAGAGAGAGAGAGAAAGAGAGAGAAAGAGAGGAGTGGGTTACTCTGTTAATTAGCAAAGAGGAGGTTGCGTGTGCGGATGGCCAAAAAATTCAGCGGTAAACCAAAAAAAAAAGCGCCAAATCTGCACCAATAACGACGGGATTTATCTCACATAAGACGGCCAAAATAATATTGGTCGTTAAAAGTCCAGTTAATTTACCTTGGCGCGCGCGAACCCCTTATTTGTACGTTTTTAACAATCAAATTTAACTCCTATCATTAAAACTTGGTCGTTAAAAATACTAATTCTTGTAGTGTTGAGAACGACCTATTAGATCACTTGAAACGGTGTCCATTTCATGTCCGAATCCATCCCCATGCCGATGCCTCAAAATAAAACGCAGGTTACTTTCATTTAAGTGAATAGTACCGGACACTATACACCTTAATAAAAACTCATTTTTAGCCGAAATAAAATCAGTGATTCCAAAACTATACATTTTATTGTTTCGCGATCTGGACCCTGTTTCACGCACCGTTTTGCATGAGTTTGATTGTGGAGGGGTGTCTGGGCATTTTGTTCCTGTTGTGACGGACTCAGGGGTTAATTCTTTTGTTTTGAGGGCCTTTTTGCATTTTTACATGTGTGTGTGTGTGAGTGGAGAGAGAGTGAGTTCTCTCTTCTTCTCTCCTCCCTCAGCTCCTAGCACAGGGCCACCCACCTCCTCTGTCACGCCTCGTCGGGCCTTTAACACCAACTAGGTGGAAAGGATAACCGCACGGGCGCATGCCCCAGACCCGCCGAACGGATAGAGCCTCTTCTACCCGCCCAAGGCGTCACAACACAAGCTTATCCACGAGGTTCCAACTAGGAACGGAGTACAAGAGTTGCACAAGGAAAGCATCAACATAAAGAAGTTCTACTTCTATTACATCACATTGCACATTTATACATGCCCAAATTTTTTCTTTTCTTTCATTTCCATTCCATACATCATGTTCCAAAACTATGAAATATACAAGTTGCGTACAATCAATGCAAACCCTTATACTATCCAAGTCCAAGACTAGGGGTACAACTCTATGTATCACCAAAATGGAAGGGCCGCTATCTAGAGAGCGAAACCCTTGCCTCGCTCCGCCGCCTCACTCGCGGAAGGACCTGAAAAACATGGGGTGAGAACTATAAACATAGTTCCCAGTGGGTAAGGCCACCCAAGAGAGAAGCTCGATCCACCAGGTCCAAAGAAACACCATATGCATAAGTTAGATCACAAATAACTATGCAACACTTATTTTAATGCTTGTAAATAAACATAAAGAATGCAACCAAATGAAATGTAATTTTTCATTCTCTCCTAGGTTCATCCTATATTTCACATTGACTAAGTTCAATTACTTGTCATTTACTTATGGTTTCGAAATCGCCGTCTTACCATAAGGGTTCCAACATTCAAGGAGTGAACTCGTCACCTCCTAGTTCGAGTAGCGAACTCGTCGCATACTCGGGATAGCAAAATCGTCGCATACCCCATCTCAACACCGCCATCACATGGCATGGGTAGCGAACTCGTCGCATACCCGGGATAGCAACCTCGTCGCACATCCCATTTCGACACCGCCAACTCATGGCATGGTAGCGAAATCGTCGCATACCCGGGATAGCAAAATCGTCGCACATCCCGTGTCAACACCGCCAACTCATGGCATGGTAGCGAAATCGTCGCCTACCCGGGATAGCAAAATCGTCGCACATCCCGTTTCAACACCGCCAACTCGTGGCATGGTAGCGAAATCGTCGCCTACCCGGGATAGCAAAATCGTCGCACATCCCGTTGTTCACATTTTTCACTTGCCGACCTAAGTCTCATGACCTTAGGTTCAAGTCACTAAGTCTCACCTATGTTCAATGACACTAGGTTTACTTTCTCATTCTCAACCTAGGTTCAATGACACTAGGTTTCATTCTCACATGTTCCAACCTATGTTCAATAACACTAGGTTCTATTCTCACATGTTCCAACCTATGTTCAATGACACTAGGTTCTATTCTCACATGTTCCAACCTATGTTCAATAACACTAGGTTCTATTCTCACATGTTCCAACCTATGTACAATGACACTAGGTTCTATTCTCACATGTTCCAACCTATGTTCAATGACACTAGGTTCTATTCTCACATGTTCCAACCTATGTTCAATGACACTAGGTTCTATTCTCACATGTTCCAACCTATGACACTAGGTTCTATTCTCACATGTTCCAACCTATGTTCAATAACACTAGGTTCTATTCTCACATGTTCCAACCTATGTTCAATGACACTAGGTTTAATCATACATGCAACCATGCAACAAGTATAGATAATTGAATTATACTTGAATTCTATATTATGCAATAGGAGCTCATTACTCTACCTATCATGATTTTACCTTTGCCAACATGCAAATTCTAGGGTTCACAACACATACCATTTTATCTTTAAATGGATAATTACCCTAGACATGGAAGTGACCTAATCACTTCGGTAAACACAAACCCACCTTAAGAGCTTCCAAATTCTTGTATTCTTCAAGCCCCTAAGTGTTCAAGCCTTGAGTTCTTGCTTCAACCCAAGCTTCTACAAGAAAACGGTTCGTTACTCGTTACGAACCCATAATTCAACTCAATACTCGAAATCAAGCATTCTAACATGATTTCCTATGCCTCAATTGCAATTCCCGAAGGTCCAAATATTTTTAGAACCTCCCAAGGCAAAAACCTTCATTTAACTTAGGTTTCACATGCATGCATGTAGAACCTCAAAATTTCTTGGCCAATCTCCACATTTTGTGTTTTAGATTGCCTAGGGTTCCCAAAACCTCATTTCAAAGGATTAAATCCAAGGTTTGAACCCAAAATGTGAGGAACTAACCTTAATCACGAGTTCCCCAAGCTTCTTCTTGCACCAAGAAGCTTCTTTTCTCCTTTGGAAGTCTTTTCCAAGATCAATCCACCCTTTTCTCCAAGTTTTGGAGAGATCTCTAGAGAGAGAAAGTGAAGGAGATGGAGAGGAGAAGTGGAGAGGAAGACAGTGAGAAGGAGAGAAGGTCTCAGCCCTTCATACACCCCCAATACATGTGAAAAGACTATTTTTTCCCTCTCCACAAACAACACAAACAACCAGCCAAAACTGGAATTTCATAACACTGTATACCGGTATGTGCATTGCATACTGGTATACGGGTGCTATTCCGGTATACCCCGGAGGATTCCGCAGAACCCGAGAGCTGGGTTCTCGATTTCAACCATGGCATTCCGGTATACCCATCATCACATACCGGTACTAATCACTTCAGTACCGGTATGGAGGTCCACATACCGGAATCCACTGCAGACTTCACAAGTTCAGCAGTTTTAACTTTTCGAAGTCCGTTTTCGCGCCTCGTTTGCGCCGAAAACACTTCACACAAGTCCCAAACTTGGCCGAAGCCTCACATATAGCCTCTCATGCTATTTTTCCACCGGAACTCCACAATTTGTAGAAGTTCGGTACGATGCACTGAAATTCAGTGTACTACATTCCTCCCCCTTTAAAGAGAGTTTCGGCCGCGAAACTAAATCATACCTCAGCTGGACTCAGCGAAGAGGTAAGGAAACCGCTCCCTCATTGAGCTTTCCAATTCCCACGTAGCTTCGCGCTCACCGTGATTCGTCCATTGCACTTTTACATAAGGAATTTCACGGTTCCTCAAATTTTTCACCTCGCGATTCATGATACACAAGGGAAATTCCTCATAAGTCATATCCTCATGAAGCTCTATAGGTACATACTCGAGGACGTGCGCCGGATCATATACGTACTTGCGGAGCGTCGATACATGGAACACATTGTGTATCCTCGCAAGTTTTGGCGGCAAAGCTAGCCGATACACCACGGATCCCACACGCTCCAAAACCTCATAAGGTGCAATGTAACTGGGACTCAACTTACCCCGAACACCAAATCGTTTCACCCCTCTCATGGGTGACACTTTCAAGAAGACGCGGTCTCCTACCGCGAATTCCAAATCTCGTCGACGTCGATCCGCATAACTCTTTTGTCTAGATTGCGCCGTCGATAAGCGTTCGCGTGCCAAGCGGACCTTTTCCTCCGCTTCACGCAATACATCCGGTCCTAAGACCCTTCTCTCGCCGACCTCACTCCAGTAGGGTCCTCCTCTAGGAGCAACAGGGACAGGTAGGGATCTAGCTCGCGACTCCCTTACCTCGATCCGCAGAAACAGGCGCAGCAGCCGCAACAGAAGAAGGCTCTGTAAGAAAAAGTGGCAACAATGGGTGTGAGAACTACTATCAAAAGAAGTAGTCCTCAGTGGGTACCACTACCGACCTCAACGGTCCACCCACTAAGTCTACGAGACTATCAGTATAGCTGGTAGGTAAAGAACAACAAGGTAAGCTGGAATAAACTCTACAGCTGTAATGCCACTACCCTACCACTATCCCAGTCAAACTCTCAAGTAAGCATCACCAAAGTGAGAAGTCACCCCTGACCCAATCTAACGGAACCGCCCAAACAGGCTCGTCCAGCCAACTGCCTAGCCACACCGCACACTACCAAAAAGGGTAGCCGGTCCAAATACCAGATCCAACTAATCTGTAGCGACAGCAACGCAAAAGAGGCCTCACTTCGGAGCGGCACTCGGGGGAGCTACCCAACCGAGTTAAAAGCGTATCTCTGTCGAGCACAAACAGGCTCCGGCAGGCTATAATCAAATGGAAAGGGGTCAAAATGGGTCGAAGACTCCAAGCTCACGTGCCCTCAGCACAAACAGAAGCTAAAACAAGAGTTTGGGTCCACCGTCAACCCCGACGGCACCCGGTAATACAGAACAGCCTAACCCTGCTGTAAATACAAGCTCGGCATCCCAGCACGAGCGTAAACTCGTCCTACAACAAACTAAGTATCCACCTCGCACTAACAGCGGTGATACAAGTACAGAAACGGCTCCTAGAGCTAAATCTGATAATAGTTCGAAAAGTGACGGTTGCAGTTTCGCGAGTTTTCTCCTAAGTCAATTCCCAGTTCAACATGTAAAGTCATGTCTATAAATTATCAATTTATGCTCCAAATTTAGATTTCATAATAATACATGCAAATTCATGAATTCGAGCTACTAACATGATTTAACAGATAATAAAACAGCATGCTACACTCTCTACAACTTAGGAGGAAATCCGGCGATTTCGGTACATTAACCCACCTCAAAAGCTATCCAACAACGGCTAGGAGTCGAGTGGAAGGCCTCCAAACAACACCGGCTGAAATCGAGCTCAAATCTGCAACCTCGAGATCCGGACCCACTTGCTCAAGTTCTGGGCGCCCAGAACATCAGCCCAGAACTGCAGCCTGGCAGCATGACCAATATGGATTCAACATGCGATAAAATCCAAATCCTATATCCGAATGCAGTGAAATTTGGCTCAACTCACCAGTAAGGGCTCAAGAACACACCCTCCAAATTTCAGTCAAAACGGAGTTCGACTCGATGTCCAAAAGGTCCCCACACAGATTCGGATTCACTACTGGACCCTCCTGCACATGGATCCATAAGTTCCAGCAACTAAGTAAAAATCACATTAATCAAGAATTCTGGAATTCCAACGAATCTAGCCCAAGGGAAAGGGTCACAAACCTCTCAATACAGTAATGGAACAATCCAAAACCTCTCCAAGGATCCTCACAAAGATCTGGATTCACAAATCCAAGAAATCCATCAATTGGCCCAAAAATTCAGCACTTAAGAAATTACTCAAAATCTAAGCTAGAACTCACCTTTGAATCCTCAATTCAGGTGGAAAGAACCTCCAAACCAGCAAGGAAAGTGGAAGGACCAATCTTCACTTCAAAATCCAGCTCCCAAAAGATTTGGATCCATAAGATCAAAGGAAAACCCAAGTTTCAGCTCAAGAACATAAGGGGTCCAGTAAAACATCAACTGTAGCTTACATACATGTCCAAAATGCGATTAGAAGGATTCCACGTCTTTCTCTACGAGTCCTTTATCCAAAAAACTAAGTTTCATTCAATTTGGACACTCCTACACTGCACACGAGCACGAACACCACTGGTCGACGTTGCAGTTTCAGCAGGAAACCAAGGTCTTCAATGGAGAAAGGTGGAATTTGAGAGGAAATGGAGGCTATCCTTGTAAAATTCCAGCTTCACCATGAAGAGGGGAGAAAAAGCCTCAGGGGAGGTCGTCCACTTCTTTTATAGACCAAATGTTTCGGTGCAATAAGCCTCAAGAACAGAATTGCTACTAACCTGTCCTCAGCAGAAATCCACACATTCGAGCGCCCGAATCCCAAGAAGTGGGCGCCCGGTTCTTCAGCCTGCACAAACTCGAGCATCGGACTCTCCGTCGCGGTCCGGTGCGCCCTAACCTGGTCCGACGGAGTTCACCAACCAATCAACACGTGTCAAGCGGATCGATACTCACGAGGTAGGATTTCCGGATCCACTTTCCGGGCGCCCGATACTGAATCCGAAATGACTTCGCAGTATTCAGAAAACGAGCACTCAACATCCGGGTGCCCAAAACATAGCTTTCGGGCGCCCTAAAGTCCATGCGCCCAAAACATCAGTTTTGGCTTACTTCGGTGCTCCGAGTCCGTTCTCGCGTCTATTTGACGCCGAAACGACTCCGACTTGTCCCGACCTTCTCCAGAAGCATCGAACAGTCTAGGATACTGCAGTCATTCCGTCAGTTAGGCCCCAGGGGTACTACATCCTTCCTCCCTACGGAAAGTTTCGTCCTCGAAACTTAAACTCATACCTCAAGAAGGCAGCTCGAAAAGGTAGGGGTAGGATTCCCGCATCACCGCCTCCGGCTCCCAAGTCGCCTCACGCTCCTCGTGATTACTCCACTGCACTTTCACGTACGGTATGACTCGGTTGCGCAATTCTTTTGTCTCGCGAGCAAGAATCTGCACCGGTCGCTCCTCGTACTGCAGGTCCTCAGCCAACTCAAGTGGGGTGAAGTCAATCACGTGGGAGGGGTCGAACACATATCTCCTCAGAGCCGAGACATGAAACACATCATGGACTCCAGAAAGTCACGGTGGTAGGGCTATCCTGTACGCTACCGGCCCCACTCGCTCTAACACCTCGAACGGGCCAACAAACCGTGGACTGAGCTTTCCACGAACTCCAAAACGGCGAATTCCTCTGGACGGCGAGACTTTCAGAAATACATGATCACCAATCTGGAACTCCAAGTCTCGTCTCTTAGTATCCGCATAGCTCCTCTGTCGACTCTGGGCGGTCTCAAGACGTCGTCGAACCATCTTGACCTTCTCTTTCGCTTCCAACAGGATATCGGGACCCAAAGTCTTCCTCTCACCCACATCACTCCAATGCAAGGGCGAACGACACTTGCGTCCATACAATGCCTCAAACGGAGCCATCTGGATGCTCGCTTGATAGCTATTGTTATACGCAAACTCAACCAGTCCTAAGTGTCGATGCCACCCTCCACCAAAGTCTAGGACACATGCCCTCAACATGTCCTCCAGGGTCTGAATGGTCCGCTCAGACTGAACATCTGTCTGTGGATGAAAAGCTGTGCTAAACCGCAGCTGAGTACCCAGCGCTGTCTGTAGACTCCTCCAAAACTGTGAGACGAACCGTGTGTCTCGATCAGACACAATCGAGGTAGGCACTCCATGCAGTCTCACTATCTCGTTCAAATATAACTGAGCGAGTCTGTCCCTGGACCAAGTAGTCTGCACTGGTAAGAAGTGGGCAGATTTGGTCAGTCTGTCCACTATCACCCAAATAGCGTCGAAACCAGCCTGCGTCCTCGGTAATCCCACGACAAAGTCCATGGCGATCTGATCCCACTTCCACTCGGGTATTGGGAGACTCTGAAGCTTGCCAGCAGGTACTCGGTGCTCCGCCTTTACCTGTTGACAAGTCAAACACTGAGCCACAAATCTCCCAATATGCCGCTTCATTCCATTCCACCAGAAGTGTGCCTTCAAGTCCTTATACATCTTGGTTCCACCGGGGTGAACCGTATAAGGCAAGTAATAAGCCTCTCTCAAAATCTCCTCTCGGATCTCAGAATCCAAAGGCACACACAGTCGGTCCCTGTACCGCAGTACTCCCGAACTGTCAACACCAAAATCCCCTGTCTGCCCACTGGCAATTTGATCTCGAATCCTCATCAAAAAGGGGTCCGCACTCTGTTTCTCTCGGATCCTATCCAACAGAGTGGGTTGCAAAACCAAAGACATAAGTTTTGCAGTAACCCCAGGGGATACCACCTCAAGCTCAAGCCGCCTCAACTCCTCGAGTAACGGCACCTGCTGAGTGATCATCATACTAAGGCTCTGCACTGATCTCCTGCTCAACGCATCTGCCACTACATTCGCCTTGCCGGGGTGATACTGGATGGTAATATCATAATCCTTCAACAACTCTAACCACCGACGTTGCCTCAGATTCAATTCTTTCTGAGTGAACAGATACTAGAGACTTTTATGATCCGTGAAAATCTCACAGTGCTCACCATACAAGTAATGCCGCCACAGCTTCAGTGCAAACACTACAGCTGCCAGCTCCAAATCATGCGTAGGATAATTCTTCTCATAATCCTTCAATTGCCGGGAGGCATAGGCAATTACCCTACCATGCTGCATCAACACACATCCCACGCCATTGTGTGATGCATCACTAAAAATCACTAATCCTTCCCCCATCACTGGAAGGGTAAGGATGGGAGCAGACATCAGTCTCTCCTTCAGCTCCTCAAAGCTACGCTGACACTCAGCGCTCCAAACAAATCTAATCCCCTTCCTCGTCAGACGAGTGAGGGGTGTGGAGAGCTTCGCAAAGCCTTCCACAAATCGACGGTAATAGCCAGCCAACCCGAGAAAACTCCTCACCTCGGTAACCGTCGTCGGTCTGGGCCAATCCCGCACAGTCTCAATCTTCTGCGGGTCCACCGCCACTCCAGTGGCTGAAATCACATGGCCCAAGAAAGCTACCTCTCGAAGCCAGAACTCGCACTTCTTCAACTTGGCATACAACTTCTTCTCCCTCAGAAGTTGCAGCACTATCCTCAAGTGCTCCTCATGCTCAGCATCACTCCGAGAGTAGATTAGGATATCATCAATAAACACTACCACAAACCGGTCCAAGAACGGCTTAAACACTCGATTCATCAAATCCATAAACGCGGCAGGGGCAATAGTCAATCCAAACGGCATCACCGTAAACTCATAATGCCCGTACCGAGTTCTAAAAGCCGTCTTGGGAATATCCTCGGCCTTCACCTTCAGTTGGTGGTAACCTGACTGCAAGTCAATCTTTGAGAAGACACAAGATCCTTGCAGCTGATCAAACAGATCATCAATGCGCGGCAAAGGATACCTGTTCTTGATGGTCACTTTATTCAACTCTCGATAATCCACGCAAAGTCTAAGTGAACCATCCTTCTTCTTCACGAATAACACCGGCGCTCCCCAAGGCGATACACTGGGTCTCACAAACCCCTTATCCATCAAATCCTGAAGCTGCGCCTTAAGCTCTCTCAGCTCAGCCGGTGCCATTCGGTAGGGTGTCTTTGAGATTGGCGCAGTTCCTGGGACTACGTCAATCACAAACTCGACCTCCCTGTCTGGTGGCATCGTAGTCAACTCCGGGGGAAACACGTCCGGGAACTCGCGGACTACAGAGATGTCCTCGAGCTCCGGTGCCACCGCAGATACCTCAACAACAGTCGCAAGAAATGCGGTACATCCTCGACTCATCATCTGTCTCGCTCGAGCCGACGAAATCCACGTCGCGAACAAAGTGCTCCTGCAGCCTCGATACACGTACTCCTCCTAGCCTGGCTCGCGAAACGTCACGGTCCTCTCGCCGCAGTCGATCGTCGCGAAGTAGTGTGCCAGCCAATCCATGCCGAGCACCACATCAAAATCCTACAATCGCCCCAAGACCAATAGGTCTGCGGGCATCACCCAAGGTCCAAGCTGCACTGGGCAAGCTCGACAACACTCCTCCACAAGCAACACGTGCTCAGGAATCTGCACCTCTCGTGCACAGGGTAACGGCCCTAACACTAGCCCATGCAAGGATGCAAATACTCGACTAACAAAAGAATGTGATGCACCGGTATCAAATAATGTACGAGCTCTAATGCCAGAAATTAAAATAATACCTGCCACCACATGATCAGCCGCCGTGGAGTCCTCCAGTTGAGCCGCAAAGACTCTGCCGCTCTGCGCCTGCTGTCGCCGCTCACCTGGGCGTGGTACAGAAGTCCTATCCATCTGGCTGTGAGTCGGTGGAGCTCCATAGGTCTGCTGATGAACTGGGGGTGCCGATGCGATCGATGGTACAGGCGACGCTGCTCGGGGACAAGCTGCCCGCAGATGTTCGGACTAACCACACCCAAAACACCGGCCCTCACGCTACTCGCACTGCCTAGGCCAATGTGGTCCTCCGCAGATGACACATCTCGGTGCTCCCCTCTGCTGCCGTCCCTGCTGACGGGATCCACCAGACCTCTGTCGCCCCGAAAACCCACGACCCTGAGAACGTGATCGTGGAGGTCTCGACGGGCGTCTGCCGCTGGTCTGTCCTCTGTCCTTTGGAGCCGGGCGTTTCCTATCCAAACCCTGACTTAGTGTGGTCGCCCGCTCACTCGCCGTCAAAGCTCCTCGCTCCACCCATAGCGCCTGCTCGATCGACGCATCCAAGGTCTGCAACCTCTGCGCCTGTACAAGGACAAAGACCTCATGTCTCAATCCTCGCTCGAACAAGTAAACTCTGTGAGCCTCATCTCTCGCAGCAAAAGAAACACAGTTCAGGAGTCTGGTAAACTCTCGAGTATACTCCTGCACTATGCGATCACCCTGGAGTAGATTCTTCAGATCCTCCTCGAGTTTTTGCTTCACGCTGTTAGGGAAATAGGACCCATACAGCATCCCGCAGAACTCGGTCCAACTCAATCGCAGCGCATCCAGCGACCTGCTCGATCTCGTCCTCGTCCACCAGATGCGTGCATCACCCGTCAAGCAGTGAACCGCCAGGTGAACCTGCTCCCGCTCTGGCACGAAGAGATCCTCGAATAACTTCTCCATCTCGCCTACCTAGGCCTCCACCACCCATGGCTCGGTGTGGCTACCATCAAAACGGGGTGGATCAAATCGGCAAAAACGAGCCAGTCTCTAAGTCATCCGCTCCTGCTCGGCCTCCGACATCTGTCCACCTGACCGGGAAGTGTCGCCAACCGGTGCGGCCGGAACTGCCGCTGCTGGGGGTACGGCTGCAGCTGGAACGCCAGCTGGAATAGCAGGGGGTGGCTCCTGCGACTCCGTCGCTCTAGGTGCTACACTCCACGTGTGAGTAATGGTATCACACATCCTCCGTAATAGTGCACTCTGCTGCCTAGCTGACTCGGCTAGCGCAGTCAACTGCTCACTCAAATCAGGGAGTGCACTAGGCCCCGCCTGCTCAGGCACCACAGAAGGCACGGGGGTAGCCCGCGTCGGGGGTCGACCTCGGTGTCGAGGAGGCGTCATACCCACCTGCGCAACACACAGATCAGTCAGCAAACACAAACAACTCAAGACCCAATCAAGCGAAAGTCTAGAAGGTCGCCTCCTTTCCTTCGCTGCTTGACGTCGTCTGCAGCCAACGCAAGTTCGCGACAGGAAAGGACACACGCCTTCGATCACTCCCTCCACTTAAGGATGAGTTCAACAGTCAAATCGATGACTTTCGCAGCAAGTCACGTCTCTCACGTCTTGCATTCCTAGGGTCTGCCAAAGCCTAGGGTTTACTAAGTCCCAACGACCTATTCCTAAGCTCTGATACCAACTTAATCTGTCACGCCCCGAATTACCCAGCAACTAAGTAAAAATCACATTAAGCAAGAATTCTGGAATTCCAACGAATCTAGCCCAAGGAAAAGGGTCACAAACCTCTCAATACAGTAATGGAACAATCCAAAACCTCTCCAAGGATCCTCGCAAAGATCTGGATTCACAAATCCAAGAAATCCATCAATTGACCCAAAAATTCAGCTTTTAAGCAATTACTCAAAATCTGAGCTAGAACTCACCTTTGAATCCTCAATTCAGGTGGAAAGAACCTCCAAACCAGCAAGGAAAGTGGAAGGACCAATCTTCACTTCGAAATTCCAGCTCCCAAAAGATTTGGATCCATAAGATCAAAGGAAAACCCAAGTTTCAGCTCAAGAACATAAGGGGTCCAGTAAAACATCAACTGTAGCTTACATATCTGTCCAAAATGCGATTGGAAGGATTCCACGTCTTCCTCTACGAGTCCTCTATCCAACAAACCAAGTTTCGTTGGATTTTGACACTCCTACATTGCACGCGAGTACGAACACCAATGGTCGTTGTTGCAGTTTCAGCAGGAAACCAAGGTCTTCAATGGAGAAAGGTGGAATTTGAGAGGAAATGGAGGCTATCCTTGTAAAATTCCAGCTTCACCATGAAGAGGGGAGAAAAAGCCTCAGGGGAGGTCGTCCACTTCTTTTATAGACCAAAGGTTTCGGTGCAATAAACCTCAAGAACAGAATTGCTACTAACATGTCCTCAGCAGAAATCCACACATTCGGGCGCCCGAATCCCAAGAAGTGGGCGCCCGGTTCTTCAGCCTGCACAAACTCGAGCATCGGACTCTCCGCCGCGGTCCGGTGCGCCCTAACCTGGTCCGGCGGAGTTCACCAACCAATCAACACGTGTCAAGCGGATCGATACTCACGAGGTAGGATTTTCGGATCCACTTTCCGGGCGCCCGATACTGAATCCGAAATGACTTCGCAGTATTCAGAAAACGAGCACTCAACATCTGGGCGCCCAAAACATAGCTTCCGGGTGCCCTAAAGTCCATGCGCCCAAAACATCAGTTTTGGCTTACTTCGGTGCTCCGAGTCCGTTCTCGCGTCTATTTGACGCCGAAACGACTCCGACTTGTCCCGACCTTCTCCAGAAGCGTCGAACAGTCTAGGATACTGCAGTCATTCCGTCAGTTAGGCCCCAGGGGTACTACACAAATCATAACAGATGATAAATCCAACTTTTACTTTGGATAATTACACATTCTACTCTAATTACATAAACTTATATATATATATTTATATATATATATATATATATATATATATATATATATATATATATATATATATATATATATATATATATATATATATAGTTGAGCTAGAATACTATCGAAAGCAAACTGGCACTTTTGCCACTCATTTGTTTTCGATGATGGAGCTTCCAAATGGACGATCGGCACCGTTGAACATGATTGTAGTGTACCGATTATGGGGTTCTAGTGATAGACGATTTGCCTAACAAGATTATAGGAAAAGTTTGGACCAAGTTTGGAAGGCATTTGCAGCCCATAAAACTTTTACAAATCGTGAAGTTTTAATGAGAATTGGCCTACAGTGTAATTTGAATAGTTTCACCAAGTTTTTGGAACTATTTGAGTGTTTTCGGTGCAAACCGAGACTCCGTAGCGATTTGAACTTTGCCAAATTGGACAACGTACAATTGAGATGTAATTTAAACATGCTTAAAAATGAGATTTGAGGGTTTTGGAATGATTAGAAGTGGATTAGAGCTTCAAGGAGCAAAAACGAGAGTTTTCAAAAAAAAAATTTATTTTTGAGCTCTGGACCTACGGGGTCCGGACCCTGACCGCGCTGTGCGAAAAACAGGCTACGGGTTCCGGACCCTGGAGCCAAGGTCCGGACCCTGCGCGCGCTGGCAGCCCAGAATGAGGGCATTTTGGTAATTTTTGTGGGGGGGCTTAAAAAGGGGAGTCTCCCTCTTCTCCCTCTTCTCCCTCTTCTCCCTCAACCAAGAACACACACACACGCATGGAGAGAGAGAGAGAGAAGCTCTCCCTCTCCCTCACAACCTCCTCTCCCTCTCTCTAGATCTCTCCCAAACTTGGGATTTTGGTGGAGATTGAGCTCGGGAACGTGTGGAGGGCGGTGAATCGAGCTCTAGCGCGCGTGGCGGCTTAGGGAGCTTCGGATCCGAGGTGGGTTTTTGAACTCTATGGTTAGGGTTTTTGATTAATCCTTTAGATTTGAGGTTTTTGAGTTCCCCAAAGGATTCTACACTAGTTTATGGAGGATTCTCCATAAATTTCGGAGTATACTTGAAGAAATTGGAAAATCTAGGTGAAAATAGGATTTTTTGAATTTGTTGGATTTAAAAATTGTTTGAACCCATAGAACTCTAGTTGGAGGTTGGTAGAACCCATGAAACAACTTCATTTCGAATGGTTCCAAGAAATAAAATTATTTTGAGTTCGACTCGGAGTAACGAATCCTTCTTGTATTATAGGGCAAGAAGCTAAGAGATTCAAGGTGTACGGCCCTATTGCTAGTGTCTACAAGCAATTGGGGGTACCATAAGGTGGGTTTTGCTTCACCGAAGTGACTTGGTCGCTTCCATGTCGAAAGAGTAAAGTATAAAATTATGTTATTTGATGCATGCATGTAATGGTAGGTTATTATTGAGTAAATATGAAGTGTGGAATCATATGTTACTAGATTAAATAACTACCATTGGACAATGACATTAGGTATGTGGAACATATAGGTGTATATGTATGCCTAGATATGAATGGATGATATAAAATCCTAGTATAGTAATGTGCATTTTGCCATTGGACATATGCTTAAGTGATTTGAGCCATGGGCTCACCTTGTATGTAAGAGAATATAAATATTTCATAATAGTATGCATTTGAGATGTGACGCATGCATGTTAAATCTAGTGTTATTAAACATAGGTTGGAATGTGAGGGTATTAAACCTAGTGTGGTTAAACATAGGTTGGAATGTAAAGGTATTAAACCTAGTGCCATGGAACTCAATTGTGAACCAAGTGAATTGAGTGATCCTATAATGTTGATGTTGTGGAATTTCTAAACCCTATGAATCCTTGAAAAGAAAACTTGCATGTTACTAGAATGTAAGTGATTGGTTAAAGCAGCGATTCTGCTAGTTTGTGTATGACCGGTGGGTCAATGATGAGCATCTAGACTTTGATGCATTGTGCATGTCACTAAAGCTTGTAAGGGCCAAATGAGCTCAATTAGCAGTTGCTCGTGGGGGTCGCTCCCCCAGAGCATTGGTCCTCCGGAGGTGTAACCAAGCGAGTGCGCTCGCTTTGCTATTTTGAGAGCCGATTGGGTGGGAGTGCGATGCACAACCCCAGGTCATGGATGCATAGCACGACTGGGTGGGGTGTGGATGCTGGACACAACCCATGAGGCGCGGCGCAAGCTAGGGCCGTACTCCAAGTAGGTGCTTGAGAGATTGGGTGATCTATTATTTTGAGCCTTGATAAACCTCACTTGATGCATCGTTGTGAGACACGCATGTATATCCTTCCTTTTCTTGCATCATATGTGGGCATGAACCTTATGCATGTAAAGGACCCTATATATTAAAAAAGAATGACTACTTGTGGACTTGAGAGCTAAAGGGTGGGTGTGAGAGTTTCACCACCAAAGAGCTAAGCCATAAGTCATGGTATGACGTGTAGAACCTAAAAATTTGGTATTGAAAATTGGATAATGAAATAGTGAATAGAATATAGTTTCCATCACATGGTAGGTTTCATTATCGCATTTATCATGAGGCATAAGCATAGTTGAATTACTTGCACACAATAAGTATTATGTACTTAATTTATTTAATTGCCAGATTACTTTATTATGCTTACGTTGCCTCCTTTGGACCTGGTGGGTCGAGCTTTTCCCTTGAGTGGGCCGTACTCACTGGGAACTATGTTTATAGTTCTCATACCCCTTTTTTCAGGTCTATTAACAGGCGACGTGCCGGTGTGAGGATTTGGACGTGAGGTCATAGATAGAGACCCCTCCATTTTGGTGTTTGATAGAAGTACCATTTTGGAACGAGATGTTTGAGTATAAAAAAAAAACTGAAATTCCATATTTTGGGTTGTATGTGGTTGGAAATGAATGAAAACCAAATGTTGTGGATATAAATGGTTGTAATAGTGTAGTTTTCATATTTCTTTTGGTATCCTCCTTATACAATCCATGTATTATGTTCCTATCTGGAATGTGTGATGTATACATGCTTGTGACGCCTTGGGCGGGTAGGAAAAATTCTGTCCGTTCGGCGGGTCTGATGCACGCGCTCGTGCGAAGCCTTCTCCATCTATATGGATAAAGGGGACGGCGGGGCGTGACAATGATCTTGAGCATTTAAAGTATCTAGAAACCAAATTTCATGCTTTTTCGATATTATTGGCCTAATGATCAAAGGGTTTCAAATTTTGTAATTTTAATGGTCGATATGAGACGTTTTTTGTTTAACGGTGTAAAGATATCCAAATCAATTGAATTTTTGTTAGAAAATTTTTTAAACTATTTAAAACAAGATCTATACTCTTGATCTTGATTACAAAACTCCTATCATCACTTTTTAAAGGATATTTATTTTCAACCATTCATTTTTGTGTCCACTTGATGGACAAGAAAATAATATCGAAAAAGCATGAAATTTGGTTTCTAGATACTTTAAATGCTCTAGATCATGTTCAACGATACCGATCGTCGATTTGGAAACTCCATCATCGAAAATAAATGGGTGGCAAAAGTGCCCGTTTGCTATCGATAGTATTCTAGCTCAACTCTCTCTCTATATATATATATATATATATATATATATATATATATATATATATATATATATATATATATATATATATATATATATATATATATATATATATATATATATATATATATATATATATATATATATATATATATATATATATATAATTTGGATATACTCTATCTCTAGCTAAATTTTAAATTAAGTTTGGATTATTATTTCCAACATTGGATGTAACAAACAACTTCCAATAGCTTCAATTCAGCAGATGGAATCTCTAGACAAATCTGTTTTCAGTCCTCATGAACAAATGTCCAAAATTCATATAACTATTGCTGATTAGCTTGAACTAGACGCATCTGACTTGCAGCTCACTATAACAAAATTAGGGTATAGCGACACTTTTAAGTGTCTCTGAAGCCTAAAAAAAATGTTGCTAGCAAAACTACCAACACTAATTATAATGTCGCTATATATGCAGTCCCTAAGGTATATAGCGACACATTATTGAGTGTCGGTATATCCTAAAAAAATGCTGCTATTTAGTAACACTTTTCGTTGCTTTTTAGTGACACACATAGGTGTCCCTAATTTGAAAAAAAATAGTAATATCTTTTTTGCATAGCGACACTTTATAAATATCCCATTATCATTAAAAGTATAATATTTTATTTAAATATCTAATATTAAACTTTAGTTAAGTTAATCGCATTTATATTAAATTGATAAGATTGAAAAAACAATCAACGAAATTTCTTAAATTTTTATTAAAATGATAAAACTAAAATCCAATATCCATACATCACAATAATAATATTAACTCACATATTATAGTAATTATAACAAATCAAACTCTCTAACTGAAAAAAATACAAAAAATTAAAAATTGTATGATAACAAAATCAAAAAGTGCATGAACGCATTCTGATCCGCTCCACGACTATATACTTGAACCTACACATTGAATAACATTTGAATTAATTATTGATCAATAAATAAATTTTGAACATATAATAAGGTTAAGATGACTAAATTTATCTAATGAACAATAAGCCCATGGATGAATATCATCCTAGCTGAAGTAGCTCGATCGCTAAACTTCTTCCACATTGAAGTTCCACAAGTTAATAAAAAGTAGCAGTGACAAAAAACCATCCAATGGTTGTTGATTGCGTGCTAATGCAAGATTGACAAGAACATCCATGCACTTACAAGCGTTCATTTGAAACTAGGATCCTCTATAAAAAGGAGCAATATGAACACATGGCCAAACAAGTAAATACTACCTAACACCACGTTTGAATAAAAGTAGAAAATGAAACTCTCCTTTACCATTACACCAGAACCAACTCTCTTTTACTATTACACAATAACAAGGTACTAAATTTTCCATTAAATCAAATTGAAAGAGCTTGCAAATCAAATTCTTCAAGAAGGCAAAATTGTACGCTTGAATTACTGAATCTTGACAGTCCATTAAAGGGATTACACCCTTTCAACTGCCCAACAATACAATACATCCTTATAAAAGAAGTACGCAAGAAGATTCCTCCTTATTATGATGAAAATTAACGAGAGAAAACGGAGGCTAAGAAGAAGAAGAAAAGAGAAGGGCGGGATTGGGTTGGGGCCGGTAGTTTGAGCAAAAGAATTACAAATATTGGCGAATCATTAGAATTACTGGTCCTTTCATCAAACAGCTAACTTCCCTCAAGAAAAAGTTATCTTTTCAACCAGTCCACAAAATATTTTTTCATAAAGAAGCTTCATTTTTCTTGCCAATACCTTTACTGCTATTTTCTAATTTCGCTTCATAACAAGCAGAGTGACTTGTAATACATAATCAGACTGATGTGCTAACCTATGATAGCAGTAGCACCTATCATCTTCTCTACATCACAAAAGAAAGATGACTTTTCTTACCAATACCATCTTCTGCAGCACTCTGCGTACACCCGACAGCATCCCACCAATCCACACCGGCCAGTAGACTCCACCAGAATCTGCAAAGGTGTGACTATTAATATAAATCAATATGAACGTGTGCAGATGTGCCTAAAGCACACGTTCATATTGATAGAACTCCATAACAACTGATACATGAGAATCAATTTTGACCATGTCTCTCACTGAAGAATAAAGTGAAGAATAAAGAAAAAAGTTGCGAAATAAAAAGAAGCTTAATAATTGGATTGTGACAACCACCAGAAGGAGAAAAAAATAACACCTAAATGAAATTCCTAAAAGCAAAAGGTTCAAGCTTGTGACAGAAGCTACTAAAAATTTAAGAACTCCCTTATTTAGTATTTGCTTTCTAAAAACATAAAGCATCTGAAGGACTATGACACCAAAACTCTCATTTCAATGTTTCTTTAGATGATCTTGTTCTTTGCATAATAAACAAATGATATGACATCTCCCGGGAGGAAAACAGACTCCTAATCTTATAAAATTACATCTAATTGGAACTAAACATGCATGAATGCAAATAATAGCACGGATCGTACGGCTCGGCATTCAAAACAGCAAGATATGATAAAGTGCATTGTAATAGCTAAGCAGAGGTCCATCACCAAAGCAACCAAGAAAGCATGATAGAACAAGCTATTTAGTTTGAATTATTTAGAACATTTTCTCCTCAGCAAGCCTCTAAGAGCCCATATAAACTTACTAAATCAGGAAGTCTTTAAAAAACAGAAAAAAAAACATAAACCTCAGTGGAATTATTTTGACCATGTCTAATTGCACCCTAGTCTTTTCTTTTTATTTTGTAGTCGCAGTCATTTATATGGAAGAAACTAAAGGACTATCCAGAAGGTACTTATAGTAACAGTCATCTAAAGTAACCGAGAAACAAGAAGTGTAAGATCAACCTGCACTCCAGTAAGAATACCCAAATGTCAATGAATAGGGAACTACTTCGATATTGCACAACTTCTTCAGTGAGTCCAGCTTTTCATCAGGGATCTCACATAAATCTGTTCAATTTACAGGAATTAATCATCAATAACAAATAAAAACAAAAGAAGATCGTAAATATCATACATTACGAATCATGAGAAAGTAAAAAATCAGTACTACTATCCACTATCAGCAGTCTTATCTAATAAATTAAAGGCATGAGTAAAGCAAATTACCTAAATATTTGTCATATATACTTTTGGGAAAATCAGATGGCAATTTGATTACGATGTCATTGTCCAGAAATTGCTTGCATATTATTAAGTTACCTAGTTGCACTAGTGTGGTAAGTAAAATGATGGAGCAACTTAAAGTGGGTATACTGGATCCAAAATTATTTCGCTTAAGAAATGGTGAAACAAATGGTGGATAAGATATTTCGTAGCACTGGTAGACGTTCTGAGTATCCAGAAATTCAATCCAAAGACATTAATATGTTACTTACCAGGGTCTTGGATCCTTTCAGATAATACAGCGAGGCGATTTTTCTCACACTCTGGATCTTCAGTTATGGGTTTGATACGAGGCTTATCTAGCAGGCAGCTGGAAAATGAAATGCAAATTAACAATTTTCACAAACTAGTCCAACGTGAAGAAATATAGAACATAAAAGAGCTAATGGGAGATTTGAGTTGGAGATTGAGTATAACTCTCCAAAATTTATCCCTGGCAGGTTGGCGACCTTATCCATCGAGCGCGATGTACAGCTCCATTAAGCCTAGTAAAGTTTTGCCCTAGGATTTTATCGCAGGAAGCTGAAGGCCCCATAATCAAAAGCTCTAACTATGCAAAATCAAACATCACTAATGCAAAAACTCTGATTTGAAGGCTTCGCCTCTGCTATAGTGAAAATTTCTGGCACGGATTTTAATAACAATCAAACACCACTATCGTAGAAGCTCTAATTTGAAGTCTTTACTTCTGCTACAGCAAAAACTTCTGAGGTGGATTTTAATGACAATTAAACATCACTTTTGCAAAAGCCCTAATTTGAACCCTTGCTTCTGCTACAGTGAAAATTCATTAGGTGGACTTTTAGTGACTATAAACATCACTTTTCGCTGAAGCTCGAGTTGGATCAAATAAGCATATAATCCAAAAAGGTCAAAAAATAAATTTAAAAAAAAAAGAAAAAAATCACAATATCAAATTCCTAAATTGTTTCATGAACAAGCCACATTGCCTTACAGTGTGAATTTCCTACATCAAATCTATACATTCTAATAATCCAACTCCCTCTAAGCTACCATTGTAGGCAACTAGATAGTACATTTGCTTTTGTTTTGCATTGTTAGGAAATCAACTGATCAATGGTTCAGAATTAAACTGATTATTAATGATAGCCTGTAGAGTACAACTACATTTGATAACAAAATACTACAGTTGGTAGAAACTATGGATCAGAATCAGAAGGAATTAATCTGAAAAATATAATCACATACCAAATTAAGTGCTCTTGCACTGTAAGATCTTAAGAACAAAAACCCTAGATTGAGATCAGAAGCCGATCGTGCGCTCAATCCGAGCTCTTGAGCTTCTCCAAAGTTGATGACGAGGAGAGGACTAAAATTGAGGACGGCGTTGCGGCGGCGGTGGTGATGATCGAGCTACGCGAAAATGTCTCGCGGAAGGAGAAGGGATTCGACATGAGATTAGAGAAATCGCCATAGGAGACACGGTGAGGTCGCGGCTAGAGCTCGCCATGGGAGATCGTGAGGGAGGTGAAACGGAGGAGATGATGCGGGGAAGAGGGTTTGAGAGGAGCAAGGTGGGTTAATGGGCTTCTTTTCTTTTTCTTTTTTCCCTTTTTTTGGGTGCTTTAGGTCTGGTAACGGAGGGTTTTTTTTTTTTTTTTTTTTTTTTTTTTTTTTATTTGAGTGGAGCACGGTGCACCGTGCTCCACTCAAAAACCCACCTTTTTGAGTGGGTTAATGCACCGTGCATTAACCCACTGCACCGTGCTCCACTCAAAAACCCACTGCATTAACCCACTCAAAAAAGCCCACTGCATTAACCCACTCAAAAACGTGGGTTAATGCAGTGGGTTTTTTTTCTTTTTCCTTAAGTGTGGTTGGATTTTTTAAAAAGTTTTCTAGCTTTGGGCCTAAAAGGTTGTGATGGGGAGCTAATTTAGTGTTTCTAAACTGTGTCCCTAAAGCCCAGTTTTTTTTGTTCTTTGTAACTGGGCTTAGTGGATGGGAGGGGTGGGTTGAGAAGGGTAGCATCTTCTTTTTTTTAATTTCTAGGTTGGACTTTATATTTGGGCCTCAATAGATTTTTTTTTTTTTAAAAGATTTTGGACATAAATGGGACACTTATATAAAAATGTCCCAAAAATGTGTCCCTATAGCCTAATTGTGTTGTAGTGCAGGTCAATATTGCATGTGCGCTTTTCTCCAATTAAATTTTTTGCAATCTTTTCCTTTTTCCGAATGATGAATCATTTATTCTCTTTAATATTTAGGATACGAAATATACCTGCATAGCCAAATTAGTAAGCATAGATATAACCTATGGATGGTGGTACAAAGCCTGTTACAATTGCAAAGTAGCTGTGAAGGATTATGCAGACTCCTTTCGGTGTGGGCAGTGTGAAAAAAATGACCAAACTCCTACTCCACCATGATATACATTTTTTCCAAATATTAATTTGATGGTCTAATAACGCAAAAAAAAACTAACATGGATACATTTTTAAAATAGGTATAAATTAGATGCTGTTGTTGCGGATGAAACTGCTTCCATAAACTTTATAATTTTTGGCAGATAATTAGCAGAACAGCTTATACGTGTCCCAGTTCAGTAACTCGCAGTTGCTATAAATGCAGATAGATTTATTCTTCCTACTGTTTTCAACAAAGTTTTGGGTTAGCTATATATTTTTCAAATCTCTGTTGATCCTCGAAGAACAAAACTAAACAGCTAGTCATTTAAAGTTACAAAAGTTTTTCCAACTGATTTAGCTACAAAGGAAAAGGTCAAAATATTTGGAAAGAATGCCGAAAACACTAAAGAAGAAACTGTAGATCATAAATCGCCGAATAATTCAGCCGACGAGACAACTGTAGATCCAATAATACAGTGATCAACGCAAGCAAAATCTTTTTTTTTTCCCTGATACATGATTAACGCGTTATTTATATTTATATTTATTAATTTACCTTTTATTTTATAGAAGCTCGCAATCAACTCTAGATAAACAAAATAGGTGAAAAGGAAAAAGACGTTTTAGGTGGCGAAAACTTCTTTTTTCCTTAGACCTCTGCATCGATTTAAAAAATAATCGTATAACGTTTCTTTTTCTAATTTACAGTTTCATTCACAACAGCATAGTTGGCGACGAAGAATCCTGTGCTGGTAATGAAGAATCCTAAACTTTGCTACAAATGACTACACGTATTAATTCCTGTAGCTATTTAAAATAGACTTTTACTTTTCAAACTATAGATTCTTTGTACATATTTAGCTTTTGTTTTGTTTTGTTTTTGGACCTGCCGCATAATGTTTTGTTCTTCCATCTTTAAACTTTTTTCTATCATTTCTGTTTTCTTTTGTTTGCTTCTAATATGTTTTTTTTTTTTCTCATAGTTATTCTCATAATTGTTTCCGTCATAATATATTATGTCGATTTTGATAGTTACAATATTATTTTTTATATTTAGCTTATATTTTGATAGCGGGTTTTGCAAAAAAAACAATTGGAAGCTACTAAAGAAACTGAGATATTTAATTATCAAAACCCATTTATGCATAAATACAGGAAACTTCCTGCTTAAATGAATTTCATGTATTTTAATAGAAATTAATAAAAATTGTATTTTTTTCTCGATTTTGTAGTTTATTTGATAGAAAATCAATGCCGTTCTATAACTAATATTGGCCTTTTTGCATAAAAAATCCACTAGTTTTGGGCTTTTGCAAAATTGGGTCGCTATTTTCGATTTTACAGATTCGGTCCGGATTTTCAGCAAACTGCCCAAAATACCCTTCTTACTTTTTCTCTCTCCTTTTTTTTCTCTCTCCTCTTTTTTTTCTGTCGCTCTTTTTTTTTTCTCTCCGAACGGCGGAGGCGGAAACGGCCCGCCTCGCCTCTGCCCCTCACGCCCTCGCCCTCGCCCTCGCACGCGCACCCTCGCCCTCCTTGCCTCCCACCCCGCCGAGGCCGCGCCGCGCCGCGACTCCTTTTTTTTTTTTTTACCTCTCCGACCCTCCTCCACACGCCGTCCCGGCCGCCGACGCCGCCGCCGGCGACGAAGAAGTGTTTCTTGCGGCCGAGAAGCACGCTGGCGAGAGAGGGGGAAAAAATAGTTACACTCCGGCGAAGGCGGTGGGTCGTGACCAAAAAAAAATTGTAAAGAGAAAAAAAAAGAAATAATAAAAAATAAGACCAAAAATCATAGAAGAATGATGAAAAAGATGAAATTGCACTGTTAAAATAATGTTGCACTGTTTTTAAAAAATTTACACTGTTTTAAATAACTTTGAAACAAAAATTACACTCTTTGAGATGAAAATTACACTTTTTAGACTAAAATTACACTATTTGGATAAAAATTATACCATTTCTTTTTCTCTTCTTCTTCCTCGTTGCACCATTTCTCCTCGTTGCACTATTTCTTTGCACTCTTTCTTCCCAACCAAACTCGGATCCGGTCACCTCCCTCTCCGGGCCGCGCGGCGCGGGGCGGATCTCGAGGAAGCACTCGGAATCGGGGGGAGGCGGGGAGGAGGAGCACGACGACGACGAGGAGGAAGCCTCAAAGAAGGAGGAGGAGGAGGAGGATGATGAGGAGGACGACGACGACGACGGGCGCGGGCGCAGGGGTGCAGAAGCGGGGGGCGCCCAGGGGGCGCAGGGGGCGCAAGGAGCGCCCCCTGCGCCCACCAGGGGGGGGAGGGCGGGGGCCCGGGCCCGGGCCGGGGCGGGGGCAGGGGCCCGGGCCCGGGCGGGGGCGTGGGCCCGCGCCCCCAGGGTTGGCGCAGGGGACGCTCCTGTCACGCCCCGGGTTACCTCTTCCCAGGCATATGACAAGATCCGCCACATACACAGTATTTCTACCGTGTATACGAAGCGAAAACAACAACAACCACAAAGAGCTAAAGGTATCAACAGAGCTGCTATATAAATATATCAAAAGATCACTGTACATACATACATCATCCATAACCATAATATACAACACTGATAATATCCAACTCACTGTATGTACAGACTCATAACCATCCACCAAAATAGGTATACCTCTAGCCAAGTATCTGGGGAATCAACTCTACCCGACGGTCTCCTTTCCACGCTCAGTATGCACAACTGGGGAAGAAGACTCTGCAAAAAGGTGTCAACAACGGGTGTGAGAACTACTATCAAATAAGTAGTCCTCAGTGGGTACCGCCACCAGCCTCAGCGGTCTGTCCACTAAGTCCTCAATCTCAAGAGATATATATATATAGCAATAAAGAAAGTAGGAGATATACTACCACTACTATGCTCAATGCTCAACTGTCAATATAAATACCAATGAACTGAATATCAAATGAGGACTATCATGAATCCATAATACCATCCAATACAATACCTGCGGCCTGATCATGCTCTACCCGTAGGGAGCTAGCTAGTACTGGAAACACCGTCTGTCCCTAGCCCTTCGTACAACCCTCTGTACGAAAAAAACCCAACTCCGGAGTGGTACTGGTGGGAGCGACCCAACCGAGTATAGTAACACATATCAGCGCCAAGCACCCACAGGTATATGATCGACACGACTGGGTCAACTGATCTCACAAAAGGAATCACGTGCCCTCGGCACCTCAAAGGATAATCAACAACAAGTATGGCCCAATCAATGCTCCAGTGCTCTCAATCAATCTCAACTCTATCACAAAGAGGAGGTACAACAACATAGCACGAGCCACAACATGATCACCTACACTAGTATGTACAACAACTGGTACAAGGGATATCAACAGGATAGGTGTAGGTCCAATCATGCATCAAGGATATAAGGGGAATCAAGCATGCTCATATATATATCATTAGCTCATCTAAGATCATATCATGCACATGCAAACAGTAAATCAGTCTCAACCTAACATGTCATATCTAACATAATCTCAGCATGTCATGCTATCATAATTCCAATAGTATCACACTACCATAATCCAATATCATCATATCATGCTAACATAATCCCAACAATATCATATCATGCTAACATGAGAGTAAACACATAGGAGGAAGTCCACTGAATCTGGCAAACATCAACCCACCTCAAAAGCTAATCCAACCACGGTGGGGCACAACAATATCCTCAGATCCAACCCTCCAAGATATACCAAACTCGAGCAGCACTCCAATCTGAATATACCTCCAAGAGACTGCTAACTCCGACAGAACAACAGCTCAGAACCAGATCAGCACAACAGTAGAGGAGAATAAGCTAGATCACAAACTAATGCCAACACATGGCCCTTACTCTAGCTTTCTCTCTCTAGAAACGAAAATCACGAAGTGGAAATGAGCTAAAACAACCAGGACTCACCTATTTATAGGCTCCCAAAATTCCACTTTCGGGCGCCCGAATCCAACTTTCGGGCGTCCGGAAATTCAAAACGCCAGATGTCAGCTGGCGGCCAGTCGGTCGGCGGTGGTCGGCAGGCGGTGGGGCGGCGTGTCTCCGACGGTCGACACATGTCCAACGACACGACCGTGGCTCTCCACGTCATCTACTCAATCCGGATCCATATCCGGGCGTCCGAATCCTGCGTCCAGATCCAAAACTCGTCAGCCACTTCCGGACCATCCGAAACGTCCACTGGCTCCGGAACATTCGGGCGTCCACTTCTCAAGTTCCGGGCGCCCGAATTCCTCCAAGTCCAGAAACCCTCAAATTCCAAGTATTACATTCTTCCCTCCTTTAAATAGTTTCGTCCTTGAAACTAAAGCAAAGTACTCACCTCAAGATGCAAATAAGTGGGGATAAGACCTCTGCATGACAGTCTCCAACTCCCAAGTCGCCTCTCTATCATCATAAAAATTCCACTGTACCTTGACATAAGGTATGACTCGATTACACAATTCCCTCCTTGGATCCTGCTTTGGAAACCCACGTTGGTAAACCTTAAAACCGCTCGGGGAGTGGCCGCTCCTTGGTCCAACTAGTTCCCCACTAGAGAGAAGACAAGAAGGCAGCAATTGGAGTGCTCCAGATGGTAGAATGCAGGCATCTGTTCGAGCACTTCGGGGGTCTCACGAGCAAGAATTCGTATCGGTCGCTCCTCGTAGTGTAAATCCTCTATCAGCTCCAGCGGAGTAAAATCTATCACATGGGAAGGGTCATGCATGTATCTCCTCATAACAGATACATGAAAGACATCATGCACTCCTGCTAATCGAGGCGGAAGGGCTATCCGATAAACCACGGGTCCTACTCTCTCCAAGATCTCAAAAGGACCAATGAATCGCGGTCTAAGCTTTCCGCGAATTCCGAATCTCCGTATGCCCTTCGATGGTGAGACCTTCAAGAAAACATGATCACCAACTTGAAATTCTAGATCCCGCCTTCGAGTATCAGAGTAACTCTTTTGCCTGCTCTGGGCCGTCTCAATATGTCGTATTACTTTAACTTTTTCCTCAGCTTCAAGTAATAGGTCTGGACCCAAAGTCTTCCTTTCACCTACATCATCCCAATACAGAGGTGATCGACATTTGCGTCCATACAATGCTTCAAACGGAGCCATTTTAATGCTTGCTTAATAGCTATTGTTGTACGCAAACTCTACCAATCTCAGATGTCGATCCCATCCTCCACCAAAATCCAAGACACAAGCCCTCAGCATATCCTCGAGTGTCTGAATAGTACGCTCGGACTGACCATCAGTCTGAGGATAAAAAGCAGTGCTAAAATGAGGCTGGGTCCCCAAAGCTGTCTGTAAACTCCTCAAGAAATGAGAAACAAACATCGGGTCTCTATCAGATACTATTGAGATTGGCACTCCATGCAATCTCAATATCTTATCCATATAAAGCTGCGCAAGTCGCTCACGTGACCAAGTAATCTGCATAGGCAGGAAATGAGCAGACTTCGTCAGCCTATCCACTATCACCCATATAGTAACATAGCCGCTTGAAGTCCTCAGCAATCCTACGACGAAATCCATAGTAATGTGATCCCACTTCCATTCAGGTATTGGAAGGTTCTGTAGCTTACCAGCTGATACTCGATGTTCAGCCTTAACTTGCTGACATGTTAAACATTGAGCTACAGCTCTACCAATATCCCGTTTCATATCATTCCACCAGAAGTGAGTCTTCAGGTCCTGGTACATCTTAGTCCCTCCATAAGGAGAATAATGTGCTTCCTTCAATATCTCCTCTCGAATCTCCAAATCCGCTGGTACACACAAACGTCCTCTATAACGAAGAACTTTAGTATCATCACAAGTAAAACCTTCAAGATCACCACTCCTCAGTTCATCTTAATTTTTTATTAAATAAGGATCTACACTCTGTTTCTCTCGAATCCTATCCAACATAGTGGGTTGTATGACCAAGGTCATCAGTCTCGCCGTCATCCCAGGAGTAACCACTTCAAGAGATACCCTCTGCATCTCTTCTACTAGGACAGGCTGTTGAGTGATACTCATACTCAAAGTCGCCACAGCCTTCCTACTCAAAGCATCGGCTATAACATTAGCCTTGCCGGGATGATAAAGAATAGAGATGTCATAATCCTTCAATAGCTCTAACCATCTCCGTTGCCGTAGATTCAATTCCTTCTGTGTAAACAGATACTTGAAGCTCTTGTGATCAGTATACACTTCACAATGCTCTCCATAAAGATAGTGGCGCCATAACTTTAGAGCAAAGACTACCGTCGCTAACTCCAAATCATGAGTGGGGTAGTTCTTCTCATACTCCTTTAGTTGTCTTGAAGCATATGCGATCACTCTACCATGTTGCATCAGCATGCAACCCAAGCCACTATGCGAAGCATCACTATAGATTACAAACCCTTCGCCCATTACTGGCAGTGCAAGAATAGGGGCTGTCATCAACCTCTGCTTAAACTCATCAAAACATTCTGGGCACTCATCACTCCAAACAAACTTAACTCCTTTCCTGGTTAACCGAGTGAGTGGCGTAGAGAGTTTCGCAAAACTCTCCACAAATCGTCGATAATACCCGGCTAAGCCAAGAAAACTCCGCACCTCTGAAATGGTCGTCGGTCTAGGCCAATCACGAATTGCCTCAATCTTCTTAGGATCAACAGCTACTCCTGAAGCTGAAATCACATGTCCTAAGAAGGCTACCTCTCTCAACCAGAATTCACACTTCTTCAGCTTTGCATACAACTTCTTTTCCCTCAAGAGTTGCAGCTCTAACCTCAAATGCTCCTCATGCTCCACATCATCATGGGAGTAAATCAAGATATCATCGATAAAGACTACCACAAACTTATCCAAGAAAGACTTAAAGACTCGGTTCATCATATCCATAAATGCAGTAGGGGCATTCGTCAAACCAAAAGGCATGACAGTAAACTCATAATGCCCGTACCGAGTTCTAAAAGCTGTCTTATAAATATCCTCGGCCTTCACCTTCAACTGGTGGTAACCAGACTGAAGATCAATCTTAGAAAAGACACACGCTCCCTGCAATTGATCGAACAGATCATCAATACGGGGGAGGGGATATCTATTCTTGATGGTCACTTTGTTCAATTCCCGATAATCCACACACAGCCTAAGTGAACCATCCTTCTTCTTCACAAATAATACAGGCGCTCCCCAAGACGACACACTAGGTCTGATCAAACCTTTATCCATAAGATCCTGTAGTTGCGCCTTCAACTCTCTCAATTCAGCTGGTGCCATTCTATAGGGTGTCTTCGAGATTGGTGCGGTTCCTGGTACCACATCAATCACGAATTCAATCTCCCTATCAGGAGGCATCGAGGATAACTCAGAAGGAAAGACATTCGGAAATTCACGGACAATAGGAATATCCACGAGTCCTGGCACAACAGTGGGCACCTCAGTTACTGTTGCAAAGTAGGCCATACATCCTCTACTCAACATCTGTCTGGCCTTAGAAGAAGAGATTGTTCCTGCAAACAGTGAACTTCTACAGCCTTCAAAAATAAACTCTTCATGTCCAGGCTCCCGAAAAATCACCGTCTTGGTTCCACAATCGATCGTAGCAAAATATCGAGATAACCAATCCATGCCTAGGATTATATCAAAATCCTGCAACTGTCTCAATACCAATAAATCGGCAGGCATGATCCAAGGTCCAATTTGTACAGGACATCCCAAACAACCCTGCGTCACCTGCAAGCTATGGTCGGGTACCCGCACCTCCTGTGTCTGGGGTAACGACCCTATCTCTAAACCATGATGCAATGCAAATGCCCTACTAACAAAGGAATGCGATGCACCAGTATCGAATAAAGTACGCGATCTAATGCCACAAATCAAAACAATACCTGCCACCACTCGATCAGCTATCGAGGCGTCCTCAATCTGAGCGGCATAGACTCGGCCGCTCGCCGGTGGCTGGCGTTGATCCGGCTGTCGTGGCATAGAAGATCGATCCTGAGAAAATACCGGGGAGGCTCCAGATATCTGCGGTGGGGAGAAAGGTACAGACGCCATAGATGGAGCTGCTACAAGTCTGGGACAATGCCCTTCTTATATGTCCTAGCTGCCCACACTCATAACATCGACCCTCTCGTCGATCACAGAGATAAACAAAATGAGGTCCTCCACAAATCACACACCGGGGAGATCCCTTCTGCTGCTGTCGCTGCTGGCGAAATCCTCCGGACTGCTGGCGACTAGAAGATCCACGTCCCTGGAAACGCGATCGCTGGGGAGGTCTAGGCGGTCGTCTGCTACTCGACTGCCCTCCATCATCAAGTGCCGGGCGCTTCCTCTCCTGACCCAAAGCTGGGTCTACAGGCTGCCCTCTCGTCACAAATGTCCCTCGCTCTACCCACAGAGACTGCTCAATGGTAGCATCCAAGGTCTGAAGTCTCTACGAGTGGACAAATAGAAATATCTCGGGTCTCAAACCCTTCTCATACAGATAGACCTTCTGTATCTCATCTCTCGCTGCTGAAGGAACACAATTAAGTAGTCTCGTAAATTCCCTCGCATACTCCTGCACCGAACGATTCCCCTGCTTTAAATTCTTCAAATCTTCCTCTATCTTCATCTTCATGCTACTGGGAAAATATGCTCCATATATAATCCCCCGAAACTCGCTCCAAGCCATCTGTAGAGGATTCAGGGACCTATGATCACGGGTCCTCCTCCACCAGACATGAGCATCACCAGAAAGACAATGCACTGCCATATGCACCTGCTCCCGTGCTGGCACAAACAGATCCTCAAACAATTTCTTCATCTCGCATATCCAAGCTTCCACCGCCCATAGCTCTATGCTACTACCATTGAATCGCGGTGGATCGAATCTACAAAAGCGAGCTAATCTATCCGCCATCCGCTCCTACTCTTCTTCAGAAAGCACTTGACTAGGCTGAATACTTCCTTCTCTGGGTTGAGATGTAACTGGAGTAGTTGCCGCCTGAGGTTCCATAGCTCGAGGCGTATTATTCTGCTGCTGTGAGAAAGCGTCGCACATCTTCTGCAATAAGGCACTCTGCTGCCTTCCTACTGCAGCTAAGTCTGCTAGCTGTTCCTGCAGAGCGGGCCGTTCACTAGGTCCCGTCTGCTCAGGTATCTCCGAAGGCGTCGGATGCGCTCGCGTCGACGGTCGTCGAGGAGGCATAGTAACAATCCTGCAACAGAATACCCGATTAAGACCACAAACAATCTCACGACCCAATCTAGCGAAAGTCTAGAAGGACACTTCTTTTCTTCTCAGATTATTATGTTGTCTGCAGCCAACATAATTCATCTGATAAGAGAAGGCATAATCTCTCGATTACTCTTCCTACTCAAGGAAGGATTCAAAATCCAATCTTTGACTTTCGCGATCAATCACGTCTCTCTCGTCATTCTTAGGTCTGTTATCTTAGGTTTCCCTAGGCCCTCTTGACCTATTCCTAAGCTCTGATACCAACTTAATCTTTCACGCCCCGGGTTACCTCTTCCTAGGCACATGACAAGATCCGCCGCATACACAGTATTTCTACCGTGTATACGAAGCGAAAACAACAACAACCACAAAGAGCTAAAGGTATCAACAGAGCTGCTATATAAATATATCAAAGGATCACTGTACATACATACATCATCCATAACACTAATATACAACACTGATAATATCCAACTCACTGTATGTACAGACTCATAACCATCCACCAAAATGGGTATTCCTCTAGCCAAGTATCTGGGGAATCAACTCTACCCGACGGTCTCCTTTCCGCGCTCAGTATGCACAACTGGGGAAGAAGACTTTGCAAAAAGGTGTCAACAACGGGTGTGAGAACTACTATCAAACAAGTAGTCCTCAGTGGGTACCGCCACCAGCCTCAGCGGTCTGCCCACTAAGTCCTCAATCTCAAGAGATATATATATAGCAATAAAGAAAGTAGGAGATATACTACCACTACTATGCTCAATGCTCAACTGTCAATATAAATACCAATGAGCTGAATATCAAATGAGGACTATCATGAATCCATAATACCATCCAATATAATATCTGCGGCCTGATCATGCTCTACCCGTAGGGAGCTAGCTAGTACAGGAAACACCGTCTGTCCTTAGCCCTTCGTACAACCCTCTGTACGGAAAAAACCCAACTCCGGAGTGGTACTCGTGGGAGCGACCCAACCGAGTATAGTAACACATATCAGCGCCAAACACCCACAGGTATATGATCGACACGACTGGGTCAACTGATCTCACAAAAGGAATCACGTGCCATCGGCACCTCAAAGGATAATCAACAACAAGTATGACCCAATCAATGCTCCAGTGCTCTCAATCAATCTCAACTCTATTACAAAGAGGAGGTACAACAACATAGCACGAGCCACAACATGATCACCTACACTAGTATGTACAACAACTGGTACAAGAGATATCAACAGGATAGGTGTAGGTCCAATCATGCATCAAGGATATAAGGGGAATCAAGCATGCTCATATATATATCATTAGCTCATCTAAGATCATATCATGCACATGCAAACAGTAAATCAGTCTCAACCTAACATGTCATATCTAACATAATCTCAGCATGTCATGCTATCATAATCCCAATAGTATCACACTACCATAATCCCAACAATATCATCATATCATGCTAACATAATCCCAACAATATCATATCATGCTAACATGAGAGTAAACACATAGGAGGAAGTCCACTGAATCTGGCAAACATCAACCCACCTCAAAAGCTAATCCAACCACGGTGGGGCACAACAATATCCTCATATCCAACCCTCCAAGATATACCAAACTCGAGCAGCACTCCGATCTGAATATACCTCCAAGAGACTGCTAACTCCGACAGAACAACAGCTCAGAACCAGATCAGCACAACAGTAGAGGAGAACAAGCTAGATCACAAACTAATGCCAACACATGGCCCTTACTCTAGCTTTCTCTCTCTAGAAACGGAAATCACGAAGTGGAAATGAGCTAAAACAACCAGGGACTCACCTATTTATAGGCTCCCAAAATTCCACTTTCGGGCGCCCGAATCCAACTTCCGGGCGTCCGGAAATCCAAAACGCCAGATGTCAGCTGGCGGCCAGTCGGTCGGCGGTGGTCGGCAGGCGGTGGGGCGGCATGTCTCCGACGGTCGACACGTGTCCAACGACACGACACGTGGCTCTCCACGTCATCTACTCAATCTGGATCCATATCCGGGCGTCCGAATCCTGCGTCCAGATCCAAAACTCGTCAGCCACTTCCGGACCATCCGAAACGTCCACTGGCTCCGGAACATTCGGGCGTCCACTTCTCAAGTTCCGGGCGCCCGAATTCCTCCAAGTCCAGAAACCCTCAAATGCCAAGTATTACAGCTCCCTGCGCCCCCTGCACCCGCGCCCGGCGCCCCCGCCGGTTGCGCCCCTGCGCCCGCGCCCGTCGTCGTCCTCGTCCTCCTCCTCCTCCTTTGAGGCTTCCTCCTCGTCGTCGTCGTGCTCCTCCTCCCTGCCTCCCCCCGATTCCGAGTGCTTCCTCGAGATCTGCCCCACGCCGCGCGGCCCGGAGAGGGAGGTGACCGGATCCGAGTTTGGTTGGGGAGAAAGAGTGCAAAGAAATAGTGCAACGAGGAAAAATGGTGCAACGAGGAAGAAGAAGAGAAAAATAAATAGTGTAATTTTCATCCAAATAGTGTAATTATAGTCTAAAAAGTGTAATTTTCATCTCAAAAAGTGTAATTTATGTCTCAAAGTTATTTAAAATAGTGTAAATTTTTTTTAAAACAGTGCAACATTATTTTAACAGTGCAATTTCATCTTTTTCATCCTTCTTCTATGATTTTTAGTCTTATTTTTTCTTTTTTCTTTTTTTTTCTCTTTACAATTTTTTTTTGGTCACGACCCACCGCCTTCGCCGGAGTGTAACTATTTTTTTCCCCCTCTCTCACTGGCGTGCTTCTCGGCCGCAAGAAACACTTCTTCGTCGCCGGTGGCGGCGGCGGGGACGGTGTGTGGAGGAGGGTCGGAGAGGTAAAAAAAAAAAAAAAAGGAGTCGCGGCGCGACGCGACATCGGCGGGGTGGGAGGCGAGGAGGGCGAGGGTGCGCGTGCGAGGGCGTGAGGGGCAGAGGCGAGGCGGGCCGTTTCCGCCTCTGCCTCCGCCGCGCCCGCCTCGCCTCTGCCTCTGCCTCTGCCTCCGCCGTTCGGAGAGAAAAAAAAAAGAGCGACAGAAAAAAAAAGAGGAGAGAGAAAAAAAAGAGGAGAGAGAAAAAGTAAGAAGGGTATTTTGGTCAGTTTGCTGAAAATCCGGACCGAATCTGCAAAATCGAAAATAGCGACCCAATTTTGCAAAAGCCCAAAACTAGTAGATTTTTTATGCAAAAAGGCCACTAATATTTTATTTATTTTTTTACAATTCTTTTTTAGATCCAATTAAAAGCAGGTTGACAAACTGAAGCCTGTAATTATAACAATCCATCCATTTTTTTGGGCATAAAGCCGTGAAACTTCCTCCTTAAATGGATTTTTGCCGTTTCAAAAAAACGCTTTTTCCAAACAAAAATAGTGAATTCTTAACTACTTAAATAAAGAATCGGTTCTTCTTCTTCGGAAAAAGTGCATCACAGTGTTCGAATTTGTTAGCTATTTGGATACAAATTATACAATTCCATGGGTTCATTTTAAAAGCCGTTTGGATACAAATTATACAATTCCATAGAATTTCTCAATATCTTTAAAAAATTAGCCATTAGAAACGTTAAATTTAAATTATTAGCTATTTGGATTCACATAGTACGAATTCAAAAGCTTTGAAATTTAAAATTTAAAATTTGAAATTTAAAATTTGAAATTTAAAATTTGAAATTTAAAATTTGAAATTTGAAATTTAAAATAAAAAATTTAAAATTTAAAATTTAAAATTTAAAATTTAAAATTTTAGATTTTAAATTTTAAATTCAAAAATTAAATCTAAAATTTAAAAAATTAAAAGTTATAATTCCAAATTTTAAAATTTGAAATTTCAAATTTGAAATTTGAATCTAAAATTTCAAATTTTAAATTTCAAATTTCAAATTTTAAATTTTAAATTTTAAATTTTAAATTTTAAATTTTAAATTTTAAATTTTAGATTTTAAATTTTAAATTTTAAATTTTAGATTTTAAATTTTAAATTTTAAATTTTAAATTTTAAATTTTAAATTTTAAATTTTAAATTTTAAATTTTAAATTCAAAAATTAAATCTAAAATTTAAAAAATTAAAAGTTATAATTCCAAATTTTAAATTTAAAATTTGAAATTTAAAATTCAAAATTTAAAATTTGAATTTGAATTTTAAAATTTAAAATTTAAAATTTAAATTTAAAATTTAAAATTTTAAATTTAAAATTTAAATCTTAAATTTAAATTTAAAATTTAAAATTTAAAATTTAAAATTTAAAATTTAAAATTTAAAATTTAAAATTTACAATTTGAAATTTGAATTTTAAATTTTAAATTAAAAATTAAAAATTAAAAATTAAAAATTAAAAATTAAAAATTAAAAATTAAAATTTTGAAATTTGAAATTTGAATTTCAAAATTCAAAATTTGAATTTCAAAATTTAAATTAAAATCAAAAAATTAAAATTTAAAATTTGACATTTAATTTAAATTTTAAAAATTTAAATTTTTGATTTTTAAAATTTAAAATTTAAATTTTGAAATTTAAAACTTAATATATTTTTGGGGTGAGAGAGCTAGCCCAATAATGGTGGAATTTTTTTTCTTTGGTTGGATTGGATTATAAGTTTACTCTATTTTTTGGAGTATAGTCTAACTATACTCCAAAAATTACTCCATTTTTTATGCTTCCAAACGCTTCGTAGGAAAATTTTCCTACGGGCGTAGCATAGTTTAACTATGCTACGTTTTTAGGTCCATCCAAACGGGGCCTTATTCTAAGAAAAAGTATATGGAATTATTTTTTGGAATAATTACCTATATACCCTTCCAAACTTAGGAAATATTTTATTTACTCCTACTTTTTTTTTCTTTTCAATATACCTCTCATACGTTCCTCCGTTATTCAAAAATACTCCTGCAGTTACTACCCGTTAAGTTAACATGGGTTAAACATGAGTTAAATGTCCACCAGAGTTGTAGCACTTTGAATTTCGGTGCGTTGTCTCGAACTTTACTAAATTTGATGAAGTTCGGAGAGAGCCGGTAATGGCTAGTGTGGAATTGGGTTCCGAAGGTTTCGGAACATTATGGGTGCGAGTGGGAACCCAGAATTCGAAGATTTCGAAGAAAAGGACCTACCGGAGCAAAACTGCTCACGGGGTCTGGACCCTGGAAGCTGGGGTCCGGACAATGAAGTCCGCGGGCAGCTGCGGTCCGGACCCGGGCAGCTACGGTCCGGACCCGAGCCGATGTCCGAGATGGGGAACGTACGGGTTCCGGACCCGGGACTTGAGGTCCGGACCCGAGCGGGTCTCCAAGTTGGGGTGCGTACGGGTTCCGGACCCTGATGTCAAGGTCCGGACCCGGCCTGCGCACTGGCCAGTTATCAGTGCGGGGTCCGGACCTCATCTGCAAGGTCCGGACCCGGCTGGTGCAGAATGCCCAGTGAGGGGTATTTTGGTAATTTCGTGGGGGATAGGCTATATATAGAGGGCAGGGGTCCCTCTCCTCATTACTCCTCCATCTTCCTCACACTCCCTCTCCCTCTCCCTCACTTTCTCTCTCTAGAGATCTCTCCAAAGCTTGGAAAAGTGAAGGATTTGACCTTGGGAAAAGCTTCTAAGGTGGATTTGGAGCTTCTTAGTGCAAGAAGAAGCTTGGGAGCTTGGGCTTTGAGGTGAGTTCTTGTGATATGGGGTTTAAACCTTGGATTCAATCCTTTAGCAAGAGGTTTTTGGAGACCCTAGGCAATCTAAACCACAAAACGTGGGGATTGGCCAAGAGATTTTGTGGTTTCACATGCATGCATGTGAAACCTAAGTAGATTTGGGGCTTTTGCCATGGGAGGTTCTAAAAATGTTTGAACCTTCGGGAATTGCCATTGAGGCATAGGAAATCATGTTAGAACACTTGATTTCACATGTTGAGTTGAATTTAGGGTTCGTAATGAGTAACGAACCGTTTTCTTGTAGAAGCTTGGGTTGAAGCAAGAACTCAAGGCTTGGACACTTAGGAGCTTGAAGAACACAAGGATTTGAAAGCTCTTGAGGTGGGTTTGTGTTTACCGAAGTGATTAGATCACTTCCATGTCTAGGGTAAATATCCATTTAAAGATAAAATGGTATGTGTTGTGAACCCTAGAATTTGCATGTTGGCAAAGGTAAAAATCATGATAGGATGAACAAGGAGATCCTATGGCATGATGTATATTTCAAGTATAATTCAAATATTGAAACTTGTTGCATGGTTGCATGTATGGTTAAACCTAGTGTTATTGAACATAGGTTGAACATGAGGCTAAACCTAGTGTTATTGAACATAGGTTGGACATGTGAGATTGAAACCTAGTGTTATTGAACATAGGTTGGACATGTGAGATTGAAACCTAGTGTTATTGAACATAGGTTGGACATGTGAGATTGAAACCTAGTGTCATTGAACATAGGTTTGACATGAGATGGGAACCTAGAGTCATGGAACCTAGGTTGATAATGAGAAAGTAAGCCTAGTGTTATTGAATATAGGCAAGACTTAGTGACTTGAACCTAAGGTCATGAGACTTAGGTTGGCAAGTGAAAAACGTGAAAGACGGGATGTGCGACGATTTTGCTATCCCGGGTAGGCGACGATTTCGCTACCATGCCATGAGTTGGCCGTATTGAGACGGGATGTGCGACGATTTTGCTATCCCGGGTAGGCGACGATTTCGCTACCATGCCATGAGTTGGCCGTACCGACACGGGATGCGAGACGAGTTTGCGATCCCGGGTAGGCGATGATTTCGCTACCTCGCCTTGAGTTGGCGGTGTCGAGAGGGGATGTGCGACGAGGTTGCTATCCCGGATATGCGACGAGTTCGCTATCCATGCCATGAGGTGGTCGTGTTGAGACGGGGTATGCGACGATTTTGCTATCCCGAGTATGCGACGAGTTCGCTACTCGAACTAGGAGGTGACGAGTTCACTCCTCGAATGTTGGAATAATTATGGTGAGACGGTGATTCCGAAACCATAAGTAAATGACAAGTAAATGAACTTAGTCATTGTGAGACATAGGATGAATCTAGGAGAGAATGATAAATTATATTTCATTTGGTTGCATCCTTTATGTTTATTTACAAGCATGTAAATAATTGTTGCATAGTTATATGTGATCTAACTTATGCATATGGTGTTTCTTTGGACCTGGTGGGTCGAGCTTCTCTCTTGGGTGGCCTTACCCACTGGGAACTATGTTTATAGTTCTCACCCCCCATTTTCCAGGTCCTTCCGCGAGTGAGGCGGCAGAGCGAGGCAAGGGTTTGGCTCTTTAGATAGCGGCCCTTCCATTTTGGTTGTATGTAGAGTTGTACCCCTATTTTTGGAATATGATAGTATAGGGGATTTACATTCTTGTATGAATGTTGTATATTACATAGTTTTGGAACATGATATATGGAATGAAATGAAAAGAAAAATTTGGACATGTATAATGTGCCATATGATGTAATAGAAGTAGAACTTCTTTATGTTGATGCTTTCCTTGTGCAACTCTTATACTCCGTTCCTAGTTGGAACATTGTGGATAAGCTTGTGTGTTGTGACGCCTTGGGCGGATAGGAAAGACTCTATCCGTTCGGCGGGTCTGGTGCATGCGCTCGTGCGGTTATCCTTTCCACCTAGTTGGTGTTCGAGGACCCGGCCGGGCGTGACAGACTGAGGTGGTATCAGAGCGTAGAAACGGTCTAGGCTGACCTAAGAAACCCTAAAATGGAAATGACCCTAGGAGTGTAGGCTCGTGAGTGACGAGATCTTTGATATGGCGAAAGATAAGTGATTGGGTTATGTCCTTATGCCTCTAATTGAAAATAGAGGTAGATTCGAGGTGTGTCTTATTCTTCACCAAGTGTGTTCGTGTTGGCGGCCGACAACATGAAAACCAAGTGAGGGGAATAAGGACCCTTGTGTGACTTTCGCCTAGATTGGGTTCACGTTTATTTTCGTGAAACGTTATGTTACAAATGACTTTGAATGTCACGAAATGACCAAAGTCATTGTGTTTTCAGGATAATGGTACGTGGACGGCCTCCTTTGAAGGCTGGGCTCGGGAGAGCGAGCGCGGCTCCCGAACAACTCGGGGAGGGCGAGAACTCGAGTCTTCGTGATGAGATGACCGAGTTGATGGGCGTGGTTCGGCGACAGGCCGAAGCCATGCAACGACAAGAGGAGCAGATTAAAAAGCTCCAAGACGAGATGGCGCAGCAAGTGGCTGCGGTTCGGGAGGAGAGGTCGGGAGTACCTCCGGCCTCTGCTTCGATACCGGCCGAGGAGGTGACACCGGCGCCGGCTGTGGCGCCGCCGGCATCACCGATGGTAGCCGGTGGGTCGGGTACTCCTATGCCCGACTCCGACATGGAGGATGCGGAGCGAGAGCGCGCACTTGCGGCTCTCATGAGGTTTAAGAAGTTCAACCCGCCTATCTTCAGCGGGGAGAACGTGGATCCATGGGATGTGGAAACCTGGATCGACGCGATGGAGACGCTCTTCGAGGACCTCTATACCTTGGAGAGGGACAAAGTGTATCTCGCCGTTCATTGCTTAGAGCGATCGGCGAAGGTGTGGTGGAAGGGAGTCCGACGGGATAGACTCTCTAGCCTTCCGCCACCGTCATGGGAAGAGTTTCGGGGTATGGTGTTCGCCACCTATTTCCCCGATAGCGAGAAAAGAAAACTTCAAGAAAGGTTTCGCAAGTTGAAACATGGGAACCGTACGGTGCGCGAGTACGAGAGGGAGTTCTCGTACATTATTAATTGCGTGCCGCACGTTGTCCGCGGAGAGTTGGACAAGGTCGATTGCTTCGTGCGCGGACTTCGACCGGAGATCTTTCGGGCGGTTCACGCCCTTAAGCTTAAGACCTTTGCGGAGGTCTTGGACCGTGCTCTTTGGGTGGAGCACAGGAATGCATGTGCGCGCGAGGAGCGCGAGTCTTGGGAAAAAGAGAGAGAAAAAGAAAAAGAGAAAGGAAAGAAGCGACCGGCGGGTGGCTCGGGTGGGCAGTCTAGTTCTAAGCGGCCCCCGAAGCACTCGCAGTCGCAAAACCAATCGCGGGGGTTCCGACGGAATCGACCCGCAACCCAGTGCCCGATTTGTAGCGGCCCCCACCACCCTCAGCAGTGTGACTATCGTGAGGGCCGGTGCTACAAGTGCGACAGCAAGGGCATATGCGGTACAATTGCCCGATGGATGATGGCCGAGCACCGTCGTCGGTATCGGCATTTGCATCGCCGAGACAGCTCGCGGGCATCCCACCCGCAGCGATGTCGGCAGGCCGTGCACAGCCGCCGAGACCAGTGGAAGGCCAGCGGCCAGCGCCCAGTGGGCGGATATTCGCCTCTCAGGTGGAGGAGCCTTCTGCCCAGGATGACGTCGTGGCAGGTATTGTGATAGTTAAAAGCATTCGATGTAGAGCTTTGTTTGATACTGGTGCATCGCATTCATTCATTGCTCGATCTTTTGCTATTGCACATGGAATAGAAATTATAGATGCCACGCATGCAAGAACTGTGCAAGTACCTGAACACACTTTTTGTATACATCATGTGTGTATGGATTGCCCTGTGAGGGTTGAAAACTGGATCATGCCAGCTGATTTGCTGGTATTAAATCGAATGAATGAATATGATTTGATCCTAGGAATGTATTGGCTCTCGAAGTATCACGCCACTATTGATTGTGAGAGCCGGATAGTGAGGTTTAGAGAACCCGGGCACAAGGAATTTGTGTACCGTGGGTGTAAGAGTTCGCTCTTTGCGTCGATGGTGTCCACGTCGCAAGCAAGGAAGCTTATTGCTAGGGGATGCATTGCCTACTTGGCGACGGTAGTGGATGACCGGAAGTGAGTGCTGGGACTTGAGGACGTTCCTATAGTCCAAGAGTTCCCGGATGTGTTTCCGACGGAGTTGCCCGGAATGCCACCGGACCGGGAAATAGAATTTGTGATCGATTTGCTCCC